>CAWUFW010011363.1:0-620750 GCA_963921515.1 Calotriton arnoldi | reverse complement strand
TCCCACCATGGAACGTGCTTGCATTGCAGGGAGTGTAAGTTGTCTCTCAGGATGTCAGTCAGTGGTGTCCTGCTGTTTGTTGGTGCACAGTTGCCAGCAGGGCCTTGTGCTCCCCACAGCAGTAGCCAGTGTCAGCCATCTTGTGAGTCCTTCTCCACTCCCTGTGATGTGAGCATGGTTCAGGGTGGTGTTGATGGGCCAGTTGTGATGCTGAGCAATGTCTGTGACTACGACTCCCATCATGCTATTGCCTCCACCCCCTTCCCAGCATGCCCATGCTTCCTTCCTTTGACTCTGCTTCCCTGTGGGGTGGGCTGGCTGTGCTGACAGGATGGCTGGGAGTGTTGTCCTGGCAGTTGTTTGGCTAAGAGTCCCAAGAGTGTCCCTGTGCTTCACACAACATAAGCCAGGGTGGTGGTGCTTTGTGGGATCTTGTGTTAGGATGGAGGGCATTGCATTCTACCAGGTGGGTACTGTGGAGTTTGTGTTGGGGGGGTGTGAGGGGAGGTGCTGGTGACTATGGTCAGTGCTGCAAGTCCCCCTTCCCACCCACCCAGCCAGCCAGATATCCCACCATGGAACGTGCTTGCATTGCAGGGAGTGTAAGTTGTCTCTCAGGATGTCAGTCAGTGGTGTCCTGCTGTTTGTTGGTGCACAGTTGCCAGCAGGGCCTTGTGCTCCCCACAGCAGTAGCCAGTGTCAGCCATCTTGTGAGTCCTTCTCCACTCCCTGTGATGTGAGCATGGTTCAGGGTGGTGTTGATGGGACAGTTGTGAGGCTGAGCAATGTCTGTGACTACGACTCCCATCATGCTATTGCCTCCACCCCCTTCCCAGCATGCCCATGCTTCCTTCCTTTGACTCTGCTTCCCTGTGGGGTGGGCTGGCTGTGCTGACAGGATGGCTGGGAGTGTTGTCCTGGCAGTTGTTTGGCTAAGAGTCCCAAGAGTGTCCCTGTGCTTCACACAACATAAGCCAGGGTGGTGGTGCTTTGTGGGATCTTGTGTTAGGATGGAGGGCATTGCATTCTACCAGGTGGGTACTGTGGAGTTTGTGTTGGGGGGGTGTGAGGGGAGGTGCTGGTGACTATGGTCAGTGCTGCAAGTCCCCCTTCCCACCCACCCAGCCAGCCAGATATCCCACCATGGAACGTGCTTGCATTGCAGGGAGTGTAAGTTGTCTCTCAGGATGTCAGTCAGTGGTGTCCTGCTGTTTGTTGGTGCACAGTTGCCAGCAGGGCCTTGTGCTCCCCACAGCAGTAGCCAGTGTCAGCCATCTTGTGAGTCCTTCTCCACTCCCTGTGATGTGAGCATGGTTCAGGGTGGTGTTGATGGGACAGTTGTGAGGCTGAGCAATGTCTGTGACTACGACTCCCATCATGCTATTGCCTCCACCCCCCTTCCCAGCATGCCCATGCTTCCTTCCTTTGACTCTGCTTCCCTGTGGGGTGGGCTGGCTGTGCTGACAGGATGGCTGGGAGTGTTGTCCTGGCAGTTGTTTGGCTAAGAGTCCCAAGAGTGTCCCTGTGCTTCACACAACATAAGCCAGGGTGGTGGTGCTTTGTGGGATCTTGTGTTAGGATGGAGGGCATTGCATTCTACCAGGTGGGTACTGTGGAGTTTGTGTTGGGGGGGTGTGAGGGGAGGTGCTGGTGACTATGGTCAGTGCTGCAAGTCCCCCTTCCCACCCACCCAGCCAGCCAGATATCCCACCATGGAACGTGCTTGCATTGCAGGGAGTGTAAGTTGTCTCTCAGGATGTCAGTCAGTGGTGTCCTGCTGTTTGTTGGTGCACAGTTGCCAGCAGGGCCTTGTGCTCCCCACAGCAGTAGCCAGTGTCAGCCATCTTGTGAGTCCTTCTCCACTCCCTGTGATGTGAGCATGGTTCAGGGTGGTGTTGATGGGCCAGTTGTGAGGCAGAGCAATGTCTGTGACTACGACTCCCATCATGCTATTGCCTCCACCCCCTTCCCAGCATGCCCATGCTGCCTTCCTTTGACTCTGCTTCCCTGTGGGGTGGGCTGGCTGTGCTGACAGGATGGCTGGGAGTGTTGTCCTGGCAGTTGTTTGGCTAAGAGTCCCAAGAGTGTCCCTGTGCTTCACACAACATAAGCCAGGGTGGTGGTGCTTTGTGGGATCTTGTGTTAGGATGGAGGGCATTGCATTCTACCAGGTGGGTACTGTGGAGTTTGTGTTGGGGGGGTGTGAGGGGAGGTGCTGGTGACTATGGTCAGTGCTGCAAGTCCCCCTTCCCACCCACCCAGCCAGCCAGATATCCCACCATGGAACGTGCTTGCATTGCAGGGAGTGTAAGTTGTCTCTCAGGATGTCAGTCAGTGGTGTCCTGCTGTTTGTTGGTGCACAGTTGCCAGCAGGGCCTTGTGCTCCCCACAGCAGTAGCCAGTGTCAGCCATCTTGTGAGTCCTTCTCCACTCCCTGTGATGTGAGCATGGTTCAGGGTGGTGTTGATGGGCCAGTTGTGAGGCAGAGCAATGTCTGTGACTACGACTCCCATCATGCTATTGCCTCCACCCCCCTTCCCAGCATGCCCATGCTTCCTTCCTTTTGACTCTGCTTCCCTGTGGGGTGGGCTGGCTGTGCTGACAGGATGGCTGGGAGTGTTGTCCTGGCAGTTGTTTGGCTAAGAGTCCCAAGAGTGTCCCTGTGCTTCACACAACATAACCCAGGGTGGTGGTGCTTTGTGGGATCTTGTGTTAGGATGGAGGGCATTGCATTCTACCAGGTGGGTACTGTGGAGTTTGTGTTGGGGGGGTGTGAGGGGAGGTGCTGGTGACTATGGTCAGTGCTGCAAGTCCCCTTCCCACCCACCCAGCCAGCCAGATATCCCACCATGGAACGTGCTTGCATTGCAGGGAGTGTAAGTTGTCTCTCAGGATGTCAGTCAGTGGTGTCCTGCTGTTTGTTGGTGCACAGTTGGCAGCAGGGCCTTGTGCTCCCCACAGCAGTAGCCAGTGTCAGCCATCTTGTGAGTCCTTCTCCACTCCCTGTGATGTGCGCATGGTTCATGGTGGTGTTGATGGGACAGTTGTGGGGGGGCAATATGTGTGACTGCGACTCCCATGATGCTATTGGCTACACTGACTTGGCCAGCATACACAGAATTCCTTCCTTTGAGTGGTCTTCACTGTGTGTTGGTGTTGTTGTGGTGGCTACATGTGTGGATGTGTGTGTTAGTTCTATTTGTGCCACTGCCTAGCTGTAGTTGTGGTTGTGTTTGTACATGTGTTGGCACAGTTGGATGTGACTTTTTGATGGCATGTGTTGTGTTTATCTGACTGACATACACATTTTGGGATGATTCTGTTCTAGTTGCTGTGTAATTGCTATGAGTGCATGGTTTGACTCTCCCTTGACAGTGATGTGTGTGTTTTGTGGCAGTATATTGTGTACATTTGTTGTGTACTCACCAGGCTCTGGGATGTTCTCTAGTCCATATACGCTCACTGGCGGAAGGATGGCCCGCACCTTCTCCTCCCAGGGCCTGAGGTATATTGGCTTGGCAGGAGGGCCACTGCCGGTATGTTGGCTGTTGATGTAGTCTATCTTCAGCAGGTCCCGTACCCTCCTGCGCACGTCATACCACCTGTTCTGGATGTCCGACTTTGTGCGCCGACATGGTGATTGGGCGTTCACCCTGTTGATGATTCTCTCCCACATCTTGGTTTTCTGCGACATGGGGGTCTGTTGGACCAGAGTGCCAAACAGCTGTGGCTCCACCCTGAGGATCTCGTCTGCCAGGACTTCCAATTCACAATCTAGGAACTTGGGATTCTTCTTGGGGGGCATGGTGATGGGTGGTGATGGTGAGTGATGTGTGTGTTGGTGTGCAGGTGAGGGTGTGTGAGTGTGTGTTTTGCTGGGTGTATGTGAGGTAGGTATTTGTTGGTGTGCTGATGGTGTGTGGCTTGTGTGAGGGGTGAGCTGTGGGTGTGTGGTTGCTTTCTCTTGGGTGCTGGCAGTGGAATGGCATTTGCAAAGGCTCATGGTAGTGATTTGTGTCCTTTATATAGGTGGAGTTGTGGGTGTGTCTTTGTTCTCTGTCCCCACCCCCCAGTATTTATTGGCTTGCTAATTGCTTGTTTGGCCTTTTTTTGGGTGATTTTTCCTTTGTGCTGTTTGTGTATGTTGGAAACGTTCTTGTGACCGAGTCGGACCCTGCATTGGTCTCGTACGGTGTTCTCCGTTTCGTTCACGCTGTGTTTGTGCAGTTTTGTATGCTGCGAACGCGTCGGTCGCGGTGTATTGTGTTGCTTCGGCTCGGTTTTGTATGCGTGTCGGTCGTACGGCTTGTTCTCCGTCCGACTCGGTCGTGTTTTTCGCGCCTTGCATCGTACTTTGCGGGTTGGAGTTGGCGGGTACGATTCGGTCGGATTTGTTCCGGGTGCGTGTCGGTCGGTTGGATTCGCGTGTTTTTCCGGCCGGATTGCTATTTTCCGAGCGGCTCGGTCGGTCGGCTTGGTTTCCTGACGTGTCGGTCGGATTTATCGCGGCTTGCATCGTACTTGGCGTGTCGGGCGCCACTGGTACGTGTCGGTCGGTAATTTTTCCGGCTCCGAGTCGGTCGGTGCTTTTTCCGGCCCGAATCGGAATCGACCCCTTGGTGTTTGTAAATATGACACTTGGAAATGAGAGAACATTTAAATTATGAGTTTTATGGAATCCACATAAACAAAAATAACTCTTCAGTTTAGTTTTCTCAATACAGTGCCACATTTATAAGTAAAAAAATAGAGCCATTATTTTAAGTTGGAGAAATTTAAAGTGCAGAAAAATGTTTCATACATTTTTGTAGAACATTTTTCTGCACTTTTAATTTTTCCCATTTGTGTTATACATGTAATGGTGCCACATATGGAGAAAGGTATGTCCTGTGCCACAAGTACATATGGCAGTCTCTCAGTCACCCATACACATATATCCCATTCATACTCACACAAGTTCATACATCCCCAAAGATCACGCTGTCACTGACACACATGGCAGCCCTGTCATAGTGCCCCTAGTCAATGTGTTTGTTCAAACCATAGCATCTGGCTCTATGGACATTAGGCTTAAAGCCAGAGTGTGGGGGCGTCTGTAACAATGCGCGAGTTGCTTAGCCTTCAGTAGCTCATGATGATTTTTACTGGTCAGAAGTAGCTCTCACTACAAAAAAGGTTAAAGACCCCTGGATCATAATGACTCACAGAGTGAGATGGACAAGGAAGTCTTCAAAAATTTGCGGAGGGGATGGCATTGTTTTGTAATGTTGATAGGGTGGGCTTTATTTTTAACAACCTTACATCCAACACAGCCATTACCAGTAGAATCACAGTGTTCCCTTTGGGGTTCTTTTACAAGCCTGTGAACTCAGGAGAGTAGTGGTGGGAGGCAAATTCAGGCATGAAGGGAGGCCCTGGATATCAGAATTCCCTGGGACAGATAGCTTATTTAGCTTTGAGTAACCATTTGTAACCTCTGAGTGCGTTAAATGACGCAGATTGACTGGGCCCTGAGGCTGCCAACCATGGTCACACAAGAGTCACTACAACATTAGGAGGTCTGAAAGTGCTAAGCTGGAACATTCCGGGGGTTCATGGCAAACTCTGTGATGAAAGTTGAGTCTAGATGCTCAACTCATATAATTTTATTAGTTTCCAGGAGACGTGTGAAATGGAGGTGATCATATACCTAAATGGGTATGCTACACACATCTCCAAAGCCATTCCATCAATCAGTGGTAGAGCAAGAGTGGGTTTAGCAATGCTAATAGAACTGGATCTGAATTGTAAAATGGAGGTGATCTCAACCAATTCGCCCTTCATACTCTGTGTCCTCTGGTCCTTTGAAAATAATGTTTACAATGCAATCTTTGGGAAGGAAACAATTGAGGTGCTCAGGGACCTCAGTAAGTTTTTAAATGATTTTTTCACTAATTATCCCTCTTCATATACAGCTGATGCTGATGGGTGATTTTAATTTGCATCCATGCCTGGAATGTTATCTGTATGATATGCTTGATAATGAGTGTGCATTTAGTGACCAAGTACATCCCAAGCACACTGAGCAAGGGGACTTGTTAAACGATTAGGTTTTAGATTATAACTTAGTTAACCTGCTCAATAAGAAAGAAGCTAATGATGTAGATGGAGTGCCCACCTTTAAAGGAGCTGGGGCAATGTCTGTTATTGATTATATCTGTGTCTCAGCCGGTCTATTCTCCCCACAATTCAGTGGGACATGAAGCCGGTGGGCATATGTTCTTCTTTCAAGGAACCTGCCATTCTCAAAGATCAGTGGCGCAGATTACAGTGGGAAAAGATTATACCCAAGGTCTTCAATTCATAGTTGACCTCTATTTGTCAGTCTGAAGTTCACATTTGTTTGGATGAGGATGCCTCAGATGATTGTATTTTGATGGCTTTAGACTCACCATGCGGGTACATTAAATCTGCCCTTACTAAGATGGGGGTGGCCGCACCTCCACCTCTTTTGAGGTGGTTTGATAAGAATTGCTCAAGGGCACGCAAAGAGCTGTTCGCTGGCCTAAAAAAGAAACCCTGAGATAGAAATTAGGTGAAAAGGTCTATGGCATTATACCAGTTGACACTGAGGATTAGAAAGAGAGACTTAAAGAAGGAGATGTGGGAGAATTTGCAGACAACTAGCGCATTGCGGGACAGTGCTGCCTTCTGGAGGGTGGTGAATCGACCGTTTTTCTCAGAGCAGGCCTCAGATCAGGCCCTAACAATCCCAGCCCAGGCCTGGGTTGACCATTTCTCAGCCCTATACGACTGGGAACACACAAAACCTCTTATTCCGAGCACCCAGGTGAACGCAAGTTTAAAGCTATACTGGGAAGAAGTTAGGAATGCTATCCTCTCCTTACCAACTGGTAAGGTTCCTGTCCCTGATGGGGTCCCCGGTGATCTGTTCAAGCCCTTAGTCGATCTATGGGCCCCCATGCCTAATCAACACATATACCATATATAGCTCATTTCCATTGGGATGGCGTCATTCTGTGATAGTGCCAGTGTACAAGAAAGGGGATAGATGATCCATGCATGTTTCAGACCAATTTAGTTAGTTGAAGAGGCTTACCATCTGGGCTAACAAGCATGATATCTTGTTGGATGTCCAGTATGGGTTTAGACCGTATGGGGCATGGTGGAGCAGAATCTTAATTGCACTTCCTAATAACCAAATATACAATAGCGAAAAGGAGTTCTGCTCATTTGGCTTTCATGGATCTCAGCCTTTGGTACAGTCAAAAAAGCTATGCTGTGAGCTGAGCTGGGGTCCATGGGGATTGATTCTGCTCCTATTGCTTTTCTGAGAGATCTTCATAATGGCCTCACAGCATTGGTAAGGTATGGTCCTAATGGGGAATGCATGCATCACTTTAATCTGAAGAGAGGAGTACATCAGGAATGTATCCTGGTTCCTTTTCTTTTTATTTTGTGTATCAGTCGCCTTGAGCGGGTATTAACTAAGCATGGGCTCGATGTACCTAGGGTTGGGGGAAGGCTGATTCCTGCCCTCTTATATTCAGACAATGCATTACTGATTGCACGCACAGCTAGGAGCCTTTAGTTCCTTCTAGATATTTTTATTGATTTTATGGACCGTCTCTACTTGTCAACTAGCTTTAAAAAATCGCATGTTATGGTGGTGGGCCCCAAAATACTAAAGTACAAAGATTTCTGACTTGTGGTCAGAACATAAGCAGGGTGGAAATCTTTTCCTATTTGGGCATCTTACTTGATTCTGGTCTTAGTTGGCATCCCCTGATAAAGAATAATACAGTGCGCTTTAAGAGGGCTATATTTATCGTAACAGACTTCTTGTGTCGATTGGGGCAAAAGACAATTAGGTCAATGTTAGACGTATTGAAAGCTAAATGTATTCCTATGGCCAGCTTTATTATTTGAAAAGTTTTATAAAGCGCGAACAAGACCCATTCGGGTATCAGAGCGCTGTACAAAGAGGAAGACTAACGTTGACATGAAGAAACAGTATAAGTACAATACAATAAGGCAACATAAGAGGAACCTGAAATATAAAAGTAAATGTGTGTGCCAGGGCCGGACTGGGAACCGAAACTGGCCCTGGCAAACTGCTCGGCTGGCCCCCTTGGGGGGGCTGAGGAGGTGCGGCCGAGCTGTTTGCAAGGGCCGGTTTCGGCCGATTTTGTTACCGGGGCCGATATTGCAGGCCCCTGGTAACAAAAACGGCCCCCCAGGGGCCCAAAACCTGCCCCCACCCTGGCGGCCCACCGGGGAAACGCCCGGTGCCCGCTACGGCCAGTCCGGCCCTGGTGGGTGCTAGGGGAAGATGAGGTAGCAAGTGAACAAACAGGTAAAAGCCCTACTAGACGGGGCCGTGGAGTTTTAGCATCGCACTACGTCCAAAGAACGACAAAATATATTTCAAACCCCCAGTAAAAATGACTGTCAAGCACAAATTTCAAAACACAAAGTGAAAAGGATTGTCAAGCACACATTTCAAAACACAAAGTGAAAATGATTGTCAAGCACACATTTCAACACACAAAGTAAAAATGATTGTCAAGCACGAGAGGGAAGTATCTAGCAAATGACATAGAGGCTATTGCTGATGAAGTTCTTCCAAAGGTAGCCATTTGACCTGTTTTTTGAATGAAGCAGTCGAGGTGTTGGCTCTGATCTCCGTCGGAAGGGCAATCCAAATTCTTGGAGCCAGCCCTGAGAAGGTGCGATTGTAAGTTCTTTTTTTATTGAATTTAGGTGCTTTCAGTAGTAGGGTATTGGAGCTTCTTAAGTTTTGTCTGGAACCGGAGAGCTCGAGTTTTTTTGCCAGGTAAACGGGGCTATTGAAGTGAATAGCTTTATGTGTCAGACAGGCTATCTTGAAGCGGATCCTTGCTTCAATGGGAAGCCAGTTAAGCTGAATTAAGTCAGGTGTAATATGATCATGCTTTCTGGCGCCTGTGATTAGTCTGGCAGAGGCGTTCAGAGTAGCTCTTAGCGGAGCTAACCTAGATTTAGGAAGCCCAGCTAGGGTCACCAAGCCATATTCTACTCGTCAGATAACTAAGGATTGGACTGCTGACTGGATGTCCTCGGGAGGTAGGAAAGGTTTGATTTTCCTAAGAGTGTTGAGCTGATGATTGGCACTCTTAATGGTGGCACTGATGTGACCTTGCATGTTTAGCAATTTGTCCAGGGTGACACCTAAAGAACAAGCGGAGTCCACCATATGCGGGGTGCAGTTGAGTGCGGAGATTTGTTTGATCCAGTTTTGTGTGGGGGCCTCGTGGTTGCGGGGGGGGGGGTAATCAGGAGAAATTCTGTTTTGAGGGAATTTAGTAACAGATGGTTATGTGTTAGCCATTGTTGAGTTTTTTGAAGCACTCCATTAAGAGTTTTAATGTCATCTGGAGAAGAGATCTTCAAATACAGTTGAGTGTCATCCGCGTACATGTGGTACTGAATGTTTGAACCGTTCAGGATAGCAGTTAGAGGTTCCATGAATAGATTGAAGAGCGTGGGCGAGAGTGCAGATCCTTGAGGTATCCCAATAGAGGCCGTGGTGCTGGCCGCCAGAGATTGGTTGACTTTGATTCTTTGTGTTCGGTTTTGCAGGAAAGAGGAGAACCAATTTAAGACAGGGCCAGATAACCCCATCCTATATTGAAGAAGGTTAATCAAGTTATCATGTTTGATAGTGTCAAAAGCAGAGGACAAGTCCAGAAGAATTAGAAGACAAGGCGTATCTTGGTTTAGAGCTCTCAAGGCGTCATCAACAATGTGAGTTAGAGCTGTTTCTGTACTATGGCCTGATCTAAAGCCTGACTGATGTTGGTCTAGGAGCTGAAATTTCTCAATGTGGTTGCAGAGCTTTGTGTGAATGCATTTCTCGAGCAATTTCGCTAATGACATGATGCTGGTGATCGGCCGGAAGTTATTGGGATCTGTTAGGTCTGCATTGGGCTTCTTGGGGATGGGTGTGACTTGCCCCATTTTAAGGCAGTCGGGAATCCTCCCCTGTAAGAGAGATTGTTGAATGATCCTGGACCAGAGAGGCAGAATGGCCACGTTGAGGTCTTTGAGCAATTTGGCGGGGAGTGGATCACTGAAATGGTTGGATGGTTTAAGAGATGCCAAGGAATGTGACAACTCCTCCAAATCCGGGAGCAGGAAGGTATTCCAGCCGGCATTGTTTTTGGGTGTGTACTCTGTGGAGTAAAGCGGAGCACACACTGCCGCAGGTACTGTCAAACCCAGGGAGTTCATAGACAACAGGTTAGCAGCGGCACGTTGCAGCTCCCGCTCAATACGCCTAGACTTTTCAGAAAAGTGCACTGAGAAGTCCTCCTCACTGGGTCCAGAGGTTTTGATTGTTGGCATAGGATTGGCCTGTTGTTTGATAATATCAAACAGTTTCTTGGGACGGTTTTTAGCGCTGTCAAGCTGATCTCTGAAATGATCTGATTTAGCAATGCGAATGTGTTTGTTATAAGAGCTTCTCATTTTCCTTAACTGTTTGAGACTAGAGGTGGAGGGGGCATTTCTCTAACGTCTCTCAGAGAGCCTCAGTTTGCGACATTCGTCATTAAGGGCACCATTGAACCAAGGTTTGGATTGTTTGCAAGGAATCCTTTTGAGTTGCTTCGGGGCTGCAGATTCGAGAATATTTGACATGGCGTTGAAGTAATGATCCGTCAACTCTTCCAAATTATTCATGTTAGTGGGAGGTTCCAGAAGATTCTTGCTCAAGTTGGATAGGTTAGAGATGTTGCTATCTCTCAGATTTCGAGTCAGTTGCTTGTTTTTGAGCGGTTGACCTTGTCTAAGCAATACCTTTTCCTGAATGTGAAAGGTGATTTGGTGATGATCCGGCCAATCACATGGTACAATATCATCCAGTTGAATGATGTGATCTCTAGCTATAATGAGGTCAAGGGTAGCGCCCTTGTAGTGGGTGGGTCCGTTGCAGGCCTGTATATAGTTGAGGTCGGAGAGGAAAGTCTTAAAAGAGCAAACTAGTGGATCATTAGTGTCATTCCAATGAAGGTTGAAGTCACCGAGGAAGATATGGTTAGGTTGGAGGGCTGAGCTGGCAGAGATGGCTTCCATCAATTGCTCTACGAAACGTAGGTTATCCCCAGGGGGATGATAGATCGAGTGAAGCACACAAACAATCTTGCCCTTGTTCCAAATTTCAGTGACTAGGAGCTCACAGGAGGACATCAGATCCTTATGAGTCTGCTTCAAAACGAGGCTAGATCGATGGATGCAGGCAATGCCCCCCCCCCCCAAGATTTAATAGCCCTTTCGCATCTGATAATGTCATAGCCAGCAGGAATTAAAATGTCCAGTATTGGGGAGGAGGAGTCATTAAGCCACGTTTCCGTAAGAATCAGGAGGTCTAATTCTTGTGATATGATGAGTTCGGAGATATCCGCTGCGTGCTTCACTGCTGATCTGCAGTTGAGAAGCATCGATTTGATATGAGAGTTTGTAGTTGCTTCCACTAGGTGAGACGTGGTGATCTGAAGTAAGTTATCCTTATTCAAGGATCTAAAGTTAACGCTAGGTTCTCTATCCGGATCAGATGTGATCGTGGGTATGATGCTAGGAGAGACCGCATAGTCCTCATATGATAGTAGGAGTGCGAGCATGTCATCATCCGACAACTGAGGCTGGAATCTAAGGGGTCTAGAATGGAGGTTGGGTAGAGGACGAGAGGGCCAGTGTGGGTTACTCGGGTAAGTGTCAGAGGACCTTTCCATTCCACCACTTAAAGTAGTTGCAGGGGACGTAGGAAGATCCGACCCTGGGGGAGGATGGGGTTTGCACACTTTCTCATTCTTCAATGAGCAGTGTAGGAGGGTCTGGAGGTTATCCTTTACAGAAAGGAGGTCCAACTTCAGTTCAGCCAGTTTTTCCTCAATCCGTAGAAGGCTGTCATAGTCAGGTACCCGCCCAGAATAAGGTGAAGGGAGAGGCCCCTTCTCCTTATGGCGCTTGCACGGGGAGATGGACCCCTGCTTGAGCTCAGTTATGGGATCCATAGGTGGGGTGGGATTGGCATAGATGGAGTCAGGGATCTGAGCAGGAGGTTGAGGAGAAAACCTTTGAGTATGCAAGTGGGGGGGGGCCCACTGATAGTATCCTGTGCCCTGGATGTAGAGCAAGAAGATGCAGGTGGTCGAGGAGGGTTCAAAGGAAAGGGGGGCCCTAAGGTAGTATCCTGTGCAATAGGTGTAGAGGAGGAGGGAGGACGTAAAGGGTTCAAAGGAAGGGTGCTGGAGGTTAAAGTTGTGTGCAGGGAAGGAGAAGCAATCAGATTAGAGTTACTGGTACTAGGAGACGCAGTCAGATTAGAGTTACTGGGACTAGGAGATGGGAAGCAAGTGGTGTCAGGGTTGGTATTGGGAATGTTAAACTCAGTCATGTTGCGGGCAGTATCAGAGCAGATCAACATGAGAGAGGTGGAGGTGGAGGGTGTGCCCCCCCGAGTGTGAGGTAGCAGGCGGTTCCGTAGTAATGGGAAGATTAACATATTTTGGGCTGGTAAGTTTGGGGTTGAAGCTCAGGATGTTTGGAGGGGAGATAGGGAGGGAGGGCGCGGAAGGTGTTGCCGTAATGGGGAGATTGGGATGACCTAAATTGGCAGGATTAGGGTTATTAAGTGAATTTTTAATCTTATTAAAAATACTGTCAAATCGATTCAAATACACGTCAGAGGCTTGAATGAGGATGTTGCCATTATTGTAGACGGAGATGGTCAGTTCCGCATTGAGGAAACGAGACGGAGTTATGTTAATACGGAAACCGTGTGGGGTTTTACATGGAGCTTTGGAACGAAGCGTATCAGTATAAACTCTTCTCCACTGGGCTCTTCCGGTAATATAGAAGATAAGGTCTGTCACCACTATGCCCTTGGATGCACATAGGTAAGTATCAGAGATGAGGGTTTCAGGATAGCGTTTGAGTAGATTGTGTTTAAAAGTCTTAGCTGCCTTCTTCGAGAGGTTGGGAGGGTAAATGATCTTGCAAGCATTAGAGCCAACCCATGTCAGGCCATAAGAGGAACGAGTAGAAGGTTGTGCCATGGTAGCTAGTTGAATCGAGAGGCCCAAACAGAAGCCTAGAACCTAGTGGCGGCCAGGTAGATTGCAATCAGGCCGAGTCCAAGTGTACCAGGGGGGACAGACCAACCTTTCTAACACAATCAGGACTGAGAGTATCCTAAATGTGCCTTAGTGCAACTTGACTGAACCAAGATGGCTTCCCCATATACTAGCCAGTGAAGTGTCCTGACTTACTGATCATATATTTAGAATAGGGCTTGAATCGAAGGGTCCTTGAGCAACACAGAAGAAAAAAGTGGTGACCCATCACATATCCCTTGACTGGAGCTCGGTGAAAAGACCTATGGTAGCTTGAGTAAGCTCCTCCCTGTGTAGTGGTTGTGGCTCCAGACAACCAGCAAGTATGTTAAAGATCATCAGCTCAGAGCAACGCGCTGATAGTATGGAAAGTAGTCAGCCCAAAACCTCATCATGTCAGCAAGCCCTGGAGTTACGCTCCTTAGCGAGGCGCCTTCCCAGCAGGGGGCGTTGGTGAAAAACAAATCTAGGTTTGTCTCAAAGGCACAAGCAACAAGCGCGAGTCAGACCTCCAGGGCTCACACCAATGTATAGACAACACCTGTATCACAGCCCTCAG
This sequence comes from Calotriton arnoldi, assembly GCA_963921515.1. Taxonomy (NCBI): domain Eukaryota; kingdom Metazoa; phylum Chordata; class Amphibia; order Caudata; family Salamandridae; genus Calotriton; species Calotriton arnoldi. The sequence goes on along the minus strand of CAWUFW010011363.1, from coordinate 607,037 downwards.
GGGACCGGGCCGGTTCTCCAAGTGTAGCATGGCGAGGGCCGCAAAATAACTTGTGCATACCAGGCCGCCCCCACCGGACCATAGCAAGGAACTGATCCCTCGACATCGACCCGCAAATTGTGCCTTTCACCTCATCCCAGCTAACAGCTCCTCGACCACGGGGGCAAGAGGGTTCAGACTCACCCATGTGTCCATCAAGACCAGGAGCTCCGCTCCCCCGCTCCGCGCAACCACCGTGGGAGGCGGGCAGAAGCAATCCAGGCCTCTTCAGCGCGACAATCCTTCCAGCACGTTTCGGACCTCCGGGGCTCAGCACAAGTGGAAGTGCGAGGGCAGCCCTTCCAGCGCGAGTCAGACCTCCAGGGCTCAGCGCAAGTGCGAGGGCAGCCCTCCGGGTCTCAAAAACAGTGCGAGAGTAGCCCAGGCAACCCAGTCCTCGTAGGACCAGAAGGCTCACAATGTACAGCCCGTCGCGGGCAGCTAGAATAAACAGACGCTCTCGTCAATCCAGGCCGCCTCTATGGCCAACAGCAGGGGTCCGACTTCACGACTCCGCCATAGAGGTCAACAGATATCGCCCCAGCTTTGGATGTGAAATCTGAGGCTATGCCTCTATTGCTCCGATTCAGGTAGTGGGAAATATGTTTATGAGGGACCTTCTAATTGTACCACAGGATATCCCCTCAGAGATTATACATAGGGCTCCCGGTTCTATGGTATTTATTTTTTTGACATTTCCGTCTGTATTTATCCATATTTATTTCTTGTCAACTTTTTCTGTATTTATCCATATTTATTATGGGTTTTGTGAAAAAAATAAAGCTGAAATTGGTACATTTCCGCATTTCTTTAACCAATAAATATGCAGTCATGCTTGAATGCCTGCCAGGTTTCAGTGATATGAACACCTGCAGAAGATAAATCAATGCACTTATATGAAAATATGCACATTTCAGTATCCACCTTGTGCATATTCACTGCTGTTTAAGCCTCTTTACTAAAATTTATTTTTTACCGTCTTACCTATCAATCCACACAGTTATTGGCTTGGCAGACATGGCAAAGTCTATTTAGAAGAATCACTCAAAAGCACCCAATTTCCGTTTTTATCCACATTTAAAAATAAATTCAGACAAGAAAATAAATGTTTTTCTGTCTGTATTTATCTGTAAAAATCAGTAAAAACGGAAAAAAGGAGCCTTAATTATACATGAAGACCTGGGAATGGGATACATATCAGATTTTATATGCTTTCACCCCTTTTATTCTGGTTCTTATTTTGGCTGAAAGAGGAGCTAAAGTGAAATCGGCTAATTTTCTGTGACTTCTTGGGCCTGGATAACATGCTTCATATTCCATGGCTGCATTATATTATGTCCAACCTCAAAGATCTGGGAAGTCCAGAGCTTGTCTCTGATCCTGGGCACATCGTCTAAGAAGATCCTGCATGGTTAAAGCAGGCTTTTCTCTCAGAGTGGCAGCAGAGCGTGAGGCCTCTGCTTTGACCAAGCAGTTGATGCATCAGTATATTATGGTGAAGTCAGTGAGTGGTATTGAACCTTACCTTCATATGGTGATACCTATCCACCATCGCCGACTGTTGACTTACTTCAGACTAGGTATTTTCTATCAGCTGATGTTTGCAAATGGTGCTGTGCATGTGTGATAACATCTCAGTCTGTGATACCATGCATATTGTTTTGATCTGCCCCAGATTCAATTCTCTCTGCTGTAAACTCATAAGACCCTCGTGTCTTCTATGAATTTTAGACAAGTGAGCCCCGCGTTTTCATACCTGCAGCTTTTACCATCGCTCAAAATATGTTTTTATGTGACATGATTTTTAGCAGGAGTTTTGAGCTCGAGACATTAAAACGCCTCTCAGCTTGAGGCATCATTTCTTGAACATGTACTTGTACTCTTTTGCAATGGTCCTCTAAGCCTTCATTTCGTTATGCTGCTATCTTCTTTTTATCGATTGTAATGTCTGTTTCTTTTATTGTACAATGTGCTATTGTATTTTATGATGAATTTTTTTTTAAATTGTTGTTGTGTATGATTTCTACTAAAATATCTAATACAATTTATATGATGATGATGACACCATTGATGACAACACCATACGTGGTGGGGGCATGCGTTATAGTTATTTCAGTGGATTTTTTTGTTTAAAATGTTACGTTCTCACTGACATTTTCATCTAACTATTATGTCATTTTATCCTTTGTTTTATTCAGCCATTGGCTGTGCGCAGCAGGTGGTTGGCCACCCCCAGTGGTTTGGTTTCAAGAGCTATAGCCCTGCACATATACCTCATAACTACCCAACTTCTGGTTTGCAATGGAGGGTAGCACCAGTGGGTTTAGTTGGGGTTCCCAGAATTCCAAAGGTCTGGTGGGAAAGATGTAATTTCATCTGCATCCAGCACCATCCCCCTGAAGTAATCCAACTAGTATCGCAACAAAGCATCTGGAATCACATTTTCACAGACTTCAACAAACGGCACATTAATAGAGATGTTCAGTTTCAGACACTCGCGTGTTAGTGGCCAGAGCAGCGTCATCATTATTCGGTATTTAGGGGCCTGTAACCAGAAAGATATATATTTTGAAGGGCCTGAGCACAGAATGATAACATATATAAGGAGTGCATGATGGGAGGGATGTACCACAAGAAAATATTTGGAAAATTGATGCAATATAGTAAGTTTGCAAATATTTTTCTTTTTTCTTTTGATGGATGATATTTCCCCAAAGATTTGTTTTAAAAATGGCACATTTAAAGAAAACTGGGTTAGTAGCACTGGTCAAAGTGAATATAATTGATGGACAATATTAGCTTCTCCCAAATAATTTTTGGGAAAAGAAATGTCAAGGGCTGTTTAAAGCAGAATTAATCAGCTACGTTAAACAAAGTTGAATATGTGTTGGAGACTACTATGGGTTCTACCCCCTGGGAACTTCTGTTCAATATTATTGCAAATGGTGCACCATGACATTAATCACATTTAAAAACAACTTTGCTGGTCATTAGTAGATTCACTAATTAATTGTTCTCTAAACCTTGAATTATGGTATCTATCACGGCTATGCATATGTTACATATAAGACCAATGCACATATTGTCAAGTCTCTCTACAGTAAAATATAAGACAAATGTCAAAACTTTATTCAACTTAAAATTTGTAAAAGTATTTTATGTTAAATATTAGTGTAAATGAATTGTATATCATTATTTTACATATAGAACAAAATATAAGAAGCTATGAAATTAATAACATTTTAAATTCATATTTTGATGAATTTGAGTATATAAACTTAAATTAAATATATTTCTGAAGTTTAAACTAAAAAACAAATTCCCTCCTGAACAAAAAAGAATGTTTTTATGTATTAATAATTATTTAAAAACGATGCATAGAAGGTCGTTTAATTATATTTCTATAATTGTTTGATTAAGGTTTATATTCAAAGAAGATTTTTGAAATATGTTAAAATAAAGAATGTTTTATATTAGATGATTTTTCAATAGTAAATTAAAACTATTTATATTTATAACAATTTAATTCAATTTAATTTAACACTATTTTCTATTGGGGTCTACATTAAGCCCCTATCTTCATTATTCTGTGGGAGGATGTTGCAATATCTGAGTGGCCATGTGTGGTGCTGGACCTACTCCAGCCCTGAGCTGGAGTACATTTACTACGGTTTTGCTTCTTACTGTCTTACTTCTTTTTTGTCAGTATTAACTATAGAAGTGCAGTTTGTGAATAGACGTGAGCTTACTCTTTTGTGGGTAGGTGCATGTACCTCTCTCGGAGTTTTATATAGCGCAAACTTGACCCGAAGGTATCGGGTATCAGAGCGCTTTACATAGCACCAGTTGCGTTACATGAGGACATTCATTTTTGTTAGGCACGGGGAGATTAAGTGATTTGCCCAGAATCACAGGATGTTCAGCGTCATTGCCGAGACTCGAACCTGGGTCCCCAGATTCGAGGTCGACCGCCCTAGCCGTTAGGCCAACTCCTCTCCCCTTTTAACTACTCTCTTAACCCCTCCCCTTTAGTAGTAAATATTCCCCATTTTCCAGCCACTGGAGATGTCACAGTCGGGGTGGAGACCTTAGCACAGAAAAAGATAGGTCAGACGAAAGCTTCCGCACATAGTTTATGAATAGAATTTTGTAGTACATTTGGTATAGTAGTATAGAGCTACAAAACGTACTACAGAATGCAGTTTGTGAATTGTTCCCTTCCTGTTTATCTATTTGGAGGGGGCATATAAATGACTTACTTTGAAATGTCTGCCTCCAATGAAGATTGTTTGTGCTATACTATGTTAGAGGTGTTCTGGGGTCCTTGAACGCTGGAGGAAATATTTTACGTTTATGACTTCCATGATGATTTCTACAATGCAGAACTGGAATTACAAGTAAGTAACATTTCTCCAGTATTGGATCTTTCATAGATTCACATGCTTGAATCATTCCCCATCGTTGAAGTGGGAGTTCCACGGTACCATAGAAAGCAGGAGTCAATGAGATACATGGCAGTTAATGTTAAAAAACATTCACTAGCTTATCCTCATCATTTAAAAAGAACCAAAGTTCAGCCAATTAGGCGACAGCTCCCTCTCACCACAGAGGCTTCAATCCCTCAGATTTTCTACCGCACGTTGTGTGATGGAAATCTCCCTGAGCTCTGCTCCGTTTACTATAGTTTTGTCTAATTTAAAGAAGAATTCACTACAGGACAAGACCAAACATTTAGTTATACATATTCTGACTACAAAACCATGTCAAAACCAGCAAAGAAAGGACTGTTCAGGCCATGTGGAACACGTGATAAAAAGAGGCTGCACTCAGAGTATCCACACAAGTGTCAAGAACCAACAAAACAAGACCAGAATAAGAGCACACTCTTTTGGTATAATTCATGGCAATAGTGGCTTGAGATACAAAAGTAAGAAAATGGCCTTAAACTGGAGAAAAATGTTGCAACAAACAAACTTTAAGATGGCCGCCGATAAGGTACCTCAGAATTCTCACACTAGTTGTTACCCTGTCTCCAGCTTGGAATGTGAAGCGTGCACTGCCTCAACTCAGCGCACTTCACTGAAGTAATTTCCCAGTGCTCACAAACTCCTGTAATGTCTGTCGTGTTTGTATAGATTTAGGGTAGTGGCGCCAGTTATTTATGTGAGTAGCATAATTTTAGCATTCCAATGCGGCACCCTTTCCTGTGTGTTGTTGTTTCTGGGGGATAGTAATCTCCTCAAAAGTATCTGGAGGCGTTCCAGGCTATTTAGTATCTCAGCCGTAAGCCTGCGCTGAAGGGGCATTAGCATGTATCCTTCAGGGACACTTTTAGGATAGTAATATCCTCAAAAGTATCTGGAGGAGTTTGCCCTCAGTTTCACAATCGATAGAGAGATTAGTGTCTCTCAGCATTTGCTCATTCTGTCTACAGTGCTATGACTGAAGAAAGGAAAGCAGTATCGGACAAAGGTTGAACAGCATTTTTTAAAAGAAAGAAACAACCAAATGTATTCACTTACCTGAAGAAGGTGCCCAGAAGCAGTTCGCAGTCCTGGTTGGAGATCCAATGGGTCACGCAAGTACCTAGAATTTCAAGAAAAAGGATACTATAAATATGAATGACAAAACTAATCAACTATATAACATATGTTGTTAGTTATCATACGACAATATTAGACGGTATATATTCAACTGGGAAAACAATACTATTGTAAAGTCTACAATAAGGAGTGAAGCCATATTGCTATAAGAGAAGCTTATAGCAATAATTATAAAAGAAAACTGGGAAAGAAGTTGAGAGTAATGTATTGTTATATGTTTTGCAGTTCTCAAGGCAACCTGTAGTGAGATACCGTAACTTTACTTACTGATGATAAAAGAAGGAGAATAACCAGAACAGAAGCGGGAGAGAGAACCCGAGGTCAGACCAGGCAGTCTCTTCTTTATTCCCCAACCCCTTTCCCCCTCTGGAGCACTACTGCCTTATGGTTTTCTTGGAAATCTGAGGGGTTTCTGAGAGGGGCATTGGGAACAAGCTTTGTTCTGCTCCCATGCACAGTTAAGGTAAGAGGCCTGACAACAAGGAGTGCATGTACTGTCTACATCCTGAACACAAGTTAAAGGATTGCAAGCTATACCACACTTTTTCTCAAAAGGAGAAGATTACTAAATTGGCTTCAAAAATTAAAATCTAAGGAAAATCTTCAATCTGAGGAGGGCAGTGTTGATTCCTCAAAGGCTGCAAAATCCTGTAAGAGGGATAGATCTCATGAGAGAGTGCCTCCAGGGTCGCCTAAAAGGCAATGAAGAAGACTCACCATGGGTCATAAGTGCACTCAAAAAGATCAGAGGAATGTTCACATTCATCAAAAAAGGATAAAACCTCCTCAGAAAAGGATCAATCTGAACCTAATACTCCTTCACTAAAGGAGACACATTTGAAAAAATCATCTAAGTCTCTACAGACAACAACGAAACCTCATAAAGTGTTTACACATCACAATGTGAATTCTCAACGACGAAGACACAGTTGACAACCTTCTCATCCATGACAGCATCACCACTACTACAACAACATCGAACTTTACATCTGCGGCATCCCCAATGATTATCTTGTCATCCCCGGTAGCTGTGACATCGATAATAACGGAGCGAATACTCTCGACAATGGCACCATCGACCAAGAAGACAACGACAAAGGTATTGTCGAAGACACCGGTGACGACCCTATCGACGATGACACTGTCAACGAGAGCTTTGTTGATGATGATACCAACCATGAAAATCTTGTTGTCGACGGTACCAACTATGGTATCGTCTACGAAAACACCATTGATGCCATAAACAATCCTTTCAGTGAGAGGAAAATCACCTATGGTGTGAATATTGCCTGCTCACACATCACCAAGTAAGGTTTCGCCTTTTCTAACTGCAAATCTGCTTGATGACTATGAATTAGAGGACGAAGGCCCTTTTGGGGCAGCGCATAGTCCTTCTGAGCTACTTGTGAAGTGTCAAGAAGATGATGAAGACAAAGAACAATATTATGGGGAGCAATATTAGGTCCAGGGGATAAACCTGAACAATACAAAGATGAATATTATACTTATGATTGCCAGGAACAACAGGAAGAGTCAGTACAAATGCCACTGACTTTAGTCTATAATCTTCAACACATGCGCTAAGATTACAATAGGAGATTTCCAGGTCCTGCAACAACTGCTCCTCCAGCGCAACTAAGAAGACCAATACGGTCACCACAGGTCCACACACCTGTTACTGGCCCACTGCGTATCTTAACTGCTAACGAGCCTTGCCCGGGGACATTGATCAGTTCCAGTCTTGCAGCTGTGTTCGGTTGGCTGGCCGCTAACCAGCTGAAATGTAATGCTGGTAAGACAAAATTGCTTTTCTTTGGTAAAGCGGCAGCAATTCCCTTACATGTTTTTTGGCCAGCTGACACTCCTGCCTCCTCAGCAAATAGCCTAGTGGTGAAGAACCTGGGGTTTAAAATGGATCACCAGCTGCTCTTTCGCGCTCAGGTCAATACAGTAGTTGGCGCCTGTTTTGCTCTGCTGTGCCTTCTGCGTAAATTTTTGTTTCTTTTGTCCAAAGCTGCCAGACAACAGGGGATCCAGGCCCTGATTATATCAAGGCTGGATTATGGGAATGGACTCCACCTCGGCATGCCTGGTTTTCTGCTGAACAGGCCCCAATTGGTTCAGAATGCCGCTGCCCGCACCATTTTTTAGCTCCCTCGAAACTCGCGTGTGTCTCACCTTCTGAGGGGCCTGCACTGGCTCCCTGTTAGGAAAAGAATAATTTTTAAAACTCTGCTTGTCACACAGAAAGCACTTTACGGGGAAGGACCTAGCTACCTCAAACGTAGGATTTCCTTTTACTCTCCTCGCAGAAATCTTCGATCTGCTGATCTGTTGTTGGCTAATGTTCCCTGTTTTAAAAAGTCCAGGGTAGGAGGTAAGTCTCTCTCCTTCCTGGGGCCCTTCCACTGGAACAAAATGCCTCTGCAGTTAAGAAGCATTGAATCTACACCCTTGTTTCGAAAAAAACTAAAAACTTGGCTGTTTTCTTGCCCCTAAGTTATTTTCCCATACTGCGATCTTTTCAGCCTAGCACCAGGACACTCTGTTGAGTAACAGCGCGCTCTACAAATAGCTACACATAGACATAGACATAAACTGCACCAGCGACTCCATTGCCCTCACTGGCTTGTAAACTAGCTGAACCACCAGGTTATGACACATCTTCTACAGACGAGAACAGGGAAGAAGGGGAAATTCGAGACACTGCCTCAGTCCCCAATGAATGTGATGACTATCTGATCCCCACAGATAATCAAGGAGGGGGACGAAGAGAAATTCTTTAGAGAGGTCCAGCACCCATGCTCCTCTGAGATCAGTAAATTAAACACAGGGGTGCGGTTCCTCAGTTATAAGTGAGGGGAAGGACCTGACAGGTGGATCAATTGGTCTGGTCAGAGGGACCCCAAGAGGGGGGGTTCCGAATGATCAGATTAAAGTGCCCTCACACACCCGGTAGGGTGTCATGCTTCATCATAGGGCGCTCCTCGTCTGGCCGGCACTGCAATGCCCGATGGGCCCCTCAGTGGGGACTCTTTGGCGGAGATCTTTTGATCTTTAAAGCTGTATGATGAATGCAAGTCAGGGGTTGTGGATGTAGGGTGGTTCAAAAGTGGTTAAAAGATGCACTTTTTCTTCCCGCAGCAAGGCGCAGTCCTCTGACTACCCTAAGGGGCATCACTCACTCAACCGTTGGGTTGCAGGTTCCCGTAGCAGGTGCAGTATTAACCTATTTGAGTGGAGGTGCTACAGTATTTCACTAGGCCCCACTCCTCAGTAGGGTAGGTACTTACCTGGTCCTGATGAAATGCCACTGACCCTCCAGGCATCAAGGCATGAAACATGTTGACCTCACTCAACACGCACTGAAGATATCACAATACATTACTACCCACGATAGCTCTCTTGTTTTTACTTTGTCAAAAAAAACACCACTTTATTAAAACTCCTTTGGGGGTCCCTTAGACTCTTTTAACCACTTTTACAACTTTGGTTATCCCCCCCAATTCGCTGAGATAACTTGGAGGTCGAATATCAAATTATTTCCCTCACTCGTCCCTCATAACGACAGACAGATGGGTGCTGGATGTCATCACTCGGGGACACACGTTGGAATTCATCATAAAACCATCAAATACTCCTCTAAAAAGGGCACCTTCTCCCCATCTAAAGCTACTTCTGTAAGATTATCAGCCATGCTCAAAAAAGGAGCAATAGAAGAGGTTCAGAATACTCAGAAGGAAATCGGTTTCTACTCTCGTTTCTTTCTGATAAGGAAAAAGTTAGGAGACTGGCTCCCCATATTAGACCTTCGGAAACTTAACAAATATTTAAGAAAACAAGCCTGTTGCATGGTCACCCTCCAAGATATCCTCTCACTTCTCAATCATGGAGATCACATGACAGCTCTAGATCTCTAGGATGCATTCTTCCATGTCCCAATTCACCCAAAGCATCGCAAATTCCTACACTTCAAGATAACTGGCATCCACTACAAATTCAAAGTTCTTCCTTGCGGACTGAAATCAGCGCCCTGTATCTTTAGTAAATGTCTGGCTCCGGTGGCAGCTCACTTGAGGCAAAAAGGGGTGCAGGTATTCCCATACCTCAATGACTGGTTGATAAAGGCACCCACATCTCGACAAGCAACAAGAGATACAGCAGCCTTCCTGAGACTCTTTTTTTAAAGACTTGGGCCTCACGGTCAACTAGCAAAAATCCTCTCTCACACTGTCAACAATGTTGACTTTCTTGGGAGCAGTTCTGGATACGAACCAGGACAAGGCATTCACCTCACAAGAAAAACAAATAAGGATCTAGCAGTTCTCTGAATGATATCCTCTTGTATTCCACTAATTCCAAATTGTCACCTTCACATGCGACCATTGCAAGAGGAGTTAGACAAACAATGGTCATTTGACGATGTCATTCAGACTACTCCAACCATGATAACGTCCGTGCAGTGGTGGGCACAGAGTGTAAACCTGCCCAAGGGACTATCATTCCTTACACAGATCCCCGACTTTGTAATAATCACAGATGTGTCCCTGGAGGGATGGGGCGCTCATCTCCAGGATTTAACAATCAGCAGAAAGTGGATCCACATCCAGATGAAAATGCACACAAACTTGCTGGAACTCAGAGCCATAGCATTGGCCCTTTTTTCTTTCCTTCCCAGAAGAGCAAAGTCATCAGTGCTAATTCACATGGACAACACCACCAGCATGCATTATTTAAACAAACAGGGAGGCATAAGGTCATCAGCCCTGTCACAGCAAGCACAGAAAATTTGGAAATGGTCTCTGCAACACCAAATAACCTAAAGGCATAACATGTGAATGGAGCAACCAATGTCCTAGCAGACACATTGAGCAGGATGAACACCAGCTGTCACGAATGGGAGTTTAATCAACAGATTCTGGCACCCACAGGAGGGATCGTGGGGGAATGTGTATCTGATCAGAAGATCAGGGATCTTTCTGTACGGTTTTCCCCCTATCCCATTAATCCTGAGGTTCCTCAAGAAACTGAAGCAAGAACCCTGCTGAGTTATCCTGAATGCCCCCAGATGGCCCAGACAATTCTGGTTCACAGAAATCCTGCTCCTTTCAAAACAGACCCACATTCATGTGAAGCCCATATCAACATTACTAACGATGAACCACGGCCAGGTACTTCATCTGAATCCAACATCTCTACATTTGTCGGCCTGGCTCCTGAATTCAATGAATTTGCAACACTGCACGTTCCTACAGACTGTAGAGAGATCCTTGCAAAGGCCAGAGCCGATACTTCCAATAAAACATACAAACTTAAGTGTAAGCTTTTCTGTTTGTGGTGTCAGGAAGTTAATGTTCATCCTATCTCATCACCACCTGAACAACTCCTCCCGCATTTGCTCAAGTTAGCAAAATCTGGCTCAGCCCACTCTTCTATTAAAGTACACCTGGCAGCGATATCAGATAGAAGATCAGATAAATTACCTTGGCTATGAACCAGTAGAGTAATCAAACAATTCCTCAAAGGCTTTTTCAGAGTATTTCCTCCTGTAAGGATACCTCCTCCTTCTTGGTGCCTTAATATAGTGCTGTGGCCATTAATGAAGGCTCCGTTTGAGCCCAATTACAAAAAAGACCTAAAATACCTGATTTGGAAAACAGCGCTTCTTATAGCACTCATGTCAGCAAGAAGGGTCAGTAATATTCAAGCATTCACAATTAAAGAGCCATTCCTCCAATTAAAACAAGACAGTGTGGTGCGGAGGACCAGTCCTAAGTTTATACCAAAAGTTCCTTCGGATTTCCATTTGAATTAACACATAATACTGAAAACATTCTTTGCTAATCCCCAAACTATGGCAGAAAAATCTTTACATACCTTGGACATCAAAAGATGTATCAAATTCTACTTACACAGAACTCCACAATTCTGCAATGCGTATCAGTTGTTCGTCGCTTATGGAAACCTCCCAGTTACCAAACAAAGCATAGATAGATGGATTGCTGCAGATATCCAGTTCTGTCATAGGCAAGCAGAGAAAACGTTGTCAAGCAAATTCAAAGATCATTCTAGCAGGGCTGTAGCTACTACCACAGTTCACTTCGCAGGTGTGCCTATGCAACAGATATGTCGAGCGGCGACATGGACCAGAAGGCACACCTTCACACAGCATTATCGCCTGGATTCCTCTGACAAGAGTGATGTGTTTCTGGGACAAGTAGTACTGCGCCATCTATTCCTATAAGGTGAGGCATGTCTAAATGTATTTCCCACCATCCGCTATTTTCTAATAATGTTATCAATTACACATGTTTTAACTGCTGACTATTCTGATTCAAGTATGTGAATCTATGAAGGATCCAATACTGAAGAAGAAATTAAGTTACTTACCTGCAACTGTAGTTCTCCAATATTGGTGTCTATCATAGGTTCACATGTGATCCACCCTCCTCCCCATTGAGGCTCCCCTTATTATCTGGGTTACACTGTCCTACTTGTGCTGGAATAACTGAGGAATTGAAGCCTCTGTGATGAGTTTTCTAGAGGGTGCTGTCGCCTAATTGGCTGAACATTGGTTCTTTTTAAACGATGACGATAAGCTATTGAAGTGAATATTTATGTTGGTCATTGACTCCTGCTTTCTATGGTACTGTGGGACTCCCACTTCCACGATCGGGAATGATTCAAGCAAGTGAATCTATGAAAGATACCCATACTGGAGAACTACGGTTACAGGTAAGTAACTTAATTTCTCCTTAATCCTGAAAAGTAGCCTGATATAGATGATTAGAACTCAAAGAGAATTGCCCTTGCTGTGGCTTTGTTTTTAATGGATTTGGTAAATGATTTGAGATGTTAATAGCATAAAATCCTAAGACTGCTCTCGTTTTTCATTCTATGCATTCTTTGTATTTATTGTTGATAATTATGTTTTTATGGACGAGACCTCTTATGAATGATATTAATATAATTATACTCCTTCATTTTTGCTGCAGTTCTGTACATCACCCCACAGTGTCTTTGTAACTGTATGAATCAATAGCTCAGCACTGAAGTCTCACCACAAAATCTATCTACGTCTGAACCACTGCTGTTTCATCACGTGAATCAATTAAAATATCTCCTAATTCATCTTGCAGGGTCCTCGCTCAGTGAGGAAGAAAGGATGACACGGTCTCCATGGACCAGACTTCTGAATATGTACTGCAAGATGAAACGCTCCTCACAGTACGCGGTACTGTTGCTGCATTTTTCAACAATTACGAACTGTTTTACTATCTCAAACTATTTTTGTTAATTCATTCAGTGTAATGAAATTCTTTAACACTATTAGACTAGTGAAGAAAACAGGTCATCTTAATATTCATTTGCAGAAAATGCCTCTCCCATGGCAAACATTATGACCTGCTGATTGCAAAAGATCAGAATATCTCTTTCTGTAGGCCAGGGTCATTTTAGGGTTCAATACATTTTTATTGACTTTTTCAAAGAGAAATTAGAGGGATAAACGCAGAATTTGGAAACCCATTCTCCTCCAGTGGAATCTTTAGAAATCATTTGTAAGGTGGGCACACAAATGGGAACCCTTAGAGCTGATGGGGCCATTTACAACAGAGAAGAACGAAGAGTGTCCACACATGTAAACGCTATATATTATGTATGTATATTTATATACACACACACATATATATATACTGAAAACAAACAAAGGCTAAAGTAACGTTATAGTTCGGTGAAAACTTCAGTGACAACGTAACGTTTTAAACGTACAAAACCACTGAAATTCACCAGTTATATTTATCTAAAGTAACTATAACACATGTCCTAAGGTAAATATAGTTCACGCCCCTGCCATGCGCAGTTTTCCCACCAATAATTTAATTACAAATGTCGCAGTGATATTATTAATGATGTCATAGAAGATGTCATGAGTGATGGAATATGTGGGGTAATTAGCAGTGCATCGCAAGAAGGAAAGTTATAGTTACCTTAGGGTACGAACTATAGTTACTTGACATAACTATAACTAGTTAATTTCAGTGGTTTTGTGTGTTTAAAACTATTGTCTCGGAATTTGGTGTCTGTTGTTTCTCTGCCTTCCTGTAGCAATACATATATTCTGGGAAATAAAATGTTTATTGTCAGTAGAGGTCATTCAAATGGCGTATCTGTTGCTGCTTTTCTGTATGCAGATATGTCACCCACTGTCAGATTTGCATATCTTTGAGTTTGAAGGTTTTCATAATTCCTTTTGTACCATTTCCCCAACTTTTGGATGCCCAGGTATACAACAGTTGTGTATGCCTCCCTATTTAAACCTGACGAGAAAGGTGAGGTGCCCAAAATCGGTGGACAGGGAAGGACGTCAGTCCTATCACTCACTAGGTCCCACACTTTTAACAGTGCCCATCTGGGTCCTTTTAAAATGTGTCCTTGTTATTCAGGACACCCATCTAACTAATATGCATGAAAGTGGCATAGAATAGGGCAAAACTGATTTTTTTGTTATTAGGATTAAGCCCCTCCCCCCACTTCTTTTGACGTCAGATTCCTTTTGCTAAGAAAGCAAATATTTTGGGGGAATTTGGGGGGAATAGCTGAACATGAGTGCTCAATTTGAAGCATGGATTAATAGAAGCCTTGTCCTTTTTAATTACTCAGTTATGGCACACCCTTCCATTTATTCCAAAGGACAAACATAAACTGGGTTGTTGGATTCTTAGTTAATTCACTATTAATTTATGCAAACAGTGCACGGGTCTCTTGGCATACAAAGTGGGAAGATCATAAACCTTTCAAAACTAGGCATCTTGTTGTATTGGAAGACACCTGAACCAGTAACATGGTCATTAAGAGGGTTGCAGTGGACTTGCTCCCAGTTAGAACGCTGGTGATCTTTAAGTTTCTTCATTGATACACACCATCTGCCCTGGTGGATTCAAAGATGACCTATTATACCAAGATGTTCTGTGACTAAAGCCTGTCATGGGCAGTTGCTTCTAAGTCTCGGGGATCATAGATTCAGTGTCCAAGCTCTTTCATCATTGTCTTCTACATTCTGTTATGGCCCTTCCTCATCACACACAATTTCAAATCATCTTGATTCAGTTACGAAGAACCATACAAGAAAATAAATGTCAAACAGATGCAATTTTGTCTCAGTTTACATGTTAAAACTTTTCTGACTCCTGATAGCAGCAGACAAATAACGATTAACAGCAAAACACACCAGGGGGATGTAAGCATCTGTAGATAAAGAAGTGCATGCCTACATTGTGCAAAGTTAGCATTTTTAAGAATGGGTACAAGATACTTCCTAGGCTGTGACATATACAATTTACAAAAAAACATAAGGTACATAGTGCATTGTAGGGCTACATTAACACAAGGACAGAGATAAATACTGGCATGCAACCTACAGCACAACAGAAAAGATAAATAATACTGTATGAGTCCTATCCTAAACTGGGTTAACAAATGACTTCCCAGGAACCATGAACTTTAAAGTGATAAGGTTCTATCTTAGGAATGGTTTTCAACATAACATACGCTTTTACAGAAGATTTCTATAACTCGTAGAGTTCTCTATCATGGGTTTGATGTTGATGAAAAACCATTACAGACCATCACTTATCCCTCTTTGTGATTGTCTCTGGAGAATGACGATTCTCCAATTAATATGCAGAGAGAATCTTGATTTCATTAAAGACATACGGAGGCTAACATTATGCAATTACTTTTATTAGCTGCTCCAACATGCAGCCCTTTGAAGAATGTTCATACATCATAAAACATTAGAATGTTCGTAAAACACTACAAATATCCAGTGCATGATCTCATCTTCCTCTTTAAGCTGCAATGACACAAAGGATGAGCCGCCTCAAGGAATTCTGTTGGGTCCTATGCATTATTGTCTGAAGGAACAAGATAAAAAACAAGAAAATTGTACAGTAAAGGTGGACTGAATGTCAAGCTAATATGCAGAGAAAATAAACACTTAACGATAGAATAGCAATTATTATTATTTTTTTTACATTTTGAATATCTCAAAAAAGTACTGGCCTAAAACAACTTTCTCCTCGGGGTGAGGAGGGTGGGATAATGTTAGCCTCCGTATGTCTTTAATGAAATCAAGATTCTCTCTGCATATTAATTGGAGAATCATCATTCATTACAAGACCGTGGGCTACCATTATGCATGTTTGAAGCCATCTAAGGCTATGTTGCTAACATGCTCCACTGGTCTTAAATAAAATTTTACAAAAGTGTTTGCATTTGACCAATCAGCTGTTTTAAGTATTTCGGGTAGGGATCCCCCTGCCCAAAATACCTTGCTAGCCATGGCGCCTCTTGATGAGGGCGCCCCAAACCTAGAGAGAGCTCTACCTACTTCAGACATAACCATGCGTATCCATCTTTCTAATGTAGCTGAAGAAACTGGTTTATAAGGTCTTACATATGATAAAAGAAGTTGGTCGGTATCATGAGATCTGAATTCTGCTATCTTACTCTCATACACTTTCATACATTTAACCACACATAGTTTCTCACAATCACAGAGGAAAGGATAAAATACAGAATCTAACATAGTTTTCGTTCTTTTCCAAATGTCATAAAGAACACCTTCTGATGAATAGAATCCATTAGATAGTTCTAGAGCTTTAATGGCTGAGACTCTCTTAAAGGAGATTAAGCAAAGTAGGGTAGCAAGTTTCATGCAAATTTGTATTTAGAGAGAAATGTATTGTTTGGCCAACTGCAGAAAAGTTCTAAAACAAGGTTGACATCCCATAAGGATTCATAACGTGCTTTAGGGGGTCTTATCAAATGCATGCCTTTCATTACTCTTTTGATTAGAGGGTTACTACCAATTGCAAGATTTTTGACCAAGGCATGACCTGAGGAGATAGCAGATCTATAACAATTGATTGTTCTATAAGAGAGACCTGAATCTAAAAGCTGTGCTAGATAATTAGCTCCCTTTCCATGCACCAACTACACCATTTCTTCTAAATACCCCTATATCTTTATCTCGTTCCTGGAGCTCATGATTCTTCCAGTAAGCTTTTAGCTTCTCCTGAAAGATCTGAGTATATACTTGATCCCCGGAAATCTTCCAAACAAGAAGGTTCATTTTCCCCTCTATGACTAAAGGATGTTCCTCTCCATCTGGCCCTTGAAGAAGACCCAAGGATGTCAGGATTAGATGTGGGAAATCTACTGCAAGTTCCATTACCCCGGGAAACCATACCTGAGATTTCCAGAAGGGAGTTACCAGAATGATGCTGCATGACTCTAGTCTCACCTTCCATAATACTCTCTGTATCATGGAGAAGGGAGGAAATGCATAACCAATGTTTTTCCCCCAACTTTGGAGAAAGGCGTTCACAGCTGCTGTGCTGGGGTCCGGTCTCCAACTGAAGTACACTTGTCCTTGGGAAGTTAGCCTGCTTGCAAAAAGGTCTATCTGAACTGGTCCCAATACATTCTGAATCAATGCAAACATTTTTGGGTTCAATTTCCAATCGCTGGAATCGTGAAGAAAACGTGAGTTCCAGTCTGCTCTGATATTCTGAATTCCTGGGATAAATTCTGCTCTGAGTGTAATCATCTGTTCCCAGCAAAAATATCATATCTGTTTTGCTATCTCTGATAGTGTTTTGGATTTTGCACCTCCCAGACGGTTTATATATGAGACTGCTGACAACTGTCTAAACGGATTAAGGTGTTTTAGTTTTTTAGTAATCTCTCGAAACTCATAAAGGCATTCAATCCCGCTAACATCTCTAGACAATTTATGTGTAGTGACTGTTTGTTTGTTGACCATCTCCCCGGTTTCTAATTTGTCTAGGCGGGCTCCCCATCATCGGTTGCTTGCGTCTGATTCTAGATTAAAGTCTGGTACGTTCCCGAAGATGGCTTTGCCATTCCATGCTTCAAGATTCTTCAGCCACCATATTAGGTCCTGGCGAGCATCCTCCGAAAGGGGTATTGCGTCCCCATACCATAAGCCTTTTCTTAATCCCCATGTTTTTAGTCTCAGCAGACCTCTGTAGTGAAGGGGTCCAGGGCAAATTGCTTGGATAGAAGATGATAGAAGTCCCAGAACTCTTGCTAAGTCTTTTAGTAGTATAGAGTCTTTTGATAATACAGCAGATACTTGTTTCTTTATTTTGGCCACCTTCTTGTGAGGGAGAACTAGTTGAGATAAAATTGAATTTACCTGAAACCCAAGGAATTCTAACTCCTGAGTTGGTGTCATGATAGACTTCTCTATATTTATTATAAAACCTAAGTTCTCTAGAAGATCTATTGTCCAGGATAAGTGTTTCTGGACCCCTCTGTGGTTGGGGGCTGTTGGGTTCTATTCCCTTAGAATAAACGGACTCTAAAGTGAACAGAATAGACCCCCCTTTTTTTGGGGGGGGGGCTTTTACTCACGGTTTGTTGCTAAGTGATTATCAGATTCCTAGATAGCTAGTTGGAATTAAGATTTTTATAAATTTAAGTGCTCGTTTTAGAGAATAGCCACAAGATGGTGCTAAAACCACACTTTTTGTGAAAAAATTCGAAATTAAGCCTTCACCTCGGTAGCGCAGCTGTTTATGGCTCGAGCGAAGGAGATGTTGTCAAGGTGACAGGGTGGAAAAACAAAGGAGGGACTCCATCCTAATCTACTATGGCTCGCGTCTCCTAGCTCGTTGCTAGGAGACGCGGGTAGACTCAAATCACGCTCCCGTGACTCCTTCCACCCTTTTTTATTTTTTTATTAACAAAGCGGAAGGGTGCTTGAGGGCGTCACCGCTTAAACAGACAAAACTACATTGAGGGTGAAGGCGTTGCTGTGACTGCTCGTGCCCTCAAGAGTAAGACGAGTGCATTCGGCACTGTCCTTAATATCTAAACCTTCTTTATTCGTGAAAACTGAAGCGCGTGTGCTGCGCTCGAAAGTGGCAAAGACAAAGGAGACTTACCTGGCCCTACCAGAAATTGGACGGGCTTAAGATGTCCTGGTAGGGAAAAAAAACGTTAGTAGTTCATATTATTAGTAATAACAACCAAACTACTATTGTTGAATCATACAAGGGACAGCTGTTAAGGCGTTATAAAGTATAAGGGATGAGTTATTATTAGTTGTTAAGAAAAGTAAAATCACAAGAGCAATAAATACTTATCTTGTTGTGTCAGGAGCAGCGAATAAAAGAGGTGGATGAGATCATGCACTGGATATTTGTAGTGTTTTACGAACATTCTAATGTTTTATGATGTATAAACATTCTTTAAAGGGCTGCATGTTGGAGCAGCTAATAAAAGTCATTCCATAATGGTAGCTTCTGGTCTTGTAATGAAATAAAAAATATCCGATCTAGTTGGGAGAAAAGAGTCTTAACATAAATTAGCCATCTTGACTTGCCCTAGTTTTCCATTGATAACAAATCTTTGATTAGCACTGTATGGAAAGTGGTACAAGGATTAGAGCATATTTGGATTCTCTCTGAAATATAAGGGACTCTAAGCTCTTCATAACAAGAGTAATGTGGGCAACTCTGCGCAACAGACAAGAGTCATCAACAAGATTTGTTTTCTTCAATTTAGAGGAGACCTTTATTAATGTAACCCCATACACCCGACCCACACAGGCAACAGAAATACACATAGACTGTCATAAATTCAGCATGTTCAGAATATGTTTCTTACCTAATTTGTATGCACAATTATAAACACATGAAAGGGATTGTACAAAAGACATTTGCTTTAATCTTAACAATTCTTTCCAAGAGGAAGTATTGTCAAAAACCACACCTAAGTAAGAAAAAGCATTACCCATCTCTAAATGATGGCCTTTTATTATCAAGTTTTTTAATTTAACACATTTTTTGCAGGTGACTATTACAAATGTCATACTATAGTTAGTGCTGTCATCTATGTAAGATACAAAGCCATCCACTACATTTTTCAATGTGGTAGCTGCCATGTCCAATAAAACTGTGTGCCCGCATATAATAAAACTTGTAATAATCATTACAAATAGGCAGAACGTCCTTGTACTCCGTAGTTAAAAAAAGATAGGTATCCTTAACTCACTGGCCACGTTTAGAAACCTGATAACAATTGGATTCCAGAGATCATCATCACTTTTAAATAGGTCCATAGTGACCCGGTGTGGACCAGGTGCATTTATTGTGGCGCTATTGACAATTCTTTCTTTCTTACTTGTGGGTAATAGAAAGCACCTTCATACTAGTGTGGGTACAGCACACTATCCCCGAATGATCATGGTCGAATAGACAAACCTCATCATATATATTAGAGAAATGCTTAACCCATTTATCAGGCATGATTGACAGGTAAAAATCTGAATTCTTATTGAGATAAAAAAAAATGAGAGTTGAGAGGTTTGCAAAAGGAGTTAGAGTTTTTGGTTGCACTGGAGAGCAGGACATCTTCTCAGGCCTTGTCTTTCAATTCGTGTTTCCTAAATGTCACTGCTTCTTTATATTGGAATCTAAAGATGGCCACTTGCCCTCTATCTCTTGGTGATCTACAACAGGCTTGTCTGAAATTTTTATTCACCTTCAAGCAAGCACTATCAAACCATTTTCCTCCAATAATCTTGGGAGGGGTATGTTTTGCAATTAATACATTGTTAATCTTATTACTGATATGTTTAAACAAATAACTAAAGCATAAGAATTCTCAGTTATGAACAATCATAAAAATCATTAAGATTTTTTTAAATAAAATTATTTAAGATATCAGTAGCAGCGACATGGTCCCATGTTAATCTATGACCACCTCCTATGAATACCAGCTCTTTTTGTACTGTATCAGGTTTTCATGATGGATGTTCGAATAACTTTAGAGATAATAACAGGTTATGATCTCTATAAGCAGACATTTTTAACATAAAAGTTCAAACATTTAAATAACAAATACCTGGACATAGAAAATATTCAATGATGTTTGAGTTACCCTTACCAGTGTCGATTGGTGATGTTAGTTGTCATTCCACAGACATCCTGTAAATTTTGCTCTAGTGTTAGATTTGTGAGAAATGATCCTTGTTTTTCAGTTATCGATAACTTCATATAATGTGTGTATGAATGTGTGTCTCCAGTCATCAACTCCTTGCCAATCTTGGCATTGAAATCACCAGAGATAATTGCATGATTACTGGGGTTCATTGTATCGGCTTCATAATTGGCCTAAAAATTAACAAGGTAGAACAAAGTTACTATGTTGCCCATATTATTCTTGTTGAGATTATTATTTTAGTATGTAACAGCTGTAATATTCAGAAATGTTCCTCTTCTCATGTTAATGTCCTCTATAGTACAAGAAATAATAGTAAAACAGGTAACTTTACAATTCAATGAAGTTGCTACCTAGATCATCACTCTCCTTTGCCCTGCCAGATGTGGATTGAATTGTGGAGGTAAAAACAGTAGCATATCCATCCATACAAAGAGATGGATCAGGTCTCTTGAACTAAAATACTTTGGAACAATTTGATAACATCCAACTATAGCGGATTTTAATTGTAAACCAGCAATGTTCAACGACATAAGATTGAAATTATTAAAATCAAAACAAGAAGGCACATCATACTCTGTAATGGAGTCGCTGATCAGGACTGCAGCTTCACAGTTATAAACCAAGTTTGGGTCAAGGGTAGAGTGATTTTGACAGAACAAAAGATACAGTCCCTACGGAGATATCTGTACAAGTTAAGTCTTAAGCAATCCAAAGCAATTGTTGGTTCAGTTCCACAATGGTTGTCAAGTCCGTCAGTTGAGTCCATACCTTCCAAAGGTGAGAAGAGGTTGGAATTACTAAAGACTGATTTATCAATGGGGAAATGCTCTTGGCAAATGTGGCCTAGGAGGGCTTGTGAGTTTGTAAAAGAATCCCAGTAGAGACTGCTTTAAAACCACTGATAGACTGTGTAACTTCATCCAGAGTCTTAAATAGTGCATGAACTAGGGCAGGATTGCAAAAGTTAATAATCACACATTCCTCCTTACATGTCTTTACTGATTGCCCTAGCCAACTGACCCTTGTAACAAAAGCAGTGCTGTCACCAGGTGATAGATCTCCCTCACCTGTTTCTATAACCACCGGAGACTTTTGTTTTTCAGTTGCTCAAAAGATTCTTTTTTCTCAGTGTCAAGACAGGGGACATTTATTATTATGAAGACAAAAGGGGGTGCAGCAGGGGGTAGGTTCACAATAGCAAGTGAGCTATTACTCTCCTGACTGATCAAATAGGAAGTAGTAGGTCTGCATAGCAAATTATATAAGGTCACTAGTGGGGTCAGATAAAGCATTCCCAGTATGGATTGTAATTCCATTAGCATTTGTCATATTCCTGGAGAATTGGACTGCCCTAACTATAGACTCAGACTGAACATTGGCTAACAAAGAGCCCCTGGTGGTCCTCAGACCAGTATAAAGTCTGATCAAACTGTTGCCCTTAGCTTCAATTTCTCCAAGACATTGGATGAGGCGATCAAAGGCTGGTTTATGCACAGCTTTAATTTGTGTAATCAAATTATTAGGCAATATGTTGTTCAGTGCTACGGATGGTACCTGTTGAATTACAGAGACTTAGTCGACATTAGAAGCACTCGTGTTTATTGATAGTATTTCCATTCATTATATTCACACCAGTGTCAATGGCAAACAGCATGCAAGAGTCAACTTCTTCAGAATCTATGCTCAACCGAACACTAGAAACTGAGGGTTTATAGTCGCAGAGCTCCAATCAGTCACTACTCGCTTCCCAATATATGTACTTTCATTTATTGGAGCACCCTCCATGGAGGTAGTTCTTTGCATAGTGCTGATAAGACATTTTTAGTTTTCACCTGCACAGCCCTTGCGCTGTGCTTGTGAAATGTCTTGTTTTTAATATATCTTAAAAGGGGGTTCTTATCAGTTCCCATTGCTGAATTACTGTGTTCATTCGCTTTTGTGTGGAACTTTTTTGGGGGTAACCTCCCCTGGGCGCACGCATTTACGATACTTCTGCTAAAGCTGTTCACACTGTTTACGCCCCATTCACTGTAAAGATAAGATCTCTTTCCACAGAAAAGGCAGACAGCTTCTAACAGTATACTGGAATGATTGCTTTTTATTACTTAGTTGTGTAAAGCAAATGCTTTAGCCTTAGAACGTTTGTGGCATTTCCTGTTCATGCCTCAGTAACTTTCTTTGCACTTTGTAGGCATTATTGGATTGATTTTTTCAACTTAATCTGTTTGATCATCATAATCAATTCTAAATGTTGTAATAAACATTGCACGTTAAAAATAAAGTTAATATACAAGAGCGACAGCCATATTTTACTACTAAACAGGCAGCCACAAGTGCAGTTACATTGCAGACAACAGGGTCATGATTTGAATGGTGCAGCAGGTGCAGTAGCACCGGGCCTAAACGTTGTCAAAACTCCTCTAAACACATATTATTGCTAGACTTGACTACTAAACAGGTAGTCACACAATTGCAGTTAACTTGCAGTTAAACAGGATTTGATTTGAATGGTGCAGCAGGTGCAGTGGCACAGGGGCCAAAAGCTCAAGAGACCCCACTAAACCCAGATTATTGCATTTTTTTTTTTAACTAAACAGGAATTCACAAGTGCAGTTACCTTGCAGACGACAGGGTCATGGTTTTAATGGTGCAGCAGGTGCAGTGACAACAGGACCAAACGTTCTAGGCACCCCACTAAACACCTAAAATTACTATATTTTACTACTAAACAGGTAGTCAAAATTGCAGTTACCTTGCAATTGAAAGGGGCTTGATTTAAATGGGGCAGCAGGTTCAGGTGCACCGGGGCCAGATCATAACTCCACTGAACACCAAATATTGCTATATTTTACTACTAAACAGGCAATCACAAGTGCAGTTATCTTGCAGGCAACAGGGTCATTATTTGAATGATGCAGCAGGTGCAGTGGCACCGTGCCCTTGCTATATTTTACAACTAACTAGGCAGTCACAAGTGCAGTTATCTAGCCAGCGCTAGGGTCATGATTTCAATAGTGCAGCAGGTGCAGTGGCACCAAGACCAAAAGCTTCAGGCACCCCACTAAACACCTAATATTGCTATATTTTATTCCTAAACAGGCAGTGCATTTGCCTTGCAGACAACAGAGTCATGATTTGAATGGTGCAGCAGGTGCAGTAGCATTGGGCCCACAAGTTGTCAGAACTCCTCTTAACACATAATATTGCTATATTTGACTACTAAACAGGCAGTCACAAGTGCAGTTACCTTGCAGACAACAGGGTCATGATTTGAATGGTGCAGCAGGTGCAGTAGCACCGGGCCCTAAATTTGTAATGACCACCTCAAAACACCTTATACTGCTATATTTTACTACTATACCGACAGACACAATGGCAGTTACCGTGCAGTTAAAAGGGCCTAGATTTGAGTGGTGCAGCAGGTGCAGTGGCACCGGGTCAAAAGTTGTTAAAACTCCTCTAAACACCAACTATTGTTATATATATCTACCAAATAAGCAGGCACAAGTGTAGTTACCTGGCAGGCACTAGGGGCATGATTTCAGTGGTGCAGCAGGTGTAGTGACACCGGGGCCCAAAGCTCTAGGAACCACTAAGTATTGCAATATTTTACTACTAAACAGGCAGTCACAGGTGCAGTTGCCTTACAGGCAATAGGATCATGATTCAAATGGTGCAGCAGGTGCACTGGCACCGGGCCCAAAAGTTGTCAGAACTCCGCTAAACGCATAATATTGCTGTTACATTAATATTGATATTACATCAATGAATTCTAATATTTCCCCCTTTCATATCATTTTTCAAAATTTTGCTATTACTTACCCTCACTATACCACTAGTAACAGCACAATATATTGCCTTTTTGTACATAAACAAGTCATAACACTTAAACAGACGTTCTGTAACTTATGTTGTACTACTCAGCAAGCTACAACTTACAACAAAAAACAGCTTATTATTAATCACTTAGGCGAAACCTAAAGCATTTACCAATGCGTTTTTCATTTTGGCTGCTTGTACATCGAAGGCCCTTGGAGCCAATGCTAGAAAAGAGTAAATTGGGGTGGGGGCAGGGGGGCATTTCCTATTTCTCTTCCAGGGGATCCTCATCAATAGTCATAAGCACTGAATATTCCCGCCCATGTGCGGGGACCCCGTAAATAATAAAAATTATATATGAAAAACATATATATATATACAGCTCTATATATATAAAAACATATATCATTTTTTCTAGTATCAATGCAGCTCTCATATAGGAGGCTAAAAATGTAATAAAACACATAAACTGCTTTTGCAAATATACATAATACATGTATAAAAACACATGAGGGCAAGAAGCACTTGAACTCTGTTTTTAATGAGTAAATCTCATGAGTAAACTGCAAAAGAAAAGCACGCATTGTTAGCCTACAGGCTGCATTGTAAACCAACATAGAAAATGAAAGCAATCTTTCATAAAAACTGGCACCGTGCCTTTAAGGCAGCCATGACCCCTAGCTTCCCATCATGCCTCAGGGGTGACAGTTAGGTCAGTTGTTCTTTCCGCCTCCTTCTGTCAGGACCCTGGAATCTCAGCTCTCTCCTTTTTTGACTTTTCTGTCAAAAATACCTAGTTTTTTTGTGGTTTTTTCTACTTCACTCGACGTCTTTTGATAATAGAGTGAGGATTAAACCATTTTGTTTGTGGCAGAAAGTGATTTTTTCTGTCAAAAATGCCTTCTTTGTTCGATCCATGCCCTGCCTGTTGCAAAAAGAAGGCCAAGTCAGACACACATGATGTGTGCATCCTCTGCCTACCGGAGTCTCACTCTCCTGCCTCCTGTCAACACTGCAGGAAGCTATCCAATAGAACCATCAAGGACAGAGAGTGAATCCGTCTTTATGGCCTCTCAGAAAGAGGTAGGTCTCCTGTAAGAACAAAGAAGAGGGCGCGTTCGACGTCGAGGAGCAAGGTCCCGATATGTTCCCCTTCGGCGTCGGGCTCGACGTCGAAGGTACCGGCGGCAGAGTCGTCGTCGAGGGCCTTGGCGCAGGAGTGCCATTCTTCAACTTCAAAAGCTAAGTCTCCTTTGGCGTTGCAACAGCGTCCGGCGTCGAGACAAGATCCTCCGCCGTCGACTCGACGATCGAAGTCAAGACACAGATCATCGACGCCGAAACGTAAGTAATCATCTTCGATGTTGAGGCCAATGTCTCCGTTGCCGTCTCAGCGCAGGTCAACGTTGAAGCAGAGGTCGTCGGATGTCAGCAACACACTCGACGTCGAGACAGCAGTCTCCGTCGGGTTCACAGCCGACGTCGAGACACAGTCCTCCGTCGAAGGAAAGGCGCTCGACGTCGAGAATGGATCCTCCGCCGAAGCGAGGACGATCGACGTCGAGGCACGACTCTTCGTCAAGGCGGCGCTCGGCGTCGAGGCACAGCCTTCCGTCGAAGCGAAGAAGATCGACGTCGATACGCAGGTCTCCGTCGAGGCAGCCGGCGTCGAGACGCATGCCTTCGCCGAGATCAAGAAAGTCGACGTCGAGACAGAAATCTCCGTCGCGGACGACGTCGAGGCAGAGGTCTCCGTCGGTGTCAGTCCCTGTAAGTTTCTCTCCGTCTCCTTCATCGACGTCGAGAGCAGGCTCCCACCATTCCATCGCCAGGTCTGGTTCTCCAGAGGTGATTATTTCGTCCTCAAGTAGCCTGAACTCTCCCTCTGGTCATCAACGTCCAGTGGAAAAGGCTCATCAGGAAGGACGGAAGTCTCCACGTCGTTCTCCTGTTAGAGCAGAGAAGTCTCCATCCATTCACCTATCTCCCAGATAGATACATCCATTACACCACTGGGCGGATCATACACAGGCGGCAGGTGTTAGATGGGATCCCAGTCCTGCTCACAGGTCTCCTCTGGCTCGTCTGGCACAAGATGCGGATCTTTCTCCACCAAGAGGAAGAGCTCGTACTCGCTCTCCTGCACCAACATCCAGAAGGAGATCAAGATCACGCAGCAGGAGGAGAAGACGCAGGTCTCCAATGCCTTCCACCTCTTCAACGTACTCCTCAAAAAGAGACTACTTGCCCACCTTTACTGACAGTCCACCATCAAGGATCTCTCCGGTGGACGATGTAAGCACATTCCAGGTGGTGCTTTCCAGGGGGGCTACCAAACTGAACATTCCTATGCCTGTTCAGCAGAGTACTTCTTCGGTTATTTTCGAAACTTTGAACCAGAAGACGTCCTCTCGCCCATTACTCCCATTGGTACTGGGACTTCTGAAACCGGTTATGGACATCTTTCTTACGCCGACTACTCTCAAGACGGCACCGGCGAGAATTCTGAAGAAGTATCGTCCTCCTGTTGGAAGATCCCTCCTTCTTGAAGTCAGATCCTAAACCAGACTCTGTAATTGTGGCTGCTGCCAGAAAGACCCACTCAGTGGCCTCCTCGTCCACAGTACCACTGGACAAGGAGAGCAAGACACAAGACTCATGGGGGAGAAAAGTATGTGGCACTTCTGCATCCATGCTTAAAGTCTCCAGTGCGTCAGCTCTATTGGGGCGTTACGATAGAGCTTTATGGGATTCGCTACAGCGTTTTACAAATAAACTGCCCAAGGAAGACCGTAAGGACTTCGAAGAAATTTTACAGGAGGGCAGCTTGGTAGCGAACCAAGTAATTAGTGATGCGGCGGATGGAGCTACACTTTCAGCACACTCCTACGCCCACGGAATTTGTGCCAGAAGATCTTCATGGCTTCGCCTGACAGCATTGAAGCCAGAGGCGCAGACCCGTATTCTCAACCTGCCATTTTCCGGGTCATCGTTGTTTGGCTCGCACACCGATGAAGAGATGGCACGGGTGAAGACCGAGCTGGATACCCTGAAGGCGGTGGGGCTGGAGAAGAAAAAAGAGTTTCGTCGCCGCTACCGCAATACTGATCGCCGCTCCTTCCAACAGAGGGTTCAAACCCCTCATTGGCAAAAGAACCAAAACCAACAGAGTCAGCAGAAATCGCAGTTTCAAAGCCGGCGATCCAACAGGGGAAGAGGAGGGAACCGTCAGTCCTCTACTTCGACAAAAGTTCCAGCCAAGCAATGAGTGCCCGCTTCCTCCAGTACCGTTCACCACTCCAGTAGGAGGAAGTGTTGCGAATCATCTGCAAGAGTGGCGAGCCATCACCAAGGATCAGTGGGTGTTGGCTACGCTGCAGAATGGGTACTCTCTACGTTTCCGACATCGTCCTTCCTCGATCCCTCCGGTACCATCATCATGCTGCCAGATCAACATGCTGCAGAGGGAAGTGGGAATACTTCTCCAAAAATCAGCCATAGAGAAGGTTCCACGGTCACAAAGAGGTCGAGAAGTTTATTCCAGATACTTCCTGGTAAAGAAAAAAGGTCAAAAGTCGGAATACAGGCCCATTCTGGATCTGCGAACACTCAACAAGTCCATCAAACGAGAAAAATTTCGCATGTTGGCTCTCCACCAAATATATCCTCACCTCCGCAAAGGGGATTGGATGTGTTCGATGGATCTGCAAGATGCCTATTTTCATATACCGATAAATCAGCATCACCGGCAATATCTACGATTCATAGTCGGAACATCCCACTATCAGTTTAAAGTGCTGCCCTTCGGGCTGAAGTCAGCTCCCCAGGTGTTCACGAAGTGCATGGCAGTAGTGGCAGCTGCTCTGCGACGCAGAGGCATCTTCGTCTACCCTTATCTGGACGATTGGTTGCTGAAAGGCCCCTCTCCACAAAGTGTGATGAACTACTTCCAGCAGTGCCTAGGGTTTTGTCAAAAACTGGGCCTACATGTGAACTTCGAAAAATCGACGCAGCAACCCACTCAAACAATCCACTACCTGGGGGCGCTGATAGACTCCGAGCGAGGAAAAGTGTTTCCTTCGGAGGAGAGACAATTATCCATCATTCAGAAAGGCAGACAGATTTTACACAACAGCCTGTCTTCAGTGCGTCAGATCGCCTCCCTGCTAGGATCGATGGCATCCTGCATTTTTCTGGTGCCCAATGCCAGATTGAAAATGCGTCCTCTACAACAAGATCTAGAAGACAAATGGGATCAACGGTCTTCTCGCTGGGAAGACAAAATTTGTCTATCACGCGCAGCCAGAGCATCCATCCCGTGGTGGATGAAGAAAGACAACCTGAGGGTAGGAGTACCGTTCCATCAAGCTCCTCCCTCTCAGACTCTGATCACAGATGCCTCCCTGCAAGGATGGGGAGCCCACATGGGGTCTCTCCAGACCCAAGGCCTATGGTCCTCAAAGGAGCAGTTGTACCACATAAACATGCTGGAGCTAAGGGCTGTTCATCTGGCTCTCAAGGCTTTCCTCCCTTCGATTCAGGCGAGTTCCATCCTAGTACAGACGGACAATAACACCACCATGTACTACCTGAACAAACAGGGAGGAACTCGCTCAAGGACTCTCTCTTTGGAGGCACAGACCCTTTGGCACTGGCTTCTGGTGAGAAATCTATCCATCACAGCGGTTCACCTGCCGGGAGAGCAGAATTCTCAGGCAGATGCCCTCAGCCGTCATTTCGAGGAACAGCAGGACTGGGTCCTCAACGACGAGGTGGTCGACGACATCTTCCGAGCTTGGGGCCGTCCGAGCATAGACCTGTTCGCGGACGAAGAAAACACAAAATGCCAAGACTTCGCCTCCAGGTACTACCGACCAGGATCGAAGGGGAATGCCCTTTTGATCAGCTGGTCAGGGGCATTTGTGTACGCCTTTCCACCCCTGCCTCTCATCCTGAAGGTGGTGACCAAGCTATCTCACTCGGACACCACAATGATACTGATTGCTCCGGACTGGCCGAGACAGTGGTGGTACCCGGACCTTCTACATCTGTCAGTCTGCCCACACAAGAGGCTGCCGTGCAGACTGGACCTGCTATCCAAGATGAACGGGAGGATTCATCACCCCAACCTTCCGTCACTGAGCTTAACAGCATGGCTCCTGAGGTCCTCCAGTATGGGCATTTAGGTCTGCCACAGGACTGCATGACCATATTGAAAGAGGCAAGGAGATCTTCTACAAGACATTCTTATGCCTGCAAATGGAAACGTTTTTACATTTGGTGTATGCAAAATAATTGTAATCCTACCAAGGGGCAGGAGGAGGTAGTTTTGCCTTATCTGCTTCACCTAGCCAGAGCAGGTTTGAAATTCTCATCCATTAAGGTACACCTGGCTGCCATTACGGCGTACAGGCGTTCTCCTTCTCAGCCCTCGTTTTTTCAGCTACAGGTGGTGAAGGATTTCCTGCAGGGTCTCAAGAAGGTCTACCCTCCGGTCCGACCTCCTTGGGAGTTGAACTTGGTACTGTCAAAATTGATGGGTCCACCCTTTGAGCCTATCCACAAAGCAACCTTACAACACCTTACGTGGAAGGTAGCTTTCTTGATAGCTATCACCTCAGCTCGTAGGGTGAGTGAGATACAGGCCCTATGTTCTAAAGAGCCCTACTTGGTTTTTCATCTCAATAGGGTAGTCCTCAGGACTCATCCTTCCTTCCTTCCGAAGGTGGTGTCTGATTTTCATGTAAATCGATCTATTTCTCTTCCGACCTTTTTTCCCAATCCCTCCAATCCAGCTGAGAGGGCTCTACATTCGTTAGACCTTAAAAGGGTTTTGAATTTTTATCTGGACAGGTCGAAGCCATTGAGGAAGTCTGATCAACTATTTGTTAATTATGGTTCGATCAGAACAGGTTTCCCAGCATCAAAGCGGTCCATCTCCAGATGAATAGTCTCATGCATCAAATTGGCTTACCAGTTGGCACAGAAGCCTCTTTGGTCCGCTCCCAAAGCTCATTCCACGAGAGAAAAAGCAGCTACGACTGCTTTCCTCAATAATGTACCGCTGTCTGAGATCTGCAAAGCAGCCACTTGGAGATCAGTGCACACATTTACAAGGCATTACTGTCTTGACTCAGATACTAGAGCAGACACTCAAGTAGGTCAAGCCTCCTTGAGGAATCTGTTCAACAGCTGACTTTTCGGTTGTTGTTAACAAGGTCACTGCGTTTCTCATTTGCCTGCAGGTGGATGTTGGGCTTGCTATTCTATTCAGTGCTTATGACTATTGATGAGGATCCCCTGGAAGAGAAGGATAAGTTACTTACCTGTAATCCTAGTTCTCTTCCAGGGGTATCCTCATCAAAGTCATAAGCAACCCACCCCCCAGGCAAATGAGATTATTTCATTGTTAAATATTATCTTGGTGCCCTGATCTTCAGGGTTACGCAAAGAACAACTGACCTAACTGTCACCCCTGAGGCATGATGGGAAGCTAGGGGTCATGGCTGCCTTAAAGGCACGGTGCCAGTTTTTATGAAAGATTGCTTTCATTTTCTATGTTGGTTTACAATGCAGCCTGTAGGCTAACAATGCCTGCTTTTCTTTTGCAGTTTACTCATGAGATTTACTCATTCAAAACAGAGTTCAAGTGCTTCTTGCCCTCATGTGTTTTTATACATGTATTATGTATATTTGCAAAAGCAGTTTATGTGGTTTATTAAATTGTTTAGCCTCCTATATGAGAGCTGCATTGATACTAGAAAAAATGATATATGTTTTTATATATATAGAGCTGTATATATATATATATATATGTTTTTCATATATAATTTTTATTATTTCCGGGGTCCCCGCACATGGGCGGGAATATTCAGTGCTTATGACTTTGATGAGGATACCCCTGGAAGAGAACTAGGATTACAGGTAAGTAACTTATCCTTTTGTAACATCAGTACAAACACTTCAAGGTTTTTGCTTACCCATTATTATTGAGAACATCCACCATCAAATGAAAAAGAGCCAAGAGGGTCTCTCCTGGGCTGATGGACCCGCTCTTAGCCCGCAGGGTTGCTAATCTAATGCACTGCGGGCCGTCAAATGCGCTATACAGTTTGTCTCCTCCTCCTGCCCTCTGGCAGCAGGTAAGATGCAGGGCAGCCTGGGAGGTGTAGTCATCCCCTCTCAGGCTGAACATCAGTCCTAAATGTCCTAATCGCACACAATTCTGGAATGATTTGAAGGTCTACCTTGTTAAATAATAACTCCCTTTTATCACAGTAGTTGTTGGCACTAAATTAATACTAGACTCCCAGTTTTAAATCTTAAGCAAATGAGTTTGTGGTGTGCTTCCTATACATTTTAAAATTCAAACCAAAACGTCCAATATTCATAAATGTGTTTTATCCTGTTTGGATCCTTCTATGTGATGCAGGTATGCATGTATGTATAGGATATATGTATTGCACAAACCTAGTCGAAGGGCAGCAGAGTTCTATACAGGGTCATAGGAAAGATAAAGTCAAAGAGTAATTGTAGGGAATGATAGGTGAGCTTCTCAGCCAAATAGGCGGAGTTGCTGGTTGTGGTGGCTTTGTAGATGGTGCTGTTGGTTTTGAAAATAGTGCGAGCTGGCAGGGGAATCAAAAAAATGCAGGTGACTTTCTTTGAAAGTAACTTTAATTTAAGGATAGCTAATGCTGTGCTTAAATTATAGCTCAACCGACGGAAGAGGGATAGTACACAATGCACAAAAGCATGCTTCCTGCATCCACAACGGTTACTTATCCAGTGGCAGTGCAAGGTCCTTACACACAAATAAATGTGCAATAGGTAAATCACAGGCTGCGGTGATGAAAACTTCCCTCTCACACACAGAACTTGTACTGCACGGGCACCAACAGCACAAGCTTCCTTACATATGTAATATCGTCATACCTGGCTCCGGTGCGCGGCGTTAGGACCAGGTAGGACGAGACACTGGGGGGAGGAGGGAGAGAGGAGGAAGTGGAAGGGCGGAACGCTGAGTGAGGCGCGGGCATTCAAGGTGAAGGGAGAATAAAGAAAGGTTGTACCCATACTCGTGCCTGGTCCCCTTGCTTGCAGCGACACAACAACTGGCGATGAGGATGGGATCCTTAACCCGCCGACCCCAGTCTGGAGACGCAGCCCATACCGCTCACGCTGCAGCGGTAAGTCAGCGGCGTGCAAGCTGATTTTCCTGAACGTGCTCCCAAGTGGGTAAATACCGGCTGCACGCGGAACTGCACCCGCGACGCCTTTTCATCAGTCCAAAGCCTGATACTGCCTCATCGTGCCCAGGGTAAGCCCCTGCTCATTGCCTGCTCACAGCCTCATTGCTTGCTCTGCTCACAACCTCGAGCACGCTTGTCCTCCTCTGCGGCCATATTGAAGTCAGGCCATACAGCCACAGACCCTATCACGGCGGCCATCTTGAAACCAGGCAGAATTCTTGCAACCTGATCACCCACGAATCCTGACACCGTCAAGGCACTCTACACGCTTGCACCTCCGGCCGCACGCCCCAGAGCACCTGTTGACCCTCGGAGAGAGTCAACAAGCCACGTCAGCATGTCAGTGCCCCCGGACACCTCGCAGAATGCACAACCAAGCTCATCACAAAATGCACAGCCAGGTCCAGCAATGCTAGGTGTATCCTTCCTACGCCCCCCAGAACCTCTGGCTCTCAGGTCCGGCAGTGGCATGGGTCCAAATTGGCAAAGCTGGCTAGAAGACTTCATGAAGGGGTCGCGAGTTACTGACCCCAACCAGCAACTCATCGCCCTGCGCAACTTGATTGGCAAAGACGTCGGACAAGTCGTCAAAGAACTGCCGCCTGCCACTGCCACCTCATTTCAAGATGTGAGAGAAGCACTGAACAGGAAATTTCTCTATAAACGAAATCTGGATAACGAACGATACACCTTCAACTTGGCGTCACAAGAATAGGACGAGCCGATGGGTGACTTCATCACATGTCTCAAACGGCTAGCTCGCTACTGCAAATTTGACAACTTCAATACGGAAGATGCACTTCGCCTACGAATTATAGAGGGGTGCCAGTCAGAGTCACTACGTCGTCGCTTGCTAAAGAAACATGTCTCACTCGAGGACATCGAAGAGCTGACGCGAATAAATGACCAAGCTGAAGAACATGCAAAAAAGATGGAAGCTCGAAAAACAGAAAGACGCAAACAAGCCTTCCGACTCCACTCTCAAGCAGACTCACAGCACCAGTCAGACTACAAAAAGCCCCCGAAGTCTGCAAGCCAAACCCGCAGCGGGAACAAGAACAGCAGCAACAGGAAACAACACCTACACTGCTACCGCTGGGAAACAACCTTTAGAACGCATGCATTACATCGCATGCCATTAGATTGCGGTTTTACAACGAAAGTCGTTACAACGACTTGCACTGGAGGGCGCTTATAGGACAAGGAGTAGTTTAAATTACTATCCAACACCTTCCCTACTGTACGTAGGCTGGAGTTGGAATAGTAAATTAAACTACTCCTAAGTCCAGCGCCCTCCAACGCAAGTCGTTGTAACGACTTGCGTTGTTAAAACAGTGATCTGATGGCATGCGATGTAATGCATGCGTGGTATCGTCATACATCCCTACCGCTACGGTCAAAATTACCCTCACACGGGCCCATGTCCTGCCATGGGACAACATTGCCACCGCTGTGGGGAAGAAAATCACTTCGAACTGGTGTGCCAAGCATCCCGCAGGGAATCTGCGCCAACAAGACTCATTCCTGGACCCCGCCACCACGCGAGAGCAGTACGTGAGAGGCGAGACAGGTCGGTCAGCTCATCACAATCCAGTATACGGTCGCAGCACACACACCGGTCCCGACGCCTGTTGTCGAGGGACTCCTCAGACCTCACTCCCATATCTCAAGACAGCGACGAATACGTATGCATGGTAGCGGAACACGACAGGCTAAGGAAATACCCAAGGCTGCACATCCAAATGGGAAATCACCCAGCAAAATTCGTCCTAGACACTGGAGCGTCGCTCAACTACATGTGCACAACAGAATACAAGAAAATGAATCCAAAACCCAAACTACAGAAGGCCGCTGTACGTGTCTTCACAAGGATGTCCAAAGAGCCCCTACCGTGTATGGGACAGTTTCGCACGTCTCTAACATACGAAGACAGAACAGTCCATGCACAGATTCATGTCATAGAAGGACCCGAAGCAGCCAACTGTCTCCTCAGCCTGCCCACAGCCGAACGCCTAAAACTAGTGGAGATCCTATACAAAGTAGACGACACGCCAGACATCATCAGCAAATTCCTGAAGTTATTCACCGGAATCAGCAAACTAGCCCACTTCAAAGTCCGACTACACATAAACGAACAGGTAACACCCATAGCTCAGCATCACCGGAAAGTACCTTTCCACCTTCAACGAGCAGTTGATGAGGAGCTACAAGACCAATTGAGGGCTGACATTATTGAAAGATCAAATGGACCCACACTGTGGGTATCCCCAGTAGTAGTAGTACCTAAACGGGGATCAGAGAACAAAGTGCGCCTGTGCGTGGACATGAAAGCCCCAAATACAGCCATAAAACGTGAAAGACGCCCGGGACCCCACATCAGTGACATGATCACTCGCCTAAATGGGCCAAAAGTCTTTTCAAAATTGGATCTAAACAAGGGATATCACCAGCTTGAGCTTCATGAGAAATCCCGCTATATTACCACTTTCTCAACACACCAAGGGCTCTTCAGGTACAAACGCCTTAATTTTGGAATTTCCTCAGCTGCAGAAATATTCCAAGAGGCAGTGAGGCGAGTTATCCATCATATTCCCAACTCATTCAACTACAGCGACGATATCCTGGTATTCGGTGACACCCTCAAGGAACAAAACAAAGCTTTAGATTGAGTGTGTCACGCTCTTCTAAATGCCAACCTTACACTCAATTGGGACAAGTGTGAATTCCACAAATCGACACTAAAATTCAATGGCCACATCTTCTCCAGCGATGGAATGCGACCTGAACCCCGAAAAAGTGATAGCACTGGCTGACACTTCCTGCCACCGAGATGTCAGTGGCGTACGATCCTTCCTGGGCATGGCCAGGTACTGCGCCGGATATATCAAAGACTATGCCACCATTAGCTACCCCCTGTGGGAACTCACAAAACAAGGACAACCATTCCGTTGGTCAGCCAAATGTGAGCAAGCGTTTAACAAAATCAAGACTGCAGTAAGTTCTGCATCAACCTGGCATACTTCAACCCTCGCAAAAAAACAGAAATCACGGTTGACGTGAGCCCAGTAGGACTCGGAGCCATCTTGACCCAGTACGAAGATGAAGGGGACCAGCAACACATTGTAGCATACGCCATTTGCAGTCTCACGGACACCGAGAAAGCATACTCCCAGCCAGAGAAGGAGAGCCTGGCGGTTGTGTGGGCATGCGAGCATTTCCACATCTTCGTCTATGGGAAGCACTTCACATTGATCACCGACCACCAAGCCCTCATAACCATATTCGGAAACCCCCGAGAGAAGATGCCACCATGGATTGAGCGCTGGGGCATTCGACTCCAAGAATACACCTACACAATCATCCACAAGCCAGGATAAACGGAGAACCCAGCGGTCTATATATCGAGACATCCCAGGGCCTCAACACGAACGAGGCACTCGCTGGTGGAAGAATATATCCACTTCGTCATCGTTCAGGCGAGACCACCAGCCATCCCGTTGAAAGCGATCACAGAAGCCACTGCAAAAGACGCCACGCTTCAAAACATCATGCACCGCATTCACACGAATTCATGGAGACACCTGGAGGAAACGCCAACTAACAAAAGCGTCAACGCACAGGAACTCGTGTCCTTCCAGCATGTCAAAGATGACCTTACAATCAGCGATAACGGACTACTTCTAATAAACAGACGGATTGTCATCCCACAGCAGTTACGACAAGGAGTTGTCCACTTGGCACATGAGGGACACAGAGGTGTAGTGGCAACAAAGAAAGCGCTATGGGAGCGCGTCTGGTTCCCATCCCTTGATCACATGGTAGAAACCACGCTTCAAGACTGCCCTCAATGCCAACTGGTAGGGCGAGAAGAACCACGCCCCCCACTCCAGATGCCTGACCTCCCAGACAGCGTATGGCAACAGGTGGCCATTGACTTCTTCGGGCCGTTGAAGTCCGGGAAATACATCATCGTCATCATGGATGAGTACTCCAGATTCCCCATCGCGCAACAAGTATCGTCAACAAGAGCGACCACCATCATACTGGTCCTGGACGAAGCATTTGCTGCATGGGGAATCCCCACTGTAGTAAAAACAGACAATGGCCCACCATTCAATGGACACGACTTCACAGAATTGGCCAGACACCTCAATTTCAAGCACCAGAAGATCACTCCCATGTGGCCTCAAGCCAATGGGATGGTAGAAAGGTTTTGGCTACAATAAAGAAAACCATACAACAAGCAGAACTGGACCGGCGAGACACCCAACTTGCACTCAATGAGGTGTTGAGAGCATAGCGAACCACGCCGCACAGCACCTTCAACAAATGACCAGCCACTCTGATGCTAGGAGGGTCACCGTGCAGCAGAATACCTGTCGCAGACACCGTTATGTGTTCTAGCTCCCGACCACATGACGTTGGCGAAAGTTGATAAAGCCAAGAAAGCGAAGATGAAAGAATATGCGGATGAACGCCACAACGCTAGAACATCCGACATCCAAGAAGCAGACTGGGTGCTGGCCAGACAAGAACAGAAGGCAAAGACGGACAGTCGATACCATGACCAGCCCCTACGAGTGACAAGTCGGAAAGGAACTAGGGTCACGGCCACATCTGAGAACAAGAGAATCACAAGAAATGTCACACTTCAAGAAGTGCAACCCAGCAGCCTATACCCACGCAGAAGAGTCAGAACATGGCACAGACGACTCGAATCAAGAAACTGAGATCCATGAAAGATTCAAGACAGTACCAAGCTCAAGAGGGTCACGAGAACTGCACCTTCCGCGCAGCTGCAGAGAATCATTCGGAGACCCACCCGACTTATTGAAGAACTATAACTGAGTGAACATTGGACTTTAAGAAGGGGGGGATGTAATATCGTCATACCTGGCTCCGGCGCGCGGGGTTAGGGCCAGGTAGGACGAGACGCTGGGGGGAGGAGGGAGAGAGGAGGAAGTGGAAGGGCGGAGCGCTGAGTGAGGAGCGGGCATTCAAGGTGAAGGGAGAATAAAGGTTGTACCCATACTCGTGCCTGGTCCCTTGCTTGCAGCAACACAACAACATAGAAAAGGCAGAGGCAATACAAGCATCCTTCACACAGAACTGCTCCTGTTTAGATAGTGACCATGCAGACTTCACAGACACAAAATGCGTATGATTATGAAGGCAGCAATGCATGCCTCCCTCTCACCTACACAAAGTACAGTAGAGTCTCTAGCAATCAAAGCTACACGCACACACAAAGGCTGCACCAGTGCTGTGTTTTTTTCTCTCTCCTGCACAAAGGGCATGTACAGCTCAGGAATCAACAGTACACAGTTGCCACATGAACTTCAGGTACTGCATAAGCAACCACACTGCACACCTCTCTCTCACACACATTCACAGAACAATTAAAAATTTGCAAACATTTGTGCCAAGAATTTTCAATTCTATTAAGGACACGGAGGCGAGGATTATGCTTCTCATTTCTTTACTGAAATACTCAGCAGCCAATGAAAATAAAAGTAACAAAACACTACAATACCCATGAGTAACTTAAAGGTCACATGACCAACCATAGAGTATCCCCTATATAAGCCTTAGTCAAGGTAACAGTGTCCTCTTTCTTTGACAAATCATCAAAAAGTTAAGTCCATAAACAACAACTTGCTCTTGAAGAATCATCTTTAACGCAGAAGAACCTCCTCTAGAAGAGATAACCGACAGCCCAACAGGGCTCCATATGCAGGAACTGGTTCTTGACCCAACGAATCGCAGCATCCTCCCTGGGAACGCGAAGACTTTTTACCAAGGAATACCATCAAGCTTTACTTGTTATCAGCACCTGGAAATGTAAAGGGTAAACCGTAATACCGTTCATCAACTCTGATAGTACACCAATAGATCAGAAAAGGGAAGGGAGAAAACATAATAATATGTGTGCAGTATGAAAAATACTTAAGCAACCATACAATGCAATTTACCATGTAAAGACATATCGTTTGGGTGGGATAATCCTCGCCTCCGTGTCCTTAATAGAATTGAAAATTCTTGTCAGAAATGTTTGCAAATTTTTAATTCTATGTCAGGACCGGAGGCTCTGATTATGCTTGTTTAAAGCTTAGCCACCACCACAGAAGCTATATACACAATAGGCTTATAATAAAAGGATTTAAACATGGTCTCCGTAGACCAGTCAGCTGCATTCATAATGTCTGAAAAGGCCGACCCCTACCGAGAAAGCCTTAGACGCCATAGCCCCTCGAGCTGAATGCGCTCCAAATTTAGAAACATCAATGCCCGCTTCGCTCATGAGCCAGCACACCCATCTTGACAAGGTGGCTGGTGTCACTGGGCGAAAAGGTTTTTGTAACGCAATTAGTAATTGACCTTGCATGTCTGATCGAAACTCAACAGTACTCACCTCGTAATCTTTTAAACACTGCACAACGCACAGCTTAGGATTGTTAGGAAAAGCAGGGTAAGATACCAAAGAAGTATTACACTTAGACTGCCTTGTGATCGTAAAAGTCACACCCTCTGGGGAAAACCTACGTCCCGCTAGATCCAAAGTGCGGACGTCCGAGACCCTCTTGCATGACACCAGGCAAAGCAACATGGTCAATTTAGAAGATAATTGTTTTCTTGACAAATACTTGTTGGAAGGCCAGGCTTCCAAGAATCTCAAGACGGAAGACACATCCCATAACTCCGAGTACTTGGGGCAAGGGGGTTTTACCATCCGGATACCCCTGAGCAGTTTACATATCAGAGGATGCTCCCCAACCGGTTTGCCATCCACCGACACATGACCTGCTGAGATGGCTGACCGGAAATTGTTTACCGTTCTATAAGCTAAGCCCGAAGACGCGATGGAAGCTAGAAAGTTCACAATCAAAGAGACATGTGCCTTAGTGGGATCCACTTCCCGTTGAGAGCACCAACCACACCATCTTTTCCAAGCTGATGAGTATCGCTTGTGGGTGTTAGCTGACCATGCTTCGTTTATAAATCTGTCAGCGTCCCTTGAAAGGCCTGGGACCTTCCATCTGTCCCTGAAACCCGCCAGGCTACCCGAGGAAGTTGCCCCGATTCTATCAATGGATGAGGGGTTTTCAGAGGGTCCAGCAACAGATTCCAGAGCCGTGGAAGAAGGATCTGAACTGCACAGAGCATCTCCAGAAGTACTGGGAACCATGCTTGCGCTCTCCAGAGTGGGGTGATCAGAATTAACTCCGATTGATGACGTCGGGTTTGTGCCAGAACTCTGGGAATCATCATGAACGGAGGGAATGCATAACACATGGATGCCGGCCAATCCTGCAGGAACGCATCTGTGGCCAGAGCTTCCGGATCCGGACGCCAACTGTAAAAGGTTGGAATCTGTCTGTTGAGGCGTGACGTGAACAGGTCTATATGGCAAGGGCCACAAAGATGGTTCAGCGCCTGAAAAACCCGGGGATGGAGTCTCCAGTCGCTGAAATCCCTCAGGTATCGGGAGTGCCAATTGGCTACCTCGTTGTTGTAGCCCGGAAGGTACTCCGCTACCACTGAAATTCTGTTTTGCAGGCAAAAGTGCCAGAAATCTTTGGCAATCTCTGCCAGAATCCGGGACCTCGTTCCCCCTAGCTTGTTCACATAATGTACCGCTGACACATTGTCCATGCGAAGCGTGATACAACAATCCGTCTTCCGAGGTGACACGCAAAAGAGCCCGATGGAAGCTCCAAGCAATTGATATGCAATGAAAGTTCCTCCTGCGACCAATGGCCGCACTTGGAAATCTGGCCCCAACAGGCTCCCCAACCCCACCGGCTGGCATCGGATTCTATCACTACATCCGGGGTAGATCCGAAGAGGGCTCGGCCGTTCCAGGTCTCCATATGGTCTAGCCACCACAACATCTCCAACCTCGCCTCCTCGGAGAGAGGAATCTGTTCTGCGTACCCGAGGCCTTTCTGGAGATGTCGAATCTTGAGCCGTTGGAGTGCCCGGTAGTGAAGGGGACCCGGGAAGATCGCCTGAATCGAGGAGGCTAGTAGCCCAACGACCCGGGCTACGGATCTCAATGACACACTCTGCTTGTGCAAAATTGACCTTAACTCTCTCTTGATAGACCTGTTTTTCTGAGTTGGTAAGAGGAGTTGGCAAGTCTGTGAGTCGATGAGAAACCCCAAAAACTCGATCGACTGAGCTGGAATTAAAATCGATTTTTGAGGGTTTACAATAAACCCGAGACTTTGCAGTAGATTGATCGCCCATTCGAGATGGGTCATCGCCAGAAGAGGAGAACGAGCCATGATGATGATGTCGTCCAAGTATACGATCAGACGAACCCCCGTGCTCTCAATGATTCCACTACTGGAAGAAGGAGTTTCGTGAAGCACCAAGGTGCTGACGAGAGGCCGAAGGGAAGGACTCTGTACTCGTAATAAACTCCCTGCCAGCGAAACTGAAGAAACAGACGATGAGGTGCGTAGATGGGTACAGACAGATACGCATCTTTCAGGTCCAGACGGACCATCCAGTCCCCCTCCTGAAGGAGGTCGCGCAGAAGATGGATGCCCTCCATCTTGAAATTACGATATACTACCCATCCATTGAAATCCTTTAGATTTAAGACTAGTCTGGATCCACCCCCTTTCTTCTCTACTAGGAAGATACTGCTGATAAAGCCCTGGGGTGAGGATCTGTGGCCACTATGGCCCCTTTCTCTAGTAGAGAGACTATCTCTGCAGAAATAAAGTTCTGATCTTGTTGGGAAAAATACATCTGGGGAGGGGGGCAACCCTGACTGGGGGAGCTGTATAGCTCTAACTTGTAGCCCTGTACTGTCTCCAAGACCCATGCATCTTGCGAGATCGTGGGCCAAGTGTGCAGAAAAAACTGTATCCTGCCCCCCAACATCACTTCCGAACACGGAATCAGTCTCACCTGAATTTCCGGCATCTTGCTGGCCGCCTTGATTCCCTCCGAATCTGCCCTTCCGGAACCTGTTTTTGGCACGCCAGGTCGGGTGGAAGGAGGAGTTGTTATTGAAATTGGGATCCTGATAACCTCCTCGTTGCTGGTGGTTGCTGGTGGTTATAACCCCGGCCGAACGACCGCACTTGGTATTGTCCGGCCCTGACAAAAACCGGACGGAAAGCTCGTTTGAGAGACCCTTGGGCTTTATCCAGCCCACTGAAGGTGGCGACAAATTTCGTAAGTTCTTTGAGAAACGGTTGGCCATAAAGAAGGCCCTGGGCAAACGGACCTGATTCAGAGGAGGACAATTCTGGCAATTTTGGATCCAGTTTCAACAATATTGAGCGTTGGCGTTCGCTGGACATAGCACAGTTCGCATTGCCTAGTTGACAGACGGCCCTCTGCGCCCAACCGATCAATTCCTCCGGATCAATAGCCATCGCAGACTCTTTGGCTCGAAAACCTAACTCTAGAATCTTCGTCAAGGGACCTGTCATGTCCAACAGCTTGTCTTGGCATGATCTCCATACCCGATCAATGCCCTTTTTGGGGTCTTTGGAGTACTTCTTGAGGTATGTGAGCATGGAGGGATCTACCTCCGGCGTCTCCGCCACTTTACCTGCGAGGTCAGGCCTAGGGCACTCTGATCTTAGCCGTGCCCTCACGTCTTTGTCAAAAGCCTGTCGAAGGTGGGATTGGACGTAATCGGCCACCTCCTGAGGCGGGAGCCAGGCAGTGGAGTTGGGGTGCACTATCTCTGTTGGCTCGAAATTAAGGACTTTAGGTTGCGAAGGCGTATCTACGTGACGTTCTTTTCTCGCTTTCTTGGAGGGTCTAGGAGCCTCTTCTTGGTCTGACAGCTGATCCGAGGAAGTATCATTGTCATCTTCCTGAGGTATCTCCGTGATAGTTGCCTCCCTGTTAGGAGTGCTATAACCATGGTCATTAGACATAGATTTGGCCAGCTTAGCAAAGTCTGCCCCATGCGGGTTCCTGATCCCCTTCCCACTAGCTCTAGTGCGACTGCTCGAGCTGGGGAGCCAGCCTTGTTGCTGGGCATAGGTGCATAGATGGCGTTTCAGGGGTTCTATCGCCCTCACCAAGGCCTTATTTACGGAGTGCTGCACTCCTGCGTCCAATGCCTCAACGAGGTCTTGCTCCATGGACCCAGAGAGTTCCTCCTCATAATATTCCTCCTCGTAGTAATATTCAGCCATGATAACACACTAAAGTGCGGAAATCTATCCCCCAGGAGGATTGCCTGTAACCAGCATGAGGGCTGAACCCACACAAATCAGGCGTAAGATCAGGAGAATTAAATCAGGGGGAGTGGAGACCCCAGGCAAGTCAAAGCACAAGTTCCTTGTGGCAGGAAATAAAGTAGGACGTGGAGGGAGGGCTTGCCAGACCCACTCTAGGCAAAGCCTATGCAATTATACACTCTCTGACAGAGTGGGGCGTCACTGGGAGCAGAAACGAGGCTTAACGGGGTTGTAAGAGCACAAAAATTCTGCTCTAGCGTTCATCTAAGCCCGCAAGTAATGTGCATCGGGCAAAATGGGCACTGTGCATGCGCGGTACCGGCCTCTCGTTCCAACAGAAAGAGGACTGCGCGTCAAAAAGACGCCTGTCCTCGCTCCCGTCCTCCCGCTCCCCAATACAGTAACACAGGCGAAGACGCCCGATCGGGGAAAACAAAGCGCACTAAGTAAACGCTCTGTCATCCACGATGCCAAACAACTAATTACACGTCCGATAAAAGGAAACAGCAATTAGGCGGCGCGGCTCCCGAGTCGGAGCACAGAGTTCAAGCGCGGCACAAAGCACAATTAGCCTGCCCTGAAGCAGAATCATTGAAGTAATAAATCGGCAACAATAACACAGAGAATTTGCCTCACTACACTAACCCATAAACATTAGCAATATAATATGCAAAGGTAGTGGGAAAGCACTTAACTGGCTGCGGAGCAGCAAAGAAAGAGGACACTGTTACCTTGACTAAGGCTTATATAGGGGATACTCTATGGTTGGTCATGTGACCTGTAAGGTACTCATGGGTATTGTAGTGTTTTGTTACTTTTATTTTCATTGGCTGCTGAGTATTTCAGTAAAGAAATGAGAAGCATAATTGGAGCCTCCGGTCCTGACATAGAATTATAGTGCAAACAGTAGCTGTGAAAGTTTCAAACACACATAGAAGAGGTACAGAATGGTAAACATCAATGGAAGCTTCCCTCTCAATATGGGCAAGGTTGTATGTAAACATTCAATAACTTTAAGTTTTATGTCAGGACCAGAGGTGAGAATTATACGCATCTTTCTTCTTTAGTTCTTCCAGCAGCCAGATCATTTAATAAGAACAAAAAACTACATTTCCCAAGAACCTCTGGAAAAAGAAGACAAATTTTAGCCAAGCCACATA
Organism: Calotriton arnoldi; assembly: GCA_963921515.1. Classification (NCBI taxonomy): domain Eukaryota; kingdom Metazoa; phylum Chordata; class Amphibia; order Caudata; family Salamandridae; genus Calotriton; species Calotriton arnoldi. Next base: position 562,911 of record CAWUFW010011363.1, on the reverse strand, counting down.
AGGCGCTGTCCATATAATCCTCCAACTATTTTTATGTCCCCTCTTTCTTAGTTGCTCCAGCAGCCGTTTAGATAAGTAATTGACATTCTCTTTTTTGAATACGTTATTAAGGTATATTTTTTGTCGTTTAAATAGTTGAAATTTGATCTAATGTTCAGATGCTTGTGATTTAACACTCAGCCACGTTACGCAGATATAGCTGTATTTGACTGTCGGATGATTAAATAGAGTGCAGTGGTCCTCTGACCATCAGAGGGCGCGCAAGCTTTATATTTGAGCTCGTGACCACTACGCAGTGTCTTTTGATCTGCGCAACGATCGGTCTGAGGTTTCTCCTCAGATTTCGGATCAGGAGAGGAGCATCGCGTAAATTTTCCCTGAATATTTAAATAAAGAAACGCACTCTCGCCCCTGGAGTATGACGCACCTCGGAGTCTATAACAGGGAATATTTTTTTATCTTGCATATGTGAGTAATTTTAAAACGTCCTGTGCTAGGGTCTGTGGTTTCTCACGGCTGCCAGATCATGTCTCCCATCTACTGTAAGTGGAAAGATCTCTTCTGATATCAGCTTTTTGGAAATTATAACAGGGTAAAACAAAAGAGACAGGGTTCCATTTAACAAAAGAATTTCAAAATTCACCTCAGGATGAAACTCTTATAGACCACTCACATTTCACCATACCTCATATAAAATCTATATGGCTTCAATCCTCTTTCATAAAATATTTTTACGTTACTATTTCATATCAAATAACACCTTTGTGTCTAAAACACATATACATCACAAAAAATAATGGAAAATATAAAAAAAATAAAAACACAATAACAAAAGAGAACAACTGAGACAAATAATTAGTTTTCATAAAACAGCATATCTGCTCATTGTGTCAACAGGATGATTGAGCACAAAGCGGCAATTAGAATGTAGAAGGGTAAGGCTTCATTAGTGAATCACGTCTTTGAAAAAGCACACGGGGAGAGTGAATTTTGTTGGTTTATATTAGAAAAAACTGGTAGGTAAGAAGAGAGGAGGAAATACTGATAAAAAGAGGAAAATTAGAGACAAGTATTTTGTGTCAAAGTTTAATACATTTAGGTGTAGGTTAAACAGTGGGGAAGAGTGAGAACGTATTATTGTGGCATAAGGTGTTTGTTCTTCGATAGTGGGAATCAAATTGAATGTTGGATTAGGTAGTACCTCAGGTTATGGGAAGTTTGCAGCTAATGATACAGCCTGAGGGACTTGCTCTAGTGAGCAGTGTTATATTTTGGTGTACTATCTGGAGTGGAGTGGGTTTAAGTTTAATCGCATATCTCTGTTAAGTTATCACCCGAAAGGGTATCCAGGCACTTGTTCAGGTGTTTAGGTTTGTGGTCCGCAAGATGATTATACGAAGAGCAAGGTCTACAGCTTCTTGCGGAACTCAAGAAGAGAGGAGGAGGCTCTAATGTGTTGAGGGAAGTCGCTCCATGTCTTGGGTGTGATTCAAGAGAATGAGCCACCTTTAGTTTTGCTTTCGTGGATGCGGTGAATGTATGTGAGAGTGAGGTTTCCGGGGGGGGGGGTTGAAAGAGTATGCGGCTGTTCAGGTATTCTGGTCCTGTTTTGTGCAGGGCTTTGTGTGTGTGCCTAAGAAGTTTGAATTGACTGCGCTTGTGAATGGGGAGCCAGTGAAGCTTCCTGAGGTGCGGTGTGATGTGGGTGCGGTGTGGTGTGGGAGGTCGAGTATGAGTCTTGCAGCGGTGTTCTGGATGGTCTATGTAGGAGTTGTTTGGCGATTTCAGCGTAGAGAGTGTTGCCGTAGTCCAGCCCATTGGTAAAGAGTGCTTCCGTGACTATCCGTCTGGTGTTCTGAAGCAACTATTTGAAGATGTTTCGCAATATGCGTAGGATGTGGAAGCAGGAGGTGCACACTGCATTGACTTGAGTCATCATGTTGATCTTGTCATCTAGGATGATCCCTGGATTTCTTCTGTGGGCTGTGGGTGTGAGTGTTGGTCCTAGCTCCGATAGCCACCACGTGGAGTCCCATGAGGAGGGCGTACTGCAGAGGACCAGAACGTCCGCCTTTGGAGGTGAGCTGCAGGCAGTTGGTTCGCATCCAGTCTGATACCATGGTCATGCAGTTGGTGAAGTTGGTTCTGTTGGTGGTTGTTTTGTCTGTCATGTAGAGGATGAGTGGGGTGCTATCGGCATAGGAGATGACAGTGATGTCTTATGATTAGATGATGTTGATGAGCAGTGTCATGTATATGTTGAAAAGAGTGGGGCTGAGGGATGATCCCTGTGGTACTCTCTGATGTGAAGGGTGCCAGCCTGACCCTCTAGGTTCGTCCCGTAAGGAAGGAACAGATCCAATTCAGAGCGGTTCTATGAATGCCAATCTCATGTAGTCTTCTGATGATGGTGTTTTGGGAGACAGTGTTGAAGGCTGCAGAAAGGTCAAGCACAACAAGGGCTGCTGTTTCTTCTTAGTTCAGTTTGTTTGGAATGTCATTGGTGGCCGCAATGAGTGCTGGTTTGGGGCTGTGGCTCTTTCTGAATCCTGATGAGTGTTGCCTAGAAGATGGTGAAGTTCAAGGTGGGTTGTGAGTTGCTTATTGGTTGCCTTCTCAATCACTTTGTATGGATAGGAAAGCAGAGAGATGGGTCGGAAGTTGCTAAGTTGATTCGGATAGACTGTGGGCTTCTTGAGGAGAGTGTTGATTTCTGCAAGTTTCCATTCATCCGGGAAAGTGACAGATGTGATGGAGGTGTTGAATATGTGGGTCAGAGCAGTGCTGATTGGTGATGTGCCTAGGTTGTAGATGTGGTGGGGGCATGGGTCCGTTGGGGCTCCTGAGTGGATGGTCCACATGATTGCCGCTGTGTCTTTTTTGGTGAGGGTTGTTCATTTGGTCAGCTGAACATCTTGGTTGGTGGTGGGTAGGTTAGCAACAAGTTCTCGGTGGGTTGGTGTGCGTAGTTGCTGTAGATGTTTGCGATTTTACTGTGAAAGAAAATGGGTACGTTATTGCAGAGTTGCTGCTGGGAGGCAGCGATGTTGGTGACAGTGGCCTCTGAGGGCGAGGTGAAATCCTTAACGATCAAGAAGATCTCTTTGTAGCTGTTGGAATTTCCTTCGATGAGGTAAACTAGTGCTTTTTTCTTGCCATCTCTTATTTACTGGTGGTTGCGTCTGAGTGAAGCCTTGTAGGGAGTTCTTTCGGTGGTGCATTGGCTGGTTCTCCATTTTCTTTCTAGCTGTTCACAATGTCTGTTGGTGTCTCAGATGTCTTCTGTATAGCAGCTGGCCTGCTTGTATGATCTACTATGCTTGTTGGGTTTGATGATGCTTTATTGTTTTCTTAGTTGATTTAGCTCAAATGAGGATAGATTTTTGCTCTGTTTATTACACATGTGCTTTTACTAAGGGTGAATAGGTATAATTCGATATATATACTGAGGTTTTGTGTTGGCTGTACAATATGTAAAGCGGGTTTTATGATTAAGGAGATGGTGGGTGTGCGATTCAAAGATGGATCCGGGTGACACCAGTCAGACACTATACCAAGGGTAGGAAATACGTCACTGATCACATGGTATACGTGATGTCATGTCTTCCTTACGTGAATCGACTTGATGGTATATAGGTGAGTCAGAAAGTACATTGCGGTTTGGGTATTATTTGGAATTACGGGAGCGTTACAGAAAAGTCGAGTTTTTATAAAGGTAAGCAAGAACGAGTTAGTAAGGGCGTGTAAGAAATTGGGTTGTTGGTTGATTGGGGTATAAGCCTTAACCAAGCAGCAACCACAGACCTTGTCAGAGTGAGGCACAAGCCAACCCTAAATTAAACTATTCTCAACCCACTGGTAGCTTGGCACAGAGACGTCAGGCTTAACTTAGAGGCAATGTGTAAAGTATTTGTGCAACACTGGAAACAGAAATAAAGTCAAAACACCACACATAAAGGAATCCCACACCAAGTTAAAATAATAGAGCTTTCTTTAAAGAATAAAACAAGATGAAATTGAAAAAAATCCAATTAGTAGAAGCAGAGTTATACAGTTTTAAATATTTCATTGAAAATAGCGTCAAAAAGCACAAAGCGCCAACTGTGTATATCTGGTCGTGCCGGACTGGGACAAAGTCACAAGTTCATGCTGACCGCGATGGAGCGTGGGCTGACTATGGGGCCAAGTTAGGCCCGCTGAACATAGTACCTTAAATCCTGGTTTGCAGAGCGTTGCAGGGATCCATGTCGAAGATGCGTCATGCAGCCGAGCAATGCATCTGTTCAGAAGTGCGGTGAGGCTGCGATGCCAGGGCCTACATGGTGGTTGAGGATCCCGTCTATAGGGGCTTGTGATTTGAAGTCTTGGGTCAAGGATGTTGCGCGAGTTGGGGTGATACTTCGGTTCCGAAGAGCTGGAAGACTGTGAGTCCGTCAATGTCCTCAAGGCTGTCGTCGATGAGGGATGCAAGGACCTCCACCGCACCATGCATCCCCTGTGCAGTGGCGTTTACGATGGGCTGCAGCGGTGGTGCGGGTCTTTTGCAGTGGGTGCAATGCAAGCAGCAGCGGCGATGCACTGGTTCTGCTCAGGTTTGCACTCCACATAGGGTGACAGAGCACCTTAAGCCCATTTCCAAGGGTCCAGGACTGGGGAGGTGGGGCACCACTTGTCAGGGTAGGCTCACAGAAGGTAGAGTTCAGGTCCAGGCTCAATTGGAAGGTTGTTGAAAGCCTATTGTGTCCCTGAGGCTTCAGATAACAAGGCTAGCCAACTAGCCTTTGGAGTCACTCTGGGTTCTGGGTTCAAGAGATACAGGTCCAGTCCTTTGCACCCAGGCAAGAGGTCAGCACAGAAGAGCAGCAGGCCTTCAGAGCCGCAGTCCAGCAGAGTTGCAGTCCTTTCAGCAGTACAGAGGCAGGGTCGGATTGGTATGGCGGGCACTCAGGCAATGGCCGAACGGCCGGTATCGAAGTTCCAGCTGTGGGCTGCTTTTTTGGCAGCATGGGGGCTGATTTGGGCATGTCTGATTTATTCAGATGTCTCCAGCGGCCCAGAGGGGTCCTGAGTGGCCTTTCTGGAGGCAGATGGGCGTCCATTACCTCCCTTTTATCAACGGGCAGAGATGTCACTCCCTTTCTCTTGCTGGATCGGCTAATTAATGTGTGCATACTGAGCGGGGGCAGGGGGCCTGAGCAGAAGTGGCCTCACTTGTTTTCAGGTGTTTATAAAACTTTGCCGAAGCAGTGTTTTGAGGAAAGGCAATGTGCAAATGTGGGCCACTTTTCTTTAGTGTGCCCGGGCCAACTTCTAATCCCAATACAATCCTGTACAGCAGTCCTCCTCCCTGGCAGAGAATCCACAGGCCCAGAAGTATACTGAAGTGGTGGTTTCTGGGGTCCAGTCTATATACCAAGTTCTGCTTTTGAAGTGGGGAGAAGCTGGCCTTTGAAATGCACAGATGCCCTGCCTTCTCTGCCCTGGCTCCAGACTAGCTACAGGGGATATGCAGCCCTTTGTTGGAGGCACGAAACAGCCTATTCAAGTGTAAATGGGGCTGGGTCAAGCTCCTCCCTCCCTTCCTGCCAATGATTGCCCATCTAGTCACACCTTAGCTCCCCTTTGAGTGTGGCTGTCTAGAAGGAATACACAAAACCCAACTGTCAACTACACCAACTCATGTGACCCAGAGACAGGCTGCAAGCACCAAATGACTGAGGCAAGAAAATGCCAACTTTCTAAAAGTGGCATTTTCAAAATTGTAATTTAAAATCTGACTTCACCATAAGTTCGGATTTTTCCTTACAATTCCAGAGACACCAAACATGAGCTGGTTACCTGTTCTCATTTGGAAATTACATTTATAAAAATGTAAAAAGATAGCTCATGTTATCCTAAGGGAGAGTTAGGCCTTGCAGAGGTCAAAAACGAAATTAAGAGCTTTTCATTACCAGGACATGAAAAACTTAAATGTACCTGTCCTACTTTTTAAATACATTGAGGTCGCCCTCACGGCTGTCCAGGCCCTACCCTAGGGGTGACTTCTCTTCCAGGGGATACTCATCAATAGTCATAAGCACTGAATTATCTCCGCCCACGTGCGGGAACCCGGAGCATATACAAAAATACATATATATGTGTATGTAGTAGAAAAAGAGTACATAGTACGAAATAAACACACACATATACATGTATTACATAAAAATATGCAGCCCCAAACATATCCAATAGGCTAAGAAGCCAGAATTACATGTATTTCTCTAGTATGAAAATGCCATATAAACATATAATGTAAGAGAAGGACATGTACAGTAAGAGCATTCCGCAAAAAACCTTTTATTTTCATTAAGAAAACAGTAATGCCAGGCAATTAGCCCAAAGAAGGCTGCATAAATAAATAACATCCCTGTACAGAAAAGGAAAAACTGGCACCTCGCCTTTAAGGCCTCAGAGACTCTGAGCACTATGCCTTTAAGACCTCCAGGAGCACCCTGCTCCCATCATGCACCACAGGTGACAGTTAGGTCAGTTCTTTTTCCGGCTCCTTCTGTGAGGAACCTGGAGCTTGAGCTTAACTGATTTTGACTTTTCCAGTCAGAATTTATATTTCTAATAATATTCAAACAATATTTCTTTTTACTGGTTGTAATACCAGTCTTTTTCTGACTAATTGACCATTCTTTTAGTCAGACATGCCACCTTTATTCGATAAATGTCCTTCCTGTGGGAAGAAGATGGCCAAATCCGATCCTCATTCGGTCTGTGTCGTGTGTCTACCTTCTTCTCACGACACAGAGACATGCTACCACTGTCGTCAACTTTCAAGTAGAACATTGAAAGACAGAGAGAAGATCAGACTTCTAGCCTTGATGGTGAAAGGAAAGAAAAGTGGCCCAGAAAGTCATCATCCATCTGGAGGGCCCTCTTCTCCAAGGAAACGGCGAAAATCTACTTCACCAAAAGCTGGAAGTAAGAAGAAACATCATAGCATGTCGTCGACGTCGAGACCAACCAATCAAGTCAGGTCGGCGTCGAAGACAAGATCGCCGTCGAGAAGTAAGTCGACGTCGAGAGCTATGACCCAAGTGAGATCGAGATCGACGTCGAAAGCAAGATCGCCGTCGAGAAGTAAGTCGACGTCGAGGGCTATGACCCAAGTGAGACTGACATCGAGATCGACGTCGAAGGCAAAATCGCCGTCGAGGAGTACGCCGTCGAAAAGTAAGTTGACGTCGAGACATGTTTCGGGCTCGAAGCATGATACACCTCGGTCGACGTCGAAACGTCCGTCGACATTATTTCAGAGGTCGACGTCGAGATCTTCGCCCCCTTCTCGAAGGTCGGCGTCGAGTCACTACAATTCACCCTCTCGGACCCGTCAGCGGTCTACGTCGAGGGCAGGGTCGACGTCGAAGACACCGCATGAACTCCAGCGGTCGTCGTCGAAGAGACCGACGTCGAGGGCTTCGTCCCATAGATCTCCACCGTCAAGAGTTTCACCTCCACGGTCGTCGTCGATGGTGGCTCATTCTGGTTCGACGTCGAGGCGTTCGACGTCGAGGGACAAGCAAGTTATCCCAGCTGAAGGTTTAGAAAAATCATCTTCAAGATCACGGTCGACGTCGAGGGAAGCTTCTTCCTCGCCTGGTATAACTATTATTCAGGTTACACCGGAGGGCTCTCCGGCGAGTGGAGACAAATCTCCTCCCATCAATATGTCACCCAGATGGTTGGAGGACATTAGGCACTGGAAGAACCAACCCAGGCCTACTGAAAGAATTCCTCCCACGGAATCCGCAAGATCTTCCGCTGGTAGGTCCCTGAGGCGTTCCAGATCTCCATTAAGATGGCGTTCACGTTCAAAAGAACGCTCAAAACCCCGCCGATCGCATACGCCAAGGAGAAGACAGAGGTCTCCTACAACGACCTCATCAACAAGGTCATCGTATAGAGACTATTCCCCTACTATATCTTCAACCCCACCATCCAGAGTTTCTCCTGTTGATGATATGGGGACATTCAACGAGGTGCTCTGTAGAGGTGCCAGCAAATTGAATATAACCATGACTGTGCCTCAGATTTCTACATCCGTTATATTTGAAACTTTGCACCATCGGGCTTCTGCAAAGCCTCTTCTACCTTTGGTACCAGGATTATTAGAGCCTGCGATGAAGACTTTTTGACACCTGCCACAGTGGGCTCGGGTCCCGCAAGAATTTCAAAAAGTATAAGGCCCCAGACCAAGATCCTTTGTTTCTGCGGTCTGACCCGCCACCGGATTCTCTTATAGTCGCCGCCGCCAGAAAAGCACATGCAAATACCTCTATGTCATCTGCTCCTCCAGAGAAGGACAGCAAAAACATGGATTCTTTGGGACGGCGAATGTGCAATACATCAGGATCCGTTATGAGAGTGGCTAGTGCAGCCGCTCTACTGGGACGATATGACCGGTCTTTATGGGACTCTCTGACGAGATTCACAGACAAATTACCCAAAGAAGATCAAAAGGATTTTCTAGAGATTGTACAGGAAGGTGGCCTGGTTGCTAATCAGATCATTAGTACAGCGGCCGACTCGGCAGATTTGGCAGCTCATGGGTACGCACATGGCGTTTGTTCCCGAAGATCAGCCTTGCTTCGACTCACAGGTCTCAAGCCCGATGCTCAAAGAAAGATAGCCAATCTGCCCTTTAATGGATCATCGTTGTTTGGTTCACATGCTGACGACGAAATGGCAAAAATGAAAACTGAGTTGGATACTCTCAAGGCTGTAGGCCTCGAAAAGAAGAAAGAATTTCGTCGTCGTTTTCGCCCCTATGATAAACGCTCTTTTCAACAGTGAGGTCAATCATCTAACTGGTCATCGCAGAACCAAGGTCAGACGCAACAAAGATCCCAGTTCCAGCAACGTAGACCGGGACGTGGCAGAGGTGGAAACAAACAACAGTCAACAGCACCAAAGCAGCCACAAAAGCAATGAGATGTGTCTTCCTCCAAAGCTGTTGTCCACTCCGGTGGGAGGAAGTGTTTCATTACATCTGGAGGAGTGGAGACGTATAACAAAAGACAAATGGGTCATCAACATTGTTCAGAATGGCTATCTTCTCAAATTCATAACTCCTCCTCCATCAATACCTCCGAGAGGCATTTCTCACCACAACAAACGATTGTTACAAAAGGAGATAAACACCTTAGTGAAGAAAGGAGCTATAGAAAAAGTCCCCGCTCCTCAAAGAAATCAAGGAGTCTACTCTTGTTACTTCCTTGTAAGAAAAAGAGGCCCCGCCACAGAATACAGACCTATTCTGGACTTGAGACTGTTGAACAAATACATTCGCAGAGAAAAATTTCGAATGTTGGCACTCCATCAAATTTTCCCACAGCTTCATCAAGAGGATTGGATGTGCTCCATCGACTTGCAGGATGCATACTTCCACGTACCAATCTCAAAGAAACATCGCAAATTTCTACGCTTTCGAGTGTCTTTTCAACATTACCAGTACTCAGTTCTCCCGTTCGGGCTCAAATCAGCTCCCGAACATTCTCCAAATGTATGACTGTGGTGGCCGCTTTTCTCCGCAAGCAGAAAATATTCATATATCCTTACCTAGACGATTGGCTCCTGAAGAGCTCATCTCCAACTCTGCTGCAGGATCAACTCACGTGCTGCCTTCAGCTTCTCCACAGCTTGGGCCTTCATGTCAATTTCAAGAAATCCATACTAAATCCAACGCAAAAGATCCATTACCTAGGATCCTTCCTGGACACCAAAAAAGCAAGCGTGTGTCCTTCGGAGGAGAGATTGTCATCAATCCAAGGAAAATGTCGGACTCTTCTTCACACGCATCTCCCAACAGTTCGACAGGTGTCATCACTTCTGGGATCGATGGCATCGTGCATCTTTATAGTACCAAACGCACGATTACACATGCGTCCACTACAACAATGTTTGGAAGACCAGTGGATGCAAGTATCAGGGCGCTGGGAGGATCAGGTAATTCTCCATCAATCAGCCAAAGACTCCATCCGGTGGTGGATGAAGCGATCGCACCTGATGAAGGGAGTCCCTTTCCACCAGGACCCTCCAACCCAGACTTTAGTCACGGACGCTTCTCTCCAGGGTTGGGGTGCTCATATGGGCCCTCTGCAAGTACAAGGTCTATGGTCCGACTCCGAAAAGAGCTACCACATCAACCTGCTAGAGCTGAGAGCCGTACATCTAGCACTCAAGTCCCTGGTTCCGTCTGTTCAAGTCTCGCTCCATTCTGATCCAAACGGACAATACAACGACGATGTATTATTTGAACAAACAGGGAGGTACCCGATCAAGAACACTCTCCATAGAGTCTCAAACCATATGGAACTGGCTTCTAGCGAGAGACCTGTCAATAGTAGCCATTCATCTACCGGGCTCTCTCAACTCCCAGGCGGACTTCCTCAGCAGAGACTTCGTCGAAGCCCACGATTGGGTTCTCAACAACGAAGTCGCTCAAAGCATCTTTCGAGAATGGGGAACGCCAGACATCGACCTGTTTGCAGACGCGGTAAACGCAAAATGCCCCGCCTTCGCATCCAGGTTTCCCCAACAAGGATCTCGAGGGAATGCCCTTTTGATCGAATGGTCTCAGAGCTTACTGTACGCCTTTCCACCGATTCCGTTGATACCAGTTGTAATCAACAAGCTGTACAGGACCACCTCCAGGATGATCCTAATAGCCCCGGAGTGGCCTCGCCAGTGGTGGTTTCCGGACCTCCTTCAACTATCGGAAGTACCACACAAGAGGTTGCCATGCCGCCCGGATCTCCTATCCAAACAGGCAGGGAGAGTATTCCACCCCAACCTGTCCTCCCTCCGGTTGACAGCATGGCTCCTGAAGTCATACAATATGGACACCTACATTTGAATCCAGACTGTATGGCTATTCTCAAAGAAGCGAAAAGACCTTCCACGAGGAAATCATATGCCTTCAAGTGGAATCGGTTCTTCCTATGGTGTGAGGACAATGGACATGATCCCATCCGAGGTCAGGAACAGGTGATTTTACCCTATTTGCTGCATTTGGCTAGATCTGGTCTTCAGTTCTCTTCTATCAAAGTCCACCTTGCAGCAATCACAGCCTATAGGAAGTCCCCCCACCAGGCTTCTTTGTTTAGAATTCCGGTGGTAAAGGATTTCCTTGAGGGCTTAAAAAAGGTTTATCCACCAGTCAGGTCTCCCTCTCCTCCATGGGAGCTTAACATTGTATTAACAAAGTTGATGGGGTCTCCTTTCGAGCCTATTCATAAAGCTTCCTTACAGCATTTAACATGGAAAGCCGCGTTCCTGGTGGCCATTACATCTGCTCGCAGGGTCAGTGAGATCCAGGCTCTTTGCTGTAAGGAACCTTATACTGTGTTTCACGCTAACAGAGTAGTTCTCAGAACGCATCCTAGCTTTTTGCCTAAAGTGGTCACGGACTTCCATATTAACCAGACTATCACTTTACCTACCTTTTTTCCGAATCCTTCGAATCCTCCGGAAAGATCTCTTCACTCCCTAGATCTCAAGAGGGTTCTGAAGTTTTATTTGGACAAAACAAAGACACTGAGGAATTCGGAACGTTTGTTTATTAACTATGGTCCTGTTAATACAGGTTCTGCAGCTTCCAAGAGATCCATTTCTAGATGGATAGTTTCTTGTATTCTACTGTCATACCAATTGGCCAACAAATTCCTTCCGGGGAAGCCTAAGGCACATTCCACTAGGGGAAAGCTTCTACCACGGCTCTCCTGAGGAATGTCCCCATGGCAGAGATTTGTAAAGCAGCTACATGGCGATCAGTTCATACCTTTACTCGCCACTACTGTTTAGATGCTGACACGCAGGCAGATGCTCAGGTTGGGCAGGCCTCGCTGAGAAACTTGTTTGCAAATACTGTTTAATATGTGTATGTCAATTGAGTTCTCTGTGTTTTGCTCGTCCGCACGGAAGTGGGTATGGGCTTGCTACTCTATTCAGTGCTTATGACTATTGATGAGTATCCCCTGGAAGAGAAGGATAAGTTACTTACCTGTAATCCTAGTTCTCTTCCAGGGGTATACTCATCAAAGTCATAAGCAACCCGCCCACCTCCCCGGACGAGCATTAACAATTTACTTGATATTCTTGCATCTTTGATGCAGGTTCCTACAGGTTTCTTATACCGTACAAAAGAACTGACCTAACTGTCACCTGTGGTGCATGATGGGAGCAGGGTGCTCCTGGAGGTCTTAAAGGCATAGTGCTCAGAGTCTCTGAGGCCTTAAAGGCGAGGTGCCAGTTTTTCCTTTTCTGTACAGGGATGTTATTTATTTATGCAGCCTTCTTTGGGCTAATTGCCTGGCATTACTGTTTTCTTAATGAAAATAAAAGGTTTTTTTGCGGAATGCTCTTACTGTACATGTCCTTCTCTTACATTATATGTTTATATGGCATTTTCATACTAGAGAAATACATGTAATTCTGGCTTCTTAGCCTATTGGATATGTTTGGGGCTGCATATTTTTATGTAATACATGTATATGTGTGTGTTTATTTCGTACTATGTACTCTTTTTCTACTACATACACATATATATGTATTTTTGTATATGCTCCGGGTTCCCGCACGTGGGCGGAGATAATTCAGTGCTTATGACTTTGATGAGTATACCCCTGGAAGAGAACTAGGATTACAGGTAAGTAACTTATCCTTATATGTATTCAAAAGTAAGGTTTTAGGCCTGGCAAAAGGTTTATTTTGCTATGTCGAAATGGCAGTTTAAAACTGCACATACTGGCTACAATGGCTACATGTTTAAAGTGCTACTTAAGTGGGTGGCACAATCAGTGTTGCAGGCCTACTAGTGGCATTTAATTTACATGCACTGGGCACAGGTAGTGCCACTTTACTAGGGACTTACAAGTACATCAAATATGCCAATTGGGTATAAGCCAATCTAACATGTTTTAAAGAGAGAGCACAGGTACTTTAGCACTGGTTAGCAAAGTCTTAAGACCAGCAAAAACGAAGTCAGCAAAAACAGGAGGTCTGAAGGCAAAAAGGTTTGGGGGAAAACCACATTAAGGATGCAAGGTCTAACATGTGTCCCTCTCCAAACTGAAAGTGGGGAGAACTATCCAATCTCTTTGGAGTTCTCCTCACTAAGGCAGAAAAATCTGGAGAGACCTTCAGCACTGGCGTGGTCTGTTCCAAGATGGTGTTCCACTGTGAAGTCAATTTTCTGTAGGGAGATGGGCCAACTCAACAGTTTGGGATTCTCATCCCTCATCTGCGTTAACCATGTGAGTCGTCTGTGGTCTGAACCCGGAAATGACCACCAAACAGGTATGGTCTCAGCTTCTTCTGTGCCGAGACCACCACAAAGACTTCCCTCTCGATTGCGCTTTACCCCTATTCCCGAGGTAGTAGCCTCCTACTAATGAAGGTTACAGATTGATCCAGGGGCTCTTTGTTCAGCTGTGAGAGCACATCCCCTACGCAATGCTCTGAGGCCTCTGTCTGTACAATTAATTCTCTGGAGAAGTCAGGGTTTTGAGCATAGGTGCTGTTCACACGGCCTCCTTTAGGGTGTCAAAAGAATTCTGGCACGCCTTTATTTATTTAAAGAGTTTTATATAGCGCTGGCTAGACCCGAAGGTATCAGAGCGCTTTACATAAGGTTCCACATAGTTGCAAACTTACAGCAGTTACATATTACCAATGATACCAGTAAAAACATTTAAGGAGCATAGAAGAAAAGGAAAATGGAGTGAGAAGGGTAAGGGGGTATGGGAGAAAGGGGTAGGGTATAGATACAACAGAGAGACGAAGGGAAAGTCTGCCCAAGGTCCAGCTGGGTAGGTGACGGCTAAGGGGGAATCCGCAGCCCATTTCCTCTTCAGCTATCAGGTAGCTCCACTGGGTATCGGTCAGATAGCTAGGTCTCAACAGAAAAACATTAAAGGGATAAAAGGCAAGAAGAAGGTAGCGTAGAGGGGGAAGGGGGTAGGAGGGGGATACGACAGAGAGACGAAGGAACGTCTGCCCAATGTCTGGCTGGGTAGGTGACGGCCGAGGGGGGATCCACAGCCCGTCTCCTCTTCAGCTAACAGGTAGCTCCACCGGGCATCGGTCAAATGGCAGGGTCTCCACGGTCGAGGGAAAGTTCGAAGAGTACATGTCCTAGAGGGAGAGCAGGATCAAGGTCAGGTGAGGGATGTGGTTAAGATCAGGTCGAAGACCAGTTCTGTTGTCCAGGATAGGTGGGGCATCATGGAGAGACCAACTGAGGCGGCCATCTTGAGGTCAGGCAGGGGGGTTGTGACCTTGGTGTTAAGTTCAGTCGTTCCCCAATAATGAGTACAGTGACATCCAGTACTGTGGGAAATGGGAATTAGGGTCCGGCAGAAAGGTAAATATCAAGGTGTACTGTGGGGGAGGTACCTGACACAACAGACTGTGCTCTTCCCCCACAATGTGTTCTGGGTCTCTCCTTCTATCTCTTAACAATAACATTTCAGTCACAGCCCAGTGTTGAAGAAAGAGTTGGAGCGAGGAAGAGCTGGAAGTCTGTCACGTGCAGGGCATTTGGGACTGTGGAAAGGACAGAGTCATCCAGTGTCACAGTAGAAGCCATCTTATGCAGAGCAAGAAGTACTTGCATTTATCTTGCCCAGAGCTGCATAGCCTGGTCCAAGATCGACATACCTCATAAACCTGAGTGGCTGCCGTGATGATGTCTTAGAAGTCCTTTGGCGCTTGCTTGGTGGTTCCCTTAATGATCAGCAAATGCGCTTGCTACAAAGAACCCAATTTCAACGGGATCGCCCGCCCTGGGGGCCCGAGCACGGACTCAGCGTCAGGGATTAGGCTGTTCAGAGCGCGGTAGGAGCGGGAGCAGCGCTGTAAGTGTTCGGTTCCAGTAGTCCGGATGTGAGATTTTCGCCGCGGCGGCAGAAGGTCAGTTGCCTCACAGGTCCGGAGCAGTTTCACCGGGGCCCGCTCCCGATGTCGCGGCCCCCGCTCTGCTACGACCAAGCGCGAGTCCGCTCAAGCACCAGGCGCCATCTTGAGGCGCGATCGCCTGGGGAGAATAAAGCCGATATCACGGCCATGCAGCAGCCAGAATGAACGGCGGCCACAGCGGCAGACGCTCCCAATCTTCCGATGACGGGAGTTGGCCCTGATTGCTGGTTTTGCGGGGATTGAAGCACTGCGCTATGTTGTTGAGCGCGAGGCTTCCACGGAGCATAAGCTCCGAGCAGCCATGATGGAACTGGCTCCTCCTCCTCCTCTGTCCAGATCGCTTGACGTGGCTGCTTTTTAAAAGTCATCTTTGTGAAGGGTGTAACAATGGTGCAATATCCCTTGACAAATCTCCTGTAATAGCCAGTGAGGCCTAAGAAGGCTCAATCTTCTGTCTGAGTCTTGTTGGGTTCCCAAGCCAGATTGGTTTTGATCTTGGCCTGGAAGTGCTGGGCTGCACCTTACCTCCTCCCACTTGGCGACCCAAGTAGACCCCCTTCTAGCACTTACTTGCCTTGATAGTCAGGCTTGCCCTCTGCAGAGCCTGAAGCACTTCCCTGAAGTGTCACATGTGGTCCTCCCAACTAGAGCTGAAGACAGCCATGTCATCCAGATAGGCGGCACTGAAGTTCTCCAACACCGCTAGGACCTGTTTGACCAACCTCTGGAAGGTGTCAGGGGCATTCATCAACCCAAAAGGCATCACCCAGACCTGAAAATGCCCTTCAGGAGAAGACAACACAGACCTCTGCCTATACCCAGATGTTAAATCAAACGTGCTGAGGAACTTGACCGCTCCCATCCGATCTGTGAGCTCATCAGTTCTGGGGGATGGGATGTGCGTCAGTTTTTGTGACCACATTGAGCCCCCGGTAACCCACACAGGACCTAAGTTCTAGGGTGGCGCCTGGAGGAGCAGCCTTGGGGACCAACACCACTGGGCCAGACTAAGCGCTGTTTGAGGGCTCAATAACTCCTAACTCCAACATTTTGGAGACTTCTTCCTTAATACAGGGTCTCCCCTTATCAGACAGCCTGTAGATTTTACTCTTCACAGGCATGCTGTCCCTAGTATCAATATCATGGGTACACCATGTAGTGAGTCCTGGGGTAAGGGAGAAGAGGGAGGCAAACTGCCGCAGCAACTGGGGGATTCTCTCTGTTGTTTTAGGGACAGGGTAGGGGAGAGACTGACACCCTCCACTGACCCATTCTGCTCCTTGGAAGAAAGGTCGGGGAGAGGTTCACTCTCCTGCTCCCTCCGTATCCGTGACCAGGAGCATGGTTGCGTCAGACCTCTCAAAGTGGGGTTTGAGGCGATTTACGTGTAAAACCCTTAAAGGATTCCTGGGAGTCTTGAGGTCCACCAGGTAGGTGACCTCACACTTCTGCTGTTTCTCCTCATAGGGCCTAGACCAGTGATCTTGAAGGGCCCTCGGCTCCACTACCCACATTTTTGGGCTAGGCTGAAACTTGACCAGAGTAGCCTTTGTAGTGTTGTGTGAACATGTGCAGTAGGATCCTTATGGTTCTCGGCAGACTCCTTACAAAGTTACATAATCATTTGGGAGGTATCTGGGTGTGTCTGGGTGTGATCAATAAAGTTTATGACGTTGTGAGTTCAGTTAACGAATGCATGCCGAAGAATAAAGATGTGTGTTACAGAGCTCTGTGTGTGGCATGGTCATTTCGTGCTCCATAAGCTTGGGAGGATGTGACAGCTGGCAATGAGTTGGGGATACGTGGGGATTGAGCAAACTGCTTGTACATGCCATGTGCGCCCCAAGAAGCAGTCTACGGTTGGCGTATGTGGAGTCAAAGCACCGCTCTAGCTCTTACAGTGCCCTCAAAGAAGGTGAAGGCCCTACTAAGGAGCACAGTCAGAAAGCCCGCCAGAAGCCTACTGGTAAGGCTGAAAGAAGAGATACTGCGCCACAGCGTAACACAGAGCCACCATCCATACAAAGCAGAAATGCTTAAGGCAGCGACAACCAGGCACGAAGAAGCGCTAAAGTCAGCGACAGCCAGGTGCAAGAAAGCACTAAAAGCAGCGACGACCAAGCACAAAGAAATGCTAAAGGCAATGACAACCAGATACAGAGAGTACAAGTGCACGTACAAGTGCGAACGAAGGAAGTGCCATCTGACCTCGGAGCAAGCCTTGTCAGAGGCCAGTGCGTCCAAAGTATCAGGTGACATCCAATCTGATGAAAAGCCAGTCGGAATAGTGAAATTTATCAATGACTGCAGAAAGGAGCGCCAAATATGGTGCAGCTGTGTTCCTGAAACCACTACTTGCCTTCGATACTGTCAGAAAGCAGAATATTGGCACCAGATGGACTTCATTGATCAAAATGTTCGATGACTTCGTAGCTGCTTTAGAAGAAGTAGATGACAAAAAATCATCAAATACTTAAAGAACCTTGCAAGTGATGGAGTGACAGAAGTGATTAAGAAAATATCACAAGCTGATGCTATGCAGTACTGTCAAATCAAAGAGACGTTGGAAGCCAAGTTCAATCCAATACTGAATGACGACTATGAAAGGTACATTTTTAACCAGGCAAGACAGCAACCTGGCGAAACAGCGGATTAATTTCTCGAAAGACCTGATATACTAATCAAGCACTGCAAGTGCAGTCAATTTATTGACGAAGAAGCCATGCGCCTCAGAGTCATCGATGGTTGCCTCAACGATTCTTTCAGACGATGCATGCTGAGAGAGACACTGAGTCTAAAAAATGTACTTATGGCTGCAAGAGTTAGGGAACCTGCATATCGACAGGCTGCAGAAATGGAAGCTGGAACAGCCCAGAATGAATCAGTGTTGATCATGAAAAGTAAGCAGAAATTCAAAGTGGAGGACCTTAAGATGATGTCTCAGAAGAAAAAGAAATTGTGATTCCATTGTGGATTCTCATTTCCACACGAAGGTAAATGTCCCGCCATTGGACAGATATGTAGAAGGCTGTGGGAAAGAAAAGCATTTCATAATGGTCTGCACAGCGAAATGGAAAACTACTTGCGTCACGACGAGAAGAGGAAATGGACGCCAGAAAGTTCCAGAAGCATTCTTGCCACTCTTACCGGGTCAAACAGCAACATCAGTTGAGGCAAATAGAGACTAAAGGAAGTCAATTGTCATCAAATTAATCTTCCAATGGCTCCTTAACGTCATCATCGAGCGATAGTGAAGAAGATGGATGTGCAATGGTGATTAAGACCGCAGAACCATGTGCACATGTAGGATTGGCGCCTTGCAAAGTAAAACACAAGTCAAAGAGAGACCGCCACGTGAAGTGACCAAACTCATTTGGACAGTGCGCCAAGATCAGGCTACAGGTGAATGGCTGCCCTACAACTTTTATTATAGACAGTTGTGCATTGATCAATAAGCCGGCAGAAAAATTCAACGAACTGTGTCCAATACCGTATCTTACGCCATCGAAAACAAAGGTGTACACATGAGCTGCTTCTGCGTCATTGCAAAGTTAAGGGTCATTCGTAGCGACTATGGGGCATAAGAAAATGACAGTACAAGCACCAATTCATCTCCTTCCAGGTACTTAATCGAGGGTATGTCTACTCAGTTTCAGCACCGCTGCTGACATGGGACTGATATCCATCAACTGCAACCTCAATGTACATTCTGAAATAGTACGTCAATTCCCTTTGTTGTTTCACTGACCAGGGAAACTCATGACAATAAAGGTGCAACTTCACATTAATGAGGACATTAGTCCTGTTGCTCAGCAACACCATTGGATTTCTTTTCAGTTACAGGAGGCCGTTGATAAAGAACTAGAAACATTATTGAAGCATAACATCATAGAGCACTCTACTGGTCCGACGCAATGGTTTCACCCATAGTGGTAGTGCCAAAAAAGCACAGTGGAGATGCAGTGAACATTTGTATTGATATGCGCCAGGCCAACATAGCAATTGAGAGAGAAAGACATCCAGGTCCACACATAGTGGACATGATTAAGCCGCTGGATGGTGCCAAAGTCTTCTCCCATCTTGATCTGAATAAAGGATACCATCAACTCGAGCTAGAAGAGAACTGTAGGTACATTATTACTTTTGTAACTCATGTTGGTTTGTTCAGATCCAAAAGACTCAGCCTTGGTGTGTTGTTGGCTGCAGAAATCTTTCATTCGCCTGGCAATTCAACCTCTCACACATGCCTTTAACTGCAGTGATGATATACTAGTGTTTGGGCCACACAAAAGGAGCATGACAAAGCTCTTAAATAAGTATGCCATCTGCTAGCTGATGCAGGTCTCACTTTAAATGCAGAAAAGTGTGAGTTTCACAAAACCAAATTCAAATTCTTTGGGCATATTTTCTCTGAAGGTGTAATGACTCCTGACCCTGAAAAGGTACAAGCATTGTCATCCACTTGTCCCCTGCAAGGTGTAACCATGCTGCCATCGGGACGTGGCTTGCAGTCTATCATGGTGGTCACTCCTTGTGCGAGTTCTGTAACCCGTCAGGCAAGACCACGAGATCAACTACAATCTGGGAGTCCTCACACAGAATTTTGTGCGAATCGGTGCTTGCGCTGCCTCAGATCCATTTTGAGGCGAATTACGTCACCATCGGCCGCTGCTCCGGACCAACTGAAGCCTCATGGTCCACTCCGGTCCACTCCGGTCTACTCCGGACGCACGCCTGGGAGGCGGTGACTTGTTGGAAGAAGCAGCGTGTGATTCTCCCTGCCTCTACTGTGGGGCCAGAGATCGTATCCTCGTCCAGGGCCCAAGGTGAGTTGCAGCCTGCATCAGCTACCGGAGCGAAAGTGACGCTGACACGGGAGGAGACGGCGGGCTGCCCCAGTGCTGGTGGGTGCAGCCGCCTCAAGGGCCAAAACAGAAAAAAAAAAGAAAAAAAATACCACTCATGCCGCTTGGGAACCTTGGACTATATGCCACATAGGAACTGCCAGTAAGTGGGGCCGAGGACCGTGGGGTCTGTGCAGCCATATTAGTCGGAGGAAGGCAATGCTGTAAATGGTGGGACTGTGAGATCGTAGGGCCCAGCGGTGAATGAAGGAGTGACAGCGAGTGCAGACCCCTCCTCGCCACCCAGAGCGGTGCGGGCTTCCTATGACTTGAAACCACTTTGGGGGTCCTTATAGGATGTTTGGTGGCGACAGCTGTGCAAGAGTGGGTGGGGCCTGAGAGACGCATTGCAAGCTGGTGTGCAGGAGCTGGGGCTCAATGAGGGGAGACAACGATACATTAGTGGATGTGCGGCGGTGCCTCACACAGCCGGCAACCTCCCCTGGCATGGCCCGGTTATCCAGAGCCTGGGATGGGCCACCTAGAAGAAGAGGATAGGGTGGGGACCCCTAGTCCCCGTTAATAATTATGGGACACTTGGCGCAAAGCCGAGTGGCTGAAAAGGAAAGAAGGGAGCATGAGGCCCTCATCGCCTGACCTCATATTCCCCTGGCAGTCGGCGGTGATCCAAGCCCTGCTGACATGAACTCCGGGGACTGGAGTGACACTCACTATGGTGAGAGGCAGAGGAGGTAAACCCTGCCAACAAACTAAAATGGACAAATATGCCACTGTTCACCTTTACCCGGATTTCAACCTCCAAGTACAACAACAATGGCACAGCTTTATGTAGGTCAAGAGGGAGTTGCGCTCCAGAGACTTAAAATACATGATGCTTTACCCTACTAACCTGTGAGTCATTGCAAGACCAGTCACTTTACCACCCCAGGAGAGTTATGGAGTGGACATGGTTTGAGGGATGGCGAATGGTGTGGCAGAAGACTGGGAGCTCACGACGGGGGAGCCGGGCCAATGCAAAGAGAGTGACCCTTCACTCCAGGACTGGGACATTACATTGGGCTATGGAGGAGGAGACCACCCTGAGGACTGATTTGGAAAGCGGTGATCGGAGGAACGTAAGACGTTATTACATATAGTGTTAAATGCGAAGGTCATAGTCAAAAGACTTGGTTGAACTGTTACAGATTTGCCTTGCCTTTGCAAAAGTCAACTGCCTGACAATTGGGGATAGGCCTTTTATTTGCTATTTTTGACAGGGGGGGCTGCAGTGGGAACTGATGGAACAGAATTGTTCTACCCCAGTTCATAGAAGTTTTTGATTTAGAGGCGCTCTGCTAGTTGGGGAAGAGTGGGCAGTTCAAAGCCTACTATGCAGGATGATAGGGAGGGGGGCAATTTTATTGTTATTTTTTAAAACAGCTGTTGTGTTCACACAGTAGGCACACCATTAATGCACGATGGCTGAGACCCGGAGGCAAGACACCAACCCACACATGCACAATGTCAAACAATCAACTACTTGATAATACCATGCGCACCCTTGGGGTGATGTCCTGGAATGTCAATGGCCTGGGCCGCAAACTGAAGTGGAGTTTAGTCCTACAGTACATCGAGAGACATGGACCGGATGTTATGCTCCTGCAGGAAACCCACCTATTGGGCAACACCTGCAAGCAATGTCTCGCAATGGATACAGTTTGGCGGCCCATGCGGGCTATATTTCAGATTCAAGGGGAGTTGGTATTCTCATCAAAAGCACTACACCGTTTGTTCCAATTGCTACATGGAGGGATACTGAAGGGAAATACGTTGCCCACTCGGGTAACATGATCACCCTATGCTCAGTATCCATCCCACAAGGCACCATTAGATCTTCCTCCTGACGATTAGTTCCTCCTGCAACTCCCACAGGGCACATTGATCTTGGGGGGAGATTTTAATGCTGTTATGTCAGATGCAGAGGAT
The DNA here is from genome assembly GCA_963921515.1 of Calotriton arnoldi. Taxonomy (NCBI): domain Eukaryota; kingdom Metazoa; phylum Chordata; class Amphibia; order Caudata; family Salamandridae; genus Calotriton; species Calotriton arnoldi. The sequence continues at coordinate 541,117 of CAWUFW010011363.1, read as the reverse complement.
AGGCTTGTGGCTGCCCCGCGATTGGGATCCACGTTCTCACTGCCCTCATTTGTGGATGCCTTGGGCCTGGTTGATACATGGAGACTTCAGCATGTGGGGGATAAACATTTGTGTCCGGGGTACATTACAGCACCTCCTGATTGGATTATATTTTCTTACACCAGTCGCATATCTCCAACCTAGTTGTGACCAAACACCTAGCACGGGGCGTATCGGATCATTCACCAATTTGGCTGAAATATGGAGGGGACTCATGGGTCACTCCGGGTCTGAAAATAATATGTCCTTGGTACATAAGGTATAGGAAAATTATGGCATTGTTGCGACAGATGACATACCATTATTTCACAGAAAATTTAGGGTTGGTTGCATCACTGATAACTATTTGGGAGGCGTATAAAACTGTTTTGAGGGGGCAGGCCTACTCACTGATAGCTGGGAAAAAGAAGGAGGCGATGGACGAGATGGATCGTCTTGAGGAAGAAATTGCAGCATTGGCACATTACACGCTGAGGGGGCTCAGATATACAGACACATGAGCTTAAATTAAGGGAAAAAGAATACAGAGACCTGGCAAAGGACACAGCGCGTAAAAGCCTTATACTGACAAAGAGGAGATTTTATGGCATAGGGAATAAAGCCGGCAAACTCCTAACATGGCTAGAAAAGAGAGACCAGACACGCAAATGGGTACCCAGAATAGTGACGACCGATGGGGAGATCAGGGCTACAACAGAAGGCATAGCAAACAAATTTGCTAATTATTACTCCGAACTCTTCAGAGGCAGGGGTAAATTCCAAACACATGAAATACACAAATTCCTTGTGGACATAACCACCCCCAACTATCGAAGGAACACAGACAGATGCTGGATAGTGACTTCTCCTCTAGCAAGATTGAGGAGGTTATCTGCTCTGTATCATCGGGGAAAGCAATGCGACCTAAAGGTATACCGATTGAACTGTACAAGGAACTGGCGCACAAGGTGGTCCCCCCTATCTCCTGAATATGTGGACTGAGGCTAAAGCTGTAGGACGATTGCCTCAGGAACAACGACAGGCCACAATTGTGGTAATCCTGAAAGAGAACAAACCCTTGCACTGCTGCGGGTCCTATAGACCCATTTCTCTTCTAAATGTAGAGGCCAAAGTCCGGCTAAATTATTGTCAATTAGACTTCGGCAGGTCATAACTACCCTGATCCACCCAGACCAGTCGGACTTTATGCCCAATACAGATACCAGACTTAACCTACGACAAATATTTGGAGTGATTTATTTATTTCTTTATTTACTTATAAAGTTTTATATAGCGCGAACTAGACCCAGTGAGGGCATCAAAGCGCTTTACAAATGTTACATTAAAAAAAAGAGTGAGAACTAGGATCATAGATATGAGTAGCTAACAGGAGAACGTAAATGTTGTCAGTACGTAAATGATGTCAGTCCAGAGGTATTCAGGAGTGCGTTAGCCATTCTCGCTTAGAGTTCAGCACAGAGCCTGGTAGGTGAGCTGAGTCTGGTTGGTACCCAACTCGCTCCAGAACTGGGATCAGGGGAGAGTTTTGTTCATTAGAAGTAGTTTGACTTCTTTTTTGAAAGAGGTGATTGAAGGGTTCATTCTGATTGCCGTGGGCAGGGCGTTCCAGATCCTAGGTGCCACGCTGGAGAAGGTGCAGTTGTAGGTTATCTTTTTTTGCAATTTTTGAGGTTTCAGTAGCAAGGTGCTGGTGCTTCTCCTAGTTCTGCTACCACCTGATAATTCCAGTTTATCAGCCAGATACTTTGGTGTTTTGAAGTGCAGGGCTTTGTGTGTCATGCAGGCAATTTTTAGCTGTGATCTTGCCTCATAAGGGAGCCAGATCCTTTAGATCAGGGGTGATGTGATTGTTCTTTTTGGAGCCGGTGACGAGTCTTGCAGCCGCGTTGAGTGAGGCTCTTAGTGGAGCCAGTCTGGATCTCGGCAAACCACATAAGGTTGTTTTCCCATAGTCTATTCTGGGCATCACTAGAGCTTGTACAGCTGTTTTTAGGTTGTTGTTGTTGAGGAAGGGTTTTAGTTTTCTAAGAATGTTCATATGAAAGTTTGCTCCTCTGGTGGCTGTGCTGATGTGTTCCTGCATGGTGAGATTCTTGTCGAGTGTTATTCCCAGGGATCTTGTGGAATCTATGAAGTGTGGTGTACAGTTGAAGGCTATTAAGTGTTTCATCCAGTTTTCTATGTCGCCGTGTCCTTGTGGTGGGGAAATTAAGAGAAAGTTGGTTTTGAGCGCATTGAGTTTGAGGTGGCTTTTGTCAGCCAGTTGTGGGTTTTTTGCAAAGTTGTGTTGAGTAGATGGATATCATCCGGGGATGATATTTTTAGGTATAGTTGGGTAGAATCTGCATACAAGTGTTAGTGAACATTGGAGAGTTTCAGAATTTTGGTTAAGGATTCCATGAATGGATTGACGAGGGTAGGTGAAAAGGAGGAACCTTGAGGGACTCCCAGGGTGACCGGCGTGGTCGTGGACAGCGATTCGTTAATCATGATTCTTTGAGTTCAGTTGTCTAAGAAAGAGGCGAACCACTTTAGGACAGCCCCTGATAAACCCATTCTGTGTTCAAGTAAGTCCAGGAGACTGTTATGTTTGACCGTATTGAAGGCTGATGATAGGTCTAGGAGGATTAGGAGGCAGGATTCGTTTTGATCTAGTATTCTGAGCGCGTCATTGACAATGTGTGTCAGGGCAGTTTCCGTGCTATGATTCTGCCGGAAGCCTGATTGGTACTGGTCAATGAGGTGGAATTGAGCTATATGGTTGCATAGTTGGGAATGGACCAATTTCTCCAGTAGTTTTGCTAGGGAAGGAATAGTGGCTATTGGACAGTAGTTATCTGGGATTGACTGGTCTGCTGTAGGTTTTTTACAATGGGGGTTACCTGTCCTGTTTTTAGGCAGTTCGGAAGGGTTCCTTGCAATAATGATGCATTCACTATCTTTGTCCAGAGGGGTATAAGAGAAGTTTTGATCTCACTGAAGATGTTGGCTGGAAGAGGATCGCAGAAGTGATTTGAGGTTTAAGTGTTGTTACTAACTTGAGGATGTCGTTTTCGTCAAACCTTTTGAAAGTGTTCCAAGACTCTTTGGGCCCGATTCACAAAAGTAATCTGAGACAAAATCATAACTTTACGACTTTCGGTATTTACAAAAGGCATTTAGGAGTAGCAAAGTTAGGATTCCTAACTTTACTACTCCTAAACTGAGAAAAATCCTAACTTTACTACTCCTAAATGCCTTTTGTGAATACCGAAAGTCGTAAAGTTAGAATTTTGTCTCAGTTTAGGAGTAGTAAAGTTAGGAATCCTAACTTTACTACTCCTAAATGCCTTTTGTGAATACCGAAAGTCTTAAAGTTAGGATTTTGTCTCAGGTTACTTTTGTGAATCGGGCCCTTTGTTTTTGAGGGTAAGTCCATGTTGGTTAGGGGTTTGTACAGCCAGCGGCGCGTGGGTGCTAAGTGGAGGGAACAATGTGAGTTGTTCCTTTGCTGTTTGGAGCTCTTTTTCTATCTTTTTAGATTTTTCCAGGAAGTAGGAGGCAAATGTGTTGCAGTTAGGTTGCGAGTTGGGACTTAATGAGGAGTCGTTGGGTTGTTGAGAGGATTAATGTTTGATAATTTTGAACAGTTTTCTTGGTCGATTTCTAGCATTGTTTAGTTGATCTTTGAAGAAATTCGCTTTTAAGGTTCTAATGTGTTTGTTGTAGTTGCTTCTCCTTGATCTTAGTTGCTTAAGGTGCTCTTGGGATGGTGAGGATCTCCAGGCCCCTTCCGTTAGTCTTAGGTTGCGTCTTTGATCATTTAGGCTCTCATTGTACCATGGTTTGGAGTCTTTAGAGGACAACCTTTTCAGTTGAAAGGGCGTGACTGTGTCAAGAATGCTAGTCATCACATTGTTATAGGGGGTTGTGAGGTAGTGGATTTCTGTCATATCTGCTGGTGGCGGTAGTAAATTGTTGCTGACGGATGTCAGGCCATTGCGGTTAATGTCGCGAGTGTTCCTTTTCTATTGTTTGGGTTACTTAAGTTGGAGTTTATGTGTCTTCATTGGTTCGGTGATAAGGAAGGAGATGCAGTGGTGGTCTGTCCAGTCACATGGGATGATCAATTCAAGTATGATGGAGTTTGACCTAGCAATGAAAAGATCCAGGGTTGCGCCCAGGGTGTGTATTGGGATATTGCAGAATTGGACATGTTTGAGGTCAGTTAGGAAGGTTTTTAGGCTATTAACTGTGGGGTTGTTATGGTCATTCCAATGAAGGTTGAAGCCAGATTGCCTGTGCTCAGGATTGCCGTGTCACCACAATGGTAACATCCATGGATGTCTTCAACACCTTAGAGTAGGGATATATGCAAGCGGTGTGCGAGTGATTTGGATTTGGCCCTGTCTTTCTGGGTTGGGTTTGCTTGTTGTACCAGGAACCAGAGGCACTGGTGAGAGCAAACTGGGTGACCTTGCGAGCCTTCGAATTACATCAGGGAACGCGTCAGGACTACCCGCTCTCCCCGCTGATATTTGCCCTTGCCTTGGAACCTCTGGTGCTTTGGATTAGAGGGGACCCATTTATACAGGGAATTAACTGGGGGGAACCATGGGAGGAACGCATATCTTTATATGCCGATGATATTCTGTTTTATATCACAAGTCCGACCTTTACTATTCCCAGACTCATGCAGATACTCCGCATTTTCCGATTAATTGTCAAAAATCACTCATGCATCTCATAACGGGTCCCCCGCCAGCTCTGTTGTGGGAGATTCCGATGCCCATGGTTGAATAATGATTCAAGTATTTAGGTATATACGTTACAAAAAATCTGCTGGCTTTTTACAAGCAAAACCTCAGACCTCTACTGGAACGTTTAGAAAGAGACATACAGTACTGGGAGACCTCGCTGCTTTCCATGTTATGGAGAGCGGCGATGTTCAAAATGATGACCCTCCCATGCATAAACTATGCTCTACAAAATACCCCGTACTTAGTGCCCAAATAATTCTTTCTTAGAACAGAGGCAGCCCTCTGGCTTTTACTTTGGGGAACTGGCCCTCCCTGGATCGCCCTCCAGAAACTCACTAGGGGAGTATACGATGGGAGGATTGGACTACCGGATATCCGTAAATAATATTGGGTGACACAATTGACAGTAATCAATGAATGGGTCTTCTCACCATGGGATGATCCGGCAACACGTTTGGACAGGTTTGCATGGGGTAGAGAGGGTTATGAAGGGGCACTATACAGGGGCAAGCTCATGTGCACGTTACCGACACATACGGAAATTGATAGGAGTCACTACATTGGGCGACGTATGGCGGGGAAATTCTTTGCTGACCTAGACTGAATTACCTGACAAATACCAACTAGCAGTTACATAAACTTGTAAATATGTCCAACTTGAACATGCAATTGCTGTACATATACCCGCCACCACACCCATTAAGGAGTCCTCCCCACTTGAAAATCGTGTCTTTATGGATTGATTATCCAAAAAAGCCATTTCCCTCATATACAGAAAGATACTCAACAACGCTCCTGATCCTCTGCTGGCTCTTAAAGGCAAAATGGGAAATGGAGGTCGTACAATTCGAGGAGGGTGAGTGGGAGGAGGCATTGGGAGCCCCCCGAGAGATTGCGATCAGATTGGGATTTCGGCTGGTCCTGTTGTGCATATTGCATTGGACATATTATTCCCCGCACTAAACTTCACATTATAGGTAGAACCCGAACAGTGACCTGCTTGCGAGGCTGTGGAGAGGAAGGGATTTTTACAAATATTATTTGGGACTGCCCATGAATCAGACCATATTGGTCTGCCATTAGAGACATGATGTAGACAACCACAGGATACCAAATACCAAACACAATCAAATGCTGTATATATATTCAATATAGTCTGATATGCTCTCCCTTGGTCTGGGAGTGGCGAAGATAAATATCTCTCAAAAGTGGGGGGCTCCGGATCCGCCACAGAGTTGGTGAAATAATATGGACTGGTTCATAGTCACAGAGAAAACAATATACATAAGTTGGGGATGCCCCAAGAAATGGGACAAGGTATGGTCTGCTTGGAGATCAAGATGGGGATACTACTTGTGCTCAATTAGTTTTTTCTGCTTATAAAGTTCAGTAAAAAAGATTTCTTTAAAAAAAAACACAGCATGTTGAAAACCTAAAAAAAAACAAAAAAAACATGCTGCGATCCTTTTTAGACATGGCCAGCTATTGCGTCAGATACATTTGTGACTTTGCCACGGTGAGTGCCCCATTAGGAAATTTGACAAAGATGATTATTCCCTTCCATTGGTCCTCCAAATGTGAACGAAGTTTCAATAAAATCAAGCACCCAATTGAAAATTCAACTGAAATGGCTTATTTTTGATCCTAAGTTACATAGTAGATGCAAGCCCGGTGGGGTTGGGTGCGATTCTTGCTCAAAACAATGGACATCCAAATGCTCAGAGACACATTGTGGCCTATGCTAGTAGAAGTCTATCTCAGACTGAACATACCTATTATCAGTCAGACGAAGAGAGCCTAACTGTGGTGTGGGCTTGTGAACATTTTCATGTGTTTCTGTACGGAAGGCATTTCACCCTTGTCGTTGACCACCAAGCGTTGCTCACCATTTTCGGAAATCAAAAAACCAAGATGCCCGCTTCAAGAAGTGGGGTTTGCAATTGCAAGAGTATAATTACACTATCAATTGCAGGATTACAGGATCAAAACACCACAGATTACGTCTCACGACTGCCGTTACAGAGTCACAGTGCAACATCTAAAGCGGCTGAAGAGTATATCAATTTCACAGAAAAGTCTATGCAGCTCTATCCATTGAGCAGATCATTGCTGCTACAAAAATAGACCGAGACATTCTCACACTCAGGGATATCATAGCAATGCAATCATGGAGAAAACATACTCAACCTCTCACAGACGACGTTGAATATTAAACATTTAAAAATGTGCAGGAAGAACTTTCTGTCACTCAAGAATATATTGTACTAAGAGGTTCGAGAATTGGCATACCTGTGAGCTTGAAGCAACAAGTCATTGGAATGGCACACGAAGGACATCATGGGATTGTAGGCATCAAGAGAGCCCTCGGAGAGTGTGGTTTCCTCGCCTTGATGAACGAGTCAAGAAGGAACTGAAAGCATGTCACCTATGTAACTACTTATCTCCAAAGACAACACAGCATTTACTAAAAATGTCTGACCTTCCTAAACAAGCATGGGAGAAAATTGCAATTGATTTCTTTGGACCCTTAAACAGGGACATCATCTCATGGTAGTTATTGATGAGTACTCACTGTTTCTCTTAGTGGAAGATTTATCATCAACCCATGACAAAGTCATCGAGAGGCTGGATTATATTTTCGCAGCATGGGTTGTTCCCTCCATGCGTGTATCTGACAGTGGTCCACTTCTCAATAGCTGAGAGTCTAAGGACTTTCTTAGTCTCTTGAATGTCAAGCATCAGAAAAGCAGACCTCTCTGGCCACAGGCAAATGGTATTGTTAAACGTTTTATGCGAGCAACACAATGACTCATTGAGGAACTGTAATGTATGTATGCTGTCCATACTTTTTATTTAACAAAGGGGGAGATGTAGTGTCGTGGGATCATGTGCAGTAGGGCCCTTGTGGTCCTCTGAGGACTCCTTACAAAGTTACGTTATCAGTTGGGAGGTATCTGAGTGTGGTCAATAAAGTTTATGACGTACTGAGTTCAGTTAACAGTTGCATGCCGAAGAATAAAGACGTATGTTACAGAGCTCCGTGTGTAGCGGGGTCATTTGCGTGCTCTGGAGCTAGGGATGATGCAACAGCCTTCTGGTCATACCAACCTTTCATGACCTCCTGGCTGGCTTCTAGATTCTCATTGCCTTTCTTCCAGAAGCACTTCATCTGGGTATGTAGTGCCAACATGTAGCTCACCACACCCTGGGGGGTCTTCATGGGAGCTTTCTCTCAGCCCTCCTTCACGAGACTGAGAGTTCCTGTCACAGGGTGCCCATATAGAGGTTAAAAAGGGGCTGAAGCCAACCCCTTTCTGTGGTACCTCTCTATAAGAAAATAAGAGGCATGGCAAGAGGACGTCCCACTTCCGCCTCAATGGCTCTGACAGGCCAATGATCATGACCTTTCAGGGACTTGTTCAACCTTTCAACAAGCCCATTAGTTTGAGGGTGGTAAGTAGTGGAGAACTTGTAGGTTACCCCACACTGCTTCCACATTGACCTCATGTACGCCGACATGAAGTTGGTACCACGGTCAGATACCATCTCCTTGGGGAACCCCACATGGGTAAAGATCACCATCAATGCCCTCGCCACGGCGTGTGCAGTCACTGATCTTAGAGTTATAGCCTTCGGGTACCGATGGCATGGTTTAACATGACCAGGATGGCCCTGTTGCCAAGGGCTTTCTTGGGGTCCTGAGGCTCAACAATGCCAATGCTGACACTTTCAAAGGGTGTTCCAATGGCAGGGTATGGTGGCAGGGGAGCCTTACTCTTCCATTCTGACTTGCCACTGACCCGGCAGGTTGGGCATGACCTGCAGAACGCTTCTGAGACCATTCTCGTCTGGGGCCTGTAAAAGTAGGTGAATAGCCTTTTAAAGGTCTTGTCCTGCCCTAGATGACTTGCTGGTGTACATCATGAACCAACTCCAGTAGGAAGGCCTGGGGGACCACTCACACATGGGTTGCACCAGGCTTGGAACCTTAGGTTCACTATGCAGGATACTGTTCTCCCAGTAAATCAGGTGAACAGCAGAGGTGTCACCAGCTGCTTAGGCCTCAGCCTGCCGCCGTATCCCCTCAATAGTAGGTCACTCCTTCTGTGCCTTGCAGAACTCCTCCCTGGTGGGACCGCCTTCCTGTGGCCAGTTGGCTAGCTCAGGCAGGTTTCCCCGGGCAGCAGATTCCTCTTCTGTAGGCTCCAGGGTTCCTCCCTCAGGTTCAGCCTCCTCCTGAACCATGTGAGTTTCAGGATTTAGTTTCGTGTGCCCCTTGCCCTTCTTCATTTTGGCAGGCACCTGGGCTGCTGTTCCAGGCTCCAGGTCCTCCTGACTACCCTCTTGGGTAGCTTGGACTGTGTAGTCAGGCACACCCCCTCAAGCAACCCTAACATTCCAAGTTTGACCTGAGCTCCACTTCTTCTAGATGGTGTGCTCTAGGTCACTGCAAAGCAGACAGTCCACCGGCATGGACGGACTCACAGCTGCCCTTAAGGAACCTGAGACCTCCCACTCGTAGGGAACCACATGGTTGTCGACTGGTGGAATGCATTCAGGACTACCTGCTCTAGGGTAGGACATTTGACAATTGTCATGCTGGCTCCAGTGTCTCTCAGAGTCTCCACCCAGTTGATGGTGAGCCAATGCCTGTATTTCCTACTGTTACTAGGCATGTGAGTTCTCTGCACCATCTCGGTCACCAGGGGATACTAAGGTAACCTCTATTCTGTCCCCCACACTATCTGGGGCAATCTTCTGCCCAAGCTTTACACAAACCAACCCTGGTGTCTGCTCACCAGGGGACACTTGGCATCCCCCTTGTACTGCCCAACCTGTTGACAATCATAGCACTTATGGAGTGCCTTCCCTGATGACTTACTGTCAGGAAACCATGTCTTCTGCTTTTCAGGTGGGAATTGGGAGCCCTGATCCCTTGCGCTAGTTTGGAGACCTTTAGGGAACATCCGGTTTTTATGTTTGTCTCCCCCATCCTTCTTCTGGTGGGGACCCTGCCCTCCCTTGTGGCGATCCCCAAGATACATTCTTGTGGACGCTGGTGCTGATCCAAAGGTCCGTCTCCTTGGCAAGCTCCCTGGGGCCAGGGAGCTTGCTGCCAATAATGTGTTGGTGCAGATCTGCAAAACAAAGACTGGACATATGCTCTTTGAAGTCAAATTGTACAGTCCTTGATAATCCCTTACTTCTCTACCCTTCACCCACCTCATCCTGTCTCCCTTCTCTAGGGCCAGTAGAGGTGTCCCTCCCCTCACTACTAATCTGCTTCCAAAGGCAGGCCCCCCAATCGTCCTTAGGGATCCTATGCATTTGCAAAGCTACCTCATAACATAAGCTTCAAACTATTTGTCAATGCCGTCCCCCACAACAAAGTCAGGTACCAGACCCTTGGGGATGTAGACCTTCCTGTCTCCAGACAGCACTGAAGAGGTGCTGCCACCATCACTGCTGGACTCTGCCTGACCCACCTTGATGTCCATATCCTTCAGGCAATGCTCATGGCCAGTTTCCTTTCTTCCATGGCCAGTTTCTTCTCTTCCACTCTCAACTGGGCCATCTGCAGCTTAAACGCCCTTCCTTTCTGCCAGCTCCTGTGGGGATAGTTTGTGGAGGGCACAGTGCTTCCTGCTCTGGCATGGATTTCAAATTCAGGGGTCAAGTTATCCCCCACAGCTGATTGCTGCATCTCAGGGAGGTCCTCTTCTTGTCCTTCCGTCTCATCATTCCCTCTGTGGCTTTAACCAATTACTGGTGAGCCTCCTCCCAAGCCCGCAGAACCTTTTGGTGCTTCACCTTCCTGGTGCCACTGTTCTCCACAGAACCTACAGTGATCACCTGCGGAGTCCCCCAAGGATGCCCTCTGAGCCCCGCCATCGTCAAAAACCACAGACTCAACATCGTCTCCTACGCTGACGACACCAAGCTGATTCTCACCCTCCCTGACAAACCTACAGCTGCTAAGAGCAACTTCCACAACGGGATGAAGACAGTAGCTGCGTGGATGAAGGAGAGCTGCCTCAAACTCAACTCTGACAAAACCGAAGTCCTCTTCCTGGGATCCACTCCCTCCGCATGGGATGACTCCTGGTGGCCATCAGCTCTCAGAACCCACCTCACACCCGCCGATCACGCACGCAAACTCAACATCATCCTCGACTCCTCGCTCTCGCCATATCAACGCTGTATCATCCTCCTCCGTCCACATGCTCCGCCTGCTTCAGAAGATCTTCAAGTGGATCCCCACTGAGTCCAGGAGAACGGTTACCCAGGCGCTTGTAAGCAGCAAGTTAGACTACGGCAACGCACTCTACGCCGACACCACCCAAAAACTCCAAAAGAAATAGCCGGCCCTTCTGAACACCTCCGCCAGACTTATCCTGGATATTCCCCACCACAGCCTCATCTTCGGCCACCTGAGAGACCTCCACTGACTCCCAACCAACAAAAAAATCACCTTCAAGCTCCTCACACACGTCTACAAAGCCCTCCACAACATCGGATCCGAATACCTCAACCATCGCCTCTCCTTCTACACACCCAACAGACATCTCTGCTCCATCCAACTGGCCCTGGCCACTATCCCATGGATCTGCAAGACCTCGGCTGGAGTAAAATCCTTCTCCTACCTCGCTGCGAAGACCTGGAACTCCCTGCCTCTACATCTCAGGCAGTCACCGTCACTGCATCAATTCAGGAAGAACCTCAAGACCTGGCTCTTCGACTGAACTGCAGAACCGCCCCCCTCCCAGCGCCTTGAGACCCTTATGGATGATTAGCCATACTCTACAAGAACCCTGATTGATTTATTGGCTAGAAGTTCCCTCTCCTTGCAGAACTCCTTGAGTTGGGCCACAGTGTAGACTTCCATGTTGCACCTCAAATTTCATTCTTGCAGGTGTGGTTTCAGACATAACAGTCAGAGGGAGAATTTGGGAAAAACAAAAAAAAGCCAATCAGCGAGATTTATTACTTAAATTGGACTTAAGCATGGGGATGGTAGTGTACACCAAATCACTATGTGGCTCTGCACAAACACAAGTATCCTCACCCCTGATTACCAATGTAAGAAACTGGGTTATTGGTTGACTGGGGTGTAAGCCCTGGTCAAGCAGCAACCACACACCAACCTTAAATTAACCTGTGCTCAACCCTCCGGTTGTTTGGCACAGAGCAGTCAGGTTTAACTTAGAGGCAATGTGTAAAGTATTGGTGCAACACTTTAAACAGTACTAAAGTGAAACCACCACATAAAAAATGGATCTTACACCAAGTTAGAAAAGTAGAGCTTTCTTTAATAAATAAAACAAGACCAAAACAACAAAACTCCAATTAGTGGAACCAATGTTATGCAATTTTAAAGATTTCAGTGAAAAAAGCACTAAAAAGCACTAAGCGCCAATTGTTGAAATCTGGGCCCGCCAGACCAAGACAAAGTCATCTTTTCAGACTGACCACGATGAAGCATGGGCCGGTTACAGGGACCCAGTTAGACTTGCTGAACAGAGTAACTTAAATCCTGGTTTTGTGGAGTGTTGCAGAGAACTGCGCTGAAGATGCATTGCACAGCTGAATGATGCGTTGGTTCCAAGATGTGGCGAAGATGGGAGGGCCTGCGCTGTTGTCGAGGATCCCATCGACAGGGCTTGCAATGCTAAGTCTGGCATCAAGGATGCGGCGTGCAGTCGGAGCGATGTGTCTGTTCTGAGAAGCTGTGATGTGGAACCCAGCATCATCATCGAGGCTGCGGTTGATGAGGGATATGAGGGACTGCGATGAGGATGCATCGTGCAGGGGCAGTTCTAATGGGGCTGCCGCTGTGGTGTAGGGCTTTGCGACCGGTCCAATCCATGCAGCAGCAGCGATGTGTCGGTTCTGCTTGGGTTTGTGCCGCGCAGCAGCAGAGATGCATCGGTTCCGCTAGATCCAGAGAGGCTGGCAGAGCACCTTAAGCCCACTTCTTAGGGTCAAGAGGGGTGCACCACTTGATATGGTAGACTCACAGTTGGCAGAGTCCAGGTGCAAGGTTGTTGGAAGCCTGTTGTGTCCCTTAGGTTTCAGATCAGCATTGGCCGGTATTATATGACATAGTCGTATCTTTGTTTAATGTAGGACTTTTGTGATTAAGGGAAGCAGGGGGGAAGTGTAAGCAAAGGCCTCTGACCAGGTCTTTTGTATAGCCAGCCTGCTGCTTGGTTATTGGTTAATAGCAGTGTCACAGCCCCCTTTGTAGTGGCGAGAGGTACTCGTCATGGATGTCCTCTCTCCCCCATTTTGTTCGCTATCACTATGGAGCCGCTTGTTGCTCGGCTGCGTCAACACCATGCGCATCGATGTTTGGCATATTGCCCCCGCCGGATTATAGTGTCTATGTATGCTGATGATGTGGCCTTATATGTCAGGGACCCTCCTATTAATCTTGACCCCCTGCTATGTGAATTTACCAGGTTTGGAGGCCTCTCTGGAATTGATATTAACTGTGCCAAGTCGGTCCCGTTCCCTCTAACGGATGCGATGACGTTCTTTACCCCTGAGCACCCCCTTGAATGTGCAGATGGCTCAGTCTGGTTTCTTGGGGTTTGGCTGAGTATGGATGTGGATGCTTGTGGCGAGATAACTATGGGCGCGCTTAATGACGTGGCAAGAGGAACACATCGTGAGCTGGCGGAGACTGCCACTTTCTTTGATTGGCAGGCTCGCTGTGGCTGAAATTATAATTCTCCCTAAGTTTTTTAAATCTATTTATTAATCTGCCACTCCCGCTTACACTGCCCTTCGCCCGAAGGCTTCGTTCTAACTTGATATCTCTTGTATGGGCAGGTGGAAAGCCCTGAATCTCTTGGGAACTCCTCACGCTCCTCTTTGAGCAAGGTGGACTTAGAGCACCAGATATGGATCTCTAATATTATTGTACTGAGGCCCAATTTGTGCATTTCTGTCTCTTTCTGGCACAATTTCGGGCTCACACAGGCCTGAATATAATCATGCCAGGCCGTGCCCTCTTCAGATGGCACTTTTCCTACCTCCGCCGTGTCCACGTGCATGTGTGGATACAGTGGCCTACACTATATGGGCGTGGTGGGAGCTGCGACATCGCGACTGGCTGGAGTGCCTCCACGCTCCCTCGGCCCCTCTTCTTAGACACCCCGATTACCCTGTCACCGATGAGGCCGGCGCTCGAGTCTGATTACATTCCCTAGCTCTGACTTCAATGGGCTCGGTCTATCCGAACGGGTCTTTCATAACATCCCAGCAGGCCCTCCAGGGCACCAATGTTGACATTCTCGACACATTCACATATTACCAACTACGTGCTGCCATCAGAGCAACTGTCTGCCAGTTGTTATCTAGTAATTCCGGTACCTTACAATTGAATTTAATTTTCACAGAACATTATATTTAATCGGCCTCCACCACTGAGTGTATTTGTGGCTTTACCTTCCGCAAGCCCAATTGAGGTTAGTTATCACTTCCCTTTTGTGCGAACGAGCATCACCTCACACGCGCAGCGGGCACTCTGAACTCGGTCCTCATACATCTTTAGGCCTTTTCACCTTGCTCACGTGTGTACCGTTCAGTTCGCTTGTCACTATCTTGACACGATTGATTGCGTGCGTCCATATCCACACGGTTGTTTCCTTCTACATCTTATTTGAATATGCAGCCACGACGTTCACGCTCACTCACGCTAGCCATCTCCCTTCACAGTTATCGCCCTGTTGAGAGTCCTCGAATCTTTTCATAACTGCTTCACGAGCATGGTGCGGTCACACCAGGGCTGGTCCCGGACCCCCTGGATAGCATAATGTTTCACGGTCTGTACTAGACGCTCCTTAATCTCCTTCCCTTTTCCTTATTTTCCACAGGCAATCTCTAATTATTCAGGCTTGTACTTATAACTGTCCTGATGATGATCCTACCATTTTTTAAGAGGATCGAAACGTCGTCGACCAATTTAAACAGTTTGCACATTAATCAAATCTGATAAAAAAAGTGTAATTACTGTTTCCTCAAGCTTGTTAGAAATTGTGTTCAATATTCCACAAGCTACCCTGTCTTGCCTGATATGTTCCTGTCCTAAAAGTATTTGTTACTTTTTCTACGTAGGATGCAGGATTGTGTCCCACTGTATTGATGTGTTTATACTTTTGGTTTTTGACATTTTTGAATTATTAAATTGAATGTCCGGCTGGACACTCGTAATATAGCACTGATGGAGTCTATATTTATCCTGATGACCATACTGTTCTTTTTAAGGACCACTGTTCTAATACTAAACTGTTACCCAAGGTCCTTATCTACCTTTTGGGTTCCCTTGTGTTTTTGTAAATATCAGAGCAACACACAGTTCTTTCCTGGACGTGCTGCCCACACTCCCTGTCCTAGAGATGATCCTTACCTCCCCCTCCCCGCACCGTCTCATCACTAGTCAATACGCGGGAATGCAGAACACTGCAGCACTTCGTGAGACCAGAGGCCACGGTGCATGGGATTGCGATCTGGATTCCCCCTTGTCCAATGGACAATGAAAATATTGCTGCGCTCAATCACGTGTGTTCTCCCCTAATTACAGATTGCAACTTGTTCACTTAAAGTATTTACATAAGCTTTATCGCACCCCCTGCGTGGTGCGCAAAATGGGTCTTGGGGTCTTTGCTTGCAAAGCACCACGTGACGATGTGTTGGGGATGGCATAAAGCTCCATGCACTGCAGACTGGCTCAGAGACACAGTGTACTGTCAGGAACATTTGAGTGCCTACTGGGAGCTTATGCCAGTGCACGCCAACCCAAAGATATTTGGTCAACTCTGGAGGCGTATCTCGCTGCCTTCCCTAGTGCCTTGTGGTTTGGGAGACACATAGGTGATGACTGCTCTCTTTCAGTCTGTTAAGAGGAATGGTTCACCCGGGCGGAGTGGCATGTTGACGTTGTCCATGCTGAACCTGACGCACGTTCGAAAGTTTACGCTGTGCACACTATGAAATTTCTTTGAGCACTGACTGCACAGTCCTTCCTTCATCCCCTGGTATTAATATGTTTCAGTTGAAATGAATGATTTAGAACAACGCAACTGCTTTGCATCAATGATACATGCAACCTTAAGTCTTCTTCGCAGTGAAACAACTGTGGTTTGTCCTTGTATGTGATGTTTAAATATCAATACACAGAATTTAAAAAAAAGGCCTGTGACCAGGCTTTTGAAAAACCATTCCCCACGATCCCGGTATAGTATGCCTGCTAGCATTATGACAACATTTCCTGTTACAATGGACGATAACTGGTCCAATTAAGGTCTTCCCAAGCACCTGAAGATCTTGTTTAAATGGATCTAATATAGTTCCCACTCGTGGCATTCCTTGTCTGTTATGCTTAGGGTGTCCACCAATGCATTGTCCACTACTGGAATGTGCTCTGCTGTCAATTGAATGCAATGTTTTCTACCCCCATCCTGAATCCTCTGGGCTTCTTTAAATAAGGGAAGTAATCAAGTTTCCCCTTGATTGTTCTAGTAATACATTGAACTTGTTTTGCCTGTGTGGATCAATACAGAGATTATCCTTGGAAAAAATAACTGCAGATTCAGGACAAAGGCTTTTTTCTGCAGAATATTGATAGGGAAATGGATTTCGTCTAGAGACCGTACGCCTCACACTGCCAGGTCTTGAACATGGCCATATAAGCATCTGTTGTAAAACCTTTGTTGAAGGAAAGTCAATTCAATTGTGGTATGCATGTGTTGGAACCACCATAGCATGTGTTGGAGCAATCACGGCATGCGTTGGAACCATCACGGCCAACACTAACTGAAACGAAAGTCAATCCAACTACGGTATTTTGTGTTGGTACCACCATGGCAGTGCTTGTTGTATGATCAATGTCAAGATGACGCGGTCATCGAACAACCCTTGAGTTTGTAGCCACCGCTTGTTCAACTTCACCTGGAAGTGATACATGAGCAGGCAGCAGATTGGGATTAAATTAATGCAGGACAACATCATTCCCAAAAGAGACTCATTCATTGTTATGGCGATATTGTTTTCATTTTGAAAGTGTTGTGTTAAGATTGGTTATTCATGATATTTTCTCCTTCGATGGGAGGTTTTTCCTATATTTGTATCTAAGATTGCTCACAGAAATTGAATATTCTTGCAGTGTACTGATAGTGATTTGTCCTTTGTGAGCATCAGACCGAATTCTTGGAAATGTTGTAGGGTGATCTTCATGGAGTTCGTTGTCACCTTGAATGATTTTCGTTTGATTAACCAGTTGTTGGGAAAGTTATTAAAAATTTGCTGTGACTGGAGCTATGTGCTTTCTGTAGGTTTTTGGGGCTAATGTGGGACTGAATAAAAGAACTTTGAAATGGATATTTCTGTACTTGGGATGGATAGGGATAGTGAAATATGCATCCTGTAGGTCTAAAGTGGACATTAAATAACCTTTCTACAACACATGTGGGGATTCCTGTAGTGTAACCATGCAAATTGTTTGGCTCTTTAGACATGTGCTCAATTGACAAAGATATGATTAGTCTCCGTTCTCCTAACTTTTTCTTTACTAGAATAAAGCAAGAAACGAAGCCTATATTTTGCTGTGATTCAGTGAATTTGTTCTATGGCGCCTTTCTTTATCTTTATGGATATTTTTGCTTGCAGTAGACCCAGATGATGATGTGGTTTCTTGGATGGTAACAAAGGAGGGAGCATCTGTATGAATCCAAATGTATTACCCAGACTTATGAGGTCTTGGACTCAATGGCCTGTTATCATTTTCCAAAATAATTTCAAAATTCCCCTTGGGATGGAGCTCTCATATACAACTCAACTTCACTATGCATACACCTCACATCCAGAAAAATATAACACATCCAACTACCACAGAAGTTTAGAAAAACATATATACAGCTTTAATCTTTTTCATTTTCATAAAATAATTTCACATTAGTATTATATATCAAATAACACTTTTGGGTCTAAAACACATATACATCACGAGGAATAAGGAAAATATTAAAAAATAAAAACACAATAACATATGTGAGAACAACTCACATAAAATAATTAGTCTTCATAAAACAGAATATCTGCTCATTGTGTCAACAGATATCCATGAATATATTACAACCCATATAGAGACCCCCGTCTACTGCAGATTCTGCTTTAAAGTTCAATCTATGCCTTTCGTGGACCCTCTTATAGGAAGGCAGAAGTTATCAGTCCCGGCGGCCTTGCAGAGTTGAGCATGGGGAAGTGGCTCGGGTGCTATGTCCTCTTCTCCTTTGCCCTCCTTAGTGGTAGGTGCAGCACTAACCCGCACTCCCCCTACACGCAGGTTTGTTGGTGGCACCCTCCTCTCTCATCGAGTAGGTGAGTGAGTTGAGGGGGTGTCCTTGTGTTGTGGGGGTGATAGGGTGCAGTCAGTTGAGCTGGGTGGGCTAGCAGTCAGTTGGCTCAGCCCGGCTCGGCTGTGGGCGGTGCACCCTCTGGATTGGAGGCTGTGGGTTGGGTTCTGCTGTGGTTGGCGGCTGGCTGGCAGTCTGGGTGCACTTGTGGGTAGGGAGTGAGTACTCACATAGGAGTGAGCCTGGTAACAGAAGTTTAACGAGTCGACGAAGGTGACGGAGTAACGTGCGTAGGTGCCCAGGAGAGTGTAGCTCTATTGCGGCAGTGCTCAGTGACTGTATGGAACTAGCTGTACAAGCCAGTAGGGTCTTTTGAAGGCCTCTGAAACTGGCAGAGTGTTTGGAGATCATACCTGGGGTGCCTCTGAACCTGCTACTTCAAAGTATAAGGACTGAACGTGCCCTTTTGATGTTTGTCTCCCTTCAGTTGGGGTAGTCTTGTTTAGCCCAGGTGTTAGTCGGGGTGTTTTTCCTCCAGGATTGCCTAATTAAGGTGGAAGCTAGGCTGAAGATCCCCTTGGGTGGCTTGCTCCGCTAGCTCAATTCCAGTTTTTACCTCTTGGAGCCCAAACAACTGGCCCTCACCATCAGGTTCTCTGAACAGAAGTAAAGATGTGGGCTAATAAATTGAGATCAGGTCATATAATGTCCACCAGACGCTGCCAAAAGACTAAAGCAAATCCGCTGAGGAATAGAGCTCCCCATTTAGGTATTCTTAGAGGCAGTAGTAAAATACCAGCCTTTTTTCAAAAACTGTCTGATGATCAAAGCACCATGATAGAAGCTGTGCAGTCAATTCCATTGAGGGACTCGAAGGGGGAAGCACTGCCCCTAAGATCAGGTGGTACAGGTGGTAGATCATTCAGCCATTTCTAACTTGCCGTACCTGCAACCTCAAGTGTCTCCTTTGGTCAGATCTGTCGTTCATCTTTCAGGGGAGCAGACCTTGTTATTCTCATTGTCAGGGGGAAATAATATGGAGGTGTTACCTGTTCCCCTGGCCTCTCAGCCCTCACTAAGTTTGGACTATACCTTACCTGAGATCTTGCCATTTAAACCAGTGTCTCTGGTTTCATTTAGGAGGGGGGAGCCACTACCTGAAATGTCTAAGCAGTAGAAACATGCTATGACCCTGTTCTCAAGTACATCTTGCCTTACAATCTCGGATCAGTGCAATCTTTCTGCTACCTCAGAGCTAATGTTGAACCCTCTAGTGAACACTTCAGCAGATTATGTGTTTCTCCAGATCTTGACAGAGTCTTAAAAGTATTTTGGCATCCATCTTGTCCTTATTGGAAAAGAACGCTGACAGCTTGGACAACATTTTAGACATTCTCTTGGTCATACCGAAGGAATTGCCTGTAATTCCAAACAGGGAAGAGAATAAGCCCAATGTAAAGAGTTTTGCAACCAGTACAGCGGATATGAGCACCCAGGAGGGTGATACAAGGGTATATCTGTTTAGCCAGAAAAAAATGATGTGATTAATCCTTGGCCTTAAGCGATATTGAAGCCAGCTTTATGGAGGAAGGCGTATCAGTCCTTGAGCCTACAAATAACAGGCTAGTCTCCTCAGGCTCCGTCCAGGCCTTAGGTGCAGCAGGTGAAGTCTTTCCCATTTTCAAGAAAATCAACAGGATCAAGTCGGAAGTCATTATCCAAAAGACAGGCCATCTACCAGGAAGGGGAATATCTAATAATAAACAAAAAAAAACTAAACAAAAGGCAAAAAGGAAAGTGAGAAGAATAACTAAGAGAAGACCAAGAAAGGTTAAATTTCTGGCTGGGGCTACGACACCCGAGAAACCTTTAGTGTTCCATACTTATATTTCTGAAACTGCCTCTGCTTCCCTGGGCTCCCTGGCTCTGGCCTCCACTGACATGGCAGCAATTCCATCTGAGCCAGTGGATTCGGATATAAGGGTGGTTTTTAGCCCAGGCAGGCTGAGCATGTGGTTCTCTTGGCTGCCCAGACAGAGGGGCCCCACCCATGGGAGCAGGAGGGGGGAATGCTGGATATGAGGAGTACGTATGGAGGGGGCTAAAAGCCACTGCCAATTCCTGGGATGACATTGTTTGGGTTCTACAATTCGTGGACATTTTTGCAGACTCTGAGGCAGATGGGATGCTCAACAGATCTTTTATATTATCTCTTCTTCAATCAATCCCACAGCTGGCGAAGACCTCCTCTAAAGATATTTCCTTAGTCTTCCAGCCACATACTAGTGTGTCATCTGAGGCCTGGCCACATGTATCGGTTCACTTCCACTCTAGGGTAGTGGTGGAAGAAGTCCTACTATCACTCGACGATCTTAGGAGATCAAGTTTTCATGTTTATGTCACACCGATACATCAGCAAGATCTCCTGATAAACCATCCATTGACCGCAATGAGTCGTGGGGTCTAGAGTTTTATCCTTCCTTAAACAATGTTTTGCCCCCACCTTCGGTTGCGGGAGGCCGTTGGGGATTATGGTTGGATCAGCTCCTTGTACTGAAGACGGACCAGAGCAGACACATTTTTACTAACAGGGTGGAGCCGACAGATAAGATAGAAATGAAATGGAATTGGATTGAAGGGACAATTAATTCAAAAAGGGAGTCGTCAAAACCCCTCTTTCATAGATCTTGATGCCTCCGAGGTCAGTCTTTTGTCCTGGAATATAGCTAGGCTGAAAAGGAACTTTGATTCGCTCCAGTCAGTCATTAAGGATAATAAAGTAGTGATCACTGCCTTACAAAAAACCTGGGAAACGTAGGACTGGGTGTCGTCTGATTATATTGTATTTAGCTTAAAGGCAGTGAAGTGGCAATTTGGGTGACCAGTGGAGGTGGCCTAGCAGTTTTGGTAGCAGTCGAGTGTGATGTAGTGGTGTCTGTCCTCTTTAGGGATTTTTCAAATTTTCTCGTATTATTGATGTCCTGTCTCCCTTCAATCATGATACTTAGGAGGGTCCATAAGGGGGGTCCTGACCTGATACTAATTGATACATACCTCCCTCCGAAACTTTGGAATAATAAACAACTTAAAAAGTTGGCACTACTACTAGATAAGATTCAATCAGTATTTGCCAACGTGCCTATTCTTTTGATGGATGATTTAAACTTAAAAATCCCTTCTAGATAGCTGAGGGCTGTTATCCAAAGAGTCAAAGAAAGTGCACTGAATATTCCCTGTCAGGTTTTGGGGAGTCAGAGAGGGGGCAGGTAGGCGATTAGTGAACCTTCTCAATAGCCTCAATATGACGCTAATTAATGGTAGGTGTCTGGGGGATCAGCGGGGTCAGACAGTGTTTGATAATGAGAAGATAATGTCCCTGATTGATTATGTAAATGTCTTCTCTGAGCATTTTGGGATGGTGAAGGATCTATTGGTAAGTGTTCTTGGTGGTAGTGACCATAAGCCTCTTATTCTCTCATTGTCCAGGGCAGTTAAGCTAAGATATCTGTGGCCCAATAGTTTGCCCCTGTACTGTAAAAATGCTCGTAGAGTAGTGTGGTCTGCCTAATTAAAACATCACATTGTAAACAGGATGAGGGAGTTGCTAATGGTGCAATCCAACTCACCCTCATACCACACAGTTAAGGCATTTGAAGAAAAAAAAAATTCCATAAGGGATATGGCGGCCGTATGGCTGGAAGGGGTTAGGGTGAGTAAGGACCCTCTGAGTTTTGAAAAATGAAGGGCCAAGGCAACGCTCAATTACAAAAATATGAGAGGCGTTCAGAGTAGGTGGGGACCAAAGGGACAGTTTGGTAAGACAGCATAGGAAAGCCTTTAGGAAAGACATGCGGCAAATCAAATGGAGGGAAAGCAAGAACTTATGGACAAATTCAATCGTTTACCTGTACACTGGTAACCTAAAGGGCTTCTAGAGTATTACAAACGGCAGGCATACTCGGGCTAGCCACACAGGTTACAGCAGGTTCAATCCCCGAAGAAATATGGATAAGTTATATCTCACGCTTATATGAAGTCAAAGATGATGGGTGGATGGTTGTGGGAACACTGTTGATGATTTGGAAAGGTAAGGGGGGGGAAGAAAGCATTCCTCTCCCTACATTTAGTGGTTTCAAAGCAGTGATCAAAGGCCTGAAAAGTTCAAGGGCCAGACAGCGTTTTCTCAGATATCATTAAACGTAACCCCCACCTGTGGGCACAGACCCTGGTACCGCTGTTTGGAGAAATAATTGAGGGACATGATTTGCCGGAAACCTGGAAAGGCAGCATTGGTGTGCCTTTGATTAAAAAGGGGGCTAGGGCCCTGCCCTCTAATTATCGCATGATTACATTGTTGGATGTTCCAAGTATGATTTATGCAAGGCATTTGCTGGGCTTATTAGAACATTGGGTGTGACTTGCTGGAATTCTCCCTTTGACCTGAATGGGCTTCAGGAAAGGGCACTCAACTGCGGATGGCTGTGCGATATTAAAGCTTTGGCTGAAGATTATGCTATCAAAAGAAAGCCGCCCCTTAATGTGTCATACATCGACTTGTCAACTGCGTTTGACACCGTAAATAGATCTCTGCTATGGAAAAAGATGGCAAGATGGAAGTGTCCACTGAGTTTTTTGAAGTTGGTAGTTCAACTGCATAAGGGCTCAAGGACTAGGGAGCTGGGGGGGGTAATGGGGTCTTGTCCAAAAAGATCCGTACCCCTAATGGGTTGAGGCAAGGGTGCATTCTGGCTCCTCTGTTATTTTTGATGTACACAGCAGATGCCTTGGGAGTCCTAAATCAGGCCGGGTGTTTTCCTCCTAAGTTGGGGACAGAGCCTATATCCGTGTTGTTTTTCGCGGATGACACAATGTTAATTAGATCTAACACTGGTCAGTCTGCAGAGGCAACTTGATGCTTTCTCACAATATTGCAAGGGAAACGACTTATAAATACAGTCAAAACAAAGAGAATATTTTTTTCAAAAGGTAAGAGTCGGCCCTGGGGTTTAGGTGGTGGGATGATAGTGTTCAAGTGGAGGTGGTTAATGAATACAGATATCTAGGCCTGTTATTGTGGCACAATTTGGACTTTCGGGCTCATGTCTTGCTGCAAGAATCTAGTGTCAAGTCGATTGCTGGTGCACTTCAGAGATTGGATTCTACTCTGAGCCATAAGTCTGTCGAAGTGCTGAGACAGGCGTATAATGCAAAAATAGTTACTATGTTACTCTATGGTTGCGAGGTTACGCTAAGAAAACATGTTAAGCGCTAGCAAATTATAGAAGCAACCATTTGGGAAAAATGGTTAGGGTTGCCCCCTGGCTCCGTGAGTAGAGCCTTGAGGCTAGAGCTGGGCCTTACTAAAATTCTTTTTAAATAAAGACAGAGAGTGCTCAACTATTGGACCGGGCTCTTAAAAATGGAAGAAAGCTCCTTGAGGCATCTCGTAAAACTCCACTTACAAGGGAAGCACTTAGGTCAATGGGTAAATAACATACAGGTCATTGAGTCTTCCCTTAATTTTCCTGCAAGGTATATTCCTTTCAACATGTCATCACTTCAACAGAAACAAGCACTAAAATGCTATATAAAAGTGTTCTCTAAATGGCAACTTTGTTGATGTTTGCAAGAGAATCAAATTGCAGCATATCTGAGAAGCAGATAACAGGGCTCCAATCCAGCCCTACTTGAGGGATATTAAGAGAAGATCTGTTAAGTGGTGGGTCCTGAAGGTCAGGTTGGGTCAGTTCCCCTCCTTCATTAGGTGGAAGGGGATTAGTCATGCGAGGTGGTATTGGGATCCCTGCCCTTTTTGTAAGCTTGATGCACTGTCACTTTCGCACATTATAGGCCTTTGTGGCTCCTTTGCTACAATAAGACATAGACTGCTATGACCGGTTTTTAGAAAGCTACAGGAACGCCTTATTAGATGTCTGTGAGGATAATTTTGCAATCCAAAAATATGTTGGTATGTTGGGCTCTGGCAAACGTTTTGTTCGTTGTATCAGAAAAGCTAGCTACTATGTCCTTGTTTACAAAATAATGTTATCTGCTCTTTGCACAATACTGCCAATTGTGGATATGTAAGCACTTTGGGGGTCATTATGATGTCGGGCGGCTCGCCACCGCCCGACCGGCGGTGGCGATCCGCCCGCCATCTTTCCCCGCCCGCCCTCCATTTACCCCCCGCCATATTACAATGGCGGGGGTGACAGCGGCGGACGGAAAGACCGTCCGCCGCATTTCCGCAGGCAGGCAATCGTTCCTATTGCCTGCCGGGCCGAATTCGGGCCTAATATGGTGGCGGTGTCTGGAAGACACCGCCATCCATATTAGGATGCCTGGCGGTGAAGGCCTTTCCATGGTGAAGGCCTTTCCATGGACTTTGTCCGCCCGCCATCGTAATGGGCCCCTTTATTCGGTTGCTAATTTTAAAGCTATGAACGTGAATTTTTAAATGGATTTGCACACTTTACCTCTTTTGCACACTTTGTTATTAGAAGTCAAAAGTTTATAATTGCCAAATCTGTCGATATAGTAAACAACCAGTATCTCCTTGGTTCTGGTCGTGGTGGTTTGTATAGCCATGTCGCTGATACTGGGGATGTGGTTGGTATAGAAACTACCTTTTGAAGTTTTATGTGTGTATTCTTTTTTAATTAGAGTATTGGTGCACTGCCCCATTATGGGAGGTATGGATCTGCATGTGAACATTAGTTGTTTTACTGGTTTTTAATTAATTATTTTGACTATTGTATTTTTATTGATATGTTAAGAGATGTGTGGTTTATATTGCCTAATTGGCATGATTTCAAACTATTAACTAATACAATGCAATAGAATTAATAGCCACCTTCTTCAGGACTATAGAAGTCTATTCTCCCCAATATTTTAATATAACATCTGTATAAAGTACAACAGCAATACATTAAAAACATGTAATACATCAA
Source organism: Calotriton arnoldi (assembly GCA_963921515.1). Lineage (NCBI taxonomy): Eukaryota > Metazoa > Chordata > Amphibia > Caudata > Salamandridae > Calotriton > Calotriton arnoldi. The sequence goes on along the minus strand of CAWUFW010011363.1, from coordinate 516,031 downwards.
CAAAAAGTCTACACAACCCAGAAAAGCAAATCCCCACATTCATTTGACTATATGTACATAAAACAACACTTAAAAGATAATGAGGCATCAAAACCATGTACATCCCCCAACTTCACATGGTATTAATTCGCTTATGAAATAATCCCATACATACTATGCAATGGTAACTTTAGACCAAATCATCCATTCATCCTTAGCACATAAACACTCATTCCTCAGAGTATATAAATCATACTGACTCACCCAATAGTGATGTCTATGTTGGGCATTATCCAGCTCCTAAAGGTTCTTTTATCATCTGAAGGAATTATCTCGAGACTGTCTCTCTTTCCTTTCCTAGTTTTTTCGATTAGTGAGACTTTCTGTGGTCAACTACAGCACAGGCCAAATACACATCAGATAGCCCTTTCACCAACCAACTATAAAATATATCCTGCCTACACTAGAAATTCTCACTTATTCTGACCCAAAGGATCCACCACACTCTATAATGGTGGGAATAATCCCAATTGTTCCTTCTGATCAATGTGACCTTCACTGAATACTGGTCTAAGTACTTGATCCCTTCTTTGTGGGACTTACTCTGGTATACTCTCTCCTTGTCTAAAAAATAAATAGCTCCCTTCAGCCTCAGTGGAGCATAATCTATAATGATTTCTACAATAACTCTAACACTCCTTACCTATAGACTAAATCCAATTGCTTGGCACCTTACAAGGGTATGTAGTTCCAACCTCGTACTAATGTCCACTTAACGTCACTGCAGAATGTAGAAAACTAGAAAATAGCGTAACCAAACCATCACACAACCTCATGTCCCAACTAATTTTCCATATTTCATCACTATTAAACCTAAAACCAATATTCAATTTTCCATTAATCCATTAGTGAATCCTGCACCTTTAAAAACTTGGGGGAAACATATTACTTCCCCACATCATCACCCTCCTACAAGGATTCAAATATACTCCCCACTTTACGTTTCTTTTAATACACTATACCCCTAATTTCTCAACATTTTCTGCTTCAGTATGAGGATTGACCAATCATACAGCAGCTGTGACACCAAATACGACCCAATACCGGTGAGCCAAATGAAATGCCTCCTCAATGTGCTCTATATTAGTACATTTATAAGGCTCCCTGTTAGACCTAGCATCCTTACCATGGTTTTTCCCCTAACGTTTTGCCTTCAGATCTCCTATTTTTGCTGACTTCGTTTTTGCTGGCCTTAGGACTCTGCACACTTTACCACTGCTAACCAGTGCTAAAGTGCTTGTGCTCTCTCCTTAAAACATGTTAGATTGGCTTATACCCAATTGGCATAATTAATTTACTTGTACGTTCCCAGTAAAGTGGCACTACCTGTCCCTAGGGTATGTAAATTAAATGTTACTAGTGGGCCTGCAACACTGATTGTGCCACTCACGTAACCAGCATTTTACACATGTTTTAGGCCTGCCATTGCAACTACTATGTGCAGTTGTATTCTGCTATTTCGACCTGGCAAAGTAAATCTTTTCCCAGGCCTAACCTTTCCTTTTTAATGCAAATACGTCACCCCTGGGGTAGGCTCTGGACTGCCCGGAGGGTAGGGTCTAATGTATTTAAAAAATAGGGCCTGTAGTTTTACATTCTTTATGTCCTGGTAGTGAAAAACTCGTACATTTATTTTTTACTTCTGCATGGCCTACCTCTCCCACAGGATAACATTGGAGTTACTTTATTACATGTATACGTATAATATACAAGTGGGAACAGGTAACCAGTTCATGTTTGTTGTCTCTGGAATTGTAATGAAAAATCTGAACTTATGGTGGAGTCAGATTTTAAATTACAATTTTGCAAATGCCACTTTTAGAAGGTTTCCATTTTCTTGCCTTAGCCATTTGGTGCTTGCAGTATGTCTCTGGATCACATGACTGGGTGTAGTTGACAGCCTCACTTAGAATTGAATAAGGCCGTGTCCTGCCTGCACACAAAGGGCTGCATACCCCCTGTAGTTAGTTTGGAGCCAGGGCAGGGGAGGCAGGGTATCTGTGCCCTTCAAAGGCCTGCCTCTAGAAGCTTTCCCCCACTTCAAAGGCACAACTGGGTATATATACTGGACCTCAAACACACCAATTTGGTACACTTCTGGACCTGTGGATATTCTGCCAAGAAGGACTGCTGTGCTGCTGAAAGAACTGTCCCTCTTCTGGACTGCTGCTCTGAAGGACTGCTGCCCTGCTGTGCTGGCCTCTTGTCTGGGTGAGAAGGACTGAACCTGCATCTCTTAAAACCTAGAACAACAAGGGATAGTAGGCCAATGCAGTATTGGATCACAGAGCTGCTGCTTCTTCTATCATAGCAAGTGCACATACCCTATCACCTCTTTCGAATCTTCTTTCTTGCAACATCTGCCAAGTACTCTATCCAAGCCTAGCATCTCTAGGCTTAGCAGAATGGCTCCTGAACACAATGGATTTCACAGTTTAGCAATTTCAGATGACTGTAAAGAAATTCTAGCAAAAGTTAGAGCTGTTTCTACAAATAAGTCATACAGAACCAAGTTGAAACGTTTCTGTATTTGGCCTACCAGGATTTACATCTAATTTCCTCTGCCCCATATCAGATCCTTCCATATCACTACAAATATCTCACTCAGGTCTTACTTCATGTCTGTTTCACGATCCAGAAGGGCACAAGGACAAACTTCACTCTGGTCGAACAGCATTATAAAGGAATTCCACTAAGAGCTGTTCAGCGTTTTTTCCACTGGTGAAGCAAAACCAACTCCTTGACAACTAAATACAGTATTTTCTCAACTTATGAAAAGTCTTTGAACTGATACATAAAGCAGAAATAAAGCTCGCTGGGTGTTTTTGCTGCCACTATGTACTGTCCCAATAAAGCTAGCAACACTTCACGAGCAAAGGTTTTAGCACACACAACCAGATGTGTGTCACCATTAGCAGCTTTGTTCTCTGGGTTATCATTACTGGGCATTTGCCGAGCAGCAACCTGGAAGAACAGGCACAAATTTACTCAGCATTATTGCATGGAGGTTGACTGCGCAAAAAGATGCGGTTGGGCAATCAGTTTTGCACCATCTTTTTCAATAATGAGAGTCCTAATTAAACTACCTTCCCATCGCCCACATGTATTGCTACTCTCTAATATAATTGCTTGATATTCTGATTTAAGCATGTGAATCTATTAAAGATCTAATTCTGGAGAAGAAAAAACTTCCTTATAATGGTAGTGCTGAATTGATATCTTTCATAGGTTCACATACTACTCACCTGCATCTCCATTTGAGGCTCAAATAATGCTAATATTCCTTCACACTTGTGCTAAATAAAATCTGAAGGACGGTGGCCTCTCAAGGTGTGGTCTTCAGGCTGATTGTTGGTGATTGGTTGATTTTTAGTACTTTAAAATGATGCAACCAGGCTACTAAACTATCTTTATTTCAGCATTAGGATTACGTTAGAATAGGATAATGTTACCAGTTGAGAACAAAGACATGGTGTATGCTGCTGGTGCTTCCTGGTCAAGGTAAAGAGACTGCAAAGCAACAAGAGACATAATAGGTTTAAGATGGTTCACCAAAATCTTTTTAAAAGCAACATTCAATTGGTCACTGGAGAATTAGTAGACCCTTTCTAAATTAGTGGGATTTTTTTGAATAGCAATTGATCTGCAAGATTTATACTTTTACATCTCAGTTAGAAAGACACTGTTATCACGTATGCTAGTAGGTCAAGGTTTTATCCTTTAGGCTGAACTCTATACCATGGCTGTGCACCACATCTTTGGCAGTGGTTGGTACCCATCTGAGGAATCTAAAAAATTTTATTCTAGATATTTCAGAGTAAGATCCAGGACATCAGACTTGCCCCAAAGGCCAAAAAAATATCAGGTTGCATCGCAAATGGTATTTATGTAATTTTGCTTATAGTGGAGTAGCATACAGTGCATTGGCGTTCAGTGAAGTGGTGTAGACTGGAATGGCATACACTAAAAGGGGGTAGAGTGTAGGAGCATGCAGTGTAGTGGCATCCAGTGGAATAGCACAGAATGGAGTGGGGTAGAGTGGAGTAGCGTACAGTAGAGTGGCACACAGTGGAAAAGCATTTAGTGGAGTGATATACAGTGAAATGGCTTAGAGTGGAATAGCATATACTGGAGTAGTGTATAGCGGAGTGGCATACAGTGGAGTGGCGTACACTGAAGAGGCGTAGAGTAGAGTTGCATACTGTGTAATATCATGGAGTTGTGCACAGTGTAATAGCATAGAGTGGAGTGGCGTAGAACAGAGTGTTGTACTGTGGAGTGGTGTATAGAGTAGTACAGTGAGTGGTGTACTCTTGAGTGGCATACAGTGGCGTGTGGTAGAGTGTAAAGCATACAGTGGAGTGGCATACATTGGAGTGGGGTTCAACTAAATAGTATGGAATAAAGTGGCGTAGAGTGGAGTGCCATTCAATGGAGTGCCGTAGAGTGGAGTAGCGTACAGTAGAACAGAGTACAATGGAGAGGCATACAGTGGAATAGAGTAGAGTGGAATAGCGTTCAGTAGAATGGAGTCGAGGAATAGTGTATAGTTGAGTAGCGTCCAGTGGAGTGACAATGACTGGAGTGGTATTGTGTACAGTGTAATAGCGTAGAGTGGAGTCTCTTACAGTGAAGGGGGTAGAGTGCAGTGGCAAAGAGTGGAATAGCATATTGTGGCGTGGCTACAGTGGTGTGGCATATGGATGTATGTGAAATTTAGCAGCAATGTAGACTATGGTGTGCAGAGTAATGCAAAACAGCGAATTGCACTGCGTTGTGTTTCTACAGATTTACCAGTCAATGCAGGGCCACACATGGTGACCTTCCATTCCTTTGTAGATCTCACTTAAGTGTTGCATTGCCCATGCAACACCATGAGTGATGCAAGGCTACCGGAATCCAATAATACAGCTAGACTTTAGTTATATTTTGGGCCATGGTATACCATGATTACTCCAGTATTGGAGCTTTCATAGATTCCCATGCTTGGAATCATTCCCCGTCGTCGAGATGGGAGCCTCGGTAATTATATATATATATATACAACAGTAGTAAATAACATTACAAAAGAGAAACAGGCCTAGGCCTAATCCCATTTTGTAGTCAGACCATGTCCAAAAAGAATCATTAGCCAATCAGAGCAGCCTCACCCTCTAGAACCTTGGTGAAAGAACCTCAGCTCCTCAGATTTTCTACCGCACGTTGTGCAGAAGGGAGTCTCCTTGAGCTCTGCTCTATTTCGACTATTTCTCATATTTTTCAGCTGTTTTCTTCAGTTTTTTCTTGGGGAGATGTCTGAAAAAGAAAAGAAAGCGTTATTCAAGGCCTGTGCCACTTGTGGAAAAAGAGGCTTTATGTGGAGGACAGGCATAAGGACTGTATATATTGCCTGTACCCGGACCACAAGGCTGCGGAGTGCAAGATTTGCCGCACCTTCTCGACTAAGACTCTCCGGGATCGTGAGGGTCGTTTACTTACCTGGCTTCACAAGTTAAAGTCAAGGAAAGAGTCGGTGTCCAGTGACAGTGAGGATGCTTCTTCCGCTGTCTCATCAAGAAGGTCAGTCAAGAGGGGTAGGGGTTCCCCTTCATCATCTCTGGGTCACCCCTCTAAGGCCTCAAAAAGACCCCAAAGGAGTCAGAGGACCAAGGTTCTATCAAATCTCCTCACTGCGGTGTAAAGGAGAGGGAAGAACCATTATCTTCATCTACCACTATCCCAGGCAAGGAGAAGTCATTGAAGAAGATTTCTTCACAATCTTCGGATAAGAGTTCTCATTCGTCGTCGATGCGTAAACCCTCGTCGACGAAAACATCAAAATCACAGGCTAAAGATGCTCCTGTGTCAACGCCGTCTCTTTTCCCAGTGTCGACGGGCTCGTCGACGAGCACTTCTACAACAACGTCGACGACGGTGTCGACGAAGATTGCGACTACAGTTCCGTCTACCACTGTGGCGTCGACGACGAGAGTGTCGACGATGACGGCCACGACAGTGACGACGACGTCAGCAGGGGTACTGCTTATTTCGTCGACGACAGGTTCGACGACGCCCATCGTCTCGTCGACGATCAGCTCGTCGTCGAGGGTTTCGTCGCTGGTTCCATCTACTTTCTCGTCGATGGTGCCCCCGTCGACGATGACTGCTTCGACGACGGTTTTCACCTCCACGTCGACGAGACCGTCGACGACGTCGTCGACGGGGAAAATTTCGATTTCCTTTAAAAGAAAAGGGGTTGCGCCGGAGAGGCTTTCACCCAAGATAGTGGATCCCTTACCACCTGCATTATTATTGGAGGAGGAAGAGGGCTCTGATGGTGAGGACAGCCAATTTGGCTATGCTAACAGTCCCTCTCAGCTTCTGGTAAAATGTCAAGAAACTGATTCTGAGGGTGATTACTATCAGGAACAGGCTACTCAACATGAACAATATCCACAACAGGGGAACGGTCAGCAACAGATGGTATCTGTCCCCACCTCTCTGTTATCGGACTTACAAGGGATGCTTCTAGACTATCGTCAGAGGTTGTCTTCGCATCCTCCGCAACCTATTCTCCTACCACAGACTGTGCATACTCCTCAACCCATGGTGATAGTGTCACCACCTCCATTGGCTAGCCCACAAATTCCAACGGAGGCAGTTCCTCAACTTCAGGATGTTTCCTCTGATGAGGAGGAGGGTGAACTTGTGCAGACGGATCAGGGAGAGGAGTGGGATGATTACGTCATTCCTGATCCCGCTTCTCCAACTCCTGCCCCTGTGGATTCCCCTCCTGCTGACATAGGGGGATTTCACAAGCTGATGGAAAGGGCTTCGCTACGTTTTGAACTTCCTATGCCATCTGTTCAAACGGAGTGTTTTCTATATGATTTTAAGGAGCCGAGTAAGAGGATGATACGTTCCATTCCCATAGTATCTCATGTATGGGAAGAAGGGATAAGGGCCATGAAGAATCCAGCTACAGTGGTCCCAGTCTTACCACGGCTAGACAAAAAATATAAAGCCTCTGAGGACAGCCCAGCCTCTTTGACTGGTCAACCAAAGCCAGATTCAGTCATTTCCCAGGCAGCGCAGAGGAAATCTAAGAATCCTTCAGCACCTCTGACCACACCACCGGACAAAGAAGGCAGGCGCCTAGACAATGCAGGGAAACGATTTTCCTCTATGGCAAGTCTGGTGATTAGGGCTGCTAATGCATTAGCGATACTTGGCCGATACGACCGCCAATTGTGGTGCGACCTTTCGCCTTACCTTAATCAGTTGCCTGATACAGCTAAGTCTGAAGCAAAAAGATCCTACTTGAAGGAGAACTAACTTCAGCAGAGATCATCGATTGTGCGATGGACATCGCTACGACATCTTTCCGCTCCTTGGCAGGGGCAGCGGTGCTTCGTCGACAGGGTTGGCTCAAAGCGACGTGGTTCCGGCCAGAGGTTCAGAATAAGATCCTGGACCTCCCATTTGACGGTGAAGCTTTGTTCGGCAAGCACATAGATGATGCTCTCCAAGACATTAAAAAAGACACTGAGACGGCTAGATCATTGGGGACCCTTCAGTACCAGAAAGCCCCCTTTCGGGGTGCTAGGGGCAGGGGTGCTCCTTCATACAGAGGATCCTATCAACAACAGCGATATTCCTCTTATACTCCCGCATCCCAATCTTACCGGCCTTCTTACAACCAGAAACAAGGCCAGACGTCATCTTTCTCCAGATCAAATTTTAGGGGAAAACAGAATCGTCAGGGACGAGACGCTGCTAAGAGGCAATAGCGGCGAACTGGCTCTTTGCGCTGTGCCCTCCTCCTCCTCCAAGACATCTGTAGGAGGCAGGGTATCTCTTTACCTTCAAAACTGGCAACGGATTACATCAGACCGTTGGGTTCTAAACATCATTCAGAGTGGCCACACCCTGGAGTTCATTCATCTACCACCATCCAGAGCCCCTTCCGCCATCTCCGTGAAACATCTGCGTCTTCTTCGGCTCGAAGTTCATCAACTGCTGATCAAGGGGGCAGTAGAACCAGTTCCTTTATCCCAGAGGAACAAGGGTTTCTATTCCAGGTTCTTCCTGGTAAAAAAGACGTTGGACAAATGGCGGCCTATTCTCGACCTCAGGGAGCTCAACACTTATCTCACAAAACAATCCTTTCGGATGGTGTCTCTCCAGGACATTCTGCGTCTTCTCAACACTGGGGATTTTATGGCCACTCTCGATCTCGAGGATGCGTATTTCCACATACCCATCCATCCGGCCCACAGGAGGTTTCTTCGGTTTACAGTCGCCAAGAGCCATTTCCAGTTCAAAGTGCTTCCATTTGGCCTTCGCTCAGCTCCGAGAGTCTTCTCCAAGCTGCTGGCACCGGTAGCGGCATTTCTCAGGAAGCATCATTTCCAAGTGTTTCCCTACCTGGACGACTGGTTGCTAAAGGCCCCGTCCAGGGGGGCAGCAGCGGAGGCGGTCACCTCTTGCACCTGCCTCTTCTCCAATCTGGGCTTGACTCTCAACACCACCAAGTCTTCTCTTCGCCCTGCCAGAAGGGTTCAGTTTCTTGGAGCGATTTTAAACACATCTCTCAGCAAGGTTTTTCCCTCTCTAGAGCGACAAAGAAATCTAATCTCAATGGCCCACCTAGTGCGAAGAAAAAAGTATCTTTCTGTTCGCCTCTACAAATTCCTGCTGGGGATGATGTCCTCCTGCATTCCCTTGATACCTCACTGCAGATTGCGAATGCGTCCCCTGCAAGAGCTCCTGGATTTGCAGTGGAGGCAAGTGAGCGGATCCTTCAACGACAAGCTTCTGATCACTCAGGACATGCGCAAGGCCATTCTATGGTGGACAAAACAAGAGCATTTGTCCCGAGGTCTATCCTTCGTAACCGCTCCAACACCTCAAGTGGTAACTACGGATGCGTCACTGGAGGGCTGGGGCGCAGTCTTGCAGGATCTACAAGTCAGTGGGCACTGGCTTCCAGAACATCGCCTCCTTCACATCAACCTCTTGGAGTTGACAGCGATTCGTCTAGCTCTTCAAGCTTTCCTTCCAAGGTTGCAGGGTCTGTCGGTTCTTGTCCGGACGGACAACACCACAGCCATGCACTACATCAACAAGGAGGGCGGCACCAGGTCACTGCCCTTGTCACTAGAAGCCCAAATGATCTGGGAGTGGGCTATCTTTCATGGAATTTCTCTGAAAGCAGAACATTTGCCAGGAGTGCTAAACGACAAGGCGGACAGGCTCAGCAGGCTGAAGTCTGTTACACACGAGTGGGAACTGGATCAGACAACGCTGGAGAGGGTGTTTCGCCGGTGGGGCAGACCTTCCATAGACCTGTTTGCCACACCAGAGAACAGGAAATGCCAGTGTTACGCCAGCAAGCTACACCATCGAGGGTCACTGGGGAATGCGCTTTCGATAGCCTGGTCAGGCGCATTTGTCTACGCCTTTCCCCCATTCCGCTAATTCCCAGATTACTCAAGAAGATGAAAGCGGAGCGGTGCAAGATGATCCTGATAGCTCCTGCCTGGCCGAGGCAGTTTTGGTTCACCGAACTTCACCTTCTCTCCTTGGACCATCCTCTTCGACTGCGACCAATTCCGCATCTTCTTACAATGTCTCAGGGTCAGATACTGCACCCAGATCCTCGCTCGTTACAGCTCTCAGCATGGCTCCTGAGCAGCGGGAATTTCTTCACCTAAATCTTCCAGAAGAAATTAAGGATGTCCTTTCGCAGGCGAGAGCTCCTTCCACGAACAGGACCTACCGCTTGAAATGGAAGCGTTTTAGTATATGGTGTCTAAGCAATAGTTTGGATCCTTTCTTATCAGAACCACACCAGGTCCTTCCTTATTTCCTGTCCTTGGCTAAGGCAGGTTTGGCTCTTTCATCCATTAAGGTGCACTTAGCAGCAGTTTCTCGTTTTCGACGCACGTCCTCTGGGCCTTCTCTTTGGTCAAGCAGAATTGTCAAACAGTTTCTTAAGGGCCTCTTCAGGGTGTTTCCGCCAGTGAAGCCTCCACCGCCTTCGTGGCAATTAAATTTGGTTCTTTCTCAACTTATGAGACATCCATTCGAACCGATTCATCGGACGGATCTCAAGTTCCTCTCCTGGAAGGTGGCTCTGTTGTTGGCCCTCACTTCAGCCAGGAGAATAGGAGAATTACAAGCTCTTACAATTCAGGAACCCTTCCTTCAGTTCAAGGGAAATACTGTCATCTTGAGAACTAATCCTAAGTTTATTCCTAAAGTACCTTCTTCTTTTCATCTCAACGAACCAGTGATCCTTAAAGCTTTTTTTCCTCAGCCTACGTCGCCGGCTGAGAGAGCTCTTCACTCTCTGGATCTAAAAAGATGTTTGAAATTTTACCTGGACCGAACTAAGTCTTTCCGCAAGTCTTCACAACTTTTTGTATCATATAGCGCTCCCCGCAAGGGATTTCCCATTTCCAAACAGGGGATATCTCGCTGGGTTGTGAGCGCTATTCGATACTGTCACACAGCAGCGGGCAAACCCCTGGAGGGTATTGTCCGAGCACATTCGACAAGATCTATGGCATCTTCAGCTGCCTTGTTTGCTGGGGTCCAGATCAAGGACATTTGTAGGGCTGCAACTTGGAGCAGCACTCACACCTTTACGAAGCATTACTGCCTGGAGTCATCACTCCAAGACGACGCAGCGGTGGGACAGGCAGTTCTGAGGAACCTCTTCCAATGAGTGGTGAGCTTTCCCTTGCTACCCTCCTTCCTTCTTTTATCTGCTTTATACACATTTTCTCTTGTTTATAAATGCACTAACTTATCTATGCCTTCGGCTAGTTGTAAAGCATGTATTTAGATAATGTGTTTCCGGACAAACAATGTCTTATGGAAAATGTGTATCCTTACTGCTAGCTACTCTGATTCCAAGCATGGGAATCTATGAAAGCTCCAATACTGGAGTAAGAAAACAAGTTACTTACCTGTAACTTTGGTTCTCCAGTATTGGAAGCTTTCATAGATTCCCATGCGACCCACCCTCCTCCCCTGGGAAAGCTCAGCCTCTATCTGTGTATGTTTTCACAACGTATACGAAAATCTGAGGAGCTGAGGTTCTTTCACCAAGGTTCTAGAGGGTGAGGCTGCTCTGATTGGCTAATGATTCTTTTTGGTCTCTTTTACAAAAAGACATGGTCTGACTACAAAATGGGATTAGGCCTAGGCCTGTTTCTCTTTTGTAATGTTATTTACTACTGTTGTATATATATATATATAATTACCGAGGCTCCCATCTCGACGACGGGGAATGATTCCAAGCATGGGAATCTATGAAAGCTTCCAATACTGGAGAACCAAAGTTACAGGTAAGTAACTTGTTTTCTTACTTTGCAGTATACTTTGGTACATGGCGATGACCATGGTTCCCTGTAATCTGTGCGCTTGTGCGTGCGTGCAACCTTCTCTCTTCCAGCACACAGAAAGTCAGTGGCAGAGCGTACGCTGTTACATGCACTAAAAGACGGGAGTAGAGTGAAAACTGTTCTCTCTCTTTGGAGCATAGATGACATAACATTGAAGAGGTCATGAATGGCAGCAAGAAAAAGTGATTCCTTCGTTGGCTGAAAGCTATACACTAAATGAAAAATGTTTAGCTTCAACTGTTACATTTAGTTTTGAGCAGGCTCAGGTCGTGAATAAGCGTCTGTGTGTTTTTTTTTACTTAACTAAGGACTGAGGAAGATGCTGCTGCTGGTTTACTACAATGTATTTTTGTATGCATAGAGGCAGGAGGCTTATCAAAACGCAATGTAACTGAAAAAAACTGCTGGTCAAAAATAAAGCTTTGAGCCATATTGCTGTATATAGCAATTTAGGCCTCGTAGGGTTAGCAATATCTATACCAATGCAATCCTTCATATCATTTTGGATACAATGGCTGCGACCCACTTTTGCGAATGCGAGAGATTTGTTTACGGACACCCACAGCAGGGTCTGCACCTGCTTGCATGGATGCAGGACAAACAACCCCAGTGGCTTTACCTGGAAAATCAATCCAGTTTTGAAAGCCATGAAGCCATTTTTTCATTTCCTTTATTCTGCATGGTTTTTCTTGTCATTGAATTTCTTTGCAAGCATTATAAAGCAACATGTGCTTTCAGGAAATGAATGTGCTACTTTTGTACAACATATTCTCACCTATGGATATTTCCATAAAATTTGATCATAAACATGGACATTTGAAAAAACATGTAGTTACACTGTATCTAAGTGGCAACTATAGTGTGGAAACACATACTGGTATTGTGCTTAATATGTGTTTAACCCTTTACTAACCAGAGACCATTCAGTGTTGAAGAATTTTGTGTTCATCCCTTTACTTCTTAAGTGTGTTCATTACATCTAGTAGAGGAATTCTCAGACTTCATGGTTCCGACAATGCTACCACAATCTCAGCATTCCCAAGATTTATAGTTAGCATGGCTTGTTTTGTTGCTGATATGGTTACAATACTCTTCTTGATTTGTGTATGTGTTTTGTACAGTAGCGGCTCCTGGAGGGAGTGCTGCGGGGCAGTGTGCTGCCTCGCCGATTGCGATGCAGCGCGCGCAATGTAATTCTTTTTATTTATTTATTTATGTGCTTAACTCAGTTCGGCCGTAAGCCAAAGTTTACTACCCCCCACCCTGCCCCTCCCCCGCCCCACCGCCCCGCAGCACTCCCTCCAAGAGCCGCTACTGGTTTTGTATGCTTCTGATTGACATTACCACCCCACCTACTATCATACCATGTAATACTATATGGTTTCTAGCTACATTGTTGTGGACTTTGCACTGTAAGTTAATCAGTGCTTGGAACAACTCACACTCTCAGCATCACCTCCTTTTTAAAAACAGCAGCATCTTCTGCATCATGTTTAAAGTATGTCTAAGAATCTCACACACCTCACTCAATACCTAGGTCAAACTATTCTAATACTTTATTCAGCTATGCACTTTAGAAAGGGATCCCACTGAAAATCTGAGTGCTTTGCAGCCTTTTCAGGGTTATGAAGCACCGTATGAATTCTACATTACAGAGCAAAACAACCAGGCAAACATGTGAGTTTTCCTCTTCCATGGACCTGTTTGTGTGGTGCCTTGGGTTCATATGGGATCCTGTTGGGGTGGACATGTCGGTTCTTCAAAGGACCAGTCGGGTGGATATATAAGTGTGAAGCTCAGCAACAGAAATGTGGAGCAAGGAGCTATGGCCGACACTACCTGTCCCGTTACCCAGGGTGCACCTTGTATTCCTGGGGGAGATGACACGGCCAAACTTCAGCGACTGTACCAATTGGGTTAGGCAGCCCTGGCACACACTGCCTTTCCCAATACATTGTGACTGATGCTCACTGCTTTCTTGAGTCAGAATTACAGATCTGTATCATTGCTGCCTTTGATTTGCCTACTTCTGAAGCCTTGCATACAATATTCAAGACCTGAATGAAGATGGCATTTGAATAGTCCCTTTCCTGCACATTTTTGCACACAATAGAATTTATGCTCTAAATTTACAGAACTGCCTAGAGGTGATGCAATTTGTTGGGGGGACAGTGTGTAAGACAGAGGAGCATAATAGTGGGAGGCATTTAAAGGGGATAGAAAGGATAGCAAGGAGAGAGGACAGCATTTAAGATGAGAAGACTAGTAGGAGATGTGTAAAATGTGAGGTAAAGGATGCAGATAGGAGAGAAAGGGATAGTGTGTAAGACAGATGAGCAGGATAGTGGGAGATGTGTTAAAAGATGGAAAGGAAAGCAGACAAAGAATAAGGGAAGCAGTAGAACACTGTGAGATATGTAAAGGAGGGAACAGAGTGCATACAGGAAGGAAGAAGAACCATGAACAAAGGAGACACAAAGTTGATGTGTAAAGGGGCTGGAAAGAAATTAATCCACTTATTTTCATAGCTTGCGCACTTGCATGGGAAATCACTGCATATCTTCGGTGCACGTATGCTTAGCTGCAGCACACAGAGAACCTTCAATGGTGCACACACAAAAAAATCATAATTAGAGGGAACATTGGTCAGATGACAAACCAGTATATAATTGGGTAATGGCTATTTTTTGAGAATGAAAAGGCAGCCATATTGTTTTTACTACACTTTGGCTATGTTCAGTGTTAGGGCCTTGCATATAGGTAAGTAGTAGGTTGCTACCTATTACCACTTTATTAAAGTGGTACTAGGTAAGGACATTTATTTATATTTTTAAATACGTTTACGGCCATGTACATTGGCAATTTCACAAAATGTGTTTGAAATTCCGCCATTGTACCGTGGTGATAGATATCACTAGGTTGAAATGCCTGATAACTTGAAAAATTCTTACCCTACTTAACTGCAGTACCCAAAAAGCAAGATCTCTGCACCATAATGTATAGTCTTGCCAAATTCCATGTACATCCATTCAGCCGTTTTTGCACTACATCAAATACAATAGTCTATGGAAAATGCATTTGTGGAAAAATGCGTTTTAGGACCCCTTGTTATCTTTGCAACCCCTTAATGACTCATCACAACATTAAGGGGCCGATTCCGATTCGGGCCGGAAATCTCTCCAACCGAGCCGGACCTGGAGAGATTTCCGACCGAATCGGACCCTAGCAGCCCGACCGAACGAGTACGATGCGCACGTATGCTATCGGACTCGAGTCGGTCGGACTCCCATTGAAGTCAATGGGAGCCTGTCGTACAACTCGTACGCGGGCTCCCATTGACTCAATGGGTGCGAGGCGAACAAGGGCGCCCCCTACAGCGCGTACGCGGTGAAGCTTCTCGCGCCGTACACGCACAGTAGGGGGGACCCATGGGTCCCCCCTGTGTGCGACTCGCGCGGCTACGCGTACAGGGGGGTCCGACACAGACCCCCAAAGTGCGGCTCCGACTGCTTCTTCGAGCCGGACGGCGCGAGTCAGTCGGACTGCTCGCGGCGCGCATCGTACTTGCCCGGCCGGGGAACGTCTCCATTGCGCGGTGCGAGGCGCATCCGTGCGAGTCGGTCGGTGCGGTTGGGACGGGCGTACGAGTCGGTCGGCGAATTCGCACGCGCTCGCATCGTACTCGTTCGCCCGGACGCACGTACGAATCGGTCGGGAAAAAGGGCTCCGAATCGGATCCGGTTCAGCCGAATCCGATTCGGTGCCCTACCGGCCGAGATCGGAATCGACCCCTAAATGTTGTGTTGACTCATCAAACAGGTGGAAAGTTATTAGGGAGGTAATATCCGAAGAATTCCTATCTTTGGGAATACTAACTATAACTATGGAGTGGCAATCAATTTTAATGTGATTTCTTTCTTTTTATCTGTTGTATTTGTTATATATTTGTTTATTGGCTTATATACTCATGTGATCATAAATGTTTCTTTTAGTTGTTCATGTAGTAATTCTGAAACTTTACATATGCAGTCTGGTTTAATTTTTGGGCTTCCTTGCTACTTTTAGTAGGATTGTGCTACACATGAAGCCCAAAGTGAATAAAAGCCAATCACTGTTGTTCTTAAAATTACGACTTTTTTTTCCTAATGGCCAATTATTATGTCCTCCATATAGAAGTTTGTGTAGCTCACTGCTGGGTCACTTTTCCATTTTGTTACACAGGAGTACATAAAGAAGATGGTTTTGTTTTGCTTGTTGGGGACAGTTATATTTTGTGAGCCAGAGAGCATGTAAAGAAAAATTATGTAGATTAAGTTGTATTTTATTTCTTATGTATTTGTTTATGGGTTTCCATTAGCATGTGACCATTAATGGGTCTTTCAGTTGTTTTTGTAGTAAATCTGAAACTATATGTACGCAGTTCAGTTTATTCTTTTGGCTTCCTTGTTATTTTTAGTAGGTTTGTACTACAAGGTATCACTCAGTTGAAAAACCTTATAACTTAACATTTACTTACTTTACTTACCTGCAGTACCCTCACGTATTCATCAGCGCCCCCCTTATATGTACTACTGCCAAATTTCTTAAAAATCCAGCTGACGTTTCTTGCGCTATGTGAAATACAAAGGTCTATGGAAAATGCATTGGATTTGAAGCCTGTTTTGGGAGCCCCCTTTTTATTTGCACCCCCTTGACCAAATGCCACAAAACTTTCAGTCCTCCCAAAATAAAACAGGGGCAGCAGGTTTGCAAAGTTTCACGCACATTTGTCGAAAAATAGAAACAAAAGACATACTAATGTTACTTACAAAATGTTCTCAAAAACATGACCAACAAAAGTGAAATATGTACTTGACATCTTATGTATTACACAGAAGATTCAAACTGTGGTCTACATGTATATTATTTGGTGCCATTTGACATTGCCATTACCCTAACTGTTTGTACTGATATAATTGGTTTCAAACCATCATCGATGCCCGTAATTGTAACAAAGAATTTGCCATTACAGTTATTGAGCCCCGGTGGGCTAATCATACTGATTGTTCCATCCCTTTTCTTTATGTCCAATTGTAAATAATACATTCCTTATAATAAGAAAAAAGAGATATATGCATGCATGTGCAGATTAATAATGGAAAGTATCATCTTTTCCAGCATTTACAATGGACAATCCTTCTGAAGAAACTTTGCTCAACCCAGTTTCACTGGTTCATTGTTCTAAGTGGGCCCTATAATTCCATTCATAGAAGTAAATATCGAAAATTGTGATGCATCTGAAATCAAAGAGAAGGTTTTTTTTTTTATAAAAAAAAAACAATTCCAGGAATTAATCACTGTGTGAACATCACTTGACTATACATATACCCAGTCGGTAAAATTTGACTTCATTTCGAATGCATTACCAATTCTTCTTCTGTGGTGTAGACCTTTCCTTCCACAGGTGCCTAGATCTATATACCAGGACTCAAGTTGGCTTAATTTAAACCCCCAGCAGGGAATAGTATCTTCCATGATCAGAGCTTTCATCCTGTGTCATTAATTAAGAACATGCCATTTGGAGAATTGTATAGAGCTATGAGAGTTTGCAGTACATAAATGGAGTATCTAGAAACAGAGAAGGATATGCTTATGAGATATAAAGAAAGAGGGTATAAGGATAAAGTTTTGAAAAGGGCCTCTGATAGAGCAAGAAACTGCGAAAGGGAAACTGCACTGTTCAGTTTGAAATCTGGAAAACCTAAGGAGACAGGATATAGATCTATAACTTTATATAACAAAACCAGGGAGTGAAGAGGTAGTGTCATGCACGGACACTATGGCGGATACATCCTCCTCTAGTACTTAATAAATAAATCAAAGAAATCCACCACATGGGACTAGCTGTGTTAAGGAAAGTGTATTATTCATCCGGGTATGGATGCACACAGCGTTTGCTTAAATACCCCTCACACACCAAAAGGACCCTTGGTGTCATGCTTCATCATAGGGGTCTTCCCGTCCCGCTGCGGGACGGGGCGTGCTACGACCTACGACTACGCAGGAGCACTGTTATTAACAATACTATGTGTAGTGATGGGGTAGTGAGAGGAGGGGTCGGGAGTGAATATGGGAAAGTGATTTAAAAAGGACCTGGCCTCATGGACTTAAAAGAAACTTTAATAGGTCGTCGAGGCTGGGCCTGTTAAAAAGGTGATGCGGAGATGTCCTGCCAATAATGTGCGGATGCTCCTATAAAGTCAACATGTTTCGAAGCAAAGCTTCTTCATCAGGACTAAGAAGATCCCCTCAGTATCCACTATGTTGAATTTCCCAAATGGGTGTGCTATATACAAAAAAGTGATAAAAATGAAAATGAAAAGTGCATGAATTATATGCACTTTATACGATACCTAATAGTACCATGTAAATGTTAGTCTGAAAGAGAAAGTACAATTAATAGCGCTTTCCCATGCGCAAACGCTCAAGATCTGCAAAAGAAGGAAAGTTAAAAAAAGGCGAAAAAAAACACATGGTGACTGTAGCGTGATTTTAGTGCTATCAATACCGTGGTCTATCAGGGTGAAGACCTGTGGAACGAAAAAGCGGAACACACAAGACACACACATAGAACAGAAATCACACACTCTATTTATGTGGCTAGGGTTTTTGCTTTAAGGTTCGTGAATATATAATGTCATCAGTCACCAGATAATACATACTATGTAATGTAGGAGAAAATGCTCCTTGAGCCTCTTGTAACGGGTGGGGAAGAATGTCGCCAAACGTAGTTCTGTTAGTAAAATAAGGAAGAGAGATTCGGTATATCTCCAAGTCATGCTCCCAATCCTGAGAACACACTCTCCAGCAGATGTACCTTACAGTGCTGGCGGTGCTCAAATGCCTGTGAACACAAATAAATATATTCCCCAACGGCTATGCCGTACTTACGTTAAGGTCGACTCAATCTCGCCTCGAAATAACGCCAACCCGCGGCTCCGTGATGGAGAAGGAACCGCGGTAAGGTACTATTTATACTGCCATTAATTGGCCTAAGTTGTCTGCACCTGCACGAAAAAAACGCCCTTTTTCCCTGGAAGTGAAAGGTACTTCAAGTTCCGGCGGTGTCTAAGCGTAAGGTCAGGTTGTCATGGTGACGCGTATCTATGGGCGGAAGAGGATAAAAAAAGTGTGTTGCTACCAAAGCCAACAGCTAGAGCGCGGCGTTGTCGCGCTCGTTATGTTAATTAAAGGCTGAGGAATTTATTAGTTCAGAAAAACAAAAACAAAACCGGCGCCCGGGTTGGAGTCTGAGCGCCGTGGTATGAAAAAGGATCTCAACACAAGAAATTATGTATAAAAGCGATCAGGTCATTAAGTTCCTCATTTAACAAATAAACTATGAGAGGATATCCCAGAATCTATAAAAAATTGTATTATAAACCTGGGCAAAAAGGTTCATGTCGCCAAAGCAATATTAAACTGGCGCAGTTGATTTCCTGTAGGAAACACCTATGTAGATTATAAAGAGATAGTCTTCAAAGTTCAAAGAAATATATTAAAAAAATATATATAAAATCAATATATCTCATAAGTTTTAAGGAAAAGGTCTTCAAAGATCAAAGAAATAGTTTATATATAGAGTCAATGTAGGGCGCTTCAAAAAACAGTCGTCATAGGTGGTGTCTGGAGAATTCATCATTGAAAAACGTGAGAAATGTAGACTAACGGAACATGCTTGGTGATTAACGTGTAAGGAGGTTACATTACGAAAGGTGGGCCCGAGGAATGTTGTCATTAAGGCCACTGATGTTGGTCCCCAAACGGAACACCCATCTTTGTTCTTTTTCAAATAGATCTCTCTCATTTCGGATTTGTTCAATAATGGTCCATTTCAAATCATCCACAGTATGGGTCATGGTCGCCATTTTAGTCGTACTTTTCTTGCAGCGTACATTACTCTTATGTTCGCTAATAAGGACTCTCACTGGTCTTGAAGTCATGCCGATATATTCCAGTCTGCATGGGCACGTGATGATGTACACCACATTTTTGCTATTACAGTTTGTAAATTTTCTTTGCTCCCAGACCTCTCCATTAGTGAACGTGATATTTCTGCTTCTCTTGGTAAGGTTACATGTGCTGCAATTCGCGCAAGGGTAATGTCCCTGTAAGGGTGCGAGGTTCAGATAAGGTGGACCCCTCTCCTGAATTGGTCGTGGTCTTGTATGAACCAGGATAGCCCTTAAATTTTTACCTCTTTTGTGGGAGAACATTGGTTTAGGAAAATTGAGTTTGCCACAATTTAGTATTCTCCAATGTTTATTTATTATTTTAGATACTTGGTTTGAATGGCTACTGAAGGTGGTTACACAGATAGGTCTCGTTTCCTGTTCTTTTGGGGGATGATTTTCCAGAAGGGCGTCCCTATTGTTGTTCCTTGCTCGCTTGAGCCCTTTCTTCACGATACGTTCTGGGTAATTACGTTTCAGTAGTTTGTCTTCCAGATCAGTGGCCTGTATCTTAAAATCAAAGATTTCAGAGCAGTTTCGTCGTAGACGAAGGAATTGTCCATACGGAAGGTTGTCCCGCAGGTGCCTGGGGTGAAAGCTATTATATAATAGCAAACAATTTTTCGCCGTAGGTTTAAAATGAGTCGTTGTTTTTAGACCACCACTTGCAGGATAGATATTGAGGTCGAGAAACACCAGATTGTTGCTGGAGGCTGTGTAAGTAAAATTCAGGAAAGGGTTTTGCTGATTGAGCCATATCATAAAGTCCTTTAGAGAGTCGGTATCACCTTTCCATATCACTAGGACATCGTCAATGTACCGTTTCCAGACAATGATGCGGTCCTGGAATGGGTTTTCTTGATGTAATATTCTAGTGGTCTCCAAATGGTATACATATAATCCGGCCAGACTTGGGGCGAAGGTGCTGCCCATGCTGGTCCCGTGCTTCTGTAGATAGTGCACCCCTTCATATTGGAAAAAGTTCTTTGTCAGTGCTAGTGAAATACACTCCATGACTACGCTGCGTGGTGTCTGGTAGCTCCATGTAGTGGTGTACAGAACTTCCTCTATGATTCCTAGAGTTTCGCCATGAGGTAGGCTTGTATAAAGGCTCTCGACATCGAGACCGAGTAGGAGATGTTGATCTGGGTCGAAGTCAAGGTCCTTTATTAGTTGTAGTACCGCTTTAGTGTCTTTTAGATAGGTTGCTGTTTTCTGAACTAGGGGACGGAGGAAAGCGTCAGCAAATTTAGAGAGGGGTTCAAGTATGGAGCCAATTCCGGACACAATCGGTCTTCCAGGAGGACATTCTAGGTTCTTATGAATTTTCGGGATGGTATAAAAGTATGGTGTTCTTGGTGATTTTTGTATAAGAAAGTCAGCTTCCTTCCTGGATATCCAGTTATGTGTTATTGCTTCTTCGACCATTCCTGCAATCCGTATTCGTATTTCCTCAGTTGGGTCATCAAGCATGATTTCATAGTTCCTTGGGTCATCCAGTAATTTCCTACATTCAGTGTCGTAATTGTGTGTCGTCTGAATTACGATTGCACCCCCTTTGTCGGCAGGTTTTATTACCAGGTCGATGTTATTCGCTAGTTCCTGCAATGCTTGTTTTTCTCGTCTTGTCGTGTTCTGGAAGACATTCTTGTCTTCCGTTGATAGACCCGTTACCTCCTCCATCACTGCTTTTTCAAAAGTGAGTAATTCAATCGGTAGTGTGGAGTCCAGAGGTGTGAAGGTGGATTTGGGTCGTAGTCCCGTGTCTGATGTCTGGTCCTCTGGTGCTACAATCGTTTCTTTTAAGAAGAAGGCACGGAGTTTTAATTTCCTCATAAACTCCTTTATTTCGAGACAGAGTTTAAATTTGTCCATCTTGTTGGTGGGGACAAAACCCAGGCCCTTTTCCAGGACACTCAGTTGTGGTTCCGTGAGTATATACTCTGTCAGGTTCACCACTAAATGTCCCTTCTGCTGGTTGTTGGTTGGTTCAGTGATGCCGTCATGCTCCTCGTTGCCATCCAGGCTGCCTCTTTGGATTCGTTGTGCCAGTGGACCTGGTTGCCTCTCCGATTCCTTCCTCTCGGGGGGCCATGGCGCGGTCCTAAAAAATGAGGCGGGGGTGGTCCGTAATAATTGTATTCCGGTGGTATTGGGTTCCAATGATGGTAAGGTCCCCCCATCGGTGGTGGTCCATACGGATACTGTGCGTAGAACGGGGGGCCTTGATACTGGCTCCATCCCCTTCTTCTGGGTCTGAATGTTTTCTGGTGTTGTGTCCCTCCTCTCTGGTTCCTCTGGTTACTCCCGCGGCTTGAAAAAGAGTCGCTGGAGCCTGTATCGGATTGGTCACTGTCCGATCCCTGTTCGCTGTTGGATCTCTTTGCTATGTAATCATCGCGTATATAAGGATATACACGCTCATGGCTGAAGGCTGCTGTGTCTTTTTTCAGTTTCTTTTATTTGCTTTGCTTTAGAGTGATCTCATAGTCATTCATTTGCTGATTAAGTTCATCCAACCTTTTCTTTAATGCTGTGTGTGATTGGTAGCTTTTAAGTTGGATTTCTAGTCTCTGTATGTCAACTTTGAGTTCCTGTGCCAATCTCGTGGCGGTCTTGATGATAAGGACCAGCCAATCTCTGGTGCAGTGCCATGAAATAAGGGACCAATCCTTTTTGAAGGATTTGTCATTCTGAAATATAAAAGGTTCGTTCCGAACTATAAGGCCTTGAGGTGCTGCCTTGGCTCTGAGGTATTCGGTCATCAGTAGACCATGCAGTGCTGTTTTTATCTGCGTTCTTCTAAAATTCGCCAACTCATCCCAGTCTGTGTTGCTAGGGCCAGGATCAGTGCTACTTAAACCTTCAAAAGGGTTCAGAGCAGCTAGGATTCTGTCAATTTCCTCCTCATCAAATGTGAGGCCTGCTGCCTCCACCATGGTAATCGGATGTAATCGAGTGTGTTGAATCTGATGCAGTGGTGTGTGTCTGTGAAGAAATACGCTCTCTTAGCGAAAAATAAATAGATAAATGAAGTAAAGAGGATATGCGGTACATTGGCCGTTATCACTCAGTTCCCAGAGTTTCTGGGTTGCTCTCACAGCTGTACGCTGTCGAAATAGCTTTATATAACAAAACGAGGGAGTGAAGAGGTAGTGTCATGCACGGACACTATGGCGGATACATCCTCCTCTAGTACTTAATAAATAAATCAAAGAAATCCACCACATGGGACTAGCTGTGTTAAGGAAAGTGTATTATTCATCCGGGTATGGATGCACACAGCGTTTGCTTAAATACCCCTCACACACCAAAAGGACCCTTGGTGTCATGCTTCATCATAGGGTCTTCCCGTCCCGCTGCGGGACGGGGCGTGCTACGACCTACGACTACGCGGGAGCACTGTTATTAACAATACTATGTGTAGTGATGGGGTAGTGAGAGGAGGGGTCGGGAGTGAATATGGGTAAGTGATTTAAAAAGGACCTGGCCTCATGGACTTAAAAGAAACTTTAATAGGTAGTCGAGGCTGGGCCTGTTAAAAAGGTGATGCGGAGATGTCCTGCCAATAATGTGCGGATGCTCCTATAAAGTCAACATGTTTCGAAGCAAAGCTTCTTCATCAGGACTAAGAAGATCCCCTCAGTATCCACTATGTTGAATTTCCCAAATGGGTGTGCTATATACAAAAAAGAAAAATAAACTCCATGTTCCAAGCAGCAATTAGTAAAAAGACAAACTAACATTTGACCTCGTTCCTTGAACAGACAGCAAATGTGTCAAGATAAAAACAAGATTTAATGGCATCTTTATTGTTCATTCACTTTCTGAATGAACAGAACACCTGCTCCTTTCCAGCTTAAATTCACTTGCCAGAATGGACTAGTAGGTGCTAAAAATAGCTCATCTGATACATAGAAATATATAGGTAGTACCACACTACATAAGAGAATATTACAACACTTAAGAGCAATAAAGAATAGTGACACAGCATATCCAGTGTCAAGACATTTTGAAAAAGAGTATATTATGGATGAAATGAAATTGCATACAGTGGTATAGCACTGATACCTAGATGTTTAAGGGGTGGAGATAGAGAATGAGAATTGAGGAAATTGGAGGCTAAGTTGATTTTGGAAATGGATTTTAAGGAGTTGAATGGGTTAAATCACCTTTTTGTGATTGAGTGTATAAAGCTTCTGAACCCAACATGTGAAGTCATTAATGTTTGATTGGGAATATAAATTATATTTAGTTGATTTTATGTTTCTCTCTTGGGATCTCCATTGATAGTCCTAGGCACTGAATAGTCCCGCCCACGTGCATATATATATATATATATATATATGTAAATATATAATATTTTTTACATGATCCCGGATCCCTTGAATGGTTAGAAGTGCTTAGGACTATGATGAGGATTCCCCTGGAAGAGAACTAGGATTACAGATGTGTAACTTTCCCTTCTTCAGCCATTCACAGAAACTTCATATTTTGAAAGACACTACCTAGAGGTTCATGCATACTCTTTATGCCTATTACTTTTTGGATTTAGGTACAAGGGATGAGGATAAACCGATGGTATTCTTAAATTACCATCTTACTTTTTTGGTAAAACACTGCTATGACTTTAGTTCCAAAGTTAGGAATCTGTAGAGAATCCCTAATTTAGAAGGCACGTTCAGAATTACAGTATTGATACTGATAGAGCAAGGACTCACAATGAGACTTGCTCGGAAGCAATCCTCTCACAGTATTAATTAATTTGTATTAAAACCATGTAATGTCCTATTAATAACGTGCAACACAAACATATTTATCTAGAAGATGCTTGCCTATGTGTTTTTCCGCTAATAAGTAATCCTTGTCTAATCTAAAATGGCCGCTAAAACGCGGGAACTCTACTGCGCATGTGTCAACCATGTCACGTGGTATGACGTCTTTCTTTGCTTGGAGGGAATCTTTTGCTTCTGCGCAGTGTATGCTAAAATGGCCGCTTAATGTTCTCACATGCTAAAGCTTTCGCATTGCTGCAATTAATGTGGTATTCTAACGCTACTAATGCGGGATAGGCATTTATAATTAAATGGGAGTAGAGTAGAAGTAGGGGGTATACAGTGAAAACATTTATTTTTGATTTTAATATGTTTCTTCTTTGATTTTCTATTAGTTTGTAAAGTGGGCCTGGGTTGATTAAACGGCAGCTCAAGAAACCATGTGACTTGCGCATGCACCCTGAAAACTAACAAAGGAAAGCGATGAAGGCAACTTGGAAGATGTCCAAAGACATGACCCACTGATCACCTTCACAATTCATCCGAAATATCCTACAAATTGATACATTTTGTATACACTTTGTATTAAAATTGTTGTGAGACGGGTGGGAAATAAAGCAAATGTATTAATTGAGAGGGGCGGTATTTTTAAACAATGGGCTTAAGAAAATTGAACTAAATTGACATGGTGTGAGGATCAACCCCCTGTCCCTGTCCAATCAGAATTAGTGGGCCCATAATTTTGAAACATTAATGGGAGGTACATGGGCATAGAAGGGTATAATAGATATAGAATTAGCTAATTAGTTAGCACAGGGGAGCACAGCTCAGCTCAGAGAACAGATGAACAGATGCGGTAGCAAAGAACCGATGCTATTGCAGAACAGAGCAGACTGACCGCTGTCCAAAGAGGTCCTGAGGTGGGGGCGGCAGACTCTATTAGAGGAAGACGCGGAAGAACCGAGGAGGAACGAAGTGCCAGAGAGGGGAACGACGCAGGCGTCGTTGGTAGAGAGGTCACCTATCTTGTCTTGAACCTGGTCCGGAGGTCTTGGTCTTCATCCTTCTTGGGACCCATCTTTCCAACTCCTTGGCTAAGGGGTTTGGTTTTCACACCTTTAGGTAACTATAAATGCGTAATCTTTAGTTTTACTGCTGTCTCTATCTTCTCCTTTCTGAGGGACCGTCATTTGTGATTAGTAGGTGATTATATAGTGTGCTTCCTCCTTGATATGCGATTAAGTGCCATGTGGCTTGTATTTTACTCTGCTAAAGAATTTAGATAAACATTTTAAAACTTCCTGAGTCAGTGGTTATTTCAGGTGGTTAACAAAATTTATGTTTTGTATGATCTCATTTCAACCCCAGTTCTCTTCCAGGGGATCCTCATCAAAGTCATAAGCACATGAATATTCCCGCCCATGCGCGGGACCCCGGAAACACATTACATATATGTGAAAAACCATATATGTAGCTCTATATATATATCCATATATATATAAAAATACACAATGTAGCCTCTTCCCATAAACATGCTGAGCAATGTTGTAAGGAATTCTCTTGCACATAAACATATTCCAATAAAGCAGGGAGAAAGAAACTTGTGAAAACTGCTTTAATAAACAGCAGACAACACAATCCTGCACGGAATAATGAAGAAAACATTGCCAGCACATAGGCTGCATTGTGGAAACATTAGTGTAGAAAGCTGAAAAGCTAACCCACATAAACACTCACATAAACTGGCACCGTGCCTTTAAGGCAGCCATGACCCCTAGCTTCCCATCATGCCTCAGGGGTGACAGTTAGGTCAGTTGTTCTTTCCGGCTCCTTCTGTCAGGACCCTGGTTACTTCAGCTCTACCTCTTTTTTTCTGATTTTCTGTCAGAAAATACCTCAATTTTGGATAAAAACCTCTTACTTCGACATCTTTTTGGTGTTAAAGTATTTCTCTACTGTTTTTTTTTAGAGAATTGAGCATTGTTTTACAACAGAATGCCCTCTCTTTTTGACTCTTGCCCTTCCTGTGGCAAGAAGAAGGCCAAATCAGACTTCCATCCTGTCTGTATTCTATGCCTTCCTTTTGAGCATAATCCTAAATCCTGCCAGCATTGCAAGGTGCTGTCCAACAGAACTCTAAAGGACAGAGAAAGGATTCGTCTCCATGTATTGGCTGAGAAGAGAAAATCACCTTCTAGAGACAAGCCTCCGATGAAGAAGAGGAAAGAGAGCTCATCTACAAGTAAGATTCCAGTATGCTCTCCATCGGCGTCGGGCTCGGTGCCTCAAATCCCTTCATCGGCAACAAAAACGTAGACGAGAAGACCCGTCGAGAGAACACCGGTCGTCGTCGAAGAACGCAGGTACGTCGAATACACCGCCGTCGTCAACCGGGCGACGATCGCCGTCGAGGAGTCGCTCTCCGTTGGTGCGGGCTCGCCCAGCGTCGAGACACAGATCTCCGTCGTCGCCGTCGATGCGGCGTTCGACGTCGAGACAGGCTCCGCCGTCGCAGGGCCTCCAGCGTTCGGCGTCAAAGCAAGCATCTCAGTCGACGTCACCCAGACGACAGTCGACGTCGAGACACACCTCGTCACCTGAGGATAGACACTCATCGCCTCCGCCGTCGCCCAGGAGGCGTTCGACGTCGAAGGCAAGATCCTCTCCGACGGCGAGGTATTCGACGTCAAGACCAAGGGTAAAATATACCAGACGTCGTTCGACATCGAGACGGCGGTCTCCGTCGACGGCGAGAAGATCAGCGTTGAGAGAAAGATCGACGTCGAGAAGGTTTTCTCCGTCTACCCGCTCATTGTTGAGGTCTCCACGCTCAACGTCGAAGGCGAGGTCTATGGGCTCCAGACACACTGAGAGGTCGACGTCGAAGAGAAATTCACCAGTGATGGTGACACAGAGCAGGTCGACGTCGAGACACACCCCATCGACGTCACATCGCTCACCCAGACGCCGATCACGCTCTAGAAGCTGCAGAGAGTCATCTCACTCCATCCGGATCTCAACCCCAGACGGTGGCGTCATCACGCAGTTCTTCTGTTCATTCGCAGGAGCCTACAAAAGCACCGCCAGGAGGTTCTCCAAGGAGACAGCGATCTCCTTCCATCCATCTCTCTCCCAGATGGCTTCAACCACTCCATCATTGGCAGACGGGGTCCACAGGTCACGCTCAACGACCTACGACCTACTCCAGTCCGCAGCACAGATCACCATTGCAGCGTCTTGTGCAGGAAGTGGACAAATCACCCACCACTCGGGCCAGGGAACACCGAGGCAGATCCCCTGAACGCAGGTCGTCTCAGGGACATCGCAAGAGGCGACGTACACCATCTTGGTCTTCCTCTTCGACACATTCATCCAAAAGGGATTACTCACCTACCCTGACGGATAGTCCTCCCTCCAGAGTGTCGCCTATTGATGATGTGAACACTTTTCATGATGTTCTCAGCAGAGGGGCTCAGAAGCTGGGCATCACCATGTCAGCTCCTCAGACAACCAAGTCCATCATTTTTTAGACTCTCCACCAAAGGTCTGCGACTAGACCATTGCTTCCTTTGGTCCCTGGCATCATCGAGCCGGTAATGGATCTCTTCCTTGCTCCAGCATCGGCTAAAGCAGCCCCAGCTCGGATTCTTAAAAAATATAAGCCAGCTACAGCGGATCCTCTTTTCCTTAGATCGGATCCACCTCCGGACTCTGTTATAATTGCAGCAGCAAAAAAGACGCATGCGGTTGCATCTTCCTCCTCCGCTCCTCCGGATAAAGAGAGTAGAGCACAAGACTCTTGGGGACGGAAGGCTTGTGGCTCTGCAGCGTCTTCTCTGCAAGTGTCCAACGCTGCGGCTCTGCTGGGTCGTTATGACAGATCACTATGGGACTCACTGGAGCGCTTCAAGGACAAGCTCCCAAAGGAGGATCAGCAGGACTTTTCTGAAATCCTTCACGAAGGTGCTCTGGTGGCTAACCAGGTAATCAGCACTGCAGCAGATGGTGCGTCCCTGGCGGCTCACTCGTATGCACATGGCATATGTGCACGACGATCTTCCTGGCTGCGCCTCACAGCGTTAAAACCAGAAGCACAACAACGCATCCTGAATCTCCTTTTTTCTGGCACTTCACTGTTTGATGCTCACACAGACGAAGAAATGGCGAGGATGAAGGCAGAGTTGGACACCTTAAAGGCGGTGGGCCTAGAGAAGAAAAAGAAATTTAGGAAGAGATACCGGCCCTACAATCGGAAAAACTACCAACAGAGGGTTCAAACCCCTCAATGGTCACAAAACAAACAGGGCAAATCCCAGTATCAAGGCCGCCGTTCCTCGAGAGGAAGAGGAGGACATCAACAGCAGTCCTCCTCTGCATCAAAAACTCCAGGAAGCAATGAGTTTCTGCTTCCTCTAGCACCGTTGCACACTCCAGTGGGAGGAAGTATCTCAAGTTACATTCAAGAGTGGCGCAACATAACCAAAGATCAGTGGGTGCTAAATATACTAAAAATGGGTACACACTACGTTTTTGGACGTCCCCAAGAGACATTCCTCCTGTGAAATCTCGTCATCTACATATAGACCTCCTGCGTCAGGAAGTGTCGACCCTTCTCAAAAAACGAGCAATAGAAGAGGTCCCTCAAGCGCAGAGAGGAAAAGGAGTGTACTCACGATACTTCCTTGTTCTGAAAAAAGATCAACCGAACAAGTTCAGACCAATTCTGGATCTACGTTCTCTGAACAAGTCCACCAAAAAGGAAATGTTTCGGATGTTGGCGCTCCACCAAATATTTCCACATCTAAGGAAAGGCGATTGGATGTGTTCGGTGGATCTACAAGATGCGTATTTTCACATCCCAATCACAGCACGACATCGCAAGTTCTTGCGGTTCACGGTGGGAACAAGACATTACCAGTTCAAAGTCTTACCCTTCGGCCTAAAATCAGCTCCAAGGGTATTCACCAAATGCATGGCAGTAGTAGCGGCAGGATTACATCGCCAAGGCCTGTTCGTATATCCATACCTGGACGACTGGCTGCTGAAGGGATCCTCTCCTCAACTGGTGCAGGAACACCTTCGCACCGGCCTAGATCTCCTTCAGCGCTTAGGCCTGCTTGTCAACCTGGACAAGTCGATCCTTCACCCAACTCAATCACTCCACTATCTGGGCGCCAACCTCAACTCCGACCTCGGAAAAGTGTTTCCTTCGGAGGAGAGATTGTCATCAATGAAAGACAAAGGAAACATCATCCTTCAGGCTCATCAGCCGTCAGTAAGACAGGTGGCTTCTCTACTGGGTTCGATGGCCTCGTGCATTTTTCTCATACCCAACGCCAGATTGAGGATGAGACCGTTACAACAAGATCTCGAGGACAAATGGGATCAATCCTCGGGTCAGTGCAACGACCGGATTGTCCTCTCTCCTGCAGCAAAGAAGTCCATTCTCTGGTGGCTGCAACCACAGAACCTACTGGTGGGAGTCCCTTTTCATCAACCTCTGCCAGAGCAATCTCTGATCACGGATGCATCACTTCAGGGCTGGGGAGCGCATCTGGGTCATCTGCAAACTCAGGGCAGATGGACCAGCAGAGAACAGACATATCACATCAATATGCTGGAACTGCGGGCGGTTCATTTAGCCCTCAAAGCTTTTCAACCATCAATTCAGCTCGGATCGATCCTAGTGCAAACGGACAATACAACCACCATGTATTACTTGAACAAACAAGGTGGAACTCGCTCTCGCCCTCTGTCTCTCGAATCCCAGGCGATCTGGCACTGGCTGCTAGCCAGGAACCTATCGATCACGGCAATACATCTGCCGGGAGAGCAGAACGTGCGAGCAGACGCCCTCAGTCGTCACTTCCAAGAGCAAGAAGACTGGGTGCTCAACGACGAAGTGGTGGCAGAAATCTTTCATCAATGGGGTCATCCTTCCATCGACCTTTTTGCAGACGATCAAAACAGAAAATGCCACGCCTTCACATCCAGGTTTTACCGACCAGGAACGAGAGGGAATGCTCTTTTGATAGATTGGTCAGGGACGTTTGCATACGCCTTTCCACCCCTCCCTCTAATTCCGAAGGTGGTGGCCAAACTTCTGCGATCCAGAATGAGGATGATACTCATAGCACCGGACTGGCCTCGCCAATGGTGGTATCCGGACCTTTTGCAACTCTCGGTTCGCCCGCATCGGAGACTTCCGTGCAGGCCGGACCTTCTCACCAAAATGGGAGGGAAAATTCTGCACCCCAGCCTTCCCTCGCTCAGCTTGACAGCATGGCTCCTGAAGTCCTCCAGTACGGACATTTGAACCTCCCTCAGGACTGCATGGACATTTTAAGGGAGTCAAGGAGACCTTCCACAAGATCCTCATACTCTCTAAAGTGGAAAAGGTTTTACTTGTGGTGTATCAGTAATGATTGGAGTCCAATTAACGGGCAAGAGGAGGTAATCTTGCCGTATTTGCTATATTTGGCCAAATCTGGTTTGAAATATTCTTCCATTAAAGTGCATTTGGCGGCTATCACAGCATATCGTAAATCACCTAACCAGCCTTCTTTCTTTCAGCTTCAGGTGGTCAAAGACTTCCTACAGGGGTTGAAAAAGGTTTATCCCCCTGTTCGACCTCCTTCTCCTCCTTGGGAGTTGAATTTGGTATTGTCTAAATTGATGGGACCTCCATTTGAACCCATTCATAAGTCTACATTGCAACACCTTTCTTGGAAAGTAGCTTTTCTAGTAGCAATTACATCAGCACGCAGAGTGAGTGAGATACAAGCACTCTGTTCTAAAGAACCCTATACGGTTTCCCACCATAATAGGGTGGTTATGCGAACTCACCCTTCCTTCCTACCTAAGGTTGTGTCAGAGTTCCATGTTAATCAGACAATTTCTCTACCCTCTTTCTTTCCCAGTCCATCCACACCAGCGGAAAGGTCTCTTCATTCGCTAGACCTCAAGAGGGTTCTCAAATTCTATTTGGATGCAACAAAATCCATTAGAAAAACGGATCAATTGTTTGTAAACTATGGCTCTGTTAGAACAGGCTTCCCAGCTTCTAAAAGATCCATTTCAAGATGGATAGTATCTTGTATAAAGTTGGCATACCAAATTGCAAATAAGCCTCTGTTTGCCTCCCCTAAAGCTCATTCTACTAGGGGCAAGGCTGCCACGATTGCATTCTTAAATAATGTACCGATGGCCGAGATTTGCAAGGCGGCAACTTGGAAATCGGTCCATACGTTTACCAGGCATTACTGTCTGGATTCTGACTCCAGAGCAGATACCCAAGTGGGCCAGGCCTCCTTGAGGAATCTGTTCCAATGCTAACCTATTGGAGTCGGTATAGGCCTTATGGCGTTTATGTATCTTGATGGTACTCTGTTTACTTGCCCGCAGGATGAGGGGATGGGCTTGCTATTCTATTCATGTGCTTATGACTATTGATGAGGATCCCCTGGAAGAGAAGGATAGGTTACTTACCTGTAATCCTAGTTCTCTTCCAGGGGTATCCTCATCAAAGTCTTAAGCAACCCACCCGCCTCCCCGGGCAAGTGAACATGATTCATACATCTCTTTGAAAAAAGGTCTGCGGATATCCGCAAAGAACAACTGACCTAACTGTCACCTCTGAGGCATGATGGGAAGCTAGGGGTCATGGCTGCCTTAAAGGCACGGTGCCAGTTTATCTGAGTGTTTATGTGGGTTAGCTTTTCAGCTTTCTACACTAATGTTTCCACAATGCAGCCTATGTGCTGGCAATGTTTTCTTCATTATTCCGTGCAGGATTGTGTTGTCTGCTGTTTATTAAAGCAGTTTTCAAAAGTTTCTTTCTCCCTGCTTTATTGGAATATGTTTATGTGCAAGAGAATTCCTTACAACATTGCTCAGCATGTTTATGGGAAGAGGCTACATTGTGTATTTTTATATATATATGGATATATATATAGAGCTACATATATGGTTTTTCACATATATGTAATGTGTTTCCGGGGTCCCGCGCATGGGCGGGCATATTCATGTGCTTATGACTTTGATGAGGATACCCCTGGAAGAGAACTAGGATTACAGGTAAGTAACCTATCCTTATCAAAGGTCCATTGGTAAGTCATTACTCTTCAATCAGGAAAGGTAATTGGTAGCAGGGATTTTGATAAAGAGTACAACTGACTCCCACCAGCGGTGATTACTAGTTAGTGTGAATGAATGGGCCCAGGTGAGTATCTGGTGTATGAATGCGTGTTGCTAGTAACCCGCTGGATCAGTTTTCTGGCTATCAGAGGATGGTTATACTTTGTTAATTGGGTAAAGAGAATTTAATTTTTATGAACTAACATCCGTTTTTAAAAGTTTTGTTTTATGTTGTCTAGAAATCCCCGGGGAAATTGAATAGCAGATGGTAAGTGGAAGCCATACTGCAGTGAGGTTATCTGTCAGGCAGAATTAGTACTGAAAAGTTAAGCAGGGCTATCAGTACTTGTTAGGGACTCTGTGTGTGTGTGAGTGACAGCAAAGGAATACACTGGTGAAAATGTGATGTTATATCACCTAGAAAGGGTAACATTGAAGGAGTAGCAGGTATTTCTGAAGCTTACGTGAAGAGTAAACGGAAGGGTTTTACTCGTAGTGTATGTCTAGTAAACGGAAGGGCTTTACTAAGTATGAGAAAATCTATCCTTTAATTTAGAGAAACTGACAAGATAGCGAATGTTTTATGTTGTTACTGAAATTTAATGAAAAGTGTTGAAGAATTAAAGTTTGCGTACGATTTTTGTAAAGGGAGGGTCAGCAACCGGAGTAGAAGCTGACGTCACAAGTGCCGCGCTGAGATTGGCTGAAACAGCGGGCGTGGAACGAATCTTGTAAAGGAGGGGTCAGTAGTCAGGAGTAATACTGACGTCACAGGTGCCGCGCTGGGATTGGTCGGCACAGCGAGGGACAGAGAAGCGCAGATTGTAAAGGAGGGGTTGTCAGATAGAGTGAATAGACGTCACAGAAAAACCGCGCTAGGATTGGTTCCGAAACAATTGTTAGCTGGAATTTGATTGGTTGTCAGAATAAAAGACGAAATATTAGTGGATAGTGGAAATTGTATGTGGAAACACGATCCGACTTTGATAGGAACACGTCCAGACAGGAGATTTTTAGGTTTTGCAGAATATAATTCAATACATAGATATTTACCCAAAATGTACGGAGAAAAGAGAAAATTGTCATTCTTACAAAAGATTAAGAATTATTTTAAGAAGGATAAGCCAATCAAAACTAGGGAAGGAATTATCATTCCACCAGCAAAAACGCCCGCCTCATTCATGATGATGGAGAGGGGTTATCATACTTGCGTATGGTTAGAAAATTGGATAGAATATACAAAAGATGACGGAGTATTAGCTTTCCCAGAGAATGGTACTTTCAATGGGAGAATTCTTCAAAATTTAAGAATGAGAATGAATGAATTAGAACCCAGACCAAGATTAACGCAGTACGAACCCCTAGAGGAATGGGAGACAGAAGCATTTGAACGAGATAGACCCAGGAGCAATAGGGGCTATAGGGGATTTTTCCCTAGATACCAGAATGGGACAAGAGAAAGTCAGATGAAACAGTGGAGACGAGCGATGATTAGTGAAGGTTTGTACCGAGTATTCATGGCTGATGAGCAGATAGGGAGCAAATGCAAAGAAAAGACCAGACATATGACAGGGTTTGGAGAATCCGAAGATGAATTCATGGAAGAAATATTAAAGAACCCTCCACCATACCAGGAAGAGTTGGGTGGATGTTCCCCAAGCGCACCTGTTTTGAGAACACCGTTAGTACCTCGAGTACTGCATAATCCACCAGTTAATAGAGTACTTCAGGATAAGAGGCTTTAGACAGAAATAGAGCAGAGTTAATACAGAAAATAACACAGTTGAATGTACATCCTGATTCCTTGACTATACCTGTAACCATTGGTCCCGTGGTCCCTTTATATGGCGACAAAGTAAATTGCCCGAAACCCCTAGCTATGACTACACCTGTGGATATTCCTAAACATGAAGCAGTAATAATTGATGATCATATCAGTGACTGTGAATCTATGATTTCACTAATGGATTTGCCTATTCGAGAATCTGCAAATAACACCTGGTTGCTCAAAGGATGTAAATATAATAACATCTTCAGGAACTAAAAGTGCAACCGTAGTAACTCCGGGAGACTTAGAAAGATGGGCACAGGGAATAGACAGACAGAGTTCACCCCCAAAGATCTTGGACATTTATAAATTAAAAGTCGGGTTAGAAGAAATGATAGCAGGCAACATAGCAGTAGATCGTTTAAATACCTACAGTGAAGAAGAACTATTGTTCGTATGTAGGAGCATAACCAGAAATGTAAAAATATTCCATGAAAAATTAACAGATTTGCTTCAGAGATGGGAATTGAAATAAGGAAGTCAAAAGTATTGCAGAGACCATATAGAGCATAATTTACTGACAAAGACTTAGAAAATATGAATACATCTGGTAGAAAATTACAAATTAAAGAATTAATGACAGTCTTACAGAAATGGGGAGAATTGGATAGATGGAAAACTAGATGGTCAAGGAAGAAGCACGTTCAAATAGAATGACATCTGAATATTTATTGAAAGAAACAGGAAAGGTAGAACAGATGTATCCAATGCGAGAGGTTCCAGGAGGAGGCTATGTCCATGTCCCATGGAGTAGACAAGACATTTTGTCATTTATAAATGATTTTCCAAAGTTGAGAGAAAAACCAATTGAATGGTACAAGCAGGTTGAGAGGTTTGTGAAGGTTTCAAAGGTTTTGTTGAAGGATCTAGATGGTTTATTTGACATAGTGGTACCTGCCGATTTATGGACAGACTGTAAAATTACAATCGACTGGCCTAGTGAAGAATATCCTAGGGATCCAAAGACAGGTGCTCCATCAAATGATGTGATGAAGAAGTATCACCAGGTAATAACTTATTTGAAAGGGAAAATACCACCAAAAGAAACAGATTGGGTGAATATAGACAGAACAACCCAAGAAGCAAATGAATCGGTACATGCCTACTATGAACGTCTATTACAGGTGTTTAAACAGTATAGTGGTTTTGAAGATATTGGAGACAAAAATATGAGTCAGTTTGTCTATCGATTTGTTTATGGTCTAAAACCAGAAATTTGTCACATGATTAAGCAACACATGTTATGTTGGCAAGGAAAACCTATTGATGAGATTTTGAATTATGCTAAATATTGTGGGGATGACATTGAAGATAGGCACAAGAAACTACAAGAAAAAGTGATGTGGGCTCAAGTGAAAATGGCAGAGCGACAGGGAATTAATTTAGATAATCCAACAGAAAGTCAGGGAAAAGAATCTGGATTGAATGGTGACACAGGAAATGGTGGAAAGGTAAGAGGACGAATGAGTAGAGAAGAGGCTAAAAGAAATTTCCTTGTCATGGATGCGGAAAGTTGGGACATTGGAAGAATGAATGTAAAAAGATTCAAAATAATAATGGCCCAAATCATAATTTAAATCCACAGACGCAGAACGACTCACAGCAGGGTGTAAATCCTCAGAGTCAGTTGCCACCTGCCCCTATACAGGGTAATGTAAGCAGAGCAAAGCACGGTACAGACGTCGGATATCAAGGAGGAAGTGGTAAGAATGAATATGTAACTTCACAGTTTCTTTTACAGGATGATTTTAATCCATATGATTATCAATGACGGTGCCTAAGAGAGGGGGAGAAGGAGTGCGTACTTGGCGCATCCTTGCCGGTAGATCAGTCAGGTCCGTATGTTGAAGGGAAAGTAAAAGGTAATGATATCACCTTTCTTTTGGACACTGGTGCTACCCGTTCTACTGTAAGAACAGCAGACATCCCAGACCTCCCTCTCTCTGGAGAAGCTATCCAAGTGGTAGGTGTAGCCAATCGAAAGATTAGAACACCCCTTACAGAACCCATGGAAGTAAGAATTGAAAACATCCGAGAAATGCACCAATTTGTGGTGTGTGATTCCAGTCCAGTAAATTTACTGGGCAGAGACTTACTGTTAGGCCTGGGCAGTGAACTTCGCTCCGTTCGCGGAGTTTGCGGAGTTTTCTGCACTCCGCACTCCGCGTAGCTCGCGGAGTGCAGAAAACTCCGCTTCGCGATGTGCAGCGGAGGTTTTCCCCGCTCGCGATTGCGAACGGTAAGTTCGCAATCGCGAACAGTAAGTTCGCGAGCGCGAACTGCCGCTCGGGTAGAATTTCTACCCGAGTGGCAGGAATACCAACACAAACTGCAGTTCGCACTGCAGTCCGCCACTCGCTGAACTTTGCGGAGTTTTTTGTAACTTCGCGGAGTTCCGCGTAGCAAAACTCCGCAAACTACGCCCAGGCCTAAAATGAATTGCACTATTTTCTGCACACCGGATGGTGTTGCAATACAGACCCCGGATGAAGATCATGTTTACAAATTCATAATAGCCAAGCAAGGTACAGAGGTAGATGAAATGTTCTCCTTGATAACAAAAGATGAATTACCAGAAGAGTTAAGAACTACAGTGAGCTCAAATGTATGGGATTTTACTGGAAAAGAAGTAGGTCTGATGGCAAATATAGACCCAGTGAAGATCACTGTAAAAGAAGGCGCAATTTTCCCAAATACCAGACAGTATAAAATGAGTGCTGAAGTGAAAGCAGGAGTTACTGAGGAAGTTGGCAGAATGGTGAAACAAGGCATATTAAAAGAAGTTATGAGTAGCCCTTGTAATTCGCCAATCATGGGGTTGAAAAAGCCTAGTGGAAAATATAGGATCGTTCAGGATTTGCGGAAAATTAATAAAATTGTGGTACTTTGTTGTCCTATAGTACCAAATCCTGCAGTGATCCTATACCAAATACCATGGAATGCAGAATGGTTTACAGTAATTGATTTGTGCCAAGCATTTTTCTCAATTCCATTGCACCCAGATAGTCAGTATTGGTTTTCGTTCAAATTTGAAAATCATGTTTATGTGTGGAATCGTGTTCCTCAAGGGTACACAGATATCCCTCCATCTTTAATCAGATACTGAAAAAGTGCCTAGAGAAAGTAGTAATGCCTAGGAACTCAGTCTTGGTGCAGTACATAGACGATTTGCTAATCGCATCTAGAACCTATGACGATTATGTCGCAGACTCGATTGTACTACTCAATCATTTGGCTGAGGAAGGTCACAAGGTGTCACCTGAAAAGTTACACTTTTGTACAACAGCAGTTAAATACTTGGGACACCAAATTGAAAGAGGAAAGAGAAGAATAACCTCTGAGAGAATAAAAATAATTAAGCAAATGAAAAGGCCAGTAACACAAAGAGAGGTGAGAATGTTTCTTGGAATAGTAGGATACTGTCGACAATGGATCGTAGGGTTTTCACTACTAGCAAAGCCTTTAATTCAGTTAACCAAAAAGAAAGCAAAAGATCCAGTTGAATGGGACGATGAAAGTGCCAGTGCATTTGTAAAATTAGGAAATGCTTTATGTGAGGCAACTGCCCTGGGCATGCCTGACTATACAAAAGAATTCACATTATTGTGCTATGAAAGAGAAAGTTGTGCACTTTCAGTCTTAACACAAAGACATGGACTGGACAGACGTCCTATAGCATATTTTTCGGCTACATTAGACCCAGTGGCCGCAGCATTACCAGGCTGTTTAAAAGCAGTAGCTGCTACTTGTATGAGTATTGAACAAAGTGAGTCAATAGTAATGGGACATCCTGTCAAGGTGTTCGTCCCACATGCAGTTGTAATCCTGTTGACAAGAACTAGAACTCAGCATCTCACACCTAGTCGGATGACAAGATATGAGCAAATAATTCTAGGAGCTGAAAATGTGACCATAGCAAGGTGCACAGTTGTAAATCCTGCTACACTGTTACCAGATCCATATTGCGAAGAAGTTAGGGACGACCCAGAACATGACTGTTTGCAAGTCACAGAGTTGTGTACCAAACCACGCTCTGACATACAGGACATGCCTCTTAAGAACCCAGACAGGGAGCTGTTTGTGGATGGCTCATGCCTAAGGCATGGGGATGGCAAATTGAGTGCAGCATATGCTGTATGTGAACTATCTGGAATAGTCGAAGCATCCTATTTACCAGGAGTCAAATCTGCACAAGTAGCTGAATTAATTGCTTTAATCAAAGCCTCCAAAATTGGGAAAAATCTAAAAGTAACCATATTTACGGACAGTCAATATGGGTACGGGGTTGTGCATGATTTTGGCCAACTGTGGATGCAGAGAGATTTCATGACTTCTTCAGGATCCCCAATCAAAAATGGGCAGTTTGTAAAGGAATTATTGGAGGCAATACAATCACCAAAAGAATTGGCAGTGGTGAAATGTGCCGCCCACCAGTCAGGAGATGACTGGGTGGTAGCCGGTAACAGATATGCAGACCTAATCGCTCAACACTGTGCCAGAAACAGACTGGCAGTAAACAGAAAAGTCGAAGGAATGGGAATCAGCTGCCAACTTATGCTATGTTCAACACCTGAAACATGGAATGATGTGAGACGATTGCAAGATGTGCTGAGGAGAGTGAAAAGGATGTTTGGATGAAAATAGGGTGTACCCGAAGAACAGATGATGATGTATGGGTATATTCAGATGGCAGGCCAGTTATGCCTGATTGCCTGATTTCACAAATGGCCAGAATGTATCATGGAGACACACAGGTAGGGAGAGATGCCATGATTAGACTTTTCAGACAAAATTGGTACAATCCAAAGTTTAGGGCTGCAGCATAGAGTCTTTGCCAGAGGTGCTTAACTTGTCAAATGTATAATCCAGGAAGGAAAACAGTAATTGGTTTGGGAAAAATTGGAAAGGCAGAACGCCCATTTGTGAGATTGCAGTTAGATTTCATTCAGTTACCACCATGTAAAGGACTGAAATATGTACTGGTCATAGTGTGTCTGTTTTCAAGGTGGGTGGAGGCTTACCCTACTAGGAGGAATGACAGCATAACAGTTGCAAAACTGTTATTACAAGAACTCATTCCACGGTTCGGTTTCCCAGTAACTTTGGAATCAGATAGAGGGAGTCACTTCAATAAAATGTAATTCGAATAATCTGTGAAGCATTTAAAATTGAACAAAAATTGCACTGTGTGTACCGTCCAGAGGCTTCTGGAGTGGTTGAACAAATGAATGGCACAATAAAATCAAGATTGTCAAAAATGTGTGCATCTACATCATTAGATTGGCCAGATGCATTGCCTCTTGTCTTAATGGGACTCAGAAGCATTCCTGATAGAAATACAGGATTGAGTCCACATGAAATCATCATGGGAAGAGCAATGAGACAAGTCCATGTACCTGGAAATAAACTGCTGAACATAACTGATGATATGGTTCTAGATTACTGCAAAGCATTGGCTGACCTAGTGCATTCTGTCTCTCACCAGGTTGGAGAAGACGCAGTATCCAGGCAGCCTGAACAAGAGCATGATCTGAACCCCGGAGATTGGGTGGTAGTGAAGCATCACACCAGAGAAACGTGTTTATCACCCACGTGGGGCGAACCTTGTCAGGTTATATTGGTTACAAACACAGCAGTGAAATGTGCAGGTTTACCTAATTGGATTCATGTAAGCCATACCAAAAGGGTGCCAGCTCCTGAAGAAAGAGATCCTCAGTCAGCATCAATAGCTGAGGAAGCTGAAGGTTGGACAGCTGAAAAATCCCAAGTGATAGATTCGGGAGTAGCTGAAGAAGAACAACCAAGCACAAGTCAGGACTGGATACCAGTGGTTGATATACCTGAAGTCTTTATCAAAACAAGGAGCAGAGCTAGATTAGAAGAAATTAGTGAGGACCAGATAGGTGAAGAAGAACAAGCTCAGGATAGGGAGGTTGAAACTATAAGAGAACCTGAGCAGGCCCAGTTAGGGAAAGGAAATTGGGCTCAAATTGACAACGAAACAACAAAATTTGAGCAGGGACAGACAGGTTTAGAAGAACGCGGTCAGGCTGCAGAAGTACAGAGTGCAATAAGCCCTGATCAGAACCAGTTAGGACAAGAAAATCACGTTCAGGAAGAAGAAAACCAAGAAAACATCGAACAAGAAAATATCAAGCATGAAAACGTCAATCCTGAACAGGGCCAGTTAGCAGAGAATCACATTCAGGCAACTGAAGAAACATCAATAAGACATGAACAAGAACAGATAGAGTGGGAAACTGAAATCGAAGACAAACAATTTGTGCCACACCTTGATAATAGAGTTTTTGGAAAAGACTCGGAAGGTGAAGATACAGTGCAAACCAAGAAAGCCAGAAAAGGTGATCATTGGCCTAGTGTCATTAAAAGAGTGAAATACCATATAGTAACACGAAGTGAAGACCCAGAACAAGTAAATGAAGTAACAAGCTTATCTGGACAAACAAGTGGGACTGAAAAACGAAAACGCAAGAGATTGAAACTCGTGAACAATAAGTTTAAAGGTCCTGATTGGACTTATATAATCCTCGAAGACTGCGAAAGTTCAGAAACAAGTGAAAGTGGTGATGAAGGAACAAGTGCAGAACTGACTTATGAAAAAGAAGTGAAACCACCTTGATAACGTTAAAATTTTGAAGGAGAAAAAGAAAGAAGAGAAATCTTCTTAGTCAAAAATGGCTCAGGACAGAGTTTCTGGGAGACCGAAACGGAAATGTTGTAAAAGATGCTGTGCTATATGAATATGTAGTCTGGTAGTGGTGCTTATAGTGTGGTTAGTTGTGATTGTAGCAATTCCTTACCTGATGATAATGGACAAAAAGAATAACAACAATACCAAGGGAAGGATAGATAACCTGAAAAGTGATAGAGTAGAAATAGAAGCAGAAGATGAACCAGATTTTCATCACGTGGTAACAGATAATAATACTAGCTTAAATGTCTTTACTAAATTATTATTTCAGTACGTAGATACAATGGATGTTAGTGATTGTTATGTCTGTATGAAGTTACCTGAATCAGTAGCAGAAGGTCTAACATATCATCATTTGCCTTTAACTTATGGCATATCATGTAGTGTACTAACTAGTTTATTTTATAGTACAGGGAAACTTCACTATTATTATTCAAATATAGATGTGATATTTTCAGAGGTTCCTATTCAAAAGAATCTGAACCCAGTGCTTAGTAGTCAAAATGCACAGTTTATGGGAGAATTTTTCTTAACGATGAAGTCAATAGACATAACACATGCACATAGAAGCAATCTAACATGTTCATTACGTGAAGAGAAGATATTTTTAAACTTAGTTGAAGATAGAAGACAGAATTTCCAAAAGAAGGCATCTGAACATAAGGCTCACCTTCCACCTTGGGCTGAGAAAGAGGGTATTTATACACCTGGTAAGGCTCAAGTTGCTATGGCTCTAGATTTTGTAAAGACAGGGCAAATTTGTCTTCATAGGTTAAAAACTGAATATAACAATGTTTTTATTGGTACCAGTGAATGTGAACATAATTTCTTAATTCTTGGAGGTTGGGGACTAAAAGGAGGAACAGATTCAGTTTTTCCTGGAATCTATTATGTGTGTGGGAATAAGGCTTATTTTAGGCTTCCTGCACGGTGGTATGAAAGTTGTTATTTTGGAATAGTTTTTCCAAAAGTATACCACGTAAAAAGAAACACTGGGAACAATGAAAATAATAGTGATTTAACACGTAGTAAAAGAGCTAGATTTTCAGAAATTGTAGGTGATATATTTGGTGCATTGATACCTTCAGTGGGAATAATTCTGAACTCAAGGAGAATATGTAAATTGTCTACAGTGGTTGATCGTTTATCAACGGATACTGCTGGAGGATTTCTAATGATTAATGCGGAGATGGTTGCGATTAGATCTATGGTTATGCAAAATCGACTTGCTCTTGATATATTAGCAAAAGAGGGCGGAGTCTGTAAAATGTTGAAAACGAAACATTGTTGCACATATATTCCGGACAAAAGTGCAGAAATCGGAACATATATAAAGAATATTACTATACTTGAGAAGGAACTGAAACCACTGGAAGTTGATAGTGTATGGGAAAGATTGACAAATAGCATTGCGTCAATGGGTACCTGGTTTACTAATGTAGTGAAAGGACTTATAGGTCAAATAATAGTACCCTTAGTAGGGATAGCAATAACAATATTGTCAATAATGATATGGTGCAAATGTTGTAGAAAGAAGGAAACATATAGGGTAACAGGAAGGGGCAAGAAAAGGAAATTCGAAGAGTTAGAATTAGAAGACCTGAGAAGTGAAATTTACAAGAAATTTGTGAGATTTACAAGAAATTGAAAGGAAAGGATAAGAATAGACAGAATAAAAATGAAAATGTGACAGAAATATGCTAGAAGTTGGCATCTGGTTATAGGTAGTATTGATGGCTCAGAAATGCCATCAGAGAGGGGATTGATGGAGCAAGGACTCACAATGAGGCTTGCTCGGAAGCAATCCTCTCACAGTATTAATTAATTTGTATTAAAACCATGTAATGTCCTATTAATAACGTGCAACACAAACATATTTATCTAGAAGATGCTTGCCTATGTGTTTTTCCGCTAATAAGTAATCCTTGTCTAATCTAAAATGGCCGCTAAAACGCGGGAACTCTACTGCGCATGTGTCAACCATGTCACGTGGTATGACGTCTTTCTTTGCTTGGAGGGAATCTTTTGCTTCTGCGCAGTGTATGCTAAAATGGCCGCTTAATGTTCTCACATGCTAAAGCTTTCGCATTGCTGCAATTAATAATGTGGTATTCTAACCCTACTAATGCGGGATAGGCATTTATAATTAAATGGGAGTAGAGTAGAAGTAGGGGGTATACAGTGAAAACATTTATTTTTGATTTTAATATGTTTCTTCTTTGATTTTCTATTAGTTCGTAAAGTGGGCCTGGGTTGATTAAACGGCAGCTCAAGAAACCATGTGACTTGCGCATGCGCCCTGAAAACTAACAAAGGAAAGCGATGAAGTCAACTTGGAAGATGTCCAAGGACATGACCCGCTGATCACCTTCACAGTTCATCCGAAATGTCCTACAAATTGATACATTTTGTATACACTTTGTATTAAAATTGTTGTGAGACGGGTGGGAAATAAAGCAAATGTATTAATTGAGAGGGGCGGTATTTTTAAACAATGGGCTTAAGAAAATTGAACTAAATTGACATGGTGTGAGGATCAACCCCCTGTCCCTGTCCAATCAGAATTAGTGGGCCCATAATTTTGAAACATTAATGGGAGGTACATGGGCATAGAAGGGTATAATAGATATAGAATTAGCTAATTAGTTAGCACAGGGGAGCATAGCTCAGCTCAGAGAACAGATGAACAGATGCGGTAGCAGAGATCCGATGCTATTGCAGAACAGAGCAGAC
This sequence comes from Calotriton arnoldi, assembly GCA_963921515.1. Lineage (NCBI taxonomy): Eukaryota > Metazoa > Chordata > Amphibia > Caudata > Salamandridae > Calotriton > Calotriton arnoldi. The sequence continues at coordinate 472,424 of CAWUFW010011363.1, read as the reverse complement.
TGACCGCTGTCCAAAGAGGTCCTGAGGTGGGGGCGGCAGACTCTATTAGAGGAAGTCGTGGAAGAACCGAGGAGGAACGAAGTGCCAGAGAGGGGAATGACGCAGGCGTCGTTGGTAGAGAGGTCACCTATCTTGTCTTGAACCTGGTCCGGAGGTCTTGGTCTTCATCCTTCTTGGGACCCACCTTTCCAACTCCTTGACTAAGGGGTTTGGTTTTCACACCTTTAGGTAACTATAAATGCGTAATCTTTAGTTGTACTGCTGTCTCTATCTTCTCCTTTCTGAGGGACCGTCATTTGTGATTAGTAGGTGATTATATAGTGTGCTTCCTCCTTGATATGCGATTAAGTGCCATGTGGCTTGTATTTTACTCTGCTAAAGAATTTAGATAAACATTTTAAAACTTCCTGAGTCAGTGGTTATTTCAGGTGGTTAACAAAATTTATGTTTTGTTTGATCTCATTTCAACCTCAGTTATCAAAGGTCCATTGGTAAGTCATTACTCTTCAATCAGGAAAGGTAATTGGTAGCAGGGATTTTGATAAAGAGTACAACTGACTCCCACCAGCGGTGATTACTAGTTAGTGTGAATGAATAGGCCCAGGTGAGTATCTAGTGTATGAATGCTTGTTGCTAGTAACCCGCTGGATCAATACCAGTGGTGCAGAATTATTGTTACTAATCTTTTATTTTCACAGGCCATACTCTGTAATTTGGCTCCATTGTTCTGAGTTTATTTTCACAACTTCACCATTACAGGGTATGAATTTCAAAATGTTAATTTCTTATAATGATAAACGTGTAGACGATCAAATACCCATAAGAGAAGATACAATGAAAGCTTTTGGTATCTGATAGAGACTTCTAGCTGCAGATTCCTTACCTTTGAATTTCCCAGGAGTTAGGCTGGATCTGGAAACTTTTGCTGAGCAATACCCCTGGCGCGTGACGTCGCGTGGCTCCATTCGGCTCTGCGTGACGTTGTCGGCGTCTGTAGCGTCGGTTAAGATGTCGCTGTGCCTATATAGGCTCCACCCAGGTGCGCAGACATCAGTTCTTTTCTTTCCGCGCCATTTAAGCGCCGATCCAGGAAGAGCTACCACTCTGCCGCTTTTTGGCAGGTTTTTTCTCGACTTTTGTAGATATTTTTGGATTCGACTTCGTGTGCGAGGGATGTCTTCCAGAAAGACAACTTTCAAGCCATGCGGGACTTGTTCCTGCATGATGTCGGTTACCGATCCCCACTGTGTATGTCTGTGGTGTCTTGAACGCGACCACGATTCGAAGTCGTGTTCAGACTGTCGGGCGATGGCCCAGAAGACTTTGAGGGAGCGAGCGATGAAGTTGCTTGTGGCCCGGCAGTCAACACCGTCAAGCAAAACTCTGAGGAGGTCACGGTCCCGTTCGAAGAAGAGGAGGTCGCGGGACCGCTCACGGAGCCCTAAGTCCTCTTCCTCCCATTCTAGGTCTTCTGGACACTCGGGGAAGAGGCACAAGAAAAAGAAGAAGGCCAAGCGAACTTCGACTTCACCTCAACTGGCATCCGTCGTCGAGAGAGGTAAGGAGCACCGACGCTCTAGGCATGGTTCTGCAGACCCGGAGCCTGAGTCGACTTTGCGCCTCCCACCCTTTCCGGGAGCCGGAGCGACTCCCGCTCAAATTTAACAGTTTTACGAGTCCATGCACCGTGTATTTGAGCAGAATGACCCTGTTGGTGAGCCCTCGGGCCCCGCGGGATCGGATGGGGCCCCATCGGGTTCGACACCGTTGGCTTTGGCCACAGCGCTGGTGGGGCCTCAGGGATCTGATCCCGGATCCGGTTCGACGCCGGTCGTGCCAACGCGACCTTCCCCGGCATCGAATCCGAAGTCGGTGCCTACGACGTCGCCTGTGAACGTCGGTGGCGCAAGCCCCATCCCCGACGACACGGAGCCAGAACGGCGTCGAGCGACGCCGATTCCGACGTTGACAGAACCCAGGGGTTCTATGTTGTCGCCTGAGAACTTTGTGGACGTGCTGGGCTCAGGAGAGGAATGGGAGGAGTCTGGAGACCCTCTTGAGAACCAGGATGTCTCTCAGGAGACAATGGACTGGTATGGGGAATTGGGGAAGCCAGTGGTTTGGATACTTCCCCAGACACTGGAATGCTCTCTCCGCCTACAGTGGCTACGGAGAAGGGGGCGTCCTACGCCATGGTGGTTAAGAGGGCAGCTGAGGTCCTTGGACTGGAGCTGCCCTCTTTGCAGGTCAGAACTAATCTGAAGTACTTCAGCCTGGGGCTTCCACTTCTGAACGTCTACTGCCCTTTAATGAGGCACTTACGGAGGTCCTTCTAGGAACGTGGTCCAAGCCTAGCACAGGGGCTCCTGTGAATAGGACGATTGCATGCCGCCATCGCCCAGCTCTAGGCGACCCAAAGTTCCTCAGCCAACACCCCACCCCAGAAAGTTTGGTGGTGCAGGCCTCTACGCCCCAAGGCGCATTCCCTTCCGCCCCTCCGGATAGGGAATCCAAGAGACTGGACTCATTTGGGAAGAAGATGTTTTCTTCCTCCAGTCTGGGATTGCGGTCGGTGAATACTGCTTGCTTATTGGGCCGTTTCTCGCATTCTCTTTGGGAGACGGTTGCACAGGTGCTGCCACAAGTCCCGGAGGAGGCCCGGGCTGTGCTCTCCAAAGCTGTCAAGAACGGGAGAGATGCAGAAAAATTCACCATTCGGTGTGGATTAGATACGACCGATTCGCTGGGCAGGTCGATTTCAATGACGGTGGCCTTGAGACACCACGCCTGGCTTCGTACTACTGGCTTCTCTGGGGATGTCCAAGCCAATTTGATGGACATGCCCTCTGATGGAACCCACCTTTTTGGGGAAAAGGCAGACTCGGCCCTGGTCAGGTTCAAGGACTCTCAAGCTACGGCCAGATCCTTGGGCCTCTCCTCCACTCCTCATGGCCAGTCTTCCTTTCGCCCCTTTCGTGGCAACGGAAGGGGTTTCCAGCTGCGTCAGCCCTATCCTAGCCACTGTCCCACTCAGACTACCCAAGCCGTGCTTGGACGTGGACGTGGTACATTCTGTCCTCAGAATGGAGGCCATATGTCATCTACCACACTGCCCCCAGCAGCCGCAGCCTCCAAGCACTCCTAGGCTGATTCTGCAGGACCACACTACTCCAGTGGGTGGGAGAATTCGTCATCATCTCCCCCGCTGGAGATCTATAACAACAGACAAGTGGGTCTTGCAGATCGTCCAGGAGGGCTAATCTCTTCCTTTCCTTTCTTTTCCTCCTCCAATTCCACCAACTCAGGATCGGCTGGCGGAGGATCATTTAAAGTTGCTCCAAGAGGAAGTTACAGCTCTTTTGGCCAAAGGAGCTATAGAAAGGGTCCGAGCTTCAGAAGTAGGCAGTGGCTGTTATTCCCGCTACTTTCTGATTCCGAAGAAGAACAAGGGGCTTTGGCCCATTTTAGATCTTTGGACTGTCAATCTCTTCCTCAAAAAGGGGAAATTCAAAATGCTCACATTGGCTCAGGTCTTGTCTGCCCTAGACCAAGGAGACTGGATGGTGGCGTTGGACCTGCAGGATGCTTACTTTCACATTCCCATAATGCTGTGTCACAGGCGTTACCTGCGGTTCAAGGTAGGCCATGAGCACTTTCAGTTTACTGTGCTCCCCTTCGGCCTTACCAGTGCCCCTCGGGTGTTCACCAAGGTGATGGCGGTGGTTGCAGCGCATCTGCGCAGGTTAGGGGTGTCAGTCTTCCCCTACCTAGACGACTGGCTGTTGAAGGCGCCATCGCCCCAGGCAGTCATTTCCCACCTTCAGACTACGGTGACCTCCTGCATTCACTGGGGTTCTCTATAAACATGCCGAAGTCACACCTGACTACTTCTGAGATGCTCCCTTTCATCTGAGCTGTTCTGGACACAGTGCAGTTTCGGGCTCATCCTCCCGAGCAGCGAGTCCAGGATATTCAGGTTATGATTCCGATATTTCAGCCTCTATCCTGGATTTCGGTGAGGTTGACTCTGAGGCTGTTGGGTCTCATGGCCTCCTACATCCTGTTGGTAAGACACGCCAGGTGGCGTATGCGGGCTCGGCAGTGGGACTTGAAGTTCCAATGGGCACAGCATCGGGGAAATCTTACCAACGTGGTTCAGATCTCGGAAGGAACTGCGAAGGATCTGCAGTGGTGGTTAACGAATCGCGATTGGGTCAGCAGCAAACCTCTCTCCCTTCCCCAACCAGATTTCACAGTTGTGACGGATATATCACTTCTGGGATGGGGCGGCCACATGGGAGAGGCGGAGATCAGGGGTCACTGGTCTCCGGCGGAGACGGGCTCCACATAAACTTGTTGGAGCTCCGAGCAATTCAGTTGGCATTGAAAGCAATTCTTCCCTCTGTCAAGGGGAAGCTGGTGCCGGTGTTCACGGACAACACCACCGCCATGTGGTACTGCAACAAGCAGGGCGGGGTGGGGTCATGGACCTTTTGTCGAGAGTCCCTGCGTCTCTGGGCATGGCTCGAACAGCAGGGCATAACCCTGGTGGTTCAACACCTGGCAGGTTCTCTGAATGCCAGGGCGGACGATCTCAGCCATCAAAGTCTTCAGGATCACGAATGGCGTCTCCAGTCGGAGGTGGCACAAGGTATCTTTCAGCAGTGGGGAGAACCTTGGTTAGATTTGTTCTCGCAATGTCAGCAGTACTGCGTGCTGGAGTTTCCAAGGTGGCTATCGCTCTTCGACGCGTTTCGTCGCAAGTGGAGCTCAGGCCTGTTGTACGCCTTTCCGCCCATACCACTCCTGCCCAGGGTTCTGAAGAAGATCAGGTGCGAAGGGGCCCAAGTCATCCTTGGGGCACCGGACTGGGCAAGGAGAGTCTGGTATCCAGAGCTTCTGTGCATGAGTGTTGATCCTCCGATCAGGCTGCCCTTTCGGGAGGATCTTCTGTCGCAGAAGCAGGGGAGGGTTCTTCACCAGAACCTGTCAACTCTGTGCCTCCATGCGTGGAGATTGAGTGGCGACAGTTGATAGCTTTTGACCTTCCTCCCGAAGTTTGTAATGTTATACTGGCGGCCAGGCGGCCCTCCACTAAGACGGTATATGCCTGCCGTTGGCAGAAATTTGTTTTATACTGTTCAGAGAGGTCTATTCACCCTCTTTCTGCTTCTCTTTCTACTGTCCTTTTATTAATTCTAACCCTTGTCCAGCAGGGTTCTGCTTTGGGAACTCTCAAGGGTTATCTTTCTGTTCTGTCTGCTTTTTTGCGGCTGCCAGACCAGCCTTCTCTCTTTACATCTCCTATTGTAAATAGATTTCTGAAAGGGTTGGTTCATTTATTTCCACTTACGCCCTTTGTTATGCCACAATGGGACCTTGATTTGGTCCTCACTTACCTGATGTGTGCTCCTTTCGAGCCTATGCACAATTGTCCCCTCCGGCTGTTGACCATCAAAACAGCCTTCTTAGTGGCAATTACATCGGCCCGGAGGGTGAGTGAATTGCAGGCATTATCCAGCTTGCCTCCTTATCTTATGTCCTTTTCGGACAAGGTGGTGCGTCATACCAGGGCATCTTTTTTGCCAAAGGTTATGACCCCATTCCATCTGGGTCAGTCCATTACTTTGCCCACCTTTTTCGATCCCCCACATCCCTCTAAGGAAGAGGAGAGTCTCCACCGTCTGGACCCAAAAAGAGCGTTGTCGTTCTACCTTGACCGTACAAGAGTTCCGGGTGGACGACCAACTCTTTGTGGGGTATGTGGGAGCGAAAAAGGGAAGGGTAGTGCAGAAAAGGACCATTTCTCGCTTGGTCATTGTTCTCTGCATTAAAATCTGTTACGCCTTGGCGAAGAAGCAGCCCCCTGAGGGATTAAGGGCCCACTCCACCAGGGGAAAGGCTGCGACGACGGCCTTGGCTCCGGGTGTCCCAGTCCAAGACATCTGTCAGGCAGCAACATGGGCATCATTGCACACGTTTGCTAAACATTATTGCCTTGATGGTCAAGTGCGCAGGGACGGGCATTTTGCCTGTTCAGTCCTGCAAGACTAATTAGTCTAATTCATGAGTCCGCAACCCTGGGTATGGTATGGCTCGGGTATCTGATTCAAAGGTAAGGAATCTGCAGCTAGAAGTCTCTATGAGGCGAACAAGTTACTTACCTTCGGTAACGCATTATCTGTTAGAGACTCTATCTAGCTGCAGATTCCTTACAGCCCCACCAATGCCTCCCCGCTTTGCGGACTGATGTAGTAGGACTAGGGTTGTTTCCCATTTCAGGGCCCTAGTTTTTTGCACACGACTATGTCAGTTACTTCGTGGCTCTGCGCATCTGGCGTGGAAAATACAAAAAGTACTGACGTCCGGGCGCCTATATAGGCACCGCGATGTCATAACCGACGCTACCAACGACGTCACCCGGAGATGATTGGAGCCACCCGACGTCACGCGCAAGGGGTATTGCTCAGCAAAAGTTTCCGGATCCAGCCTGACGCCTAGGAAATTCAAAGGTAAGGAATCTGCAGCTAGGTAGAGTTTCTACCAGATAATGTGTTATCGAAGGTAAGTAACTTGTTCTTTAGGGTTGGTTATCAGGTGACTCCATGTCAGTGGGGCACAATGTTACAGTTCAGGGTTTTACTTTTATGGACCATTCTACACACAAAAAATCGGTTTAGTTGCTATGAATCAAATTCACAACTCCAAGAACGTATTAGATTGTTAAATGAAAGCCCAGCACTATGCCACTGCGTCTCTGGTGACATGGAGCAATCTGGTGAGCCTGGTCTCAAACATCAGTGGTACCATTAAATCTGAACTTTTCCGAGTTGGACCATTATGCTGTTATACTTTTTGATACAAAAATGATAAGTAACAGTGACGAAAAACATGGCATTTCTGTTTTCAACACTTTCTTTGGCAGCACATTCTTTCTGAGAAACCACTGGAATTTTGCATCCACGCCCTTCCAAAGAATGCTACAGTAGCAGCTTTAACTAAAGTGCGACTGTCTCTCCCCGCTAAAGAAAACCATTTATCACTTTCCAACACTTACGTTTTTGTAAATGTCTTTCCAGATCATTTGAATAAAATATAAATGGAAACGACTCCAATGGATGAAAACAATCTAAAAAAAAGATTATCACCGACAGGCATAAAAGTTAGCAAGTGCTCGGCAGCACATAGCCCACACACGTGCCTCAAGAAGAGTGAGTCTTTAATAGCCTGCCAACACTGCACTGTCCTCTTGGCTGCAGCACCAAGAGTTCAAAAGAGATTCAAAACTCAGTGGCTACTGAATAGAACACAGATCGAATGTGAAACAGAATGTTTTCAACCCACAGATATTGGTGCACGAATGCTATCGCCCAGGTGAGTATGGTAACTCGATGAGATGCCCCACAGTGTGGTAAAGCCAGGGACATCTTAAAGAATTTGGGGGCCCTTGGACAAACGTATTTTGGGGTCCCTGTTCAGAACAGCTTTGAAATTATGATCCAGTTTCAGCTCTTTCATGCCGTTCATTGGCCAGGTCACTCACTGACTCACTGACAGTGCACATGCACACTCCTCCAAATTCGAAATGTGTTTACATCTAGTATTCAGTGATAGTGCAATACTATAGCACAGCAGCAGCTCACTAATATTATTGCAAATAATCTCTGTGACACCTACCCATTTTTAGGTCTCGGCCTGCACCAGCGCTTGCGCTGGTCTGGCCGAGAGTTTTAGTAAGCGGGTTTTGGAAGTGCAAACCCACTGGCTTTCAGCTGGCGACCAGCTTGCGTTCACGATAGCGTGCACGCGCAGCTGCCATCTGGGTTTCCTATCTCTTCCTCATTTCCTCGTCATGGCTCATTAACTCTCTGGACTCTGATGTTTCAATCGCAGCAGCAGCTCACATTACCAACTGACGGCCCTGGACTGCAGTCACATGAAAAACAACAGCGATTAGCATTGAAATGCAAGCTTTTTTTGTCTAGTTAGAAATATTGCTTCGGTGGGTTGATTTCACCTTATATCGCTATTTGTTTTATATTGGGAGTCACAGCCTAATTACCAGTATTTTTGTCTCACTCTGTTTTTTTTTTATATTTATTCGCGCAAAGCACAAAGCTATATTTAAGGTTACTTTTTCCGCGTCACTTCTTCACTCTATTTAAACTCCACACCCCCACTCTTATTGTCTCTCTCCTTCTCTCTCTCTCCCCCTCTCTAATTCTCTCTCTACTTAATTAACTCTCCCCTCTCTATCTTTTTTAGCCTTTCATTCTCTCTCACCCCTTTATCTGTTTCTCTTTCAAACTCCTTCAGTCACTCTCTCTCCCCTTCTTTCTCTCTCTCTATCCCGCTCCACTCTTTATTCTATGTACACCCTTTCTCTCTCTTTCTCTCTCACCACCCTCTCTAATTGGGCATTATATCTTCACTCCATCTCTCACTCGGCAACACCACAGCATCACTCAGCATCACCACAGCATCACTCAGCGCAACCACAGCATCAATCAGAGCCAGCACAGCATCAATCAGAGCCAGCACAGCATCACTCAGCACCAACACAACATCTCTCAACGCCATCACAGCATCACTCAACGCCATCACAGCATCACTCAACGCCATCACAGCATCACTCGGTGCAACCACAGCATCACTCAGCACAACCACAGCATTACTCAGCACAACCACAGCATCACTTAGCGCCACAACAGCATCACTCAGCGCCACCACAGCATTACTCAGCAGCACCACAACATCACTCCTCGCCACCACAGCATCACTCAGCACCACCATAGCTTCACTCAGCGACACCACAGCATCACTCAGCGACACCACAGCATCACTCAGAACCACCACAGCATCACTCAGCGCCACCACAGCATCACTCAGCACCACCACAGCATCACTCAGAACTACAACAGCATCACCACAGCATCACTCAGTGCCACAACAATATCACTCAGCACCACCACAGCATCACTCAGCACCACCACAGCATCACTCAGCACCACCACAGCATCACTGAGGGCAACCACATCATCACTGAGGGCCACCACAGCATCACTGAGGGCCACCACAGCATCACTGAGGGCCACCACAGCATCACTCAGGGCCACCACAGCATCACTCAGCACCACCACAGCATCACTCAGCGCCAAGACAATATCACTCAGCACCACCACAGCATCACTCAGCGCCAAGACAATATCACTCAGCACCACCACAGCATCACTCAGCGCCACAGCAGTATCACTCAGCAAGACCTGAGTATCATTCAGCATCACCTCAGCATTGTCTCCGCAACAGTCACCACCACCACCACTACCACCTCAGCATCACTCAGCACCACCTCAGCCTGCTCTCGGAATCTGGCATCTGTTGATTCTCCCCTGGCGTCTGGCCGCTGCTAGTGTTATAATACAGGTACTAGTTCCCAACCTTCACCCTCCGATTGTTTATGCCCCCTCAAAAAAAATGCTTTAACAAACAACCATTGCAATAGGCAGAAACAAGTTGCCAGCATTGCAAGAACAAAAGAAAACTGAGGACATTTTTTATTGTAAATACTTTTTTTAATATGGTCGTTCAGTTTTACATAATGCCTTCTTGGTCATATATAAAGTAACAAAAATGCTTCTGACACTTTTTTATTATAACTTTTCAGCATGCTGCACAGCAGCCACACTTCTCTACAGCACAGCTTGAAGACATTGGCAAAGTCAATAGCTCTGGCTAAACACTTATAAGGCCCCAAAGGCGAGACCTATTGGCTATGCCAATGCTTGTTTATGTGTGAGGTCCTGTTTTGATCTAAAATAACTCTTTTTGAATGTTGCATGAATCATAAACAAAACATTCTTTGCAAAATGTCTTTAATAAACTCTCACACATCATCCACATTATAATAAATTAAAGGACAACGGTATTTTAAACACTTTAAGAATGATTCAAGGTCATCAGGGCAAGACTGTCTGCATAGCAGGGCTGGCTCTAACAGGGGGCTCCATGAAAGGCTGGGGTCTAGGGCCAGAGCCCACTGAGCCCATGTCTTAAAATGAATCTGGATAAAGCCACAGGGGGCCGCTGTTCAACAGGGGTGATGGGGCAGGGGGAGGGTGGGGGTGGTATATGAAAAACAAAAAGAATAAAAACATTTGCCTGCAGTCCGGCCGGCTGCCGCCTTTCGCTCCTCTTCGGCTCCTCGACAGCAGGAAGCACCCAGGTTCCTGACTCCCCTAGCCAATCATAACGTTGCAATGCAGCGTTGTGACTGGTCTAAGCGCCGTGGTTCGGCGCTTAGATGAGGAATGGGAGCCTAGGCATGTTCTCCACCCAACCCAGGCTGTAATGCAGCCCGGGTGAAGAACATGCAAAGTGCGCATGACAGTTTGGCCGGCACAAGATGGCCGGCCAAACAGTCATGGGCACTTGGAGTGGGCAAACCACTCCTCCCCCTAGCCCCTGCTCTGCTAGCCCCGCCCGCACCAGGAAACGGAAAACTAAAATGATGATAACGTTGGTTTTCCTTCAACTACTGCTCTCAGAGAAGTGGGGCGACGTTTGATAAAGCATTTATAAGAACAAGGCAATCATTACAAGTGCCCCTGTGAATTGAGATTCTTGTACTAACACCTGCTTATGCACAAATCACAATTATAAGCTTTGCAATGGCTCCGCGTAATTACATGGTGCGATGAAGATTGCACTCTTTCAGTAGATTCAACCTACCGGAATTCGAGGAGGGAAAAATACCACGTAAATACCAGGTCATGCGACTGTTGGTGCGATTATCTGCATGTTATGCCCCATTTTAAGGGCACAGTTATTATAGGCTATAATTATAGCACCTGATAAATTCCTTATGCATCGTTGTTGGTTTTATACTGCGTGATCATTAGCACCCCAAACACAAGGCTGCTTGTAATAAGATCCCAGGAAAGTGCAAGGTAAATTTCCCCAAGGAGCAAGGTGATGATTCCATGATTCGTGTCGGAAAGATTCATACCATGATTAGAATGCACTGAAACTGAAAACATTGATAGAGTAGAATGTCCTGCAGGGAGTCTGGATTTTCCCATTTGGTCTCATTTTGCTGGCTGAGGGCAACTGTGCCAACCTCTGAGCTGAACGTGTCTCTGCTCAGTAAACACTGCGTTGGATGATAGGGCCCCGTGTGGTGTTGGCCATCACTATTGACGGTACTATTCTGCTCCGTTAGTAGTTACTATGGTGCTCAAGGGAGGGGGTACCATCCAATCCTCCCAATTTTGCGACCCCTGGGGATCTACCTAAAAGTTATGAACATGCCTGAGCACACACAAATCAGTTGTCCTTTTCTTAATTATAACAAATACATTGTACAATATTGCTCCGAAATAGATTCTTGTGATTTATTTTCATTCCTCAGTTGATCCAGCCAACACGTGTTTCGTCGGCCGGGAGTGAACCCACGTCTCTGCTCAGTGCTGGTAAGACAGCTGAGGAAGTAAGTTCAGTGAGGGTACCAAGAGACCAGCGTTAATAATGAAGTTAGTCTGGTGCTTCCTGTACGGAGTGACAGAGTGATTAGATGCTTCAAAATAAAAGCTAGTGATTATCACAAACCACAAAGAGTTACATGGTGAGCACATCCCTAAGGATTGAGACAGTGAGAGCCATGCCCTTTAAGAAAGTAATACCAAAGGGGATGATGGACGGAGTGTTAGAGCAAATCAAACACTCACCCCCAGTCAACTGATCTGGGTTTAATCCATCATCATTCTTTAGCTCACTCCACCACCCCAGTTCAGACATGGCCATATGCAAATCAGTCTGACCCTGTGCCTCATGGGAACAGTCCAGCCCGAACTGCCAAGCCATGTCTTCCCTGGACCGGAAACAAGCATCCTGGGACCGGTTTCGGGTTCAAAACCCTCATCAGCCAGGCTATCTTGAATCCAGTGGCAAAGTGAGCAAGGGACCCACGTCTGGGCATACCCTGCCAACTTAGGGCGAACAAAGCGATACCAAAGGGGATGATGGACGGAGCGTTAGAGCAAATCAAACACTCACCCCCAGTCAACTGATCTGGGTTTAATCCATCATCATTCTTTAGCTCACCCCACCACCCCAGATTCAGACATGGCCATATGCAAATCAGTCTGACCCTGTGCCTCATGGGAACAGTCCAGCCCGAACTGCCAAGCCATGTCTTCCCTGGACCGGAAACAAGCATCCTGGGACCGGTTTCGCGTTCAAAACCCTCATCAGCCAGGCTATCTTGAATCCAGTGGCAAAGTGAGCAAGGGATCCACGTCTGGGCATACCCTGCCAACTTAGGGCGAACAAAGCGATACCAAAGGGGATGATGGACGGAGCGTTAGAGCAAATCAAACACTCACCCCCAGTCAACTGATCTGTTTGATTTGCTCTAACGCTCCGTCCATCATCCCCTTTGGTATCGCTTTAAGAAAGTAACACACAACGACATCAACATCTTGAAAAGTTTAACGGCCAAGATAATTTTATGTAGTGTTTGGAACACTCAAATAGCTCAGCACAGTAACTAGAAAAGAAAACTCGAATATTGATCCATTGAATCCAGTGAATTCATTGACTCTAATCGCTTGATAAAGTGACTAGAAATTTCAAAAGAGCTTGATGCAGCGATTAGAAAGTTGTCTACCTATGGAATGTTACATAGAGCTTGACTGCCAAGGGCGGTAGCTATACCTCAGGCTTAAACGTCTTTATCTGACAGAATTGCGGCACTCTGAAATTCGACCACAGAGACACATAGCCTTATAAAAGCCACAGGCCTGCGTGCAGTTAAGGGGGTGAAACACACGTTGGCTGGCCCAATCTCTCAATTTGTTCAAAATAAAGTACTGTAATGAAATTGTAAAATTGTGACGTTGTTTTATTAACCCCTTCGCTGCTAGGCCTCTCCCCCCGTGCTAAGCCTTTTTTGGCTATTTGGGGTAGTTCGCGCTAAGGCCCCTGTAACTTTTTGTTCACATAAGGTATCCACGTCAAATTTGCGTCTTTTTTTTCCCAACACCCTGAGAATTCTAAAGGTACCCAGGCCTTGTGTATTCGTCTGGAGGTGACCCAGAAATTAGCCAAAATACAACACATTTTTTTTAAATGGGAAAAAAGAGCTGCAGAAGAAAGCATCTGTTTTTTTCCCTGCAAACGGTATCAACAAAGGGTTTGTGGTGCTGAAATCACCATCTTCACAGTTGAAAATAAAAAATATTGAAATTGAGTTGAAAAAAACAGCCATTTGTGCCAACGTTTTCAACTGTAACTTCTTCTAAGTATGACAGATTTTTTAAAGCAATATACCGCTACATCTGCTGGACCCTTCTGGTTGCGGGGATATATAGGACTTGTAGGTTCACCAAGATACAGAGGAACCCAGAGCCAATAACTGACCTCCGTCTTGCAATGGTTTTTCATTGTGTACCGGGTATATAGCAATTAATTTGGTAAAATATAAAGAGTGAAAAATAGGTACCAATGAAACCTATATATTTCCGAAATGGGAAACAAAATATAGAGTTTAGAAGCAGGAGTTATTTGCACATCTCCAAAATTGTAGATACCCATACAAGCATGTGAATTAGAGGTCATTTTTCAAAATGACTTCTTTTTTACAAATTGTCTTACATTTGGAAGGCAGAAATGCAAAGAAAGTGAATTGGTAATAACTTGTTCTACTATTTTGTATTCCCCTAAATCTCCTGATACAAATGCTGCCTCACTTGTGTGGGTAGGCCTAGTGCCTGCGACAGGAAATGGCTCAACACGCAACGTGGACACATCCCATTTTTCCAGAGAAAACTGACCCTTTTTCCGCACTGGGCCTAGTTGTGGATTTTTGACCCTAGCTCTGCCGGCACCTAAGGAAACCTAGCAAACCCACACATTTTTGAAAACTAGACATCCAGGGAAATCCAGGATGGGGTGGCTTGTGTGACTCTCACTAGGTTCTGTTAGCCATTCTGGGCAGCTCAGCTCCCCCCTCTATGTATAAAAAAAGCCAGCGTAATCCCTGGTGCCTTGTGGGCTCTCTGCCCCCCCTGGGGGGGGCGGCAGATCAAGCGCTATTGCCCCCATTTGCCTTCTAGGGGGGGAAGAAAGTCTGTGGCATTTTTTTTGGGGGGTGGGGGCATTTGCATGCCCATTCTGGGCAGACCCCACCCTTATGTATTCAAAATATATTAATCCCTGGTGTCTAGTGGGCTTTCTGCCCTCCCGGGTGCAGATCAGGAGCTACTGCCCCCACCTGCCTCCTGGGGGGGCAGAAAGACTGTGGCATGTTTTTTTGGGTGGGCGGGGCATTGGCATGCCCATTTGGAACAGCCCCCACCCCTGAACTTTGAAAAAAAATAATCCCTGGTATTTAGTGGGCTTTCTGCCCCCCCTTGGGGGGGCAGATAAGGGGCTATTTCCCCAATCTGCCTCCGGGGGGGCAGAAAGACTATAGCAATTTTTGGGGGATTGGGGCATTGGCATGCCCATTCTGGGCAGCCCCCGCGTATAAAAAAATAAAATATTAATCTCTGGCGCCTCGTGGGCTTTCTGCCCCCCAGGGGGCAGTTCAGGGGTATTGTCCCCATCTGCCTCCTGGTAGGGGGCAGAAAGACTTTTGCATTTTTGGGGGGGAATGGGTGGGGGCATTGGCATACTCATTCTAGGAAGCCCCCACCCCTGTCCTATAAAAAAAGAATCCCTGGTGTCTAGGGTGCTTTTTGACCCCCCCCCCCCCAGGGAGCAGATTGGGGGCTACTGCCCCATCTGTCCCCCGGGGGGGCAGAAAGACTGATTATGCCAGAATTTAATGGGGGGAGCAAAGGCCCATGCCCAAGGGGCCACTCCCCTCTCCCTGGTGCCTATTGGGCGGATCCCTGCTTGGGGATCGCCCTCCTGAGATTCTCCCATTTCCAACGATACCTCTCCCATGTGTTTAGGTGCGTGGGGGCTGAGATAGCCCCACGAGCACCGAAACAGTGAAACTGAAACTAAGTTTCATTTTCAATGCATTGACGTCAGCGCGCCATGCACGCGATTTCTAATACATTGAAAAGAAAAAAGTAGCCTTAGGAGGTTGGGGAAGCTCTTCCCCACCTCAGGTGGCCCAAAAAAAAAAGGAAATCTCTCTGCGGTTTGCAGCAGAGGGATTTAGTGCGCCAATGCACATGACGGCATTGTTCCGTCATGAGCACAGGAGCACTGGTGCTGATTATGGAACCATTCCGTCATGAGCACCGGAGGGGTTAAATTTACAAAATATACCTCATTGTAATTGTTTACAAAACTACTTACTGCTTGCCCTATGCCATATTAGCTAAGCTAAACCTGGCTGTGGAGGAGAAGAGGTCAGCAGCTGAGAGATCCCAGAGGAAAACAAGATGGCTCTAAAGGAAAAGTGCTAAACTACTGCTGAAACATGAGAGGAGTGTGAAATTAGAGACAAACAGCAGTATAATCCAGGAGAAGATGAAGGTTTGACAAGTTCTTTATTGTAGTAAGGCCCCTGCAAGCCACTCTGTGACTTTCAACCTTCAAGCCATAACATTCCATAAAGAACATACCAGCAATACATTCAGAGTAACACATCGGAATATATCATAACTAGCATACAGTGGATAACAATACCACACACACCCTCCAAAATTAACCAAAGGGATTCCCAAACAAAAAATAATGATTAACAACTAATCTGTTGAAGTTCCAAATTCTCCCATCATCCAGTTTTGCAGCTCCCTTGCAGACTTAAGGGGTGATTACAACTTTGGCAGTGGAGGAGCGGGGCGGCACGCCACCACCCCGCTCCTGTACTGCCAAAGTCAACCGCCGGCCGCCTGCCAGATTAGGAGTTTTCTCTTGGTCTGGCAGGCGGTCCTTTGGCGGTCCCACAGTGGTACCTTTGAAGAAGGCACCGCAATGTGAACGCCAAAGCAAGTTCCTGCACGGTATGGACTGCTTAGTCTGTGCAGTGCAGGAACTGGGTGTGCATGCACACCATGTGCCCCCTGCATGCATCCCAGTGTAAAGGCCCCTTTGTTTCCTCACCGCCATAAAAAGGCTGGCAGTGGAAAACTCAGAATATGCTTGGCCATGCCACAGCGGGGCCGCCAAGTATATTGCTGCCCCAGACAACTGCACCACCGCCAGGGAACGTATTTCCTGGCGGTTGTGGTGGTCCCAAAATGGTCCACAGCACTCCCTGACCACTCTTTCGATTTGCAGATCTATGCCGGCCACCAACACGCTTCTCAAATGTTCTTTACTTCTACAAATACCCTGGTGTCCCTCATGAGCTAAGCACGTCAAACAATCCCTCACACACTGAGGAGGAACCAACCTATCGTTATAAACAGAAAGTTCATTTATGACCCTTTCAAAGCCTCCCAAATTCTTTCCTCGCCCGGTTCCCTTTTCAGCAACAATTTCAATGACTTATTTGATAACATCATCTTTCTCGATTCCCTCCTTCCTTTCAACCTTTGAAACGCAACCACCAGTAATCATACAAACTTTAAACTCTTCTTCCATCTACCAGCTGCAATCACCCTCCGCAGAACCTTGGGTATCTTTGACTAATCTAGAAAGGCAGTTCGCAGCCTTATTCTCTACTCCTGGCATGTTCACAACCCAAAAACTGTAGTCTTGGAGCGCAGCGAACCATTTTGTGATCCAGGATGAAACACAATCCAAACCTTTTCTGCCAAAATCTTCCTGCAAAGGCTTCTGGTCCGTTCGTACAATAAACTTGACTCCCACAAAAACTGTCTGCATTTTTTTGTGGCCCAAAATACTGCCGGTGCCTCCTTTTGAGTCTACGCCCTGCTCCTTTCAATGACCTGGAGGCAAAGGCTATGGTGACCTCACCATCCTCCTGCTTCTGTTTGAACACTGCAACCAGCCCCTTCTCACTGATGTCCGTAACAACATATGGCAAGCCCAGGATATAATTCTCCAAATGCTGCTCCAAAGATAGACTACCTTTAACATCTGCAAATTCCTTTTTGCACGTCTCATCCTAGTCAAGCCAAATCAAGTCAAGTACAACTTTATTCGGTCATATTAATATGAACCACAAAAGTAAGATGCAGTCATATATAACAAGGCACAATAAAGCAGTGCAGATTCAAATAAAATACTTTAAAAGATAAAATCAAGATGCAAATAAACCACTATGACCAAGTACAATGTATATGATAACATCAATTTAAAAGCCTACCTACAAACTTTTATAACAGAATAACAAGCCACGGTAAAAGTGGTCATAAATAGCATCTTACATCTCACAGTGGGATTATAATCAGAACATAAGACATATTTTGACTTTATACTAAAATTACAGTTGGTACAGTACATCATGGCAATAATACAAGAATGCCTAGGCAACAAGAATAGCAAAGGCGAAAATGCATCTAAAACCAAAGCATGCAAAAGGCACACAGCTGTAGAGAGCACTGCCCAAGCAATTTCCTCACCTTAAGCACCAGTTTCGAAAGGTACATATGGTAATTACAATCTCCTCTGAGCCAAGAGATTGTAGAAAGTGCAACTCTTCTGTGCAATGACGCAAGGAATGCTTAGTCAATAAAGGCTTTAAAACAGAAGACATATAAGAAGAATGAAAAGTGCAGAAAAACATTACATGTAAAATGCTCTGTGCTGATTTCTGATTGCATGGGCAAGGTGGAAGGTCTTGCAACCAATCATTGCACCGGGAGAAGGTAACTAATCTATGAAATAGATTTAGGGCATGATTTAGATCTTGGCAGACGGGTTACTCCATCACAACGGTGACGGATATCCCGTCCGCTGAAATATAAATCCCATAGGAAATAATTAGATTTATATTTCGGCGGACAGGCTATCCATCATCATTGTGACAGAGTAACCCAACCGCCAATCTAAATCAGGCCCTAAGTCTGAACCTAAGTGTAATAAAGTGTTGATAGTGCTGTGCATCATACAACAAAATGGCTGGATGTTCATAAGTGGCTTAAGCTGTATATATATGGCAACAGAAGAGAGTTCAGATAACCTTGCCAATCTCCCATCCTCCCAGTGAATGTAGCACATAGGTCTAAGTGGTTTCTTTCCCATCATAGTGAAAAATTGCAAAGGGTCTTCAAACAAATTCCGCCTGCCCAGGACCGCCACCATGTCCCTAATTCCTCTCAGCCAGGAATCTCTAGACCCCGAGACAAGGGCAAACAATCCTCAATTAACAAACTATTTAGGGAGAGGGCCTCTTTGACCCAGACCCTTCACCATTGCATCATTGGTTGGGTCCTTAAGAATCTTCAGGATGTAAGAGCCCTAACTCCATATGACTGATAAAGGAGAAGTTGGACAGTGGGAGAACCAGTAAACAACACGTACATTTGTTTTCTGTGACCTGTAGGGGCGATGCCACCTGTATACTACAGGTCCCTGCCATGGAGGTTGCCATACCAACTCATTTTGCACAGTAAATGGCCAGCATGTGGGTGAATGATCTTTTGTCTAGTTCGGTAGAAAAGGAGAAGACCGCATTAACACTGCTTACTGGTTGGTTATTCTTGATTTCTAACTATGGCTGCCAGGATCCCCTGCAATTAAATGTTACCCCTAGATAACGAAAATTAACCATATGTTCATGGAGCTTGAAGGTTGGTTTTGGGCCTTTTCTGTATCCATGGGACATTACAAAGGACATATTTGTGGTTTAAAAAAAAATCATTTTTATTAGATTTGCCAATAGAACAAAATATCAACTGATTTTCTATCAGTGCATTACATGACATTGGTGCCAATTATTGTAAATGACAGTAAGAAGAGTATTTGCTTTCTGACAGTCTGTAGTTAGCAATATTCAATGGCCATATACATGGAGAGACAAAGAGACTGTAAAAGAAAATTATTAATGCACTGTAACAATAGGAGTAGTAAACATAGGGTGGGAATTCGATTCATAAACCACATGAAACTAGTTAATATTAAATGGAGGATAGGGGCGGCAGGTCACAGTAGCAAATAATATAGGGCTAGAGGGAAATGGGATGAGTACAGTGAGGGATGCTGGTAAGGGTGAGGGATACTGGCAGTAGTGTGTGTGATGAAGAGGGTCTATGCGAGGAGGTCACCCTTTCTAGTATACTGTAAGAATTATGTTGATAGAGTTGGCCAGTGGGAAGATAGGGGTTGTTTGCGTAGGTGTCGCACCTCTTCATTATGAAGGGCAACTTCCTCCGCTGTCGCCCATTTATGCACGACGCCGTACCAGACCTCCAGTGGCAGGGCTATAGGGGAGCGCCATTGTAGGATGAGTGTGCGTTTGGCAAGGAGGAGCGCCAAGGAGGCAAAACGAGTGCGCACTTTGTATTGTTGGCGGCGCTTGAATCTGCCCAGTAAGCACACTTCCCAGGTGTATATATCAGGCAGTTCCGTGACCCCTTGCAGGGTATCATGGACTGTTTACCAGTAGTGTTGGAGGGCCGGGCAGGACCATAGCATAAGCAGTACATCCGCGTCTGCTGCCCGACAGCGCGGGCAGATGGCCTGCAGGCTGGGGAAATGATGGTTTATTTAAGCTGGGGAGAGATACACTCTGTGCAAAAGGAAGAATTGTATGTTCTTGAAACAAGAATTTCAAGAGACCTTGTGTCCATTCCCTGTCATGTAGCACTCTTCCATACTCATCCGCCCATTTCTGCTGAAGCGAGTCTAGGGGGACCACTGTCAAGTCTTAAATGGCTTTGTAGAGCCAGGTAATGAGGTGTCAGCCGTTCCCCATTGCAAGGATAGTCTGCACAACCGGGTGGGTAGTAAGTTCCGCGCCATGATGTTCCCTACGGACACGTCAGGTGTGGACTAACTGTCTGTGAAGAAGGAATTGACAAGGTGGGACGTTTTAGTCCGAGATCAGCTGTTCAAACGAGAGGAGATATCCGTCTGCAAGCAGATCGCCTATGTGTGGAGTGACTGAGCTGTCCAAGATGTCTTGTTTCAGTGCGTGTAATTGCTGGGAAAGCATGAGAGACCTATTAGGGTAAACGCAGAGGTGTAAGCTAAGGTGCATTTTGCTGAACGGTATATGCAGGATATGCATGTCCAGGCCACTGCCACTTTTAGTCGTTGCATGGGGGAGGTGTGGATTTTGGGAGCAGGGAGCCGCGAACTGTGGATGAGGAAAGTGCTCCCTCCACACTGCGAGTCTCTCCCATTTACGTTCCCGCAGTCCATTGCAAAAGCCATTGCAGTTGAGCTACTAAATAGTAGGCTTAAAACGAGGGACCGCCGAGAACTCCGCAGTCTACTGGTAATTGCAGTTTCCAAAGAGCAACCCAATACTGTGAGGCTCCCCAGATATGATTGCCTAATAGGGTGTTCAATTCCTGGAACAATGGACATGGATGGAATACTGGGAGATTGGCACAATAGTAAAGTAGCTGAGGAAATAGATCCATTTTAGCAAGGGCTAACTGGCCAATAGGGGCTAGAGAGAGAGTGATGCCAGAAATTAATGTGTTTCCTGATGCCAGGCAATGCTGTGTGAAGGTTACCCTCATACTGGTTGAGCAGGGTATGGTATAATCAAATCCCAGGATAGCGGAGTGCCGCTCATGCCAATGAAGGGGTATTTCGCCTGTGCAGGCAGTGCTAGATTGAGGTAGCATATAGCCGATTTCTCCCAGTTCACTTGCAGTCCTGCGGCTGCAGCAAACTCAGTCAAGGTGTTTCGTATTGGGGAGTGATCCATGGTGATGTCCCGGAGATATATCAGCAAGTTGTCTGCATATTACGACACAGAGTGGGTCCTGTCCACCAGTCGTACACCCCAATCATGACCCTCCATCCTCGGTTGTATGGCCAAGGGCTCCATCAGGTGAGCAAATAGCAGAGGCGACATAGGGCACCCCTGTTTGGTCCCCCGGTGTACCGGGAAGGAGGCAGACAGAGCAACCTAGTCGCACCCTAGAAGTAGGTTTAGTATAAAGTAGTTTGGTATACGCCAGCAATGTAGGGCCAACACCTCAATTAATCAATCAATCAATCAGGGGTTTGTTAAAGCGCAACTACTCACCCGTAAGGGTCTCAAGGCGCTAGGGGGGGTGGGTGCAGATTCCATTCCATCAAGGAGGGGGTCTGTCGAAGAGCCAGGTTTTGAGGTTTCTTGCGAAGTTGGGGAGCGATGTTGTCTGTCTGAGGTGGCGTGTGAACACATGGAAAAGGTATGGCTATGTCAGCATGTCAAACGCCTTTTCCAAATCCAGTATTAGGCATTCAGCATGTGGGAAACATCCTTGGATACAGTCTTGGACATGGAAGAGGTGACAGATATTTTGCAACGTGCTACATCCTGGAATAAATCCATTCTGATCTATATAAATCAATTCCAGGAGGATGCGGGCATAATGATCGGTATCTTATAATCCACACCCAGTATTGCTATTGGGCGATACGACGTTAATTATAGGGGTATCTGCCTGATTTGCAAAGAGAGACTCAAATGGATTCACCCAACAAGGGGGAGGGGTTCCCCTGCTGTCAATGCAGCCTCATACATTGCAGCCAGGCGGGCGCCAGGAGCGTCGAAAAGGTGCTGTAATATTCTAGATGTAGGCCATCTAGCCCAGGCGCCTTGTTGCGGGCAAGATCTTGTCTTCCATGTTTTTTTTTTTTTTTTAACAGACTTTATTGATGACTTTATTACTTTGTACATTGCAAGGAGTATTCTACAGAGGCAGTCTTTTGTATTTGTGGTAGTTACAGCAGATATATTACATACAGATTCCGTGGATTTCACTCTGTGTGACATATATACTCCAAGGACAATGATCTCCAATGACATCGTTGTTACTAAAACGTTAGGATTTCAATATAGATAGTGTCAGTATAAAGCCTCCATTACGTCAATTAACAAAACGAACCTATTCCATCTCGTCCCCCTCCCTCCCGAGCCCACCCACCCCGACTCCTGGTCATTCTATTTTCAGCTTCCGTGATATTCAATATGGTTCTTTATAGGTTTAATCTTCGCAGGACTGTAGTGTCCGTGGGTTATAATGTGTGGGTTTGGGTCTCTGAACCTATATATGAGCGACATTGTGTTTTATGGGGTAAGGGTATCCTGTGGGGGTAATAAGTCGAGTGATTCTAGTTCGATCAGCATAGCCTCCCAGTCCATCGAAATGGGTTGCTTTCGCAGTCCTCTCTCCTCTTCTCTACGAAGAGCTGCACCCTCTGCTCTCCCCCACTGAAGCATGTCTGCCCGCCAAATGGATACTGTGGGACATCTGGGGACTTCCATCTCATGGTGAGGGTTCTTACTGCTAAGATGAGGGCCAAGTCTAAGAACTTTAACCGCACCTTTTGCACTCCTGAGCGCCTGCGGAGGCCTATGAGGCAATTCAGGGCGTCGTCCGGAACCGGGAGCTGTGTAACTATGTTTAGAGCGTGTCGGACTCCCACCCACCACTCCCGGAGGCAGGGGCAAGACCATAGCATGTGAAGGAAGTCAGCCCTATCTCCCTTGCAGCGGGGGCAGCAATGGGAGGAGTCCGGGAACATGCGATGAATCCTCACAGGGGTAAGGTATGATCTATGCAGGACCATCGTCTGAATAAACTTTAGCTTCGCGTTACGCGATACTCTCTTGGGGTGTTCTAGCATATCTTTCCAGGCCTTGTCAGTAATTTCAACACTTGAGTCTTCGGCCCACTGCGTTCTAAGGGACGTGAGTGTGATTGCTGCATGTGTCCGGATGCCTGTGTATAGCCAGCGTACCAGGTGTCCCCCAGTTCCCATGTAATATAAGAGGTGTACTAGGTTATGTTGTGGGGTTCACTCCGCTGTGGGGCCCAGGCGCTCCTAATATAATGTGACACTGTAGCGTGTAGTAAGTATAAGCGTGGTGATGCGCCCGTGGCCTGCAGAAAAGAGTCATGATCAAGTATGGTGCCATCCCCAAAGAACGCTCCGATGTCCTCCACCCCTGTGTCCACCCAGTCCTGTATCCTGGTTTTTGTGAGTCTGCCGTGTGGTATGGGAATACCCAGGAGGGGGATGTTCATGGCGTAAGGGGTCGCCGGGGAGGTGTATGATAGTGCCTTCTTCCAGCACTGTAGGGCAGTCTTCAGTAGGGGAGGGCTATCTGGAGGAATCCTGGCGCCAGGCAACAGTAATGAGTGTAGCTCGCCCGGTCTAACCTATGTGTCGTAAACCCAATCTCCTGCAGATTCCTTCCCGCCGTCCAGTACGATAGCCATTGGAGCTGGCTGGCGTAGTAATAGGCCCTGAAATCAGGAACACCCAGGCCGCCACTTCGGGTATCCAATTGTAGCTTTCGCAGGCTTATTCGTCTGCGGCCTGTGCCCCTGATGAGATTTATCAGTATAGTATTCAGAGTGTTACAAATGGACTGTGGAATAACCACGGGCATGTTTACAAAGTAATATAATAGACGAGGTAGCATCACCATCTTCGAGATGGCGACTCTCCCCCATCACTGATAATGGCAGAGATGACCAGAAAACCACACTGGCACGAAGGGCCGCTATAGCTCGTACTATGTTGCCCTCAATTTGATCCGTCTGCGTTCTATAGACTTGAATGCCTAAATATTTAAAGGTGGTGGGGGCCACCGGTAGGGTGTAATCGCCAAATTGCAGGTTAATTGGGTATGGCGTTTCCTGAAAGAAGTAGGCCGCTGATTTCCCCGGGTTTATAGCCAGTCCCGACAGGCGCTCAAAATCGGCAAATACATCGGGCAGAGGGGTATTGTCAGCTTTCAGATCCCGTAAATACAAGAGTATATCATCTGCATAGATGGATATTAGGTGATCTACCCCATCAATGGGGATGCCAAGCTGGTCCACCGAACCTCTCAGTGCTATAGCCAGGGGCTCCAGCGCCAGCACAAACAACAGGGGGGAGAGAGGGCATCCCTGCCTTGAACCTCTATGAATAGTGTATTGATCTGAAATGTAACGGCCTGTGCGTGCTCTGGCTGTGGGGGATGTATACAATAAGCGAACCCATTTGAGATATGTGTCCGGAAGCCCAAAACGCCGCAGAGTCTCGAACATGAAGTCCCAGGAGAGGGAATCAAAGGCCTGCCTTAGGTCTAGTGCTATGCATCCTGCAGACTGGTAATCTTGTGGGGTGGCTTTCATTACGTAGTGTAACCGTCTGGTGTTAAGGGATGTACTGCGGTTCGGTAGGAACCCACATTGGTCACTGTGTATGAGTGTATTGAGGTATGGCTGTATACGATTAGCAAGGGCCTTACTTAGGATTTTGTATTCAGTGGCTAACAGGGAAAGGGGTCTATAATTAGACAGCTCTAAGCCATCCCGTCCCGGCTTGGGTATCGATGTGACCAGTGCTTGCATGGTAGAATGTGGTAGGTGACCAGTCTCAAAGGCAACTTTGTATACTGATTCCAGTGTGGGTACCATGGTCTCTAAGTAGGAGTGGTAAAATTCCACTGGTAGTCCATCGATCCCAGGCGCTTTGTTACGATTCAGGCCCTTAATTGCAGTACGAATTTCTTGTTGAGTTATGGGGCCATCTATGTCTTTTCGTATGTCTACGGGGATTACCGGAAAGGGAGATCTTGTAAAAACTCCGCTATAGAGGGCCCTCTACAGGAGTCGGTGTTGCGTAAAGCGTTCCAAGGTGATCATAAAAGGCTGTGTTTATTTCTCTTTGTGTATGGACTATGTGTCCCGTAGGTGTACGGATTCTGGTTATGATTGGCGGGACTGGTCTATCCCTAACTAGGCGAGCGAGTAATGCACCGGACCTGTCCGCCTCCGTGTGTTTCCGTTGTAGGAATGCTCTATGGTCTATTGTCCGCAGTGTCTCTAGCGTTTCCGCATGGTCTATATGGGCCGACTGTAGTGCCTCTCGTTTGTCTGGGTCTGTCACTGCCTCTCGCTCAAGTGTGTCCAATCGTTGTTCGATGCTCTGCAAACGCTGATGTGTCTCCTGTCTGGCCCCTACCAACTGCCCTATCGATGCTCCCCGCACCACCACTTTCAGGGCGTCCCATTCAATTAAGTTAGAGGAGGCTGTGTTCCAGTTTTCGGCTAAATAATTAGTGATAGTGTTGGAGAGAGTTGTGCGAAATGGAGCATCCTCCAGCAATTGTGGATGTAACTTCCAGGTGGGCACTGGGGTAGGTACCGTACCCCAGTTAAGTGTGAGCTCTAGAGGGTTATGGTCGGAGAAGGTTTTAGCTAAATATGTGGACTGACGGGCCTGAGTAATAATGGATCTAGAGCAGAGGAATCTATCAAGTCTAGTGTGGAGGCTGTGTACTGAAGAGTAAAATGAATATTCTTTATGGGTAGGGTGTAGGCATCGCCATGCGTCAGAGAGTGTCCATCCCTCAGCCCATGTCGTGAACTGGTCGGCCAATTTTCTAGCGTTAGTACCATGTAGGGGCGGATGTGACCGGTCAAGGGCAGTGTCTAAGACAGCATTCCAATCCCCTCCTAGTATCCAGGGGATACCATCCCAGTCTACTAATGCTGCCCCTAGTCTATGCAGGAAACAGTCCTGATCAATATTAGGGGCATAAATGCTGCCGAGGACCACCAGGGAACCATCAAGCGTGCCTTTCAGCAGGATGTATCTCCCTTGGTCATCAACTCGGCGTTCCTGCTCCAGAAATGGGACCCCATGGCGTATCCAAATGGTCGCGCCTCTGGCAAAAGCCGAATAATTCGTAGAGTAAATCTGCCCTCTCCATTTTTTGCGCATTTTTTGTGTTTCAGATTCGGTTAAATGGGATTCTTGGAGGAACGCTACATGTACCTTACGCCTGAGGAGATATGCATGAATACGATGTCTTTTCTGAATTGCCCCCAACCCACGTACGTTCCATGTGATTAGGTTGTAAGACCCTAGAGTGTTAGCAGTCCTGGGCATGTCTCCGTGTGTAGAGTGGGGCTCCATCGCATGTGGAGCCAGTAGGCCAGACCCGACCAGGAGTCCCCTTTCCCGAAACATTAACAAAACTTGGCGCAGCGCCTGAACTACGCTGGGCCCAACAACAGTGTGCAAACAATATATAACAGATAACGGTGCATACGCTAGTAGGGAGGTAGCCAGCCCCTGCCATGATCATGGTCATAGGAAGGTCTGCAACTCGGCGGCTCTACGGAACCCTGTCCCGGGGGGTGTTATTCATAGAATAGTCAGGGACAATATTCCCTTCTAATGTAATCATTTGTAAGAGAATTCCGGAGCCCCCACAAGAACATAACTCAGTTCGCATTTATAAAGGTGCTCAATCTATATCATTGCATCAAATAGGTCGAGTTCTCTATATTACTAAACAAGTTACAGCAAAGTGATAGAGGTCACCTGCACCATTGTGAAAAAAAAAGGATATGACAGTCTCTGAGGTGTGGAGTCCAGGCTATCTGTAGGAGCAGGTATCACAGCGCATTTCTCTGGACAATGTAGCTTCGTCGTCTGTGTTCAGTCATCGATTATGTCATCCGCTGCCCGGGGTGTAATCGTTGGGAAGAGAGTTATACTGTGTTCGGAGTCTGAATGCAGAGTACTGTCCTCTGAGTCCGTGGGGATTTTGTTTGAATCTTCCCGAAAGGCTCCAGCAACCTCAAGGGCCTCCTCCTGGTCGCGTCGTTGTTGTTCGCGTGATGGGCCGGTGCTTCCCTTATTCCGATTAGAGTTCTGGGATCGATGGGATCCCCGTTTAGGGAGTTTGTCTGAGTTCTGGATAGATAAGTCTGAGTGGCTGAGCTGGCTCGATCCAAGGCACATAACTTCCATCCATTCCTCGGCATCTGTTGGGCTTTCGAAGAAGTGCGTTTTTGTCGTGAATAACTTTCAGCCGGGCAGGATATAGGAGTGCGTATTTGAGTTGTGCTTTCTGGAGTTTTTTCTTTACAGCTTGATAGGACGATCTCTGTCTCTGCACCAGGATGGTATAGTCTGGGTACAGCGATATACGGTGGTTATCGAATTGGATTAGCGCTTTTTCTCTCGCTTTCTGTAGTAGGACGTCGCGGTCCCTATAATTTAGGATTTTTACTATCAGAGGGCGGGGTGGCGCGCCAGGTCTAGGCGGTCCGGTCGGGATTCTGTGAGCCCGTTCGACGCAAAAGTATGGAGAGAGTCCCTCAGGCGCCACGTGGTCTCTGAACCATGCTTCCATAAATTCTGCCGTCTTAACCCCTTCACTGCGTTCTGGTAGGCCAATAACGCGTATATTGTTATGCCTATTCCTGCCCTCCGCATCTTCCACCCTATCCAGTAGGGTTGTCATCTGTTGTTGTAGCTGTTGTAAGGTGGACGAGTTTTCGGCAACTCTTGGGGTCAGATCTGTGATGGATTGTCCGTGGTCTTTGACCGTATCAGCCAGCTTACCATGGTCCGCCCTGAGTAGCGTCAATCCTGTGGTGACTGTTCCCATCTGTAACTCGAGCGCTGCTCTAGAATCACGGATCTCCTTAAGAATGAGGTCCAATTTATCGGGTGGGCCGTCTGTAGTCTCAGTGTACGTTGCCCCAGGCGAGGAGGGCCGGCTAGCGTGTTCCGTCATATTGAGGGGGGCCAGTTCCTTGTTGTCCCTCCAGCGTCTTCGCCCGGACTCTGCCCATGATGTGGATTCTCTGTTATGCTCAGTGCAAGCCTGTCCCCGTGGGCGATCAAGCGGGGGGGGGGTCAGCAACGTTCCGGGCAACATTAGAAGTATGTCCCTTCTTTGTCTTAGCGGGCGTTGAATGTGTGTTGGCTTCACCCTGCACAGTAATGTCAATAGGCCCTACTTCGGGAGAACACTCATCACGGCACTGCAGCTCTGTGAGTGGGGGTCAGCACAGCAGAGTCTCAGGCGTCTTACGCGACGGGAGGGGGGGGCAGATGCCCTTGTATTAGCAGGCAGAGTCCACAGGAATCCGTTTTTTCCCCCCTGGGGCCCTCAGCATGTGTCTGTATTGTCCAGGCCTCACCGACCCCCAAGCATCAAAGGACACATCCAATCGCACAATCCGGTTTGCCAGACCCTGTAGCAAGTTGTATGCGCTAGTGCGGGGTAATGCAGCGTCTTCACTCACCGCACCGTCCCTCGATGGATCCCCTTAGCTCGTCGCCGTCCTCCACTCGTCCGGTGCCCCGGGGGCGGCATCGCCGTCAATCCGTGCGGCTGCCCGCAGCCAACATGCGGGGGTGATCTCGTGGCTTGCTTGCTCTCGGCGGTGTGCAGAGATCGAGTATGGCGTTATTCCGAAGGGGCAAGGGGATCCCGGTGTCTCCGGGCTGAAATCGGGCCTCGCACTGCAGTGCGCGCGGCCGTCCGCGCCGTGCGCGGGTCTGTGCTCCACTCCAGGTCCCGGCCCTCGTCCGGGTTCAGTGGCGAGTAGGCCCGGTCCAGGACTTCATCAAATCACGGTCCGCCAGTATCGTCCGAAGCGCTCCTCGATGCTGGGGACTCCGGCACCTCGATTCCAGTGTCTCGGGTCGGGTAGTGGCCAGTGCGACGGTATAGGAGTAGTTAATCCCCCCCGAGGGTCCGGAGCTCTACCAAGTTACGACCGCCATCTTAGGCGGCTAGCCACGCCCCCTTGTCTTCCATGGTTATTGTAGCATCAAGTGCTTGGCTGACATTTGTTGGAATTTGGGACATTTCAATACTGGTTAGGAAGCGTAGTGAGTTACCCAGTATTGGGGTATCTTTCATAGATTCACATGCCTGAATCATTCCCAGTTGTCGAGATGGGAGTCCCACGGTTTAATAATCAAGCAGTATTCAAATAATGCCATAGACTATAATGGCCCTGAGCCATTGTAGTTTATGGCATTATAGCCTATCTATGTCCATATATGTTCATAAAGCCTATCTATGTTCTTTTTAAAAAAGGACCAAATGTTGAATGCAGCCAATCAGCTGTTAGCACCCTCTAGAACCTTCCCAGCAGAGGCAGTTTTTCTTCAAAATTTCTACTCATCATGTCTGATAAGAAAGGACTCTTTAGGCCCTGCAAGACCTGTGGCAAGAAAAGAGTTCACGTTGATGATCCTCACAAGGACTGCATTTACTGCCTCCATCCAGCCCATAAGGTAAAACAGTGCAAAATCTGTCGCACTTTCTCTTCTAAGACCTTAAGAGACAGAGAGGGGAGGCTGCTTTTGTGGTTGCAGTCCACTAAGCACCGCAAGTCATCGGAGGAGGACAGTGATGGTTCACCTAGACCTCATAAAAGAGCAAGGTCTGAGGAGAAAGACTCTGGAGA
Organism: Calotriton arnoldi; assembly: GCA_963921515.1. Taxonomy (NCBI): domain Eukaryota; kingdom Metazoa; phylum Chordata; class Amphibia; order Caudata; family Salamandridae; genus Calotriton; species Calotriton arnoldi. Next base: position 443,169 of record CAWUFW010011363.1, on the reverse strand, counting down.
GGGCAGGAAACACCTTAAACCCTCTCCAGAAAGCAAGTGCTCAAGAAAGGAGAAACAATATAAAGTCTCCTCTGGGCCTTTGTGTTCTGTTTCCTCTACTCCTTTGAGGAAAGAAAAGAAGCAACACAGAGCATCTGATCCTGGAAAGAGCAGGATTGAAAAATATCCATCGATGATGACACCGTCGACGACAGCCACTGGGTCATCGACAAAGGCAAGTTACACTATTACGTCGTCGGCCCCGTCGACATCAAGCACGATGACGACCATGGCCATCTCCTGACCCATACCGTGGACGAAGATATCGTCGACGCCGTCTTCATCGACATCTGCCCTGTCTTTGCCGTCGGTGAGAATTACAGTGATGAAGCCGTCAAAGATACCGTCGACCTCTACACTGTCGACGCCACTTCTGTCATTGACGACGACACCGTTGACGGGAGGTTCGTCGACGACAATATCAACGAGACCATCAACGGCAACACCGTCGACGACGCCTTCGACGATACCGTTGACGATGATTCCGTCGACGATGATTCCATCGACAACGACATCGTCCACAGCAGGATTTTCAGCGGCTGTAACCAGAAGCCCGTCGACGATGATTAGGGTAACGAAGAAATATTTTCATCCTGAAATGTCGGCTTATAGTAAAATCTCCCCTTTACCTCCATCGCACCTTTTGGACCTTCAGGAGTCTGATGAGGATGAAGAGGAAGATGATGGTATGTATGGAGCAGCACACAGTCCTTCGGAGCTGCACGTGAAGTGCCAGGATTTTGACGATGACTACGAGGACCAGCAATACTACCAGCCATATCTGGCACCACCGCGTCATTACCAACACTACGAGTACCAAGAACATCGCCCTAGAGAGATGGCTCATCTGCCACCAACCTTAATTCAAGATCTTCAAGCTATGCTAGCAGATTACAAGCAAAGATTTCCATCTCAAGATGTTCCCAAGGAACTACCGGCGCAAACGCAAATCCATGAGAAACCCAGTTCACCAGCAACATCTACAGTACCACGAGAGGCGGATCCGGTTCACCCTTCCTCTTCTGACAAAGAGCGAGAAGAAGGCGAAATCCCAGATCCAGCTGCTGATCCCTGGGAGGACTACATCATTTTTACTCCTTCACCTCCGTCACACCATCCAGCGGATTCCCCGCCAGAAGACATAGGGGGTTTCCACAACTTAATGGAGAGGGCTTCTAATAGATTCCATCTCCCCATGGAAATCAAACATACAGACTGCTTCCTGTATTACTTTAAAGAGAAAGCTAGAAAGTCAATGCACACAATTCCAATTATTGACTACATTTGGCAAGAGGGTGTAAAGATAATGATGACCCCAGCAACAATACCACCAGTGCTCTCTCGCATAGAGAAAAAGTACAGAGCCCCAGAAAATTCCCCTTCTTGTCTGACTGGCCATCCCAAACCGGATTCTGTTATTTCACAGGCAGCACAAAGGAGATCTAAGAACCCGGCCACCCCAATCTCCACTCCTCCAGACAAAGAAGGGCGAAAGCTTGACATTATGGGAAAGCGTTTCTACACCATGGCTGTGACTACTATTAAGGCACCCAACGCTTTGGCTATCATCGGACGCTATGACAGACGAATGTGGTCTGATATGGCTTCTCTATTAGACCTTATTCCTAAGGACAGAAAGCAGGAAGCCAGAAAGATCCTCATAGAAGGAGAACGGGCAGCCTCAGAAACAATCGATAGTGCTATGTACAAAGGCAGGTGCGGCTGTATTAAGACGCCAGGGGTGGTAAAAAACAACCACATTTAGACCAGAGGTCCAGTCAAAAGTTCTGGATATGGCATTTGATGGGGACGCCTTATTCGGCAAACATACAGATGAGGCGCTTCTATCCATCAAAAAGGACACAGATACTGCTAAATCCTTAGGTTCCCTCCAATACAGAAAGATACCGTTCATAGGGGCAAAAGGACGTGGTTTTTCCACATACAGAGGAAACTACCAAAGAGCGCAACAATACCAGCCCTACCAGACACAATATAGGCAATCCTATCAACCTGCTGCCTACCGTCAACCGTCTACGGCTAGTTTCTCTCGCCAAGGGGGCCGAAAGAGAACATCGACCCAAGGGACAAAGGAAGAAAACAGTACCAGGGTACCAGCTTCCCCCTCACTTTCCCCTCCCGTGGGTGCAAAGATATCCAGTTTCCTCCAGCAATGGGAGAGTATAACATCGGACCATTGGGTATTGGATTTGATCGCCTTCGGTCACACACTGGAGTTGCTACAAAACTTCCAACTACGCCACCCAGAGTAACCCCTCCCCCTCGTCTTCACTTATTGCAGAAGGAAACGAAGGTTATGCTCTCAAAAGGAGCCATAGAGAAAGTTCCAACTCTGCAAAGAGAGCAAGGTTTCTACTCCCGTTTCTTCTTGATTATGAAAAAGTCAGGGGAATGGAGACCAAAGTTGGATCTCAGAAAGTTAAACAAATTCGTATGGAAACAAATTTTCAGGATGGTAACCTTGACCGAGATCTTACGACGTCTCCACAAAGGAGATTTCATGACCTCCCTCGATTTGGAAGATGCATATTTCCACATCCCCATTCATCGGAAGCATCGAAAATTCCTCAGATTCGCGGTGGCTGGTACCCACTACCAATTCATCATCATCATCAACAAACTTTATTACGATCACACAGATCCTAAAAAGTATACAGCACAGATTGTTTTCCCTTAAAATTTTTTTTTTTTTTAAAAGGATACATCAACAATACAATTAAAAGGTATAGGTTAAAAGGAAAATCCGTAGAAACATTTATACAAATTCAGAATAAAAAGGGCCCCCAAAGCCTTCGAAAAGTGCAACGTGCAGAAGCAGTGTGTAGTAAAAATTACAGTGCTTAGAACTCATATTTACACAGCCATTGGGGGACAATTACATAAAATTCAGGTCTAGCAGCACTTTTCAAGACGAGGTATCTCCCATACATATTTTCTTTTGCCTAATCCAAAGGGCATGCCAGAATCTAGCAAGACCAAATACAGTGGATTGACGAGTGTCAGTACAAAAAAAACTTAGGACCTCTAAATAATGCCCCCGTCCCGCTAGAAAACATAGTGGGACAATCCATTTTTTCCTCAAGGACTGGTAGGTCGGGCAAAAAACGAGTAAGTGGAGTATGGATTCTGGACTTCCTTGGCATGCAGGGCAAAGATCAACTAAGTCATTACAGCTAGACCATTTTGAGCAAAACAGTTTGGTGGGAAGAGATTTATAGCGAAACTGCAAAAAGAGTTTCCGTGCCATCGGCGGAACAATTTCGTCGATGGTAGGCTCAAAGAGCAAAGAACATTTAGATTTAAAAAAGGCTTTGGTCAGGGTGGATTCTGAAACTGTGAGATCCTCTTTTAAAATCGATTTCCAAAGCAGTTCTTTCATTTTTGCTCTTGGGGTTCGCCTCATGTTTTCCGGGTTTGTCCAAAAGGCATCCATGCCCAACTTTACTAGGGCTTTCCGTAAGGTGGTAAACCAATTTATTGTTGAAGCCTTGGGAACACTTAGGCGGTCTAACAGAATCTCACTACCAATTCAAGGTTCTCCCTTTCGGCCTCAAATCGGCACCCAGGATATTTACAAAATGCCTGGCACCTGTTGCGGCAGCTCTACGTTCTCAAGGCCATCAAGTATTCCCATACTTGGATGACTGGCTGTTAAAGGCTTCTACGGCAAATCAAGCGTCCAGAACCACCAACGCTTGTTTACGACTGTTCAGAAAACTGGGGTTTACAGGCAACGTCACAAAGTCCTCTTTCATTCCCAATCAAATAGCACCATTCCTGGGAGCCAGATTGGACACAATCCAATGCAAAACATTCTTGTCGGAAGAACGTCAAACCCGACTACGTCTCTTGGCTATGGCCATATCAAGAAAAAAGTCTGTTTCAGTAAGGAAATACAAGTCGCTACTAGGGATGTGCTCTTCAGCGATCGACTTGGTTCCCTTGGCCAGACTCAAAATGAGACTTCGCCAGGAAGAATTACAAAAACAATGGCTTCAAACATCGGGATCTTTCAAAGACATCATTCACGTTAGTCCGGCCATGAAGATAGCGATGAAATGATGGTACCACACCCCCAAACGTTTCAAAAGGTTTGACTTTCTTGCAAGACATACAAGATTTCATCCTGACAACGGATGCCTCCATGGACGGCTGGGGAGGCCATTTGCAGGAACTGCAAATTCAAGGAAAAGGGTCCAATTCTCAAAAACAAAGTCATATCGACAGCCTGGAGTTGAAGGCCATATTCCTCTCCTTACAGGCTTTCCTGCCGAGGATAGCAGGCGCCTCCATACTGGTCCGTACAGACAACATGACCAGTATGTTCTACATAAACAAACAGGGAGGAACAAAATCTCTCACGCTTTCTCTAGAAGCGCAGGAACTGTGGAGCTGGGCAACAGAACACAGGATCTCTCTCAGAGCCGAGCATGTTCCAGGTCTACACAACACGCTGGCCGATGCTCTCAGCAGAGCTACAGACAAATGCCACGAATGGGAACTCAATCAATTCCAGTTGGATGGAGTATTTGCTCTATGGCGGAAACCAGCTCTGGACCGGTTTGCCACGAACATCAACACCAAATGCCGATCCTATGCCAGCAGGTACCCCCTCCCGGGGTCTCAGGGCAATGCCCTTTCGCTGCGATGGTCAGGGATATATGCCTACGCTCTTCCCCCCATCCCATTTATTCCCAGAGTACTGACCAAAATGAAGCTGGAAGTATGTCGCCTGATTCTCATCGCACCCAGGTGGCCCAGGCAACATTGGTTTCCGGAACTTCTTCACCTCTCAGAAACGAGACCTATTCGTCTGCAACTGTTTCCTCCTCTTTTGTCCAGGGACAACGGTCAAGTGCACCATCTGAATCCGGAGTCTCTGCATTTACACGCCTGGCTCCTGAATTCTTGGAGTTTAAAGACATGAGCATTTCTCAAGAGTGTAGAGATATTCTCTCAAAATCTAGAGCGGAAAGCACCAACAAGACATACAAACTTAAATGGAAGAGATTCTGTTTCTTCAAGGCCCTCACCTCAGCCAGGAGGGTAAGCGAAATCCAGGCTTTCACAATTAGGAAACCCTTTTTAATATTTAAGGAGAATGCTGTGATTCTAAGGACTAATCCCACGTTTATCCCTAAAGTGCCTTCTCAGTTCCACCTCAATGAGCTGGTTGTACTCCGGTCCTATTTTCCGCAACTAACGCCTGTGGAGCAGGCGCTCCATACACTTGATGTCAAACGCTGCCTCAAGTTCTATCTTCAGAGGACAAAGGACATTCGAAAAACTGATCAATTACTTGTTGCCTATGGCCAAGGCAGAGAAGGGACTGCAATAACAAAAGCCACTATCGCAAGATGGATATCGGCTGCGATCCAATTCTGTCATATCAAAGCCAACAAGCCTTTGAAAAGGATAGCAAAAGCTCACTCTACCAGAGCGGTTACAACTTCAGCGGCCCTCTTCGCAGGGGTAACGTTAGAAAAGATCTGTTGTGCTGCAACCTGGAGTACCAGTCATACCTTCATGCAGCACTATTGCTTGGAATCCGCACAAGATGTAGCTGCAGCAGTGGGCCAGGCAGTACTTCGCCATCTTTTCCATTAAGTTAAGCCTCTTTCAAACCCTTGGAAAGAGTCTTTTGTTTTTTTATGGTGGTTGCAAATACTAGACTATGTATATATGTTATATATATATCTCCAAGAAAAAGGGGGTTGCGGTGTGCTGGCGTGCTACCTGATCACTGGTGGTGCTCGGAAAACAGCGCCACCGCCAGCGCTGAAAATATCCCAAAATGCTCCCAAAACTTAATTACAAGAAAGGGAACCGGCACTCGAAATCAGGGGCTCAAAACCTGTTTATTAGGTCAGTTCACATCGGACACTTGGGACACCAAAGAGACGCGTTTCGGCAGCTATACTGCCTTTATCAATTTAAAGTGCGCCATGTTGGTGCTCTTTTTAAACATTAACAACCATAAACATAAAAGATGCACTTCCCTTAAGCAGCAAATATAGTTTACCACATCAGGACACATACGTAATTATACAGCAGTAAAACATTCTTATTACAGCTACCCAGTGTCAGTACTGCTTTAATTCAAGCTCAATCTGAGTTCTCACGAGGCTTCCAAATCTGTACACCTGTGCGCTATTGCTGTATATAAATTTTTTTTATTTTCTTTACGTTTGAGTCCCTTCATGCATTGTAGTGGCATTTGTGAAAACCAGACTGGAATGCCATTCACGTCCTCAGCTGCAAAACAGGCATTTAGGAGTTGTGTGATAAAATCAAATGGCACGCACTAAAGTCTTCTTTTTAAAATACAATTATTCACTGCAAATGCAGCCTTGTGAGTTAGCTAAAAGACTCCTGTCATATAAAGCATGTTTCAGATCTTCGAGGGGCAATCTACTCTCGTAAACTAAAAGAAATGTCAATTTCTGCATTCAGTTAAACATGTTACACTTTCCAAACAGCTTACTCACGAAAGGCGGCTGCAATGTTCGACTTTAATCCCTGTTGTAGCGGTCTAGTTCATTTAGCCTCCGGCCGCTAACACATCAGGCCGGAAGCACCACCACACAATGTATCACTCTCTGGCCAGGCGTGGCCAGAGAGCTTAAATAAACGGGCCGGGGTCGCTCGGGACTTCCGGCCCATCACAGTTACCCTTGTGTGAGCGTCATTTGTTTAGCTGCGTCCCAGCACGGCGTCCTTAGGGTTTGGGCCCCAACGACTTCCCCCCCATACCTGCAGCGGTCCTGACACTGGCGACGAGGGTGGGATGATCCGAGCCCCACCGTTCCCGACATCGAAGCTGCCCGCATAAGCCTGCCAGCGCGACGCCGGATCCGCGGAGGCGCCATCCCGCACGAGGGTGAGGAGAGCCGCTGAGCAACGCGACCGCCCATAAAGGCGAAGCAGACGATATCAAGATCACCGGCCGGTGATCACAAGCATGCAAGTAACACCCCAAGCGCCAGCCGGTTACAGCCTGCACGATGCGTAGCACACGAGCGGCAACACGCTAATGCTCCCGGCGAGGCCCGGTCGGGCTTAAGTCAACATCCAGCAGACACGCATGCCCAGTAGCTGCCGGTCAAACCTGGGTCAAACGAAGAGGGGGAAGGTACACAGCAGACGCTGCAAGACATTCACAAATAAGAGGCAGCGAGAGAAAAAAAAAAATCAAACAAGCAAGCAATGGCAAATACAAGAGGGGAAAAAAAAACGAAAATAAGCAGTACATTAAGAAAAGGATCACCTAAACAGCAAGGAACACTCAGCCATGACAGACCAGGCCGCAGCCCCTGCAGCTGCACAACCAGTGCCCCCTGCAGCACCACCCATGCACCTACACTCCCAAGTCAATGCTCTCCCACCATTTAGTGAGCTAATCGACCCTGCCACTGCGTCACCTAGGTGGAATGTGTGGATTGGCCGACTCAACAACTATTTTATAGCCACGAGGGAAACCGATGGTGCTGTAAAAAGGTCCCTATTACTTCATTTCGCAGGAGACGAAATATACAAGCTGTTTGCCCACCTGCCAAACACCGGACTCTCCACCGACTATGATGCCGCAGTCAGAGCACTTAACGCTCATTTTGACCCACAACTCAATCCTGATTACGAACGTTTCAAACTCCGACAAGCCCGTCAGAGAGAGGGAGAGTCCATGGACGCTTTTCATGCACGCCTACGAGAATTAGCTAGCACGTGCACCGACGATGATCAAACCAAAAAAGTGAGAGCACAGGCCATCCAGGGGTGCCGCAACAAAACATTACGAACCTTGATCCTCCGACAACCCCGAATCACTCTAGAGGAAATACCCATCCTGGCACGGTCACACGAGCTATCGGACGCCAGGTCAACAGCCATGGAAGCGGCCCTCACGAACACAGCGGAACAAACAGTGACAGTCAAAACAGAACGGGTGGATGCAGCCCGCACGTCGACTCGGGCGGACGAGGACGATGGCCCAGCCGGAATTCGCGACGGTCACAGTGCGGATACTGTGGAAAAGAAGAACATCCCCCAGACGAATGCCCTGCCATGGGAAAAACGTGTGCAAAGTGCGGTATCCCCAATCATTTCGCAAGTGCATGCCGAGGAGGACCACGAAATAGAGGACTTCCCGGACGGAGGCCACCATCCAAAGCAGTAAGACACCTTTCACTAGAGGAACCCGCAGCAGCAACCCTGACACGCCGAAAGCAATGCCTCGAAGACTCTTCCACGGACGAGGAAGAGGAGTGTTACCTCATATCTTTCGCAAGCGACCTCAAGCGAAGACGACGCCCTCAACCGACATGTGCCCTTGAGATCGCAGGATCAACGGTCACAGCACTCATTGACACAGGGGCATCTATAAATGTCATGGGGTACCAACAATATAAAAGGCTGAAATCAAGACCGACACTTGTGCCGTCCAAGGTCAAGATCCTCTCGTACGGGAGCCAAACGCCGCTCCCACTAAAGGGAAAAATGTCCGTCCACGTAAAATCAGAAGACCACGAAATCACAACAACGTTTCACGTTGTCGACAGAGAAGCAGACATACTAGTGGGCAGCCACACCGCCGAAGACCTGGGCCTAGTGACATTCGCGAATGCTGTAAAAACTCTACGAATAGAGGACGTCCTGGAACTGTTCCCACAGCTCTTCAAAGGTCTAGGAAGCATAAAGAGGCCAGCGGTGAAACTGCACATCGACACTGCGGTGAAGCCTGTTGCGTTGCGGCATCGACGCATACCATTCCACTTACGGCCGCTGGTGGAACAAGAACTACGAAAGCTTGAGCAGCAAGGAGTGATAGAGAAGGTAACGGGACCTACCCCTTGGGTCTCCCCCATGGTCATAGCTGAAAAGCCAAAACAACCAGGTCAAATCAGAATCTGCATTGACATGCGAGTGCCCAATCAGGCAATACGGAGAGAAAGACATCTGACGCCTACAGTCGACGACATCCAGGCCGACCTCAACGGCTCTCGGTGGTTCTCTAAACTGGACTTAAACGCTGGCTATCATCAGCTGAAACTAGCAGAAGAAAGCAGATACATCACTACTTTCTCAACTCATCTAGGACTCCGGCGCTATAAGAGATTGAACTTCGGGATATCATCAGCTGCGGAAATATTCCAAAATGCTGTGAGAGAAGTTCTATCGGTGCTCCAAGGCGTCATAAATGTCAGCGATGACATTCTAATACATTCGGCAACAATAGAAGACCACCACCGCCAACTGCGAGCCACTCTCCAACGACTCGCAGATCATGGGGTGACCCTCCACAAAGAAAAATGCCAATTTTTTAAACAGCACATCGAATTTTTTGGATTTGTATTCAGCCAAGAAGGCGTGAAAGTAGACCCTCGGAAATCACAGGCGATCCAACTTGCTCCTGCCCCCACGACTGCATCGGAAGTCAGAAGCTTCTTAGGCATGGCGACATACTGTGGACGTTTTATTCCTAACCTCGCCACCATCGCAGAGCCACTACGCAACCTCACAAAGAAGGATACAATCTGGCGGTGGACCCAAATAGAAGAGGAAGCGTTCCACAAAGTAAAAACAGCATTGTCGGACAGAACGACCATGGCCTATTTTAACACAGAGCGACCCACTGAACTCATCATAGATGCCAGCCCCGTGGGGCTAGGAGCTTTACTGACACAAGAAACTGAGCCGGGAACATGGGTTCCGATAGCCTTCGCAAGCAAAGCATTGACTGCAACTGAAACCCGCTACTCACAAATTGAACGGGAAGCTCTTGCTATCAAGTGGGCATGCAATCACTTCCACCTATACATCAGTGGGCACCCATTCCGTGTGGTAACAGATCACCAGCCACTACTCCCACTATTTAAGGGAACTGCTCCTCATCCACCACCCAGAATCGAGAGGTGGGCAATCCAACTTCAGCATTACCAGCTCGATCTGGTATACAGGCCAGGAGCGAAAAACCCAGCTGACTTCCTATCACGTCACCCCGTAAGCCCTGCAGACGATCATTCCGACCAAGAGAAACAAACAGAGGACTTTGTCAACATGGTTTCCCAATGGGCCTGTCCAAGAGCCCTCTCTTTACAAGACATTGAGGCGCACACGCGCAACGACGCAGTTCTCAAAAAAGTGATGGACGCCTTGCAGAAAGGATCATGGGAAGGTTTCCTGCACGATGTCCAGGGGTGGAATGAGCCCGACCGGGATCGGTTAGGGAAGATGTGGAGAGTTAGGGAAGAACTAAGTGCTGCAGCCAGTGGCGTAATCCTAAGAGGCTCACGCATCGTCATTCCACAAGGTCTACAAGAACAGGCAACTACCCTAGCACACGAAGGGCACCAAGGGACAAGACGGATGAAGTCCAGGATGAGGGAAAAAGTGTGGTTCCCTGGCATGGAAGAGGCCGTAGATGCCATGGTGCGAAATTGCAGAGCCTGTCAGCTAACCGGGAACTCTGAGTCACCTGCTCCAGTAATAACCGAGGATCCAGCTCCATCGCCCTGGTCGTGGGTGAGCCTCGATTTCGGGAGTTTTCCAGACGGGCGAGTCACCGCTGTCCTGGTTGACAGCTACACGAAATACCCAATTGTGGAAGTGTTGTCGTCCACTGCATTCCAACATCTACAGCCCGTATTAGAGAAAACATTTGCGCTCTTTGGACTACCACACGTAATCAAAACGGATAACGGTCCCCCGTTCCAAGGAAGTGAGTTCAGAGAATTCTTAACCCGGCTGGGAATAAAGCATCACCGCATCACTCCACAATGGCCGCAGGCTAACGGTGAAGCAGAGCGGTTCATGCGGACCATAAACAAAATACTTCGCATAGCAGTGTCCGAACAAACAGATCCAGAGGCCACCCTTCAACAATTCTTAAGGGAATACCGGAGCACACCTCACTGCACGACACAGAGGTCCCCGTGGTCGCTGATGCTGGCTGGTCCCAGGCGTGACACTCTACCAGTGGCTGACAACTGGGAGCCCATCCCATATGACCCCGCCGACACACAAGCTCGAAGGTCGAAAACCAACGACAAAGCCAGTCAACGGAGGAAAGCACGAATGCGCGTGCTGGTGCCAGGGTGTACGGTACTGGTGAAGAACCGCTGGAGTGGGGAGAAATTCCGCACTCCATATGAACCTGAACCATGGACCGTTAGAACAGTGAGAGGAACAGCTATCACAGCCGAGCGGAATGGAGAGGTAATTACTCGGAACATTTCATGGTTCAAGAGGATCCCTGCGGCGAACACCGAAGAGCAAAGCTCAGCACGCGTGGTGAGAGAAAGTGCCGCACAGGAAGAAACAAGTCCCTGCGCCATCGACACCCCCAGTCAGACCCAACCAGTATCAATGTCAGAAGACAACACGAGCTCCAACAAGCCGGGTGGCGACCAGGAAGCAATTAGTCCCGGAGGAGGTCGGGCTGTCCGCCCACGTAGATACGACCTCAGGCCAAACCCTCGGCCGAACCAAAGACTTGCCGACTTCATATGTTAGTCTGAGATACATTTGGTTAAGGACTGAGTTGGAATGGGATGTAGCGGTCTAGTTCATTTAGCCTCTGGCCGCTAACACATCAGGCCGGAAGCACCACCACACAATGTATCACTCTCTGGCCAGGCGTGGCCAGAGAGCTTAAATAAACGGGCCGGGGTTGCTCGGGACTTCCTGCCCATCACAGTTACCCTTGTGTGAGCGTCATTTGTTTAGCTGCGTCCCAGCACGGCGTCCTTAGGGTTTGGGCCCCAACGACTTCCCCCCCATACCTGTAGCGGTCCTGACACCTGTGTCAGGTGTAACTCAATCCGACAATCAGTTTTGAGGTTCCCTGACCCCACCGGCAGGCCAGTACCATTTGCAGTGCCCAGCTCCAAACAAAGATGGTAATCCTAGGGTGAGGTTTGGCTGAATTTCGGAGGAAACCCAGTCCCATCACGAAAGCATCTGCTTCCATCGTTGAACCTGCCTCTCCTCTTCTGCGGTCTCCTCGTCTCCATTGACACATTCTTTGTCTGGGGGCACGCCTGCCTCGTACATCCAAGAACAAGCATTTGCAATGCAATAGGTCTCGCATTTGCAAGAGTTTGTGCTATTGGCATTGTAAATGATAATGCCTTTTATTTATGTGTTTAAAAAACCTGCAAGCGCTGCGTGAACACCCCTTGCAGGTTTAGTAAACACAAATAAAAGGCATTATCATTTACAATGACAATAGCTCAAACTTTTGCAAATCCGAGACCTATTGCATTGCAAATGCTTGTACAAGTGTGCCTACTCGTCCCCCACCTTTTAAAAAAAAAATTCTGCCCCATGCCTTTCCTTCCAATGTTTTTTTTTCGCTTGCAGTACTTTTATTTGTTACACTTTACATTTTTGTATAGTTCTTGATGTGCGGCATGTCGCGCTGTTGAAAGAAAAAAAATTGTTTTAAAGTTAATTTATGCGAGATTTATTAATGCGAGGCATGGCGCGCTGTTGGAAAATAAAAAAAGAACGATTTACAAGCTAATTTCTGCGGAATTTATAAATGTATAAAGTTCTGAAAATTTTTAGAGCAGTGTGGGAGTGAAGAGAGCTGCATTACGCACCGCTTACCTCCTGCCATTGAAGGAGCCAACGCGGTCTCTGCTCCTTGTCCCGGTATGTGAAAACAAGACGAAGGGGGGTGTCTGTGAGGAGAAGGGAGGTGTCTGGGGAGAGGTGGAAGGTGTCTGCGAAAATAATGGGGTGTCTGCAAAGCGAATGGGGTGTCTGCAAGAAGGAGGTGTCTGAGAAGAAAAGATATGTGTCCACAACTCGCTGTTTACAAATAAGCAAAACTCATTAAACAAATGAATCAAGTGAAATGACCCCCCACACCCACCCCCGCCCCCCGGAACCCACCCCCGCCCCACTGGCAAAGTGGTGCCCGCAGCAGGTGTGAGGTCCCTGCCATCCACGGCCTGCTTCACACGTGCACATAGAACTGATTACATGTGAACACATGCACTGCACACTGGCAGGACCCAAGGTACAGAAGCCTGGCTTGCATTGGTGCAGCAGGTGCAGCGGCACCGGGGCCCTGAGGCGGCACTGACTCCAGATGATTGCTGCCTTTTATAATTCAAACCGTAGCCGGATCAATGTAGGCTCGAAACACATATATACAAGAAACGGAAATAGGTATTTATTGTCCGACAAAGGGCACGAAGCATCAAGCAGGCTATGCCCCCTCCTCCGGCCCCACTACACAGAGCGCGGAGTCAATCCTGCTTCGGCCGGGACAGTCCACACTCAACATCACCAACATCAAAGGCGCTGCTCGGGGTACATGTGGGGATTGTAGCGGTCTAGTTGCTCATGTCCGTACCCGGGCCTGGCCCGGAAGAACCCACACACTATGTATCACTCTCTGGCCAGGCGTGGCCAGAGAGCTTAAATAAAGGGGCCGGGGTCGCACGGGACTTCCGGTCCAGACCAGTGTATCACGGTGCATGTCTCCTTATTTACCTGTGCTCAACTGGTCACTGCACCCCTGTGAATCCACATAATCACATTGGCGACGAGGGTGGGGGTCCGGAATCACGGCCCGCCCCACCGGTGCAGCGTTGTTGTGCTCCCAGCCCATCGGCCTGGTGGAACTCGACAGGAGACGACGCGCACCCCCAGTGCCATCTTCGACGCGCGGTGTCCGGCAGCGCTCTGCAGCGCCTTTCAGGTACCGGAACCGCCACTGACGTCTGCCCGTCCCCGCAGCCTCCCCGACACTGCCAACAGCGCTGTTACTCCCGGCCGCATCCCGGTAGAGCTCGCGCTCATTCACAACGTGCGCGCATGCGCAGCAGCATTCACCCGTTCGCCAGGCAGCAATCCTCCACAGCGCCACCTAGGGGAACTCAGGAGGCACGGCAGAACACACAACTCGGCCACCCACAAGCTGGGAGAAGGGACAAGAGCAGCCTGGACCCGGTGTGGAACACCAGGTATTGACAACTGGACCCACCTGAGGGGGAGAGAAGAGGAGGCTGAATACACATCCCCAGACAGAGGGCAGGGGGTGCAATCTAGCGCCTGTCTCAGCCACGAGGAAGGGCAAGTGGCGCAGCAACAGTGAGTTCACGCGGCAAGGAAGACCATGTCTATCCAGGCAGCTCCAGCAGATCAACAAGCAGCCCCGCAGCCGGCACTCCCTGCAATGCTACCAGTGTCCCCACACTCTCAGATTAGTGCACTACCCCCATTCAGTGAACTGATCGACCCCGCCACAGCGTCACCCAGGTGGACAGTCTGGATTGGCAGATTGAACAATTATTTCATCGCCACGAGAGAAACGGACGGAGCAGTGAAGCGGTCGCTATTACTCCATTTCGCAGGTGATGAGATATATAAATTGTTCGCGCACCTGCCAGACACAGGAGCACCAACGGACTACGAGGCGGCGGTAAGGGCCCTGAATGCTCACTTCGACCCCCAGCTAAACCCGGATTATGAACGCTTTAAACTCCGGCAAGCGCGCCAAAGGGAGGGGGAATCGATGGACGCATTCCATGCAAGTTTGAGGGAACTGGCCAGTACGTGCACGGAAGATGACCAGACCAAGGAGGTTTGTGCGCAAGTAATTCAAGGATGTCGCAATAAAACTCTGCGGACCCTCATCCTCCGTCAACCACGCATCTCTCTGGAAGACATACTGGTCCTGGCACGATCACATGACCTGTCGGAAGCCAGGGCGACAGTGATGGACGCCGCCCTTACCCAACAGGTAGAGCAACCGACAACGGTGAAGGTTGAGAAAGTAGATGCAGTGCGCACACAGCAGAGAAGTACCCGAGGGCGATGGCCGAACAGAAGCACACGGAGATCACAGTGCGGATATTGTGGGAAGGAGGAACACCCACCAGAAGAGTGCCCAGCGCGGGGCAAGGTGTGCTCGAAATGCGGCATCCCCAACCACTTCGCAAGTGTATGCAGAGGAGGAATGAGAAGCAGAGGAGCACTAGGCCGAAAACCTCTGTCCAGAACGGTGAGGCACCTCACCCTGGAGGACGCTGAAGCCCCGAGGGGTAGTAAGCCGCCAACGCAGCGCAGGCAATACCTTGAAGACTCGTCCACCGAAGACGAAGAGGAATGCTATCTAATCTCTTTTGCCAGCGATCTCAAGCGGAGACGGCGACCTCAGCCAACATGCGCTATAGAGATTGCAGGGTCACCCGTAACTGCGCTCATTGACACAGGGGCATCCGTCAATGTCATGGGAGGCCAGCAGTACAAACAGCTCAACCCCAGGCCTGGGCTATCACCGTCCCAGGTGAAGATTCTCACATACGGCAGCCGGACACCACTACCCCTGAAAGGCAAGATGACAGTCCGGGTGAAATCAGACGACCACGAGATCAGCACGACGTTCCACGTGGTTGACAGAGAGGCGGACATCCTGATAGGGAGCCACACCGCGGAAGATCTAGGTCTGGTGACCTTCGCCAACGCCGTCAGGACACTACAAACCGAGGACATCCTCGAGCTGTTTCCCCAGTTGTTCAACGGTCTTGGGAGCATGAAGAGACCACCCGTGAAACTCCACATTGATAAGGCAGTAACGCCAGTAGCCTTAAGACATCGGCGTATACCTTTTCATCTCCGACCGCTAGTTGAACAGGAATTACAAAAGCTTGAGCAACAAGGCGTCATAGAGAAGGTCACCGGACCGACCCCGTGGGTTTCACCGATGGTAATAGCGGAAAAACCAAAGCAGCCTGGGAAAATCCGGCTCTGCATTGATATGCGCATGCCCAACCGAGCAATAAAGCGGGAGAGACACCTTACGCCGACCGTAGATGATATTCTGGCAGACCTTAACGGATCCCGCTGGTTTTCCAAATTGGATCTCAACGCCGGCTATCACCAACTGAAGTTAGCCGAAGAGAGTCGCTACATCACGACTTTCTCGACGCACCTGGGGCTACGGCGCTATAAAAGGCTGAACTTCGGGATCTCATCAGCGGCGGAGATCTTCCAAAACGCCGTAAAAGAAGTGTTGTCAGGCCTCCACGGGGTACTAAATGTCAGCGATGACATACTGATACACTCAGCGACAATTGAAGAACACCACCGGCACCTTCGGGCTACGCTCCAACGCCTCGCTGATCAGGGGTGACCCTCCACAAGGACAAGTGTCAGTTTTTCAAAAAGTCGATTGAATTCTTCGGCTACGTGTTCAGCCAGGAAGGCGTGAAGGTAGACCCCCAGAAGTCACAAGCCATCCTGCGTGCCCCGGCCCCCACGACGGCGTCAGAGGTGAGAAGTTTCCTGGGGATGGCAACATAATGCGGGCGGTTTATACCTAACCTCGCTACCCTAGCCGAACCCTTGCGGGTGCTAACAAAGAAGGATGTCATGTGGAAGTGGGGACAAGAGGAAGAAGAGGCGTTTCGCACAGTGAAATCAGCACTGCTGGAAAAGACGACCATGGCCTACTTCGACACCTCCAAAGCAACTGAGCTAACCGTCGATGCCAGTCCTGTCGGTCTGGGGGCACTGTTGGCACAAGAGGCTGAGCCAGGCAAATGGGTCCCACTGGCTTTTGCGAGCAAGGCACTTACTCCCACCGAAACCAGATACTCACAGATTGAACGGGAGGCGCTTGCCATCAAGTGGGCGTGCAACCACTTTCATCTATACCTCAGCGGACATCCTTTCCGGGTGATAACGGATCACCAGCCACTGCTGTCCCTGTTCAAAGGAACCTCACCGCATCCACCACCCAGGATTGAACGATGGGCCATACAACTGCAGCATTATCAGCTGGATCTGGTATACAAGCCCGGGGCGAGAAACCCGGCGGACTACCTCTCGCGCCACCCTTCAGGATCCTCTGACGGAGACGCCGAGCAGGAGCGACAAACGGAAGACTATGTAAATATGATTTCCCAGTGGGCCTGTCCGAAAGCTCTCACCACCGACGAGATCAAGACACACACTGAGACCGATGTGGTCCTTCAACGCGTAGCGGAAGCACTGAGGAAGGGGTCCTGGGAACACTTTCTTCACGACACCTGTGGGTGGAACGAGATAGATCGAGCCAGGCTGGGAAAAGTCTGGAGGGTCCGTGAAGAGCTGAGCGCTGCTAACAGTGGAGTAGTGCTGAGAGGGTCACGGATCGTGATACCAGCGAGCCTTCAAGAAAGGGCCACCATCCTAGCGCATGAAGGCCACCAAGGGACCGGGAGGATGAAGTCCCGAATGAGGGAAAAAGTGTGGTTCCCCGGGCTCGAAGAAGCTGTAGACACCGTCATCCGGAGCTGTCGGGCATGCCAACTCACCAGTAGTCCAGAAGCCCCAGCTCCAGTAATAACTGAAGAGCCAGCCCCATCACCGTGGTCATGGGTGAGCCTGGACTTTGGGAGCGTTCCAGACGGAAGGGTGACAGCCGTCCTCATTGACAGCTACACTAAGTACCCTATCGTGGAGGTCCTCCCGTCCACGGCTTTCAACTATCTGCAGCCAGTATTGGAAAAGGCGTTCGCCCTCTTCGGGCTACCACAAGTGATCAAGACGGACAACGGTCCACCGTTCCAAGGAAAAGAATTCAAAGATCTCCTGACCCACCTGGGGGTGAAACATCACCGCATCACGCCACAATGGCCACAAGCCAACGGCGAAGTAGAACGATTCATGCGGACTTTAAATAAAGTGTTCCGAATAACTGTTGCCGATCAGGCAGATCCTGAGGTAGCACTCCAGAGGTTCCTGCGGGAATATCGAAGCACCCCACACTGCACCACCCAGCGGTCCCCGTGGGCGCTGATGCTAGCTGGGCCCAGGCGGGACACTCTTCCCATGGCGGATAATTGGGTGCCAGAACCATACGATCCTGTCGGCACTCAAACGAGGAGGTCCCTGACCAACGAAAAAGCCAGTAAGCAGAGGAGGGCACGACCTCGAGTAATAATGCCAGGGCGCACTGTTCTAGTAAGAAACCGTCGCGGTGGAGGAAAATTCCGCACTGCCTACGAACCCGGTCTGTGGACCGTGGTGAAGACCCGGGGCACAGCCGTCACTGCAAAGAAGGGAGGAGAGACAATTACCAGGAATGTATCGTGGTTCAAGATGGTGCCCGCTCCCGAGACTAACATGACCAATGACAACCGACCAACAGATGGCAATGTCGCCAACGAGTGGCCGGCTCCGTGCCTGGTGGGAGAGAGAGCGAGGGAACTACCGTCGACACCCTTGGGGCTGGAAAGAGAACAAACACCCAGTCCCGAAAGGTCGGAAGTGGCCAGTCCAGGGGTGAGCCAAAGGGTGAGACAACGGCGATATGACCTAAGGCCGAACCCTAGGCCGAACCAGAGACTTGCAGACTTTGTATGTTAAACTGTGAGGTTTTTGTTATGCTGAAAACTGAGTTGGGATGGGATGTAGCGGTCTAGTTGCTCATGTCCGTACCCGGGCCTGGCCCGGAAGAACCCACACACTATGTATTACTCTCTGGCCAGGCGTGGCCAGAGAGCTTAAATAAAGGGGCCGGGGTCGCACGGGACTTCCGGTCCAGACCAGTGTATCACGGTGCATGTCTCCTTATTTACCTGTGCTCAACTGGTCACTGCACCCCTGTGAATCCACATCATCACAGGGATCTCTCCAAGCCTAACAATGTATCTGCCCCAGCCTCCAGGAGGGGCACCATCCACCCCCGCCTTTCAATCCTGACTCCACACACCCCCTCCTTACCGCCCTCCCCTATTCCTTAACATCCCCTGATTCCAGGCAAAGGGTTTGTTTCTTCCTGTGCAGGGCGGCGTGACACCAAATATACCCCCTCCCGAGGACGGGGCATCGGAGCAGGGGGTGGAAGGAAAGGGTGGGGTAAGAGCCAGGGATAGGTTCAGGGCGCCTCGAAGTGCCAAGAAGTACTGTGCATGGAACAGGGGGAGCTGCAGGGTACGGGAGTAGGACTGGTAGCAGGGAACGGAAAAGGGAGCAGTGACGTAAGCAGGGTATACAGCAGGTTGCAGGGAGGGCTGCAGGGCACGTGAAAACGGTCTGACCACATGGGAGGGGAGCAGGGTACGAAGCAGGGCATGGCTGCTGGGCAGGAGTACGGTCGGGCAGCAGGGCATAGAGAAAGAAGGGCAGAGGAGTAGGGCATAAAGCAGGGCGCGCGGTCTTCTCGCCTGTGCTCCCTCATGGTCCCCGTCCTTTCTCTCCGCTGAACCCTGCTGGGATTTCACCTTCGTGCTTTGGCAAAACGCTGACATCACCGGGCGCATCCATGTCCAGCAGCCTTCAGCGCCGAGAGTAAGGCGAAAGTGAAAGTGCGCCGAAGCGTTGTGCCCACGTGGAGGCATCAGACAGAAAACTGAGTGCAAATTAAAAAAACAAGCATTGGCATAGCCAATAGGTCTCGCCTTTGGGACCTTATAAGTGTTTAGCCATGCAATAGTTGATGTTGTTGCACCAAGGATATTGTGCTGGATAACTAAACACTTATAAGGTCCCAAAGGCGAGACCTATTGGCTATGCCAATGCTTGTTTTCTCTCTGGGGCTCCACACACTCACACGTAGCCTTCCCTGGAGAGGTTGCAGTGCTTCTTACTGAACGCTAGAGGAAGAGCCCTACCGCCTCTCAGGTGGTCTTAAGCCTTCCCTGGAGAGGTTGCAGTGCTTCTTACTGAACGCTAGAGGCAGAGCCCTACCGCCTCTCAGGTGGTCCCAAGACCGGAAGTTGGTGAGCTTCAGAGCTCAGGAGGCCTCTCTCCTGCTCCCCAGCCACAGCTGATTCCACCTTTAACTTTAAGTACCTAGTTAGTAGCCGAGCTGCACGCCAATGTGCTTGTTTTCCATCGTTGCATTTTTTTTGGCAAAGCCTTCAATTATAGACCGGCACGTCTTACTTGAGAGGTTTTGCTCCCAGAAATCACCCCCTCCCCAACGCTCAGAGACGAGAACTGAGGCGATCGAATATGTAAGACGAAGGACAATGACGTGTTAGCAGGAGGCAACAAGTAATTCCCACCATCAAAAGAAGCTATTATTTTAAGGATTATTTCTTTCTCTAGCCAGTAACTTTTAACTATTCCGACAATTTAGCGATTTTCGGCGGTCTATGAACAGATCCCCCAGAGCAGCGTGTGTCCCTAAATAGGGGCAATGCCCCAGCCTCGCAGAGCTGGAAGAAAAGGTGTGGGGCTGTTTGCGCACCCGTGCATGAGGCACAAACAATGTGCGCAGGATGTGACTGCGGCGCCATTGTTTCCTTTTTTGCAGATATAAATAGCGCGAAGCGGGTCCAAGGGCATTCGAGCGCTTTCTGTCGTCGTAAATTGTCTGGGCTTTCAAAAAAGAAAAGTAAAAACCTTTTTTTTTTTTTTTGTAAAGAGGGAGCGAGAAAGGTGTAAAAGACGTGCAGGACGACGAAGAGAGAAAAAAAGGTGAGGAAGGGAGGGCGGGTTGAAGCCTTTTAAGATGTCTGTGGAGTGGCATGGGCCGAACACTTAAAGCCTGTTTAAGAGCAAAGCAAACGTTAGCGCTGAGCCCAATGTATCCGGAGAAACTCAGCCTTGAGTTAGCACCTCCACCTCCCAATCCCGATGGGTCACCAAAGTGCGCCCTATTAAAAGATCTCACAACTGGAGGTTAAATGAGTGCGGCGTGTAAGAGCGGACGGGGCGGCATTGGACTGAGCCGTCTGGCAGTAATTAAGAAAACACATCTAAATATGAAAATTATAACAAGGCAAGGGGAGGGCTTGAAACCATGGGTATGTGTTTTCGATGTAAGAGAAATCACATGTAAAGCGCTCTGATACCTTCAGGTGTAGCAAGCACTATATAAAACACTAAAATAAATAAGCAATGCCCACCATAGTACCAAGCCAGCACGCCTTGCCTCGCCTGTGCACAATTATGTAGAAGATCAAAAAAGGAAAACAAATCAAGCTTATTTATTTATGGATATATTTATTGCAGATGGTATTAAGTAGCCCGAAACATTACCTCAATTTTCGTGGTTTCTGTGTGGTTAGAAATCTAAAAGACAACATTCGTGTACTCATTCCAGGATGCACAACCTACCAACCAATTCCAAGCAATAAATGTAAAGTCATAAATACATTTTTTTTTTTAAGTCTGAGGGGTTGTCGGAGCACTTTTAATACTTTCCAGGCATAGTGTATATAAGTTGTATATAAGTTGTATAATGTATGCATAGTTGTTCCACTGATATCTGTGGATGCTAAGTGCTCACATACAGTGCCCCGCTGCTGTTCCCCTGGAGCTTAGCCTGGTGTGTGTAGCCGCACTTGGTAACCCGATACAAGGCAATTCCTTAAAACTGTTATGCAACTTTAGAAAAACCTTGCCCAGTTAAAAAGACCGTTGGCAGCTTTATCGGAAGACTTCCGGTGCTTTTGGAGAAACAAACGAATCTGAATTAGCTTGCGCTACAAGGGATACCAGGCCGGCTGACAGGGACGAAAACAAGCATTGGCCGCGCGGCCGTGAAACTGACACGGCCGCGCGGCCGTGAAAGTGAAAGTAGCGGGTTTTGGAAGTGCAAACAGTGGCTTTTGCTGGCGACCAGCTTGCGTTCACGCGAGCATCCAGATGGCGAGGGAAGCCATATGGCGCCTGATCGCGCGTGCACGCTCGCGTGAACGCAGGCTAGTCGCCAGCAAAAGCCACTGTTTGCACTTCCAAAACCCGCTTACTAAAACTCTCGCCAGAGCAGCGCATGCGCTGGCTCAGGCGAGACCTAAAAAGGGGGTTGCGGTGTGCTGGCGAGCTACACTGGTAGTGCTCGGAAAACAGCGCCACTGCCAGTGCTGGAAATATCCAAAAATGCTCCCAAAACTTAATTACAAGAAAGGGAACCAGCACTCGAAATCAGGGGCTCAAAACCTGTTTATTAGGTCAGTTCACATCGGACACTTGGGACACCAAAGAGACGCGTTTCGGCAAGTGTCCGATGTGAACTGACCTAATAAACAGGTTTTGAGCCCCTGATTTCGAGTGCCGGTTCCCTTTCTTGTAATTAAGTTTTGGGTGCATTTTTGGATATATATATATATATATTAAAAAATATATAGAGCATATCTAAGTAAAGTGTACTATTGGTTTCACTATTATCCCTTTTTTCCCTCTCGCTAATACTATATATATGGAGATGTTGTTACATAAGTGATGTTTTACCATGCTTTAAGAGTATATTCTGTGCATCCATTCACATACATTACACGCAGGTATAGCCCTCAGGGATTTTGTTCTTGTTACCTAAGATTTTTTGGGTTCACTATGTGTCAAAGTCTCCCACCTTCCGCAACAGACAAACTGAAAGATTGGATGTGACTGCTTCCTATTCTGATTCAGGCATGTGAATCTATGAAAGATACCCCAATACTGGATAAGAAAATAAGTTACTTATCTGTAACTACGGTTATCCAGTATTGGTATCTTTCATAGATTCACATGCACCCACCCTCCTCCCCGTAGAGGCTGTTTCCTTAATATATTAAGACACTCACTTCTCACTTGTGCTGGGAAAATCTGAGGGAAACTGCCTCTGCTGGGAAGGTTCTAGAGGATGCTAACAGCTAATTGGCTGCATTCAACATTTGGTCCTTTTTTAAAAAGGACATAGGCTATATGAACATGGCTCAGGGACATTATAGCCTATGGCATTATTTGAATACTGCTTGATTATTATACCGTGGGACTCCCATCTCGACGACGGGGAATGATTCAGGCATGTGAATCTATGGAGTATCTCCTCTTGCATGCGGATTGTATCACCGGTGGGGGATATTATCTTGGTGATTAGGGTGATTGTGCGGTCCTGTTATATCAGCCAGGCAAGAAGGCAGCCTGACTTGTCACCTTCTCTCTGTAGTCTTGCCGTGTGGGCAGTGAAATTAAAGCATCGAAGGCACTCTAATAGCTCAGCATATGACATTTTGGCTGTTGCGAGTTGTGTTCTCAACCCAGGAACGCGTTCAACTGTCTTCCCCATTTAAGTAAGCTGGCATTCAGCAGCCGTGCTCTCCCTATCGAGTGTCCTTCGGACTCCCACTATCTGCTGTATGCAGATCTCTCTAAGCACTACCTTGAAGGCGTCGATTTTTCTAGTAGATGTCATGTTATGATTGTCAGTAAAGTAGTGGCAAATTAGAGTGCCACACTCATTGCATAAGACAGGGTCTTCGAGGCAGTCAGGCCGGAGACTCCAAGTGTGCATCAGCGTTCTAGTGATCTTCCACTGAAGGTCAATGTAGTGTGCATCATGATCCGAAACTATGTGGCCTAAATAGTCGGTGTGGTGTATCTGAGGCACTAGAGAAGCAGAGCACAAGAAATTGTCAAGACACACGTGCAACTGGTGGGGCACAGAATAAAAGGAGGTTGTGGGATCGCCATGCGTCCTGTAAGGACCAGTGTTGCATTTTGTACCAAAGCCACACTGCCAGCGCATGAGGGGGAGAGTGCGGTAGAGGAGGATGGGATCTGTTAAGGGCTAGGTCTAGTACACAATTATAGTTTGCTTCAAGAATCCAGGGGAGCGTAGTTTTGTGGGCTTGGACCGCTGAGAGGGCATTTCAGAAGTGTCCATGGTCAGAGTTAGGAGCGTATATGCACCCAAGGAGTAGGATTCGACCTTCTAGGTGACCCTACAGTGGTGCATGGTGCCCTTCCTAATCTATGATGGCATCCAACACCTGAAAGGGGGTACCTGGACGAAGTCAATTGAGGATACTCCATGCATATGCTTAATATCTAGTTGCATGTATTATGCCCCCCAAATGCTTACAAAGGCGCTCAAATTCATCCTTTGTAGTGTGATCCCCTGCAATAGGACAATCTGGGCTTTCTGACGCTTTATGTAGGACAGACTGTGTATCGCTTGCACGTTGTGTGCATACTGCGTACGTTTAGCGTGAGGAGGCGGTAATCAGAGCTGGGGGTATCATTTCATTGTTATCACATGTCCATCGTGTGGGGGTTGCATATCCCTACCCTGCTGAGGCAATCCAATCTAGAGGGGGTAACTGAGGGTAGAAAATCATTGTGTGGTTGAAAGAAAGTGAACAGGGGGAGCCTACTGCAACAGGCAGTACTCACAACCCAGAAGTCTATATTGAAAGACCTAAGGTATAGTGGGGGTGACCAAGCTTTAAGTGATACAACTGTCACTCATAGGCCCATGTTTGTGAGAAGAAAAAGTCAGGGGAGGGCCTCCAGCTAGCAGACGCCGGGGGGTCTCATATCGTGACACCTTGGAGAAGAAAGTAAGGGATCAAATTTGTAAGTGTAGGACCGCTGGGAGGATCGTGCAATGTGCATGCAAGGGATTCCAGGAGGCGCCGAGGAGAGGTGAGTGTCTGGTCCTGGTGGGAGCAGGAGGGGGTATGGTTAGTAGAGGTTTAGTTAAGTAATCAACAGTGAATCACAATACCATAATATGACAAAAATGGGGTATACAGTCTGGGTACATTGGTGCAAACAACATCTTGCAGATTCACTCATTTAAGTGTCTGCAGTTTGTGGGGTCACATTTGGAGGAGTTTGTGAGCCCTGTTGCGAGCTGTCTGAGTGGAAAGTGTCATCATCCGTGGTAAAAATGTGTGAGCCCTTGTCTTCATCTAGGTCAACGGTGGCAGTTCCCATGGTGGCGGCCACCTGTAAGGCCCAATACTTAATTTCTATAATCTGTTCCAAGTTCAGGGGAGTCCTTGGAGAGGATTTTGATGCAGAGGTATGTTGGGGTTTCCTCCAACGATTCTGGTGTGGTTTGGGGCAGTTGAGGTTCTGGCTGGTCAATATGGTGCGACTGTGTCCTAATGTTGTTTTGCCCAGTCCCAGGATTCTTTGATTTCTAGGAAAGAAGCTTGTTGCCACTGAACTGTCCTAGTGTAATCAGGAAACACCATGACCCCTTTTCCCTAGATTCAGGAAGGACCAGAACGGTGAACTGCACGGAGGATGGCATCTCGGTCCTTTAAATGGAGTAATTTCGCCAACATCGGGCTTGAAGGAGAGCCAGAAGGAGGATGCCGAGATGGTACTCGTTGCGCTTTCTCCAATGCTTTCTCCAATGTGAAGAAGTTGGTGAGATCACAGTTAGGGTTAAATGACCTGAAGTTCTTCAGGTAAGCAATGGGGTCCTGGCCCCCTACTCCTTCCGGCAATGCCAGTCTTCCTACGTTGCTCCTCCGGGAGTGGCCTTCAGTGTCCTCTGATCTTTACTCCAAGAAGCGGACTTGCTTCTGTAGATCCTGGATAGCGCATTTGTTGTCAGGGTAGTGAAATTTTTCTTGCCTTCATGACCTTGTCTGAGAGTTTACAATGATCATCGTGGAGGAAGCTAAGCTCAGTAGCCAAAGTGCTGAGTCATGTCTCCATTGAGACTCGGGAATGTTCAATGGCAGCCAACACTTGGTCTAATTTGTCAAACATGGGCATCGCCAGGGCGGTTTCTGCCAATGGCGTTTTAGGGTTGGTTGACTGTGGTGCTGCGCCGGTTGAAGAGGGATCCGAGGTGGCTGATCGGAGTCTGCTCATGATGGAAAGTAGAGGGTATTGTCCCCTCCCCAAGCGATTGTGAAGTACTTGTAGGAATACTTTGTTCTCCCACTGCTATGAAGGCGAAGGAAACAGTTTGGGGAGGTTGTCCGATGGGGTCACTGGGGAGCTAGCCAGAGGGTGCAAGAACCTGAAGGAGTCTCCCTCTGTGAGTGCCAACCCAAGCAATAAGGCAAGGGGGAGTGAGGCTATAGGTTGCACATCCAATTTGCAGGGCTCACGGATGGGCCTAGATGGTCAGCAGAGCCATTCCCCTATCCATGCATTCTGATTGAGCGCGAATGTAGGGGGGTTTAGAGGATGTCAGAAGTAAATGTTGCATGTTAGATGCTGACTGTAGCTTGTGGAGGCAACAAAGAGTTGGCATTTACAGTCCTCTCAACGTCTCAGTGTGAGATTGGGAAGGCTCAAAATTTGTGGTTCAGAGTTTTCAGTCTATTAATTGCATTGCAGTGACCCAATTAGGATTTGCCTATGTCACTAAGTCTAGCAGGTCCCCTACACACTCACCGAAGTGAGCGCCGATGTGAGGGGGAGCAGAGGATGTCTCGCCCCGGCCTAGAAGAGTTCAGCAGGCTCCCAAGAAGGCTAAGCATGAGGAGTAGGTGCGGTGACCGTCCCCGGCCCCCATGGTATGGCAGAAAGGGGGGCATGAGGGGCAACTCACCTTCAGACACCCAGTGCCTCAGCCACGGCAGGGAAGCCCCACAATGAAGGGTACAGGTTCCACAGGAGTACAAGGCATGCCACGCTGCCCAAATCACCTGAAGTAGCAGCCCACAACAGGAGCATGCCCCCTCACGCACACCGATTGGAGCACTGATGCGTGGGGAGGAGGATGCACAGGATGTTGTGTCAGGCTGCAGCGTAGGACTCAGTATAAACAAGCATTGGCATAGCCAATAGGTCTCGCCTTTGGGGCCTTATAAGTGTTTAGCCAGAGCTATTGACTTTGCCAATGTCTTCAAGCTGTGCTGTAGAGAAGTGTGGCTGCTGTGCGGCATGCTGAAAAGTTATAATAAAAAAGTGTCAGAAGCATTTTTGTTACTTTATATATGACCAAGAAGGCATTATGTAAAACTGAACGACCATATTAAAAAAGTATTTACAATAAAAAATGTCCTTAGTTTTCTTTTGTTCTTGCAATGCTGGCAACTTGTTTCTGCCTATTGCAATGGTTGTTTGTTAAAGCTTTTTTTTTGAGGGGGCATAAACAATCAGAGGGTGAAGGTTGGGAACTAGTACCTGTATTATAACACTAGCAGCGGCCAGACGCTAGGGGAGAATCAACAGATGCCAGATTCCGAGAGCAGGCTGAGGTGGTGCTGAGTGATGCTGAGGTGGTAGTGGTGGTGGTGGTGACTGTTGCGGAGACGATGCTGAGGTGTTGCCGAGCCATGCTGCGGCGGCGCCGAGCCATGCTGCGGCGGCGCCGAGTCATCCTGCGGCGGCACCGAGTCATCCTGCGGCGGCGCCGAGTCATCCTGTGGTGGTGCTGAGAGATGCAGTGGTTGCACTGAGTGATGCTGTGGTTGCACTGAGTGATGCTGTGGTTGCACTGAGTGATGCTGTTGTTGCACTGAGTGATGCTGTGGTTGCACTGAGTGATGCTGTGGTTGCACTGAGTGATGCTGTGATGGCGTTGAGTGATGCTGTGATGGCGTTGAGAGATGTTGTGTTGGTGCTGAGTGTTGCTGTGCTGGCTCTGATTGATGCTGTGGTTGCGCTGAGTGATGCTGTGGTGTTGCCGAGTGAGAGATAGAGTGAAGATATAATGCCCAATTAGAGAGGGTGGTGAGAGAGAAAGAGAGAGAAAGGGTGTACATAGAATAAAGAGTGGAGCGGGATAGAGAGAGAGAGAAAGAAGGGGAGAGAGAGTGAATGAAGGAGTTTGAAAGAGAAACAGATAAAGGGGTGAGAGAGAATGAAAGGCGGAAAAAGTAACCTTAAATATAGCTTTGTGCTTTGCGCGAATAAATATTTTAAAAAAACAGTGAGAGACAAAAATACTGGTAATTAGGCTGTGACTCCCAATATAAAACAAATAGCGATATAAGGTGAAATCAACCCACCGAAGCAATATTTCTAACTAGACAAAAAAAGCTTGCATTTCAATGCTAATCGCTGTTGTTTTTCATGTGACTGTAGTCCAGGGCCCTCAGTTGGTAATGTGAGCTGCTGCTGCGATTGAAACATCAGAGTCCAGAGAGTTAATGAGCCATGACGAGGAAATGAGGAAGAGATAGGAAACAACAGATGCCAGCTGCGCGTGCACGCCATCGTGAACTCAAGCTGGTCGCCAGCCGAAAGCCAGTGTTTGCACTTCCAAAACCCACTTACTAAAACTCTCGGCCAGACCAGCGCAAGCGCTGGTGCAGGCCGAGACCTAAAAAGCTTGCATTTCAATGCTAATCGCTGTTGTTTTTCATGTGACTGTAGTCCAGGGCCCTCAGTTGGTAATGTGAGCTGCTGCTGCGATTGAAACATCAGAGTCCAGAGAGTTAATGAGCCATGACGAGGAAATGAGGAAGAGATAGGAAACAACAGATGGCAGCTGCGCGTGCACGCCATCGTGAACTCAAGCTGGTCGCCAGCCGAAAGCCAGTGTTTGCACTTCCAAAACCCGCTTACTAAAACTCTCGGCCAGACCAGCGCAAGCGCTGGTGCAGGCCGAGACCTAAAAACAGGGACTGTAGCTTACCCAGGGTCTCCCCACACAGTGAAGTCAAGGGCTGCAATGCAGCGTACTCACAGTGGTCGATGTGGTGAGCGTAGTCCGCAGTGTCTCAAGAATCCCCAGCCGGAGAGGCGATGTTCACCAGGGTCAGGCTGCTGCAGGGTGCATTGGCCCCGCCTGTGCACCGATCCGAGTGCCGTGTTAAGGGAGAGGGAAGTGGGATGATGTGCGGCCAGTCATCTCCTCAGCATAGAACTCCTCAGTCTGTGCCGGTCAAAGGTGCTGAAGCAAGGGGGAGAGCGACGCCATGATGAATGGGCCCGGGAGGGCATGACAGGGCGAGGGTGGTAGGAGGTGCCACGTAGAAGTGGCCCCCTCTGCTCTCCACCCAGAACCCCCACTGATTCCACCGGGGCAAGGTCCAGTACTGGGTCAGCCGTCTGAGGGTCCCAGGCTACGGCACACCTCGCACTGGTCAGGGCCGGGTGGGAGTCAGCCTCGGTGTCCGGAAATGTCGCTCAGGAGCATGCAGGATGCCACAGGAATCACTGCTAAGATGGGCCAGGGATGCCAGCGCACTTAAACAGATCCCAGCGGGCCACCAGAGGCGGTCCTGAACCCGTACTGGATGTCCGATAAGTTGACACTATCCTCCACCCAAGCCTAAGGGTGGGAGAGTAAAACATGACCTAGAACCTTTACAGTGGAGTCCAAGAGAGAGATCGGCTAATAACAGCTGGTGTCCTCTCGATTCCATTTTTAAAGATTGGGACGATTAGCGAGTTGGACCATGAAGGAATGTTGGTGGAAGAGCTGACTGCTCTTAAAACGTTAGCTACCAAAGGGCCCCCCAGATCTAGATTACTTTTCAATAGGTCTAAAGGGACACCGTCCGGGGCCTGGGGCTTTTCCACTAGGGCTGGACCTAACGGCCACTATCACTTCTTCCAATGATAGACAGTACTTGGGGATAAAACAATCCTTTGCTGCAATTGGAGAATCACTGTCATTGCCTATTTTGTCACTAATGTAATAAACCTCCCCAAAAAAGTAGCCCACTCGTGGCCAGATATGGCAGATTCAATCATGGGTTCTTCATGATTAAGGAATGTTTGATTTATGATTCCAGAAAGCCTTCTAATCATGCTTCCTGGAATTCTTCTTAGGGTTTTAATCTGAGGGCATTTTTCATTTCTACATTCACCCTTTTGTAGGTCTTCCTACAACGAGCAACCTCAGGAGCAGACCTAGGCTGCTTGTGGAGAGAGGCCATTAGCTCTTTGTAAGATCTGGAGCTGAGTCAAATCATCCACTTTTCTTATTGGGGCCCTCACAGGCTGCTCTACATAGTGCCCATGACACTGCCTCTGAGAGGGTGATAAATTCTTTCTTTATACTAACTCAGTATAGTACGGCTACCCTTGACCAAATAGGATGTGAAAGTTTCAGCGTTACCAAACTCCCACCTAATACGAGTGCCCTTTTTCCTTTGAGCAGAGATACTGTTGATTCTCCTTGTGTAACAACCTTTCTCCTGCCAGTTACTGATGTCTACAACAAAGCTTTGAAGAAGGTGATCGCTCAATGCAAGATTATGTAGTATCTGTTCCCCCCTTAACATCTAGATTGGCAGACAGTAATATAGAATCAATTCCGGAGCCGTCTTACTCACAAAAGTCTTAGGGAAAAAAACATTCATAGTGCTATATTCATTAGATAAACACACATTGAATTTCATCTTCAAGTAATTGATATTGTTCCCAAATACATCATGAGAAAAGTGAAGTAGAGAATTCCCTTCAAACTCCTTTAAGCCACAACCATCTTTATACACTGGGGGGCAGAGATCAACAATAAAATCATCCCCTCACCCCAAACCAAGCCCAACTCGCTGCCACCTCTGAAGTTGAGGGAATCCAAATCAAGGTCCAATTTTGACAAAATGCAACCTCTATCTGCTGTTGGAATGTTATTATAGAAGATAACAATGCCCAATCGAAAGCCTGACACAAATTCTGGACCAAGGACCTCAATAAATGATGTATCAGCTGCATAGAGAAAACGTTTGCCATTGACCAGGGTCGAGATGTAAGTCGCCAGGTGCCCCCTAGGGTGGCCAGATGAAGATGGAATAGCTGGTAAATGGAACGTTTTGAATCCATTATTTTGAACAGGCGACACAGCCCATGTTTCCTGAAGGCATAATATCATAAAAGCTCAAGAACAGTGGAGTTGGTGTGATATTGACCTTTACTCGGGCTGGTCTAGCATCAGGTTCCTGGTTCCACTGGATATTAACAGTGCCAAGGGCTTGCTGGAAGGGAAGTATTGTGGAAGTGTCACATTTAATTTCAGGTGCTGGAGCTGGAATTATTTGCAAGAGTAGACAAAGCCCAAGTGGCGCAAGTCGCATTCCTCTAAAGTTGTTAGAAGAGTTACAATTGCACACAAGAGGTGACATTCTACACTTTCCACTGTGGCTTCAATTACGAATAGGGAGTTATGAGGTTCTCATCCTCTGCCTAATATCACTTTCATGAAGTCACACAGAGGGGGGCTTGAGGAGGTTTAAGGACCAGCGAGGACAAACACCCCACTCTTATAAACCAAGCACACAAAGAGCCCTCGGTTCTGGAGTAAGACGGGCGAGTATGTGGATAGAAACAACTATGCTGAGATGGGAAAGGAGGGGAATTCCCTTTTAAGGACGGTTTCCCTCACACACCAGAGGTGTCATGCTTCATCATAGGGATACCTCCTCGCGTCACGAACCCAGTCGTGACGTGGGCTACAACCCCCTTGATGCGAGGGAAGAGCTCAGGGATGTTTTAAAGAGGGTGTTCATATAACCCCCAGAGAGCGTGATGTGTGGGGTAGGGAGTGCGGTCCTCAAAAACTAGTGATATAAAACTAGCTACGTGGTTAGCCGAACATAGTTTATTATTGCTACCTGGTGCTAGGCTTAAAAACAGAAAGTGTGTGGTGTAACTGCCGACATTAGAGGCATTTGCACTGGCAAGTGATCGACATGTTTCAGCCTATTGACCTATATTAGTGTCTCGGCCTTCATCAGGATCTCTTACTAGCTACTGCTAAACGTGAATGAACTAGGTGAAAAAGAAAAAACAGAAACGCCGGTGTATAATACTAAACCAGTGATCCGGCAGTTCATCCGATTCACCAGTAAAACCTGTGATGATACAAAAGACAACAAACCACGCAGTTAAAATCGTATGATAAGGTACAACATAGTTGGACCACATTCTCGCACAGCGAAAGAGACAATTATATGTACATTGTACGTGATTGTACAGCAGAAGTAGTGTGACCATGCACTCGGTAATTACTTAGTTCTGCAAAACTCACCTGCAACAGTCAGGTATTATACTACATCTGTCCTGGGCTGAGAGCCTTAGGTACATACGCCAATCAAACCAAATGGGTAGAGGTGGTGGCGTTAAAGTGTGAAAGGATTTGCGCTTAATTATAGCGGGGACAAGCATACAGTATACGAGCAATCCGTCAATAGAAGTCCTTAGTGTTTGTAGGTGGAAGCAGTCAGAGCCATGAGTCAGGGGTGTTGTATAAGCCCTGAGAGTGGAAACTCACAGCGCGTGTCAGTGTCACAAAGGTGCCAGGGGGTCCTGCCCTTGGCTAGTGGGGTAGTGTCAATGAATAAGCACAGCCTCAAATTGGGAGCTGTATATAGTGACAGAGCGCATGAGAATTCCAAGCAGAGTTAAAACCAGAGGTAAAACCGGAGTTAAAATACAAGTGTGGGAAATGTGCCTGACCTCAATTAGACTAGAGGTGCCACGCCCCTAAAGGCAGAAAGGATGTCAAGAATGTACGGGAGAGGTCTGTTCTTGCCCCCTTCCCTTTAAATACACATGCATACCATCAGCAGGCTCAACTGACCTGAGCCATCGCGCTATCATGAGCCAATGCGCTAAGCAATCACCATGACCACTGGGTAATATTTTTAAAGAATGTATAGGACAGCGGTGAGAATCATGTTATGAGGAATGCAAAAAACCGCCATGGGGAATGAGGAGGCCAAACCCGGCATGGCAATCATTATTAAGCCAGCGTGGAGTCCGGCACTGCCAAGGCGCTTGAATGGGGCCAGCAGTTGGGTGCGAGCGGAGTCATTATCTTAAACGACCGCGCTCAACCTGTTCTTAGTGAGGTGTCAAAAGTACCAACTCACTGCTAAACGGTGTAACATTGAACATTAAACAAGGGCAGCTACGGAGTACTGCCTGATTACTGAGCCTCTAATCTTTTGAGAAGCCGCTAGCGTGGCAATCCTACAGAAGCCAACGCGGAGCGGATTACAGATACCGCGCGTCCTGGGCGCGTGTCCGTAACAGCATGTGGGTGTACGGGGGGTCATAATCTTAATATTGCCTCTGAGCTCCGTGCGTGGATAGCCCCTGGTGCAATAATGATCATAAAGCCTATGAAGAGGACTGACAACTCAGCGCGGCGGGGGCGCGTGACCAGTATGCTAACATCAGCAAAAGGGCAAAGGTACAGGGACTGCTAACACTCACTTACCGCTCTGCTGGAGCGTGGGGTCCTGTGCGTATGTCCGCTAGACAGGGAGGAAGCCTGCCGGCGGATATTCAAATTAAATAGTCAGCGTGAGCTCTGACCTCGAAACTACTTCCTGGAGGCAGCGGCAGGCATGTTGGGAGTGGTAGTTATATCAAGTAGGTATACAGAAACGGAAGCCTACTCGCAGTATGGGTGGTTGCAATTGCAATTTTATAAAGGAGTGTCAAATAGTGATGGAAGTCGCGTATGATGGAAGAAATTTAGTAATACAGCGACATCGTGACCTTCCAATTCCTGCTAAAAATAGGTGCAAGGTTCCAGAAATGTGTATCGTTAAACAGGGGCAGCTCCAAAGTACTGCCTGATTATTTTACCTCTGATCTTTGGCGAAGCCACTAGCGTGGCTGCCAGCGTAGCAATCATATATCAGCCAGCGCAAAGCATGGTGCAGCACAGGCATATCTACAACGCAGGGCACCCTGACTCTGAGAGAGGGGGTAACTAAAATGTAATGCCGGACGGTGCAACCAGAGTGACTGCGTGGATGGTCAGTTATAACAGTATATGGTGGCGCCTAAAGTGTTAGAAAGAAGGCACCCCAGGTAAATTAGAACCACATAGTTCAGCATTAGTGGCTCAGTGGGGGTCATTGTCAGCAATATATCATGATGCAGAGTCGCCCGGGGATTTGCAGAGTATCCTAGAAGCTGGGGGGACTAAGTGAGTGACAGCCACGGTACGTCGTCATTTAACCCATGTTTGGATGTACCCAGTCTGAACACCCATCTTTGTTCGATTCGCAATAGTTTTTTAGGGAGGTTGGGTGTGGTCGCATTGAGGTTAGGTTTGTCAAGCACTGTCCAGCTCAGTGTATCTGCCTGATGATCCATTTCTAAAAAATGTTTTGTTAATTTAGTAGTTTGTTTGGCACATCTGATGGTGCTCTTATGTTCCAAGATCCGTGTTCTTACTTTACGTGTGGTCATCCCCACATATCTCAGGCCACAGGGGCAGGTACAATTGGTGTGGTGTCTGAGTTCCCAAGGTTTATTTGTACCAATGTCAATGGTCTTGGTTGCTGTCGTTTGTGGGCAAGCCGCACACGGAAAGTGTCCCTGGACAGGTGGAAGGTCCCATAAGGTGTTCTGTCTCTGAGGTGCCACTGGAGGTGGTCGGGTACGTACCAGGCTGTCTCTTAAGTTTCGTCCTCGTTTGAATGCAAAAAGGAGTTTCTCCAGAGTAAGCGTACCTTTATTCAAGATGTTCCAGTTGCGATTAATGGTTTTCTTAACCACATTAGAGAGGGAATTGAAGGTATTAACGCAAACCAATCTTGTTTGCTGTTGTCTGTTGGGGATGGTGTCCAACAAGGCAGTGCTCATTTGGCTGATTTCTTAACAAGCGCTGCCGGGTAAGGCCTATCCAGGAGGTTGCGTCGTAAATTCGAGGCATGTTCCTTGTATTTGTCTACGCTAGAGCAATTGCGCCTCAATCTGAGGAACTGTCCGAAAGGAAGGTTATTCCTCAGTGATTTCGGGTGATGACTATCATATTGGAGAAGAGCATTACGGGCCATCGGTTTCTGATAAAGTTCTGTCTCGAGGTGGCCGTCACGTGGGACAATGAGAAGGTCCAAGAAAGGGAGTCTTTCTTTGCTGTAGTCACATGTGAACCGGAGATGTCCATTCTGCGTGTTCAGCCATTGGTGGAAAGTGTCGATGGTTGCTGGATCACCTCGCCACACGAACAGGATATCGTCTATGTACCTTTTCCATAACAGGATTTGGGGCAGGTACGGGTTGTTAATGGACAGGACGACATTCTGCTAGAAGACGTGCATATAAAGATTTGAGAGGCTCGGGGCGAAAGTACTGCCCATCGAAGTACCATATACTTGCAGGTGGAGTTGGTCTTCAAACTGGAAGTAGTTCTCCTTAATGGCCAAAGTGGCACATCCATAATGAATGGTATGGGTGTGATGGTGTCTGGTGGGTTGCGACTCAGTGGCTCTTAAATGGTCGCAAGTGTCTGATCCTGAGGGATACAGGTGTACAACGACTCAACATCGAAAGAGACCAAGTAATCGGTCTCGGAGTCGAATTCAAGTTTCCTCAGTAAGCAGAGCACCTCCTTTGTGTCCTGTAAATAGTTGGGCATAGCTTTGACCAGAGGTCGAAGGAAAAAATCCACAAACTGGGACAAAGGCTCAAGGGACGAACCAATACCGGAGATGATCGGTCTTCCTGGTGGTGGTCTCTGTGGCTTGTGGATCTTGGGTAGGATGTAAAAATAGGGAGTGATGGGTTCCTCTGTATGCAGGAACTCCGCTTCCTTTTGTGTAATCCACCTGTTGTCCATGGCTTTGGTAGTCATGATGGCAATGATGTTGGTAACCCTCTCTGTAGGATCCTGTTGTAGGGGGCGATAAGATGTAGACACGCTCAACTGGCGGAGACATTCAGATCTGTAAGTAGTGGTATCCAGGAGAACTATGGAGCCACCCTTGTCAGATGGCTTGATGGTTAGAGTTTTGTCCATGCTGAATGTGCGTAGGGCCTGTTGTTCCCGTTTGGGAATGTTGTTATAGGCCCTTGGAAGTGAGGACAATTTGGAGTCTAAATCCTTGAGGACTGCTTTCTCGAAGGTTGCAAACGTCGATTTGCAGCGTAAGTTGGTGTTCGTGGTATCCGTGCCTGTGTCCGCAGGAGTCTTGTCAGCAAAGAAGAAGTGTAGTCTTACTTTGCGGAAAAATTGATGGACCTCCTGGTGAAGTTGAAATAGGTCTCCACTGTAAGTTGGTACAAAGCCAAGACCACGGTTAAGTACAAGTTGCCCATCAGCTGTCAACTGGCGTTGGCTCAAGTTTACCACTAGATCGCAGCGGAGTTCCTGCATACAAAGGAACCCATCACTCCCTATTTTTACATACTACCCAAGATCCGCAAGCCACACAGACCACCACCAGGAAGACCCATCATCTCCGGTATTGGTTCGGCCCTTGAACCTTTGTCCCAGTTTGTGGATTTTTTCCTTCGACCTCTGGTCAAAGCTATGCCCACCTATTTACAGGACATGAAGGATGTGCTCCGCTTACTGAGGGAGATTGAATTCGACTCCAAGACCGATTACTTGGTCTCTTTCGATGTTGAGTCGTTGTACACCTGTATCCCTCAGGATCAGACACTTGCGACCATTGAAGAGCTACTGAGTCGCAACGCACCAGACACCATCACACCCATACCATTCATTATGGAGTGTGCTACTTTGGCCATGAAGGAGAACTACTTCCAGTTCGAAGGCCAACTCTACCTGCAAGTATCTGGTACTTTGATGGGCAGTACTTTCGCCCTGAGCCTGGTGACTCTTGCACGTCTTCGAGCAGAATGTCGTCCTGTCCATTAACAACCCATACCTGTCCCAGATCCTGTTAGGGAAAAGGTACATAGACGATATCCTGATTATGTGGCGAGGTGATCCAACATCCATCGACACTTTCCACCAATGGCTGAACACGCAGAATGAACATCTCCGGTTCACATGTGACTACAGCAAAGAAAGACTCCCTTTCTTGGACCTTCTCATTGCCCCACGTGACGGCCACCTCGAGACAGAACTTTATCAGAAACCTATGGCCCATAATGTTCTTCTCCAGTATGATAGTCAGCACCCAAAATCACGGCGGGATAACCTTCCTTCCGGGCAGTTTCTCAGATTGAGGCTCAATTGCTCTAGCGTGGACAAATACAAGGAACATGCCTCGAATTTACGATGCAACCTCCTGGATAGGCATTACTCAGCAGCGCTTGTCAAGAAATCAGCCAAACGAGCACTGCACAATAACAGGGATGCCTTGTTGGACACCATCCCCAACAGACAACAGCAAACAATATTGGTTTGCGTTAATACCTTCAGTTCCCTCTCTAATGAGGTTAAGAAATCCATTAATCGCAAATGGAACATCTTGAATAAAGGTACGCTTACTCTGGAGAAACCCCTATTTTGCATTCAAACAAGGACGAAACTTAAGAGACAGCCTGGTACATACCCGACCACCTCCAGTGGCACCTCAGAGACAGAACACCCTATGGGACCTTCCACCTGTCTAGGGACACTTTCCGTGTGGGACGTGTGCGGCTTGCGCACAAACGACAGTAACCAAGACCATTGACATCGGTACAAATAAACCCTGGGAACTCAGACACCACACCAATTGTAACAGTGAAAGAGTTATTTACCTGATTACCTGCCCCTGTGGCCTGAGATATGTGGGGATGACCACACGTAAAGTACGAACACGGATCTTGGAACACAAGAGCACCATCAGATGTGCCAAACAAACTACTAAATTAACAAAATATTTTTTAGAAATGGATCATCATGCAGATACACTGAGCTGGACAGTGCTTGACAAACCTAACCTCAATGCGACCACACCCAAACTCACTAAAAAACTATTGCAAATTGAACAAAGATGGGTGTTTAGACTGGGTACATCCAAACATGGGTTAAATGACGACGTACCGTGGCTGTCACTCACTTAGGGGCTTATTAGGATGGCGGGCGGATGTCCACCGCCGGTCCGCCGGACCGGCGGTGAACATCCGCCCATGATCGCAAGCCAGAAAACCGCCGGTCAGATTAGGATGGCGGTGGTGACCGCGGCGGTGGGAAATTCCGCCCGCTGCTTTTCCCCCGGTTGCCATCCGCACTCCTGCCTTGCAGACAGAGAAGGACCGGGATAATGGTGGCGGTGCCGATCTGGCTCCGCCCGCATGATTATGATGCCGGCAGTAGCCAGCCTTTCCTCAGCGGTCAAACCGCCATGGAAAGGCAGGCGGAGAATGTCTTCCGGGGGCCCGTTGCGGGCCCCCAATGTGTTGGGGTGGGGGGGGTGCACTGGGGTGTACCCTTGGTCCCCCCCTACATTTCCCTGTACCAGGTGGCAGGCACTGTGCAGTGCCTGCCACACAGTTCAGGGAAATGCAGGACATGCTCCTTTGGACATCGCGGCGGTGCAGCGTGCAGCAGCAACCGCCGCAATGTTAAAGCCCGCGATCCGACTGCTGCGGTTGGATTTCGAGCAAGGACCATCGTAATGCGACCGGCGGTTATGTCACGGGCCTTGCGGGCGGTCTTTTCCCGCTACCATGGCGGTCGGGGAGGTTTTCCGACCGCCATCCTAATGAGCCCCTTAGTCCCCCCAGCTTCTAGGATAGTCTGCATATCCCCGGGCATCTCTGCATCATGATATATTGCTGACAATGACCCCCACTGAGCCACTAATGCTGAACTATCTGGTTCTAATTTACCTGGGGTGTCTTCTTTCTAACACTTTGGGCGCCACAATATACTGTTATAACTGACCATCCACGCAGTCACTCTGGCTGCACCGTCAGACATTACATTTTAGTTACCCCTCTCTCACAGTCAGGGTGCCCTGCATTGTAGATATGCCTGTGCTGCACCATGCCTTGCGCTGGCTTATATATGATTGCTATGCTGGCGGCCACGCTAGCGGCTTCACGAAAGATCAGAGGTAAAATGATCAGGCAGTACTTTGGAGCTGCCCCTGTTTAATGTTACACATTTCTCGAACCTTACACCTATTTTTAGCACAAATTGGAAGGTCATGATGTCGCTGTATTACTACAATTCTTCCACCATATGCGACTTCCATCATTAAGTGGCACTCCTTTATAAAATTGCAATTGCAACCACCCATACTGCGAGTATGCTTCCGTTTCTGCATACCTACCACTCCCAACATGCCTGGCGCTGCCTCCGGGAAGTATTTTCGAGGTCAGAGCTCACGCTGACTATTTAATTTGAATATCCGCCGGCAGGCTTCCTCCCTGTCTAGCGGACATACACACAGGACTCCACGCTCCAGCAGAGCGGTAGGTGAGTGTTAGCAGTCCCTGTACCTTTGCCCTTTTGCTGATGTTAGAATACTGGTAAGCGCCCCTGCCGCGCTGGGTTCTCAGTCCCCTTCATAGGCTTTATGATCGTTATTGCACCAGGGGCCATCCACGTATGGAGCTCAGAGGCAATATTAAGATTATGACCCCCCGTACACCCACATGCTGTTACGGACACGAGCCCAGGACACGCGGTGTCTGCAGTCCGCTCCGCGTTGGCTTGTGTAGGATTGCCACACTAGCGGCTTCTCAAAAGATTAGAGGCTCAGTAATAAGGCAGTACTCCGTAGCTGCCCTTGTATAATGTTCAACGTTACACCATTTAGCAGTGAGTTGGTACTTTTGACACCTCACTAAGAACAGGTTGAGCGCAGTCGTTTAAGTTAATGACTCCGCTCGCACCCAACTGCTGGCCCCATTCAAGCGCCTTGGCAGTGCCGGACTCCATGCTGGCTTATTAATGATTGCTGTGCCGGGTTTGGCCTCCTCATTCCCAATGGCGGTCCTTTGCATTCCTCATAACATGATTCTCACCGATGTCTTGTACATTCTTTAAAAATATAACCCAGTGGTCATGGTGATTGTTTAGCACGTTGGCTCATGATAGCGCGATGGCTCAGGTCAGTTGAGCCTGCTGATGGTATGCATGTGTATTTAAAGGGAAGGGGGCAAGAACAGACCTCTCCCTTACATTCTTGACATCCTTTCTGCCTTTAGGGGCGTGGCACCTCTTGTCTAATTGAGGTCAGGCACATTTTCCACATTTTAACTCTGCTTGGAATTCTCATGCGCTCTGTCACTATATACAGCTCCCAATTTGAGGCTGTGTTTATTCATTCACTCTACACCACTAGCTAAGGGCAGGACCCCCGGGCACCCTTGTGACACTGACAGGCGCTGTGAGTTTCCACTCTCAGAGCTTATACAGCACCCCTGACTCATGGCTCTGACTGTTTCACCTACAATCACTAAGGACTTCTATTGACTGATTGCTCATATACTGTACGCTTGTCCCCGCTATAATTAAGCGCAAATCCTTTCACACTTTAACACCACCACCTCTACCCATTAGGTTGGATTGGCGTATGTACCTAAGGCTCTCAGGCCAGGAATAGATATGGTATAATACCTGACTGTTGCAGGTGAGTTTTTCAGAACTAAGTAATTACTGAGTGCATGGTCACACTAGTTCTGCTGTATCATCAAGTACAATGTACAAATAATTGTCTCTTTCGCTGTGCGAGAATGTGGTCCAACTATGCTGTACCTTATCATACGATTTTAACTGCGCGGTTTGTTGTCTTTTGTTTCATCACAGGTTTTACCGGTGAATCGGATGAACTGCCAGATCACTGGTTTAGTATTATACACCGATGTTTCTGTTTTTTCTTTTTCACCTATTTCATTCACGTTTAGCAGTAGCTAGTAAGAGATCCTGATGAAGGCCGAGACACTCATATAGGTCAATAGGCTGAAACATGTCGATCACTTGCCAGTGCAACTGCCTCTAATGTCGGCAGTTACACCACACACTATTTTGTTTTTAATCCTAGCACCAGGTAGCAATAATAAACTATGTTGGGCTACCCTCGTAGCTAGTTTTATATCACTAGTTTTTGAGCACCGCACTCCCTACACCACACATCACGCTCTCTGGGGGTCATATGAACACCCTCTTTAAAACATCCCTGAGCTCCTCCCTCGCAGCAAGGGGGTTGTAGCCCACGTCACGACTAGGTGCGTGACGCGAGGAGGTATCCCTATGATGAAGCATGACACCTCTGGTGTGTGAGGAAACCGTCCTTAAAAGGGAATTCCCCTCCTTTCCCATCTCAGCATAGTTGTTTCTATCCACATACTCTCCCATCTTACTCCGGACCCGAGGGCTCTTTGTGTGCTTGGTTAATATCGCTTTCAGCCTGCTGTACTTGGGAGATAACTTCTTGGTAGTGTCTTTCTGTGTGCACACTTATAGCTGTCAAGGGTGTGGGTAAATGCTTAGAAAAATCAGAGCCTATGACTCCTCTCAGAAGTCCACTTTCTGGTGCATTAGAGTTGTTGGAACTTGGCGACAATGGACTGGTGTAATGAGGTGGAAGCACTGGTAACAGCTGAATCCCCCAAATGAAAAATTAATCCTTGAGCTGCCAAACAAGGGTGGCTATTTCCGGGGAAGACCAAGTAGTAATAGTAATGTCTCTACCCCTTAAGGCTGGATTTTTCCTGAACTCTATTGAGTCCAGATGTGTGGTATTAATATGTCTGGTCCTCGTCACTGTCCCAAGCAGTTTCAAAATTGTACTCCTGTTAAGGACATCATGTTTGCCCCTGGAGACATAGTGCGGAATGAACTCAAGCTTATTCGTTGAAAAGTTGGAAATACATGTAGACTTCTGTTGTATCGCTTCTGCTACCTCAATGTGATTTACCAAGTTACTTTGTGGATGTAATGAAGTTGTTACGAAAGAAGAAGGGTGGGCTGTTGGAGCATTAGAGCTTTGATGATCTGTACAAGGATGAAAAGACCCAAAGGCAGGCCTCCCAGTCAAATTGCACACCTTTCAAAGCAGTCCTCGATTAGCACAAGTACGACTGGCAAAGTTAGGAACAAATCTACTATAGAACTCGGCTGTCCTCAAAATTGCTTGCATGTCTTCTTTCTTGTTATGCCAAGATAAACCTGAAATAGTCTTTACAAGATCATCCTTAGGTTTAACCCCATCTGCTGAGATAATGTTTCCCAATGAAGTAATCCCAAGCAGACAGAATTTGCATTTGCTGACTTTCCATGTAAGTCTCTGTAAAACTAAAGATCCTCAGTACTTCTCTAATCATTTCCAGATGAACACCCAAATTGTCTCTGAAGATCACGGCATCGTCTTGAAAGAATTTTACTCATGAAACCTTCCCAAAGTATCATTCATCACTGTTTGGAAACAGACGCTGCTGAGCAAAGACCAAAAAGCATCCTGTTGAAGCAAAATATCCCAAAAGGTGATATGAACGCAGTGAGGTCCTTTGAGTCATCAGTCAGGTGAACCTGATGAAAAGCCGAGGTGAGATCCAGCGTGGAGCAAAACCTAGCACACCTTAGCACCCCTACTATCTCCATTATACTGGGAAGGAGAAACTTATCATCCACTATCTCTTTGTTGAGCTGTCTGAGATCCACACACAATCTGATCTGACCAGAGCTTTTAGTTGCCACCACAACATGTGAGTAGTTGAAAAGTTTGAGCACTCCGCCCATCATCTTGTTGTGTTTACCACAAAAGGAGTAACCCATTCAGAAGATTCTACAGCTTCAATTATCCCCTCTGCACGCACACGTTTCAACTCCAGTTTCTCTGAGCTTTGCAAGTTAATGGGAATATTCCTAATGTTACATACCACAGGTATGGCATAATATTTCAAATGAATCCATTGTACATAACCCCTGACATAGCCCACCTTATTAGAAAAAACATCAGGGAATTCTTTAAGAAAATCGTCAGCATATGTGCCAGAAGGTAATTCAACAGATTCAATCTTTCTGACCTGAAATTGGGGCTCTGAATTAGGGCCAATGTAAATCCCAAGAATTTTCTGATGTGGCCAGCTTAACACAGTATTCCGCTTATCTGGTACATACATCTTACCCTGTGCTACATTACCTTGAAGCTCAATTTGTGCCTTAAATTGGCCAATAACTCAATGGGTTTACCCCAGTAACTATAGGGTGTGATGTCAGGATTCTTCAGCTCGACCTTCCCTTGAAAACACTTGGCAAAATTCAGAAACTAAGGAAAGTCTTCCTCCAGAATCCATCATCATCATTGTGACTACAATACCATTAAGAGATACTTAGT
Source organism: Calotriton arnoldi (assembly GCA_963921515.1). NCBI lineage: Eukaryota > Metazoa > Chordata > Amphibia > Caudata > Salamandridae > Calotriton > Calotriton arnoldi. Next base: position 400,543 of record CAWUFW010011363.1, on the reverse strand, counting down.
AAGATGGATGCTCGCAAAGAATGCTGGACAAACACTTGATATCATTAACAAGACTACCTCCGGAACATTTGTATCACTTTTTAAAAAAACTCTTCTTGGGATCATTAGATTTACAACATTTCCTGAAATGCCCCTTCTTGCAACATTTCTTATAAATGACATTTATGCCTGGACACTTTAAAATTAGCAAAGTGATTAGGGCTCCCACATCTGAAGCAAACATTTTTCCCTTTTACAACAGTGGGAGATGGTCTCTTCCATATGGGTGAGACAGTACACACAGTAGATGCAGCATCCTTGTGTTTCTGTAGTTCCTGAATACACAACAAGGAATGTTCAACACTCTTGGCAATAATTAGCACCTGATTAAGATCAGGATCATTTGTGGTTATCTAAAGGTTTGATTAATTTTTCAAACTCATTGAGCAATAGGAATTGTGAAGCATCCTCACCACCTTCAGTTTCTACTTCTGGCAAATGTTCAAATATCTCTTGACCCTCAGCCCCTGAGCACTGTAGTAGAATGGATGCTTTTTTCTCCAGAGATAAATTTGGGCCACAAACTCTCAAATAATTTATGAATACTTTTTTTCCATTTGGCCACAGGAAAGGGGGTGTTCTCAAGGGGACCTTAAATGATGTTTGCATTACAGAAAATAAGAATAAGAGGGAAAGCTATAAGAAAGGGAAGAGGAAAAAAACAAGAGAACAAGGAAAGAAAAAAGGCAGAGTATTGGAACCACTGAAACACGGAAATGTGCCCGAAATCCTCCTAAAAGTAAAAAGTTAATAAGAGCATAATATGGAGTATTTCTACAAGTGCTGAATACAGAAGTCTGTGGTCAGTTTCACTGGAGGAAGTGGGGGTGGCAGTCTGATCAAAGCTTCAGTGGAGCCAGAACAATCCTGAAGGAAGAACACTTGCATAGCTCTGAAACATGAAGATGAAGATCCTGAAGATAAATGAATGAAAACTAGCAGAGAGTGGGCACAGTCTAATGTCGAGGGAGCGCAAGAGAATTCCAATGTGCACTGTGAATTCAACTTCGTGATGACACGAGGATGATAAGTAGACCTCACACGTAGAAGATTACCTGCAGCGAGTGCAAGCCACAGAGGGTGGAATTCCAGTGGGCTCAGAGAATTCCAGTTCGACACAAGGCAGAGCTGAGTACGAGAAACACACGATGGACTCATGCTGTGTAGATCCACACACACTCAAGCAGGAGAGCTAAGCCAGTTGCGTTGGAACTGTGAGGGAGCGTGAGCACAGCACTATCAGATGAGTCTCGCTGGTGACATGTAGGTCTGACAAATTCTGAAAAGAAAATCTAAAAGAAAAAAGTGGAACAATCTGTGATTCAAGTACAGTACCTTATGAACTTTAGCAGGGCTGTAGAAATACAAATAGATGACCACTCCGAATTTTGAAAAGAAAGTGTTGAAGTTTCTCCAGAAGATTGGTAACAACAAGTAGGGTTCCATGAATTATTGCCAATGTGAAATTAGAGGAGGTCCGCAGTAAAATTCAAGAGAAGAATACGGTTTGACAAGTTCTTTATTGTAGTAAGGAGAAACTCCATCCACACCTGTTTGGCCTCTGCGTGCCACGCAGTGACTGTTAACCTCCAAGCCATAACATTTCAAACATTCTATAAAGAACATACTAACAATACATTTAGAGTAACACATCAGAAAATACCATAACTACCATAAAATACATAAAAATACCACAATGAGACAGGAACAACTAGATCTAAAGACAAGACAGGTCACAGAGTCCAGGGATAACAGTGGCAACAATACAGCAAGGAGATGTAAAAGGGTCCACATCCCCAAAACATGGTGCAAAGCTTTGTGGTGGAGGAGGACATAGATAAGAGGTTTCAGCCTTATTAGATAGCTTTTCGCATGCACTGGGATCCAGAGGAGGATTAGGAGGCAACTCTCTGGACGCATATGATTATCATTGGGAGGGATACCCTACTGAACCTAGACAAAGGTGTCAGGATAAGGTATGCCCCCATAAAAGAAGCCCCTGTTGTATAGTTTGGTTTAACCCCATAGAAATGCCGCTTGAAGTTTGAGGATAGCCAAAAGCTGTCTCCCCGGACTTGGGTTGATTTCATGGAACACTCTAGTAAGGTGCTTGGTTGAAGGGCAGAAATCTTTATGATTATGCTGGGCTGTACAGTTTGATTACGAGTGTAAATGTTCAGTAATTGATTTGCAGAGTTGTGCCAAAACCTTATTGACTCCAAGCTCACTGTGCCCAGAGAGCTGACGAAAGAAGCTTGACCTCTGGATCAGTTCCAGAGTTTTAACGAAGGTATCATGGGAGACCATAAGAAGGGTGGACATGGTCCCCACCAACAGAATGAGGTGGGAAAAGGGAAAACCAAAAAGACTTCTCTAAACTCCTCACAAAGATGTATTCAGGGTAATGAATCCCAGTTTAATCCTGACCATAAGAAGGGATGGTTTAAAGGGAAGAAACACATTGTCTTTTCTCAGACAAAGTGCTAGGATTGTTACCAGCTTGGGCACAGAAAGGTGGATGCCATCTGACCAAGGCCTCCACTCCATTCACAGAGTTTGTGGAGTTTTTCACACTCTGCACTCCGTGAAGCACGCGGAGTTCCGAAAAACTCCGCTTGTTTTTCTCGTTCATGTTCGCCACGTCCAGTTCGCGAGCGAGGAAACTAGAATACATCCCAGATAGATTTCTCAATGCAGGCGGTCATGGATGACCTCGAGTGCTCGCGTTGAGAAACCTTCTGTTCATGTTGGGGAAGCTGCCTCTTGAGTAGAACATATACTCGAGCACCAGAAAGAAGCAGCTCCCTCTTGCGCTGCGTATCTTGCCGTTTGCGCGGGACAAACACTCAGCGCTAAAAATCAGCGCGCACGGCGTGACCTAACGCACTCTGCCGCTTGCGGAACTGCGCGTAACGCAGTGGAGGTTTTTGGTCACTTTGCGGAGTTCCGTGTACCAGAACCCTGCAAATCCCCCCCCCAGGCCTAATCTGACCACGCAAGAAGTAGCCCCCCACTAGTCGGCCTACCCCAGGTAATACAAGTGTAGTGCTGGGGAGGAGATTGTCCCAGTTATTTTTAGGGGTAGTGCAGAGGTTGTCCTAGTGTCCCTGGGTGACAAGGAGATGGTGCCAACAGCTCACATGCCTGATAACACAAAGAAAGTCCAAGCAGTGGCTCACCATCAATGGTACAAGGGTGGAAGGTCTGAGAGACACAGGAGCCAGTATGGCAACTGTGAGGTGTCATCTGGTGTCTTAAACAGGTGGTTCTCAATGTAGGCCACCAGGTTGTGACAGCTGACAACCAGGTGAGTCACTATCCAGTGCTCTGGTTCCCTTTGAGTCAGGGCTCTCAGGTTCCTTAAAGGTAGCTGTGAGTCCAGCAATGCCTGCTAACTATCTGTTAGAAAACGACCTAGAGCACACCATCTGGAGAGAGGTGGAGTTCAGGTCCTAGTTGGAGATGTTGGGATTCGCCTGAGTGGGTGTGCCTGGATAAAATGGTCCATGGCAGCCCATCAGGGGAGTCATAATTACCTGGAGTCTGAAACAGTGGCCCAAGTGCCTTCCAGGAAGAGAAAGGTCAGGGGCTGCAGAAAACCCAACTGGGAAATTACCACAGAATGGGAGGAGGCTGATCTGAAGGTGACACCCCGGAACCCACAGGGGAAGACACCGCTACCTTGGGAGACCTGCCTGAGCTAGTCAAGTGGCAAGTAGAACTAGGACTGTCCCAGGCAGAATTGTGCAGGTACAGAAGGACTGCTTAACTATTGAGGGCTTACGGTGGTAGACCCAGCAGCTGATGACATCTCTGGTGATCACCTCATTTATTGAGAGCAAGGTCTTCTGTAATGTGAGTCTAAGGTGCCTGAGTCAAACTGTGTGTTGGTTGTCTCCCAGTGCTACCGGGCCTTCCTACTGGAATTGGCTAATAACATCCCACTACCAGGACATTTTGGCAGGCCAACACCTTTGCCTGAGTGGTCGCCCACTTTTATTGCACAGGATGGGGATGCATTTGGATACATTCTTCAGATTTGGCATAACCTGCCAGGCCAGCGGGAAGTCAGAGCCAAAGCATGAGGCTCCCCTGCTTCCATTGCCTGTGGTGGGAACACCCTTTGAAATGGTGGGCTGCGATATTGTTGAGCCTCTGGAAACCATGACAGTCTTAGACCATAGGTTTATTCTGGTCTTCGTGGACCATGTCACACGGTACCCTGAGGCCATAACCCTAATGTCAGTGACTGTGCCCGTGGTGGCCATGGCACTGATGGGGATATTTAACTGGGTGGGTTTCTCCAAGGAGGTTCTATCTGACAGAGGCACCAACTTCATGGCTGCATACATAAAGTTTGTGTTGGACTTTAGTGGGCGGAACCTAGTGCTCCACACCATACCACCCCCAGATCAATATGCTTGTTAAGAGATTCAACAAGACCTTGAAAAGCATGATTATGGGCCTAGCTTAACTTGGACGTTCTCTTATCATGCCTCCTCTTTGAATCCAGGTAAGTGCCTCAGAAGGGAGTGGCCCTTTGAACATCTGTTTGACCATGCTGTGCATGGACCTCTTAGTCTTGTTAAGAAGGGGTGAGGGTAAGCTCCCAAAAAATCCCCCAGGATGTAATGAGCTACATGCTAGCCCTTAGATCTCAGATGAAGCCCTTCTAGAAAAAGGTCACTAAGAATCTAGAGGTCAGCCAGGAGGTCATGAAACACTGGTATGGCCAGAAAGCCACCCTGGTGGAGTTTTAGCCTGTCCAAAGGATGAGTGTGTGGGAGCCTATGAGATGGAGGAGTGGAAAGGGGAGGTCACCTACATGGGGAACTTCAAGTCATCTACAAACCCTTAAGGGTCCTACATGTGAACCGCCTCAAGCCCCACTTTGAGAGGTCTGAAATCACTATGCTCCTGGTCACAGATGATGGTTATGGGGAGGAAGGAGAGTGAACCCCTTCCAGACCTCCTGTCTTCCACAGAGCAAGATGGGCCAGTAGAAGGATTATCCTGTCCCTTAACAGCGCTATAAACCCCTGTCTCTAGGCCTGCCACTGCAGCCGGGGTGTGCAGTTTTAAACTGCGATTTTGACCGGTGCAAATAATCATTTTGACAGGCCTAAACCTTCTTGCTAATAGTCCCTAATCACCCCTAATCACCCCTAGTGCACCATGCCCTAACGGGCATGGTGCACGTTTTACATGTCTTGGCAGTGGAAACCTCAAAAGTGTGGCAAGGCAGCTCTCCCAAAGGTTAACATTGGTTTACACCATTACTCTGCAAATGTGCTAAATTCAGTTTGGAAACAGCTAGAAAGAGAACCCAAAGACTCATTTAAAATCCATTTTGATGGTAAGCTCGGATTTTACATTAGTATTTTGGAAAATACACTTTTAAAAAGTTGTCTTGTGCCTGCTGAAAACCAAAAGGCCGCCATGCCAGTTTCCAACTGTCACCTGACTGCTGATGGCTCCTGTGGTGCTGTGGTGAGATGTGTATCGCTCCCAAACAGTTGACAAATGGCTGTGGATGGTGAGTGGGAGTTTTACTCCTTGACAGAATGGTCGGGGGGCTGTGCCCAACCCCTTCTTGAGCTTTGAAGGATAACTACGCTGTCACCAGCAGATTAAACTTCTACCTAGTCCTGCCTCCCTTTTATCTTACTAGTCACCCAGTAGGAGTGGGTAACTGCCCAGAACTGGTTTAGAGGGTGGACCAAGAAATGCCTCCCACACCCAGGCTGGCAATTGGTATAAATGTAGCATCCCCAGAACTTTCTTCAGGACACTCCTGGACCTGAAACGAATCTGAAGGTTTACCCTGCTGTTTGAAGAACCTTAAAGAAGATTGGAACTGCTTGCTTTGCCTCCAGGACCCCAGAAGTGACTCCAAGGGTCAGTTGGCTGACCTCCTGTTTGAAATACAGGGCCACAACAAGCTTCCAGGGGCCTTTTCCTGCTTTCCAGCTTTCCAGCTGGCCAGTCCCAACTGGACCTGACCTGGTCCTCTCTGCTGGCATCAGTGGGAATGAGTCCTGATGCCCAAGCACTGTCCCCAAGATTCTGAACCCTTGACTGTGGTCCAAGTGTACTCCCTGTCTAACTAAATGTTTCACCAGACTTTACGCCAACTCCCTTCGTCAACGGCTTCACTGGACTCTACTCTGAATAGCACCCTAGCAACAGCCTCATCAAATTCGATGCCCAGCAACACCTAATCGACTGCCTCACCAGACTCTACGCCGAGCAGTATTTGATAAATGCCGACAACCCTTATCAACTGCGTCATCGGGTCCACCACCGATCTACTCTGAGTTCTCACACCACGACTCCCTGGCATTGCCAAGCCCCTCGTCGGACCCATCCTACTGCCTGGCCCCGCTGAAGACTTTTGACCTACATAAAACTTTCTAAGCCTGAAGGTAAATTTCCACAGGGACGAACATGGTCCCTGAATCCGACCACTGATCCATCGTGCTCAGCCTTAACTGCATTGAGGGAATGATTTTTTTATGCGCCGGAAGGTTTTCCTTCCTGCACATAAACAATCACTAATGGTGATTTGTAACTCCTATTTGTGCTGCATTGTGCAGCACACATAGAAGTTGCAAATCATCATTTTTTAAATGATTGTTTATGTGCAGGAAGGGACACCTTGAGATGTAGTGTTCATTGCCTTAATGCACAAAAATCTGCATGCCCTTGTAAATATCAGGCCAATTCCCCTTGGTTTAACCTTCCGAAATTTAGCAAAGGGAGCAAACATTATCGTAGCTGGTATTTACCGCTTATAAAAACAATCCCTGCACAAACCTGTCGCAGTTTGACGGCCACCTGTAATCAGGCCTTTAAAGTGTGAAGACTTGACGATAACAGTGCATTAAGCGCCAATAATATGTGTTTTTTAATTTGTACTTATTTATTACATTCAGGTACATTATGGAAGTAGACATGGAATGAGTTTATATCAAATTGTATTATAAGGATAATCTCTACTCCTTGATATTTCCCTTTAGAATATGGTGCTACATCGGAAAGGCAATGGCCCCTACCAAACCATTCTATTTAGTAATACTTCAAAATGAACCAGCTTATCACATATTTGTGCCTTTCGACTTTGCAACTTAATATTTATCATGCTATGCCCCTCATCGATTCTTTAATCTAAGTTTTCACCTTACGAATCATAAGCAGAGTATTCCTCATTGCGGTGTCAGAAGAAGACTCCATTCGGAAATCATGCAAGTGAACCATATCCTTTGCGTAAACAAATATGAAACACGTTCAATGTTGTGGCTGGTAAAATTGGGTACAAGCAAACCCTGTAACGTGTGCCACAAACGAAATGCTCACTTGTTTGTAGCCCTTTATCACTCATTTGTACCACTGAAACCAGGGTGGTGTGCACATGCTTATTTTTCCAGCGCGTGGGCCCTTCTTATTAATTTAAGCTGCAATAAACCCAGAAAACTGCTTAGAATAATGCCTTACTTAAAAGGCAGAGTCGCATTATGAACATTTATACGATCAAAAAACAGATATACCTCAAAGATGTCAAACGATCACAGACCCATTTTTCTGTCATCTACAGGATATGAACGAACTCCCAAAATGTCATTATCAGTTCAGATCCATGTAGCTCTAATGACTTTTGTCTAATTTCTGTTTGTAGTTTTAGATTTCTGAAGTAAAAGGTGCCTTTAAAGGCACCTGTATTTAATGGGACGAGCTTCCTCATTTCAAAAGGCAAAAAGATGGATTGGTGGCCATAATAGCTCTACTTAAAACTGAAGAAGTTGTACTTAAAGCCCACATTTCCAATTGAGCTTTAAGGGCATTTTGATGCTGTTGAATAAATGTGTCCATCTTCACAAAGGATTCCGATAGTAAGATGGTTGATACTTCAAATAAAGGTTTCCTGTTTACAGTAATTAATATAGATGTCTCTTCTGTGAGTGTGAGGAAGTGGCTACTTCTTTCGGAAATGAAAAATTGTTCTTATATGTGTAAGTAATGCTTTTCCATTTCTTACAGGTGCCTCCGAACCTACCCCCAGATAGAGAGGGCTACCCTATTAATATTACTGTGTGTGGCTCCTCATTGCCTCAGCCTAAACTTTTTAGGACTTTCAAGTCAACGGACACAGTAGGTAAGATCTAGAGATACCATTCAGGCCTCCTTTTTTTAAATTTTGTGTTTGGTGAAACCATGCAGTGTTCAGTGATCTGAATGAAGGACTGTGGCTGAGCATTAGGCTTTGAAAATGGTTGAGTCTCATGCAGATGTGATAATATTGTAAAAATGTGAAACAATTTAATCAGTGTCCTAAATTGTGGGGTATAGTCATTATTTGAATTTAAGGAGAAACTCTAGCTGAGGTAAGGGTATTATCAAAATATGAGCCAAACAAACTCTGAAAGTTTCTAGTCTGTTACTTGCGAATCCACAGAGATATTGCTGCCATCGTTCAGAATTTACAAACAATTTCCTTCAAACATGCTCCATTCCTGACGCCTTGAAGCAGGCATGGGTTACCCAACTGGTTAAAAAAGTCTCTAAGTCAAGAAGATTGCAACATTATCCAAATTGGCTACAGTATGACACTTCTGCTAAGTATCATGTAAAAAGTAGTAAGTATCCAGTGTCAGACCGATCTTAATCTCGACAGTTTACTTGGAGATCTGCAAATGGGTTTCATACCATACTGAGGTAAGGAATGGGATTGGGTCCCTCATCAAGATTTTGTATTTATCTGAAACCTTCAATGGTCTTGACTACTCCATCTTTCTCACTAGGTTGATGGAGGTGGCAATACTAATAATTGCTTTAGACCCTTTCTGTGTAATAGATGTACAAGATGGTGTTTGGGCCAAGCATCTCCAGAAACACAGGTCACCACCAGGATTTTGAGGTTGCATGTTTGTACCCATTGCTATTTAACTATTGCGTGCAACCTTCACACCAATGAGCCTGGGTGTACAGTTTCACAAGAACAGAAATAATAAGCTGACTGATCACCCAGAGTAAGATTTGATACTTCAAGTAAATTAAATCCGTCTCTGCCATTATTCAATCTTGGGTGAGCATGAATTGGTTAAGTCTAGTTACCTCTATATGGTATCTGCTAGGAAGTTGTGACTTTTCCAATCATTACAGGAACATTAGGATGAGAAATAATCAATATTAGTTCTCTTCCGGGGAATCCTCATCAAAGTCATAAGCACATGAATATTCCCGCCCATGCGCGGGACCCCGGAAACACATCACATATATGTGAAAAACCATATATGTAGCTCTATATATATATATCCATATATATATAAAAACACACAATGCAGCCTCCCATAAACATGCTGAGCAATGTTGCAAGGAATTCTCATGCATAAACATATTCCAATAAAGCAGGGGGAAAGAAAACTTTTGAAAACTGCTTTAATATACAGCAGACAACACAATCCTGCAAGGAATAATGAAGAAAACATTGCCAGCACATAGGCTGCATTGTAGAAACATTAGTGTAGAAAGCTGAAAAGCTAACCCACATAAACACTCAGATAAACTGGCACCGTGCCTTTAAGGCAGCCATGACCCCTAGCTTCCCATCATGCCTCAGGGGTGACAGTTAGGTCAGTTGTTCTTTCCGGCTCCTTCTGTCAGGACCCTGGTTACTTCAGCTCTACCTCTTTTTTCTGATTTTCTGTCAGAAAATTCTTCAATTTTTGAGAAAAACCTCTTACTTCGACGTCTTTTTGGTGTTGAAGTATTTCTCTACTGTTTTTTAGAGAGTTGAGCATTGTTTTACAGCAGAATGCCCTCTCTTTTGACCCTTGCCCTTCCTGTGGCAAGAAGAAGGCCAAATCAGACTTCCATCCTGTCTGTATTCTATGCCTTCCTTCTGAACATAATCCTAAATCCTGCCAGCATTGCCGGCTGCTGTCCAACAGAACTCTAAAGGACAGGGAAAGGATTCGTCTCCATAGATTGGCTGAGAAGAGAAAATCACCTTCTAGAGACAAGCCTCCGATGAAGAAGAGGAAAGAGAGCTCATCTACAAGTAAGATTCCAGTATGCTCTCCATCGGCGTCGGGCTCGGCGCCTCAAATCCCTTCATCGGCAACAAAAACGTCGACGAGAAGACCATCGACGGCGGGCTCGCCATCGAGAGAACACCGGTCGTCGTTGAAGAACACAGGTACGTCGAATCCTCCGCCGTCGTCGACCGGGCGACGATTTGCGTGGAGGAGTCGCTTTCCGTTGGTGCGGGCTCGCCCAGCGTCGAGAGACAGATCTCCGTCGTCGCCGTCGATGCGGCGTTCGACGTCGAGACAGGCTCCGCCGTCGCAGGGTCTCCAGCGTTCGGCGTCGAAGCAAGCATCTCAGTCGACGTCACCCAGACGACAGTCGACGTCGAGACACGCCTCGTCACCTGAGGCTAGACACTCATCGCCTCCGCCGTCGTCCAGGCGGCATTCGACGTCGAAGGCAAGATCCTCTCCGACGGCGAGGTATTCGACGTCAAGACCAAGAGTGAAATATACCAAACGTCGTTCGACGTCGAGACAGCGGTCTCCGTCGACGGCGAGAAGGTCAGCGTCGAGAGAAAGATCGACGTCGAGAAGGTTTTCTCCGTCTACCCGCTCATCGTTGAGGTCTCCACGCTCAACGTCGAAGGCGAGGTCTATGGGCTCCAGACACACTGAGAGGTCGACGTCGAGGAGAAATTCACCAGTGATGGTAACACAGAGCAGGTCGACGTCGAGACACACCCCATCGACGTCACATCGCTCATCCAGACGCCGATCACGCTTCAGAAGCCGCAGAGAGTCCTCTCACTCCATTCGGAGCTCACCCCAGACGGTTGCGTCATCACGCAGTGCTTCTGTTCACTCGCAGGAGCCCACAAAATCACCGCCAGGAGGTTCTCCAAGGAGACAGCGATCTCCTTCCATCCATCTCTCTCCCAGATGGCTTCAACCACTCCATCATTGGCAGACGGAGTCCGCAGGTCACGCTCAACGGCCTACGACCTACTCCAGTCCGCAGCACAGATCACCATTACAGCGTCTTGTGCAGGAAGTGGACAAATCACCCACCACTCGGGCCAGGGAACACCGAGGCAGATCCCCTGAACGCAGGTCGTCTCAGGGACATCGCAAAAGGCGGCGTACACCGTCTTGGTCTTCCTCTTCGACACATTCATCCAAAAGGGATTACTCACCTACCCTGACGGATAGTCCTCCCTCCAGAGTGTCGCCTATTGATGATGTGAACACTTTTCATGATGTTCTCACCAGAGGGGCTCAGAAGCTGGGCATCACCATGTCAGCTCCTCAGACAACCAAGTCCATCATTTTTGAGACTCTCCACCAAAGGTCTGCGACTAGACCATTGCTTCCTTTGGTCCCTGGTATCATCGAGCCGGTAATGGATCTCTTCCTCGCTCCAGCATCGGCTAAAGCAGCTCCAGCTCGGATTCTTAAAAAATATAAGCCAGCTGCATCAGATCCTCTTTCCCTTAGATCGGATCCACCTCCGGACTCTGTTATTATTGCAGCAGCGAAAAAGACGCATGCGGTTGCATCTTCCTCCTCCGCACCTCCGGATAAAGAGAGTAGAGCACAAGACTCTTGGGGACGGAAGGCTTGTGGCTCTGCAGCGTCTTCTCTGCAAGTGTCCAACGCTGCGCCTCTGCTGGGTCGTTATGACAGGTCACTATGGGACTCACTGGAGCGCTTCAAGGACAAGCTCCCAAAGGAGGATCAACAGGACTTCTCTGAAATCCTTCACGAAGGTGCTCTGGTGGCTAACCAGGTAATCAGCACTGCAGCAGATGGTGCGTCCCTGGCGGCTCACTCGTATGCACATGGCATATGTGCACGACGATCTTCCTGGCTGCGCCTCACAGCGTTAAAACCGGAGGCACAACAACGCATCCTGAAACTCCCTTTTTCTGGCACTTCACTGTTTGGTGCTCACACAGATGAAGAAATGGCGAGGATGAAGGCCGAGTTGGACACCTTAAAGGCTGTGGGCCTAGAGAAGAAAAAGGAATTTAGGAAGAGATACCGGCCCTACAATCGGAAAAACTACCAACAGAGGGTTCAAACCCCTCACTGGTCACAAAACAAACAGGGCAAATCCCAGTATCAAGGCCGCCGTTCCTCGAGAGGAAGAGGAGGACATCAACAGCAGTCCTCCTCCGCATCAAAAACTCCAGGGAAGCAATGAGTTTCTGCTTCCTCTAGCACCGTTGCACACTCCAGTGGGAGGAAGTATCTCAAGTTACATTCAAGAGTGGCACAACATAACCAAAGATCAGTGGGTGCTAAATATACTAAAAAATGGGTACACACTACGTTTTTGGACGTCCCCAAGAGACATTCCTCCTGTGAAATCTCGTCATCTACATATAGACCTCCTGCGTCAGGAAGTGTCGACCCTTCTCGAAAAACGAGCAATAGAAGAGGTCCCTCAAGCGCAGAGAGGAAAGGGAGTGTACTCACGATACTTCCTTGTTCAGAAAAAGATCAACCGAACAAGTTCAGACCAATTCTGGATCTACGTTCTCTGAACAAGTCCATCAAAAAGGAAAAGTTTCGGATGTTGGCGCTCCACCAAATATTTCCACATCTAAGGAAAGGCGATTGGATGTGTTCGGTGGATCTCCAAGACGCGTATTTTCACATCCCAATCACAGCACGACATCGCAAGTTCTTGCGATTCACGGTGGGAACAAGACATTACCAGTTCAAAGTCTTACCCTTCGGCCTAAAATCAGCTCCGAGGGTATTCACCAAATGCATGGCAGTAGTAGCGGCAGCATTACATCGCCAAGGCCTGTTCGTATATCCATACCTGTACAACTGGCTGTTGAAGGGACCCTCTCCTCAAATGGTGCAGGAACACCTTCGCACCTGCCTAGATCTCCTTCAGCGCTTAGGCCTGCATGTCAACCTGGACAAGTCAATCCTTCACCCAACTCAATCACTCCACTATCCACTATCTGGGCGCCAACCTCAACTCTGACCTCGGAAAAGTGTTTCCTTCGGAGGAGAGATTGTCATCAATGAAAGACAAAGGCAACATCATCCTTCAGGCTCATCAGCCGTCAGTAAGACAGGTGGCTTCTCTACTGGGTTCGATGGCCTCATGCATTTTTCTCATACCCAACGCCAGATTGAGGATGAGACCGTTACAGCAAGATCTCGAGGACAAATGGGATCAATCCTCGGGTCAGTGGAACGACCGGATTATCCTCTCTCCTGCAGCAAAGAAGTCCATTCTCTGGTGGCTGCAACCACAGAACCTGCTGGTGGGAGTCCCTTTTCACCAACCTCTGCCAGAACAATCCCTGATCACGGATGCATCACTTCAGGGCTGGGGAGCGCATCTGGGTCATCTGCAAACTCAGGGCAGATGCACCAACAGAGAACAGACGTATCACATCAATATGCTGGAACTGCGGGCGGTTCATTTAGCCCTCAAAGCTTTTCAACCGTCAATTCAGCTCGGATCGATCCTAGTGCAAACGGACAATACAACCACCATGTATTACTTGAACAAACAAGGTGGAACTCGCTCTCGCCCTCTGTCTCTCAAATCCCAGGCGATCTGGCACTGGCTGCTAGCCAGGAACCTATCGATCACGGCAATCCATCTGCCGGGAGAGCAGAACGTGCGAGCAGACGCCCTCAGTCGTCACTTCCAAGAGCAAGAAGACTGGGTGCTCAACGACGAAGTGGTGGCAGACATCTTTCATCAATGGGGTCATCCTTTCATCGACCTTTTTGCAGACGATCAAAACAGAAAATGCCACGCCTTCGCATCCAGGTTTTACCGACCAGGAACGAGAGGGAATGCTCTTTTGATAGATTGGTCAGGGACGTTTGCATACGCCTTTCCACCCCTCCCTCTAATTCCGAAGGTGGTGGCCAAACTTCTGCGATCCAGAATGAGGATGATACTCATAGCACCGGACTGGCCTCGCCAATGGTGGTATCTGGACCTTTTGCAACTCTCGGTTCGCCCGCATCGGAGACTTCCGTGCAGGCCGGACCTTCTCACCAAAATGGGAGGGAAGATTCTGCACCCCAGCCTTCCCTCGCTCAGCTTGACAGCATGGCTCCTGAAGTCCTGCAGTACGGACATTTGAACCTCCCTCAGGACTGCATGGACATTTTAAGGGAGTCAAGGAGACCTTCCACAAGATCCTCATACTCTCTAAAGTGGAAAAGGTTTTCTCTTCCAGGGGATATTCATCAATAGTCATAAGCACTGAATTATCTCCGCCCACGTGCGGAAACCCGGAGCATATACAAAAATACATATATATGTGTATGTAGTAGAAAAAGAGTACATAGTACGAAATAAACACACACATATACATGTATTACATAAAAAATATGCAGCCCCAAACATATCCAATAGGCTAAGAAGCCAGAATTACATGTATTTCTCTAGTATGAAAATGCCATATAAACATATAATGTAAGAGAAGGACATGTACAGTAAGAGCATTCCGCAAAAAAACCTTTTATTTTCATTAAGAAAACAGTAATGCCAGGCAATTAGCCCAAAGAAGGCTGCATAAATAAATAACATCCCTGTACAGAAAAGGAAAAACTGGCACCTCGCCTTTAAGGCCTCAGAGAACCTGAGCACTTTGCCTTTAAGGCCTCCAGGAGAACCCTGCTCCCATCATGCTCCACAGGTGGCAGTTAGGTCAGTTCTTTTTTCCGGCTCCTTCTGTGAGGAACCTGGAGCTTGAGCTTAACTGATTTTGACTTTTTCAGTCAGAATTTATATTTCTAACAATATTCAAACAATATTTCTTTTTACTGGTTGTAATACCAGTCTTTTTCTGACTAATTGACCATTCTTTTTAGTCAGATATGCCACCTTTATTCGATAAATGTCCTTCCTGTGGGAAGAAGATGGCCAAATCCGATCCTCATTCGGTCTGTGTCGTGTGTCTACCTTCTTCTCACGACACAGAGACATGCTACCACTGTCGTCAACTTTCAAGTAGAACATTGAAAGACAGAGAGAAGATCAGACTTCTAGCCTTGATGGTGAAAGGAAAGAAAAGTGGCCCAGAAAGTCATCATCCATCTGGAGGGCCCTCTTCTCCAAGGAAACGGCGAAAATCTACTTCACCAAAAGCTGGAAGTAAGAAAAAACATCATAGCATGTCGTCGACGTCGAGACCAACCAAACAAGTCAGGTCGGCGTCGAAGACAAGATCGCCGTCGAGAAGTAAGTCGACTTCGAGAGCTATGACCCAAGTGAGATCGAGATCGACGTCGAAGGCAAGATCGCCGTCGAGAAGTAAGTCGACGTCGAGGGCTATGACCCAAGTGAAACCGACATCGAGATCGACGTCGAAGGCAAAATCGCCGTCGAAGAGTACGCCGTCGAAAAGTAAGTCGACGTCGAGACATGTTTCGGGCTCGAAGCATGATAGACCTTGGTCGACGTCGAAACGTCCGTCGACATTATTTCAGAGGTCGACGTCGAGATCTCCGCCCCCTTCTCGAAGGTCGGCGTCGAGTCTCTACAATTCACCCTCTCGGACCCGTCAGCGGTCTACGTCGAGGGCAGGGTCGACGTCGAAGACACCGCATGAACACCAGCGGTCGTCGTCGAAGAGACCGACGTCGAGGGCTTCGTCCCATAGATCTCCACCGTCAAGAGTTTCACCTCCACGGTCGTCGTCGATGGTGGCTCATTCTGGTTCGACGTCGAGGCGTTCGACGTCGAGGGACAAGCAAGTTATTCCAGCTGAAGGTTTAGAAAAATCATCTTCAAAATCACGGTCGACGTCGAGGGAAGCTTCTTCCTCGCCTGGTATAACTATTATTCAGGTTACACCGGAGGGCTCTCCGGCGAGTGGAGACAAATCTCCTCCCATCAATATGTCACCCAGATGGTTGGAGGACATTAGGCACTGGAAGAACCAACCCAGACCTAATGAAAGACTTCCTCCCACGGAATCCGCAAGATCTTCCGCTGGTAGGTCCCCGAGGCGTTCCAGATCTCCATTAAGACGGCGTTCACGTTCAAAAGAACGCTCAGAACCCCGCCGATCGCATACGCCAAGGAGAAGACAGAGGTCTCCTACGACCTCATCAACAAGGTCATCGTATAGAGACTATTCCCCTACTATATCTTCAACCCCACCATCCAGAGTTTCTCCTGTTGATGATATGGGGACATTCAACGAGGTTCTCTGTAGAGGTGCCAGCAAATTGAATATAACCATGACTGTGCCTCAGGTTTCTACATCCGTTATATTTGAAACTTTGCACCATCGGGCTTCTGCAAAGCCTCTTCTACCTTTGGTACCAGGATTATTAGAGCCTGCGATGAAGACTTTTTTGACACCTGCCACAGTGGGCTCGGGTCCCGCTAGAATTTCCAAAAAGTATAAGGCCCCAGACCAAGATCCTTTGTTTCTGCGGTCTGACCCGCCACCGGATTCTCTTATAGTCGCCGCCGCCAGAAAAGCACATGCAAATACCTCTATGTCATCTGCTCCTCCAGAGAAGGACAGCAAAAACATGGATTCTTTGGGACGGCGAATGTGCAATACATCAGGATCCGTTATGAGAGTGGCTAGTGCAGCCGCTCTACTGGGACGATATGACCGGTCTTTATGGGACTCTCTGACGAGATTCACAGACAAATTACCCAAAGAGGATCAAAAGGATTTTCTAGAGATTGTACAGGAAGGTGGCCTGGTTGCTAATCAGATCATTAGTACAGCGGCCGACTCTGCAGATTTGGCAGCTCATGGGTACGCACATGGCGTTTGTTCCCGAAGATCAGCCTGGCTTCGACTCACAGGTCTCAAGCCCGATGCTCAAAGAAAGATAGCTAATCTGCCCTTAAATGGATCATCGTTGTTTGGTTCACATGCTGACGACGAAATGGCAAAAATGAAAACTGAGTTGGATACTCTCAAGGCTGTAGGCCTCGAAAAGAAGAAAGAATTTCGTCGTCGTTTTCGCCCCTATGATAAACGCTCTTTTCAACAGCGAGGTCAATCATCTAACTGGTCAACGCAGAACCAAGGTCAGACGCAACAAAGATCCCAGTTCCAGCAACGTAGACCTGGACGTGGCAGAGGTGGAAACAAACAACAGACAACAGCACCAAATCAGCCACAAAAGCAATGAGATGTGTCTTCCTCCAAAGCTGTTGTCCACTCCGGTGGGAGGAAGTGTTTCATTACATCTGGAGGAGTGGAGACGTATAACAAAAGACAAATGGGTCATCAACATTGTTCAGAATGGCTATCTTCTCAGATTCATAACTCCTCCTCCATCAATACCTCCGAGAGGCATTTCTCACCACAACAAACGATTGTTACAAAAGGAGATAAACACCTTAGTGAAGAAAGGAGCTATAGAAAAAGTCCCCGCTCCTCAAAGAAATCAAGGAGTCTACTCTCGTTACTTCCTTGTAAGAAAAAGAGGCCCCGCCACAGAATACAGACCTATTCTGGACTTGAGACTGTTGAACAAATACATTCGCAGAGAAAAATTTCGAATGTTGGCACTCCATCAAATTTTCCCACAGCTTCATCAAGAGGATTGGATGTGCTCCATCGACTTGCAGGATGCATACTTCCACGTACCAATCTCAAAGAAACATCGCAAATTTCTACGCTTTCGAGTGTCTTTTCAACATTACCAGTACTCAGTTCTCACGTTCGGGCTCAAATCAGCTCCCGAACATTCTCCAAATGTATGACTGTGGTGGCCGCTTTTCTCCGCAAGCAGAAAATATTCATATATCCTTACCTAGACGATTGGCTCCTGAAGAGCTCATCTCCAACTCTGCTGCAGGATCAACTCACGTGCTGCCTTCAGCTTCTCCACAGCTTGGGCCTTCACGTCAATTTCAAGAAATCCATACTAAATCCAACGCAAAAGATCCATTACCTAGGATCCTTCCTGGACACCAAAAAAGCAAGCGTGTGTCCTTCGGAGGAGAGATTGTCATCAATCCAAGGAAAATGTCTGACTCTTCTTCACACGCATCTCCCAACAGTTCGACAGGTGTCATCACTACTGGGATCGATGGCATCGTGCATCTTTATAGTACCAAACGCACGATTACACATGCGTCCACTACAACAATGTTTGGAAGACCAGTGGATGCAAGTATCAGGGCGCTGGGAGGATCAGGTAATTCTCCATCAATCAGCCAAAGACTCCATCCGGTGGTGGATGAAGCGATCGCACCTGATGAAGGGAGTCCCTTTCCACCAGGACCCTCCAACCCAGACTTTAGTCACGGACGCTTCTCTCCAGGGTTGGGGTGCTCATATGGGCCCTCTGCAAGTACAAGGTCTATGGTCCGACTCCGAAAAGAGCTACCACATCAACCTGCTAGAGCTGAGAGCCGTACATCTAGCACTCAAGTCCCTGGTTCCGTCGTTCAAGTCTCGCTCCATTCTGATCCAAACGGACAATACAACGACGATGTATTATTTGAATAAACAGGGAGGTACCCGATCAAGAACACTCTCCATAGAGTCTCAAACCATATGGAACTGGCTTCTAGCGAGAGACCTGTCAATAGTAGCCATTCATCTACCGGGCTCTCTCAACTCCCAGGCGGACTTCCTCAGCAGAGACTTCGTCGAAGCCCACGTTTGGGTTCTCAACAACGAAGTCGCTCAAAGCATCTTTCGATAATGGGGAACGCCAGACATCCACCTGTTTGCAGACGTGGTAAACGCAAAATGCCCCGCCTTCGCATCCAGGTTTCCCCAACAAGGATCTCGAGGGAATGCCCTTTTGATCGAATGGTCTCAGAGCTTACTGTACGCCTTTCCACCGATTCCGTTGATACCAGTTGTAATCAACAAGCTGTACAGGACCACCTCCAGGATGATCCTAATAGCTCCGGAGTGGCCTCGCCAGTGGTGGTTTCCGGACCTCCTTCAACTATCGGAAGTACCACACAAGAGGTTGCCATGCCGCCCGGATCTCCTATCCAAACAGGCAGGGAGAGTATTCCACCCCAACCTGTCCTCCCTCCGGTTGACAGCATGGCTCCTGAAGTCATACAATATGGACACCTACAATTGAATCCAGACTGTATGGCCATTCTCAAAGAAGCGAAAAGACCTTCCACGAGGAAATCATATGCCTTCAAGTGGAAGCGGTTCTTCCTATGGTGTGTGGACAATGGACATGATCCCATCCGAGGTCAGGAACAGGTGATTTTACCCTATTTGCTGCATTTGGCTAGATCTGGTCTTCGGTTCTCTTCTATCAAAGTCCACCTTGCAGCAATCACAGCCTATAGGAAGTCCCCCACCAGGCTTCTTTGTTTAGAATTCCGGTGGTAAAGGATTTCCTTGAGGGCTTAAAAAGGTTTATCCACCAGTCAGGTCTCCCTCTCCTCCATGGGAGCTTAACATTGTGTTAACAAAGTTGATGGGGTCTCCTTTCGAGCCTATTCATAAAGCTTCCTTACAGCATTTAACATGGAAAGCCGCGTTTCTGGTGGCCATTACATCTGCTCGCAGGGTCAGTGAGATCCAGGCTCTTTGCTGTAAGGAACCTTATACTGTGTTTCACGCTAACAGAGTAGTTCTCAGAACGCATCCTAGCTTTTTGCCTAAAGTGGTCACGGACTTCCATATTAACCAGACTATCACTTTACCTACCTTTTTCCGAATCCTTCGAATCCTCCGGAAAGATCTCTTCACTCCCTAGATCTCAAGAGGGTTCTGAATTTTTATTTGGACAAAACAAAGACACTGAGGAATTCGGAACGTTTGTTTATTAACTATGGTCCTGTTAATACAGGTTCTGCAGCTTCCAAGAGATCCATTTCTAGATGGATAGTTTCTTGTATTCTACTGTCATACCAATTGGCCAACAAATCCCTTCCGGGGAAGCCTAAGGCACATTCCACTAGGGGAAAGCTTCTACCAAGGCTCTCCTGAGGAATGTCCCCATGGCAGAGATTTGTAAAGCAGCTACATGGCGATCAGTTCATACCTTTACTCGCCACTACTGTTTAGATGCTGACACGCAGGCAGATGCTCAGGTTGGGCAGGCCTCGCTGAGAAACTTGTTTGCAAATACTGTTTAATATGTGTATGTCAATTGAGTTCTCTGTGTTTTGCTCGTCCGCACGGAAGTGGGTATGGGCTTGCTACTCTATTCAGTGCTTATGACTATTGATGAGTATCCCCTGGAAGAGAAGGATAAGTTACTTACCTGTAATCCTAGTTCTCTTCCAGGGGTATACTCATCAAAGTCATAAGCAACCCGCCCACCTCCCCGGACGAGCATTAACAGTTTATTCGATATTCTTGCATCTTTGATGCAGGTTCCTACAGGTTTCTTATACCGTACAAAAGAACTGACCTAACTGTCACCTGTGGTGCATGATGGGAGCAGGGTTCTCCTGGAGGCCTTAAAGGCAAAGTGCTCAGGTTCTCTGAGGCCTTAAAGGCGAGGTGCCAGTTTTTCCTTTTCTGTACAGGGATGTTATTTATTTATGCAGCCTTCTTTGGGCTAATTGCCTGGCATTACTGTTTTCTTAATGAAAATAAAAGGTTTTTTTGCGGAATGCTCTTACTGTACATGTCCTTCTCTTACATTATATGTTTATATGGCATTTTCATACTAGAGAAATACATGTAATTCTGGCTTCTTAGCCTATTGGATATGTTTGGGGCTGCATATTTTTATGTAATACATGTATATGTGTGTGTTTATTTCGTACTATGTACTCTTTTTCTACTACATACACATATATATGTATTTTTGTATATGCTCCGGGTTCCCGCACGTGGGCGGAGATAATTCAGTGCTTATGACTTTGATGAGTATACCCCTGGAAGAGAACTAGGATTACAGGTAAGTAACTTATCCTTACTTGTGGTGTATCCGTAATGATTGGAGTCCAATTAACAGGCAAGAGGAGGTAATCTTGCCGTATTTGCTCTATTTGGCCAAATCTGGTTTGAAATATTCTTCCATTAAAGTGCATTTGGCGGCTATCACAGCATATCGTAAATCACCTAACCAGCCTTCTTTCTTTCAGCTTCAGGTGGTCAAGGACTTCCTGCAGGGGTTGAAAAAGGTTTATCCCCCTGTTCGACCTCCTTCTCCTCCTTGGGAGTTGAATTTGGTATTGTCTAAATTGATGGGACCTCCATTTGAACCCATTCATAAGGCTACATTGCAACACCTTTCTTGGAAAGTAGCTTTTCTAGTAGCAATTACATCAGCACGCAGAGTGAGTGAGATACAAGCACTCTGTTCTAAAGAACCCTATACGGTTTTCCACCATAATAGGGTGGATATGCGAACTCACCCTTCCTTCCTACCTAAGGTTGTGTCAGAGTTCCATGTTAATCAGACAATTTCTCTACCCTCTTTCTTTCCCAGTCCATACACACCAGCGGAAAGGTCTCTTCATTCGCTAGACCTCAAGAGGGTTCTCAAATTCTATTTGGATGCAACAAAATCCATTAGAAAAGCTGATCAATTGTTTGTAAACTATGGCTCTGTTAGAACAGGCTTCCCAGCTTCTAAAAGATCCATTTCAAGATGGATAGTATCTTGTATAAAGTTGGCATACCAAATTGCAAATAAGCCTCTGTTTGCCTCCCCTAAAGCTCATTCTACTAGGGGCAAGGCTGCTACGATTGCATTCTTACATAATGTACCGATGGCCGAGATTTGCAAGGCAGCAACTTGGAAATCGGTCCATACGTTTACCAGACATTACTGTCTGGATTCTGACTCCAGAGCAGATACACAAGTGGGCCAAGCCTCCTTGAGGAATCTGTTCCAATGCTAACCTATTGGAGTCTGTATAGGCCTTATGGCGTTTATGTATCTTGATGGTACTCTGTTTACTTGCCCGCAGGATGAGGGGATGGGCTTGCTATTCTATTCATGTGCTTATGACTATTGATGAGGATCCCCTGGAAGAGAAGGATAAGTTACTTACCTGTAACCCTAGTTCTCTTCCAGGGGTATCCTCATCAAAGTCATAAGCAACCCACCCGCCTCCCCGAGCAAGTGAACATGATACATACATCTCTTGTAAAAAGGTCTGCGGATATCCGCAAAGAACAACTGACCTAACTGTCACCCCTGAGGCATGATGGGAATCTAGGGGTCATGGCTGCCTTAAAGGCACGGTGCCAGTTTATCTGAGTGTTTATGTGGGTTAGCTTTTCAGCTTTCTACACTAATGTTTCTACAATGCAGCCTATGTGCTGGCAATGTTTTCTTCATTATTCCTTGCAGGATTGTGTTGTCTGCTGTATATTAAAGCAGTTTTCAAAAGTTTTCTTTCTCCCTGCTTTATTGGAATATGTTTATGTGCATGAGAATTCCTTGCAACATTGCTCAGCATGTTTATGGGAGGCTGCATTGTGTGTTTTTATATATATATGGATATATATATATAGAGCTACATATATGGTTTTTCACATATATGTGATGTGTTTCCGGGGTCCGCGCATGGGCGGGAATATTCATGTGCTTATGACTTTGATGAGGATACCCCTGGAAGAGAACTAGGGTTACAGGTAAGTAACTTATCCTTATGTGCAAAAAGTTAGAATTTTTCTACTCTACCACTTGAAAAATGTGGAATGATCAGAAAGAATCATAAGATCTACGCTGTTTAAAACTGCTGTGAAGAGTTTGTCCCTTTGTCTCAGAATCTCACAGGACTACTATTGGTATCTCCAGGTGAGTTCTGAAATTGACTACTGTAATGCTGTCCTGATTGGTACTACTGAATTAACATTTTGCACCTATGGCAAAATTCTTCAGAAACAGCCGTGACCAGTGTATCAAGATAAAAAATATCACCCCTATACTGCGAGGCCTGCACTAGTTGTCAAATTCAGCATTTGTTGACTGCAAGACTATACCTGTTGTACATGAACAGAATAGTAGACTTTACCTTGGAATTTCAAGTCTGAAGCTGTTTTACCTTCTATTTCATCCTCTGAAGGGCAATTTTGTGGCAATGCCTTTCCTGTTTGCGAAGTGCCTCTCCTTTGTAATGAAGAAAGTAGCCTCTGACCCACATAATCTACGTGAGATATGTTTGCCACCTCACATTCAGTGAAGGAGTATGACTTCAGTAAAAAGATGACTACGCGAGCCTTGAAGGACAAGGAAGGAAATGGACCAGGAAGGAATTTGGCTCAGATGCAAACTAGAAGACAAAAGGGAAGAAGAAGAGAAGGGAAATCGCAGAAAGGCCAGGAAAGGTCCCCTTTTTATTGTGCCTGGGTTCTCTCCTGATAAGGTCTCTCACAAAGGAAGATCCAAGGTGTGGAACAAGAGACATCGTCATCACCACCATCAGTCTAACCTTTCCAGAAGCTCCCAGTTGACATCGAAGAAGTCGACTCCGAAAATCCACCCATAATGATACTGTTGATCTAGACCACGGACTGCATGGGACTCAACTGCCTCTTGACTACATGCTGGGGCACACTTTCTTTCAGATTGGCAGTACTGTTACGCGTGGTTTATTTTCAGAGACTATATTTGGTAACCTCAGATATATACTTGAAATTGTGGTGCGTTGTCTGCATCACCAGTTTTTAGGATGATTGCTTACCTATTCAGGGCACAGGTCTTACATTTTCTGTTCCACTTTCTCATAAACCAAGCTTGAATAAACCTGACCGTTCTAAGTGCTTTGAGACAGCCGCAGCCCATGCAGGTAAAAGCGGTGGGGCCAGGTGGAGGGGGATTTCGACAGACGACGATGAGGGAATTATTTATTTAATTTTCCCTCATGGTCGTCTGTCGAATCCCTCCCCAACCTGGCCCACCGTATTTACCTGCACGAGCCGCTGCTGCTTTGAGAAAGCCTTAGGCTTGCCCGCGAGGATATGGTGAAACAAGTTTTGTCTGAGTGTTCGTTGTCATTTATTAGCAGCTATTCTTCTGTACACCCGTATGAAAATATACTGTATAAAATATGTGCTGAAAAAAGCTGTGTTTAAACTTGAACATAAGACTGAGGTGTGAATATCATATAACATCATTCTTTAGCGTATGCTCAACATTTTATTAAATAAATGTCTGTATGTCATATGTAACTAACCCTGAAGATTTATGCATTAATTATTGTTTACACAGTTGATACTGTGTATTTCAAAACTGTTTGTTTTAGAAAAAAAATCATATTAATATGGCTAAAGCATCCTCCCACTACATTATTATTTAGCAAGCATGTAGTGGTAACTCATTTGCAAACTGGAAAGGGGGCCCAAGGGACCCCCTTCCCCTTGAGCATGATGATAAAACATATTTAAGAGTAAGCAGTGATCCCATGCACCACTGCCTACTCTTAAAAAATGTTGCTTTTTTATTTCAGCAAATTTTTGTTAAAGATTTTTACAAAACAATTAACCAAAAAAAGCAGTATAAGGTCTGATTGATAACGATAATGATTATGGTAATAAAGTATGCTAGGACATAAAAGAATCTCATTGTCTCAGGTGGAGAGCATAAGGAATGAGGAGAGAGGAGAAAGAGAGCTATTCCTCATCAATAAAGAATTAGTGCATTTCCAGGGTGGCCCAATAGAGACCAGAAAATGGGAAGGGAATTCCACGTGTGCATATACCTGCAGATGACATTACAGTTCACGGGAGTTTGATTTTCTCTAAGTATAAATTCAAGGTTAGTCCACCGTAGTCTGGAGGATGAGGTGTTGAAGTTATTGTTGTGTAAGACGTTATCGGCACTCCTAACATAAGAAACCCATGACCACCGGTGTGATGTTAGATATTATTATAGTTTTTCCAACCCGAGAGAATAGTTTTGATGCCTATTGTGAGGTGCAGGTCTAATAGCTGAAAGACCCATTTATTGAGAACGGGTCTTTTCAGTGTAATCGTTGAGGGGCCCAGAGAAAAAATGGTATGGTTGAGTTTGAGATTCGTGCAGAATATCATGTTAATGGTGTGCTCAATATGTTTCCAGTGAAGGTGAATGTGCTTGCAGTAAAACTATGAGGTGATCAAGATTGCCAACCGATTCACTACAATGCCAAAACAGGTCAGAGACAGTTAAGACCAATTTTTGTAGCCCCCTGGAGTCTAGAAGACTGTCCAGTACCTGCACTAAGAGATTAAAGGAGAGATTCGACGGCGAGGAATATTATCCCATATTTGGTCCCAAATAGCCTTTGATGGTGGAAGGATGTTATTAGCTTTTCAGGTTTGTGATCATTTTCTCGGAATAGGATGAGTGACTAGGTTTGGGTTTGTGATTGTCATTAAGAGTTTGTATATTGTAGAGGTGATATGACCTTTCCTGGAGAAACATTCTAGAAATTTCATGCAGTCGGATGCATGTATAGCGCCAAGTTTATGCTTTTCAACTTTAATTTTCAGAAATCATGGCGAAGGTGACAGGCGTTTTAGAGGAACCTAGATCTTTGAGGAGTAGAATTTCTGATTGCACCACTTGTGGGCTGCACCAGACTTGCTGGACTTCATTCTCCACAATCCCCTGCACCAGAGGAGAAGGAGGGGCCACGAGGGGGGCTAAGCGCTACAAAGCACGAAGTGTGGGCTTCGCCAGACTTGCTGAACTTCGTTCTCCACAATCCCCTGCTTCAGAGGAGAAGGAGGGGCCGCAGGAGGAAGTGCTACAAAGCGCGAGCGACCTCCAGGGCAAAGACTGGGCTAAAAGCGGGCTCCCTGACAAGCATTGTTGTATGCTGTTTCCTAATGTGCTGATCAACAAGAGAATTCTTTTTGCGTCTAAACAATTCAATCTTAAACAATATCTTCTGTGACTGGAGTGTTCCTCAAATAGATCTCCTTGAATGCTCAGACAATTGAAAATGCCCAGACTTTGCCTCCAGATTCTGCCAGCCAGAGGCGAAGGGGAATGCCCTATGATCGACTGGTCTAGGAAGTTTCGCTATGCATTGGCGCTGATTCTCCTGATATCAGTGATCATCATCAAGCTGGCATACTTAAGATCCAGAATGATTCTAAGAGCATCAGAGTGGCCCCAACAATAGTGGTTCAGAGACTTCCTCACTTGTGTTTTTCAGGTTTTCATTTCTCTTTATTTAAAGTCCATTTGGCTGCTATTCCTGCGGAAAACTCTTTTTTGCAAAATCCCAGTTACTAAAGGCCTCCTTGAATGCATTAAAAAAGGCTCCCTACCCCCAGCTCCCAAGAAGGAGACTTCTCCTCCGTGAGTGTTTAATATTATGTTATGATAAGTAAGTAAGTATGTAATTTATTGTTTAGTTAATTAAAACCCTAACAAATTTCGCAATAAAATTACACTACATAAAAATAATTAAAAATGTCTTAATTTAAATCAATATTACTTAGTTTAAACAGTGCAATTATGCCCGTGCATATTATGTTATGGTTCTTGGGCCCTCGGTTTGATCCAGTTTACATTGTTTGTATATATATAACTCAAAATGCCGATCTATCGTAATGTATGGCTCCGAGATATGGGGATACACAAATGTTGATTCCTTACAGCTGATAGAAACCTTCTTGCCCTTCCCAAAAGCTGTTCTACTTTTGTGTGCCTCTCGGAACTGGGTGCACCACACTTAGCAGATCAGGTTAAGGCTCAACCAGTTATGCTTTGGTACAAAATGTGGTCATCTGATTTCACTGAGCTCAACCAAACCATTGCAAGGGATGGTCTTGGATCAGAGTATGCTTTAAAAATTCCCTGGCTAAAGTATGTTTACTCCAGTATTGGAACTTTCATAGATTCCCATGCTTGAATCATTCCCCGTCGTCGAGATGGGAGTCCCGGTATATATAAAAATAGCAATACAAAGCATTACAAATAGAAACTAGGCCTCGGCCCAATCTAGTTTTGTAACATATCCACCTCTTTTTGTAAAAGAGACCAAATAAAATCAACAACCAATCAGAACAGCCTCACCCTCTAGAATCCTCCTGAGAGAACCTCAGACCATCAGATTTTCTACCGCACATTGTGCTAGGGAGTCTCCACTGAGCTCTGCTCAGTTTTTTCCTTATTACCTTACTCCTAAAGTTTTTCAACTGATTTCTTCAACAGCTTCTTCAACAACTTCTTCAGCTTCGTGTCAACATGTCTGACAAGGAGAAGAAAGGCCTTTTTAGAGCCTGTTCCACCTGCTCTAAAAAAAGGCTTTACATAGATGACCCTCACAAGGACTGCATCTATTGCCTCTATCCAGATCACAAGGCTAAAGATTGCAAGGTTTGCCGTACTTTTTCCACAAAAAACCTGAGAGACCGTGAGGGACGTCTCCTGACCTGGCTCCAAAAGCTGAAATCCAGGAGGGATCCTTTAGCCAGTGACGATAGTGATGAGGCCTCATCAGCTTCGTCTTCCAAGAGATCCCTGAAGAGGTCGAGATCTGACCTTCTTCTGAAGACCGACCTGGTAAAGCCCCTAAAAAGACCTCTCATAGGTCTGACAGGCAAAGTCCAAACAAATCTCCTCACCGAGGTGTAAAGGAGAGGGAAGGGCTGTCTAAAGGAGAATCTACTGTGAGGAAGTCGAGTTCTGTTCCTCCATCTTCTCCTCCTGACAGAAAAAAGGATTTCAAAAAGCCCTCCTCTGTACCTTTGAGGGAAAACATACTAAGAAAATTCCACCGTCGACGACGTTGTCGACGACACCGTCAGCGAAGTAACCGTCATCGTCTTCGTCGACGTGCAAGGAAAAGGTACAGTCTTCTCAGTCTTTTACTACTCTGGCGAAGGGATCGTCGACGAGAGTTTCCTTACCTTCTTCGACCACGGTGCAGTTTTTATCGTCGACGCCAGTGACGACGGATACAACGGTGATGGCGAAGTTGTCGTCGACGGTGTCGTCGACGACTTCGACGAGGATGACGGCGGCCGTTGTGAAGACGGCGACAACGTCGACGGCGACGACCTTGACGGTGATGACGATGGTATCGGTAACGGTACCGACGATGACAATAACTACATCGCTGACGACACCGTCGACGAGCCGTCGACGAGCTCGTCGATGGGGCAAATTTCTGAGGTAATCATCAGGAAACGTCGTATTACTTCGGATCTCACTTGTCCCAGCAAAGTGACACCTCTGCTGCCTACTCACCTCCTAGAAGAGGAGGATTCGGAGGATGAAGGTCCATATGGGTATGCACATAGCCCTTCTGAACTGCACGTGAAGTGCCAGGACCTAGATTCGGAAGATGGATATGAAGAGCAGGAATATGATCCTCCTCAGGACTATCATGGAGGTTACCAAGAGGAGATGGTTTGTATGCCATCCTCCTTGATTTCGGACTTACAGCTCAGGCTCTCAGACTATAAAAGGAGATTTCCAACTACATCTCCAGCTCAAGAACAGGTTTTAACTCCGGCTGTTTCACCTGCAGGGCCTTCCACCCCTCGGCTGCCACCACCACCACTGCAATTAATTGTGGATCCACCACCGTCGACTCCAATTATTCAGGATGATACCTCGGATGACGACCAGGAAAACGCAGTTCCCCCGGATCCAGACAGGGAATGGGATGAGTATATTATCCCTACTCCTGCTTCACCTTCACCGGTGCCAGTGGATTCTCCGCCTGGAGATGTGGGCGGTTTCCATAATTTGTTGGAGAGGGCAGCAAAAAGATTTGAACTTCCTATGCCTTCGGTTCAGTCTGAGTGCTTCCTATACAATTTCAAAGAGCCCTTTAAGAAATCTGTGAGATCAATTCCTATCATTGGTCATGTTTGGGAAGAGGGGCTCAAAGTTATGAAGACCCCGGCTACAGTGGTTCCAGTGCTTCCTCGTTTAGAGAAGAAGTATAAAGCCCCGGAGGATAGCCCAGCATGCCTGGTGAGTCAGCCAAAACCGGACTCAGTGATATCGCAGGCAGCACAGAGGAAGTCTAAAAATCCGGCGGCTCCTCTAACAACACCTCCAGACAAGGAAGGCAGATGCCTGGACAATGCTGGCAAAAGGTTTTCATCAATGTCAAGCCTTCTCGTAAAAGCGGCTAACGCTTTGGCCATCTTGGGGCGCTACGACCGCCAAATGTGGTGTTACCTCTCTCCCTACCTTGACCAGTTGCCTGATGACAGCAGGGCCGAAGCGAAGAAGATTCTCCAGGAAGGAGAGAGGGCCTCCTCAGAAGTGATTGATTGCGCAATGGACATTGCAACAACTGCGTTCTGTTCCCTGGCTGGAGCAGCAGTCCTTCGTCGCCAGGGATGGCTTCGAGCGATCTCATTTAGACCTGAGGTTCAGAACAAGATTTTGGACATCCCCTTTGATGGAGAGGCGCTCTTTGGGAAGCACATAGATGATGCGCTTCAGGACATTAAAAAAGATACGGACACAGCAAGATCATTAGGGACACTCCAATACCGAAAGGTCCCTTTTCATGGCGCAAGGGGCAGAGGTCTTCCCTCATACAGAGGAGGTTACCAGCAATATCGGTACTCCTCATATACGCCGGCCTTGCAATCTTACCGCCCGCAGTATAACCAGCGGCAGGGGCAGTCCTCGTCATATTCGAGATCATCAAACAGAGGAAGAGGGGGGCGCCAGGGGAAGGAGTCCTCTCGGCGTCAATAGCAGCCTGCTGGCTCTGTTTACTGTTCCTTCCCCTCATTTAACACCTGTGGGGGGCAGGATCTCACGTTACTTCCAAGAATGGCAACGGATAACATCGGATCGTTGGGTTCTCAATATAATCCAATTTGGTCACACGTTGGAGTTTGTCCATCCTCCTCCAACCAAGCCCCCTCGCGCCAACATAATGAAACATCTTCGTCTCCTGCGCTTAGCGGTCCAACAGATGCTGCAGAAGGGGGCTATAGAGCTGGTCCCTGTCTCGCAAAGAGGAGGGGGTTTCTACTCCCAGTTCTTTCTAGTTCGAAAGACTGTAGAAAAGTGGCGCCCTATTCTAGATCTGAGGGAGCTCAACACCTATCTCATCAAACAGTCGTTTTGGATGATCTCCTTGCAGGACATACTTCGACTTTTCAATTCAGGAGATTTCATGGCCACTTTGGACCTAGAGGACGCATATTTTCATGTTCCCATACATCCATCCCACAGGAAGTTTCTTCGCTTCATAGTAGCCAAGAGCCACTTTCAATTCAGGGTTCTTCCCTTCGGCCTCAGATCGGCACCAAGGATCTTTACAAAGATACTGGCTCCGGTAGCGGCTTTTTTAAGGAAACAACAGCACCAGGTTTTCCCTTACCTGGACGACTGGTTGCTAAAGGCTCCTACCAAGACGGCAGCCGAGAAGTCAGTGGCAGCCTGTACACAGCTGTTCAAAAGTCTGGGTCTTACCCTCAACAGGGAAAAATCAAATTTGTGCCCTTCCAAGAAAGCCAAATTCCTGGGAGCTATATTGGACACATCCCTGAACAAAGCTTTTCCGTCAGTGGAAAGACAAGCCAAATTGATGTTGATGGCCCGTCTACTTCAAAAAAGAAGGTCACTTTCAGTTTGCCTCTACAAGTCCCTTCTAGGGTCCATTTCGTCCTGCATTCCTCTGATTCCTCACTGCAGGTTACTAATGCGCCCTCTTCAGGAACAACTGGACCTACAGTGGCGCCAGGAAGAAGGGTCTTTCGAAGTCATGATCACAATCACTATGTCAATGAAAGATGCTGCTTCATGGTGGACTCTCCAGGAGAACATTTCCCAAGGTCTCTCCTTCATGGTCACCCCGGCTCCTCAGATTATTTTTTATTTGATTTGTTCTGCATTCCGTCCATCAATTGTGTGTCTTTTGCTTTCTCGCCCTAAGTGCGCCAGGTATGCCCAGACGTGGGTCCTGGGCTCACTGTGCCACTGGAATCAAGCTATCCTGGCTGAAGAGGGGTGAAACCCCGAAACCGGTCCTAGGATGCTTGTTTCCGGTCCAGGGAGGACCTGGCTTGGCAGTTCGGGCTGGACTGTTCCCATGAGGCACAGGGTCAAGACTGATTTGCATATGGCCAGGTCTAAACTGGGGTGGCATGGTGAGCAAAAGAATTATGGATTTAACCCAGATCTCTTCACTGGGGGTGAATGTTTTGATTTGTTCTGCATTCCGTCCATCAATTGTGTGTCTTTTGCTTTCTCGCTCTAAGTGCGCCAGGTATGCCCAGACGTGGGTCCTGGGCTCACTGTGCCACTGGAATCAAGCTATCCTGGCTGAAGAGGGGTGAAACCCCGAAACCGGTCCTAGGATGCTTGTTTCCGGTCCAGGGAGGACCTGGTTTGGCAGTTCGGGCTGGACTGTTCCCATGAGGCACAGCGTCAAGACTGATTTGCATATGGCCAGGTCTAAACTGGGGTGGCATGGTGAGCAAAAGAATGATGGATTTAACCCAGATCTCTTGACTGGGGGTGAATGTTTTGATTTGTTCTGCATTCCGTCCATCAATTGTGTGTCTTTTGCTTTCTCGCCCTAAGTGCGCCAGGTATGCCCAGACGTGGGTGCTGGGCTCACTGTGCCACTGGAATCAAGCTATCTTGGCTGAAGAGGGGTGAAACCCCGAAACCGGTCCTAGGATGCTTGTTTCCGGTCCAGGGAGGACCTGGCTTGGCAGTTCGGGCTGGACTGTTCCCATGAGGCACAGGGTCAAGACTGATTTGCATATGGCCAGGTCTAAACTGGGGTGGCATGGTGAGCAAAAGAATGATGGATTTAACCCAGATCTCTTTACTGGGGGTAAATGTTTTGATTTGTTCTGCATTCCGTCCATCAATTGTGTGTCTTTTGCCCTCAGATTATTACAACAGATGCGTCTCTGGAAGGCTGGGGAGCTGTCTTGCAGGACCTCCAGATAAGCTGTCGTTGGTTACACCACCATTGCCTGTTGCACATCAATCTACTGGAACTCAGAGCAATTCGCCTAGCCCTACAGGCTTTCCTCCCGAGGATAAAGAATTTGTCAGTTCTAATAAGAACAGACAATACTACGGCCATGCATTATATCAACAAGCAGGGCGGCACAAGATCTCGTCTGCTGTCGGCGGAAGCTCAAGCTGTCTGGGAATGGGCGATCCTGCATGGAGTCTCACTAAAAGCGGAGCATCTCCCAGGGAATCTCAACGAGACAGCAGACACACTGAGCAGACTAAAGTCAGTCAGCCATGAATGGGAGCTAGACCAGAGGACTGTAGAGGAGATTTTTCGGCAATGGGGCAGGCCAGCCATAGATCTCTTTGCTACACCAGAGAACAAGAAATGCCGGTTCTACGCAAGCTGGCATCACCATCCGGAATCCTCGGGGAATGCGTTTTCGATGGCATGGCCAGGCGCCTTTGTTTACGCTTTTCCCCCATTCCTCTGATCCCGAGTCTGCTCAGAAAGCTAAAAATGGAACCCTGCATGATGATCCTAATAGCATCGTCTTGGCCTCGCCAGTACTGGTACACGGAGCTTCTTCTCCTATCCTTGGAGCATCCGGTTCCTTTGAAACCGATTCCATCACTGCTGACGATGTCCCGGGGCCAAGTATTGCATCCGGATCCCCGATCCCTTCAATTATCGGCGTGGCTCCTGAGCACAGAGAGTTTCTCGACTTAAAGCTCTCTGCAGAATGTAGAGACATCCTCTCTCAGGCTCGTGCTCAAAGTACAAACAAAACCTACCGGATGAAATTGAAGAGGTTTTGTCACTGGTGCAGAGAATCAGGAGTTCACCCTTTTGCTTCTTCGGCGCATGAAATCCTTCCTTACATTCTTTCCTTGGCAAAGGCGGGCCTGGCTCATTCATCTATTACAGTGCATCTCGCGGCCATTTCTCGCTTCAGGAGGACATCCTCAGGCCCTTCGCTCTGGTCAGCAAGAATAATTAAACAGTTTATGAAAGGTCTTTTTCAAGTCTTCCCTCCAGTGAAGCCTCCGCCACCACTGTGGCACCTTAATCTGGTCTTGACCCAGCTCATGAAACATCCCTTCGAGCCGATACATAAAGCAAACTTGAAATTTCTCTCCTGGAAGGTGGCCCTTCTTTTAGCCTTGACTTCAGCTAGAAGGGTCAGCGAGTTGCAGGCACTCACCATTCAAGAGCCTTTTTTTCAATTTAAAAATGAAACAGTAGTACTCCGTACTAACGCAAAGTTCATCCCGAAGGTACCTTCGGACTTTCATTTAAATGAACCTGTGATACTTAAAATCTTTTTCCCTCAACCTACGACTCCGGCTGAGAGGTCACTTTACTCATTGGACATTCAACGTTGCCTGAAGTTCTATCTTCAGAAAACTAAGGATTTTAGAAAGTCACCTCAGCTCTTCGTGGCTTACAGCGCCCCTCGTAAAGGATTTCCCCTTTCCAAACAGGGGATTGCACTGTAGATTTCCAGCGCTATCCAATATTGTCATCAAGCAGCTGGTAAGCCCCTTGAAGGGAAAGTCCGTGCTCACTCCACGAGGGCAATCTCTTCTTCTACGGCCCTATTTGCTGGAGTACCTATCCGGGACATCTGCAGAGCAGCGACCTGGAAGAGTGCCCATACCTTCACAAGACATTACTGCTTGGATTCTTCATCGCGCAGCGACACTGCAGTGGGCCAAGCAGTCCTGAGGAACCTCTTTCAATAAGTGGTGAGCTTTCCCTCTCATCCCTGCTTCCTTTTCCTTTGTATCTTCTTCGCACATTCTTTGATGCAACTGATTGCTTCTTGTTATTTCTGTATGTATATATATGGGTATTTGAGTCGCTTTTCAATGTTGGGTGACTTCTTTATTTCACTGTTTAAAAAAAAAAAAAAGATGATGTTGTCTAAACTGCGAGATAGGCAATTTCTTTTTCTTTCTTTAATCTTATTTAAGCTTTTTGATCTCTCTTGAAAGTAATACAGACAAAGAAATGTGCTCATGACTGCTAGCTACTCTGATTCAAGCATGGGAATCTATGAAAGTTCCAATACTGGAGTAAGAAAACAAGTTACTTACCTGTAACTTTAGTTCTCCAGAAACTTTCATCGATTCACATGCGACCCACCCTCCTCCCCTGGGAAAGCTCGACCTTCTGCTTCTTTATGGTTATCCTGTGGCACTACGGCTAAGAAAATCTGATGGTCTGAGGTTCTCTCAGGAGGGTTCTAGAGGGTGAGGCTGTTCTGATTGGTTGTTGATTTTATTTGGTCTCTTTTACAAAAAGAGGTGGATATGTTACAAAACTAGATTGGGCCTAGGCCTAGTTTCTATTTGTAATGGTTTGTATTGCTATTTTTATATATACCGGGACTCCCATCTCGACGACGGGAAATGATTCAAGCATGCAAATCTATGAAAGTTTCCAATACTGGAGAACTAAAGTTACAGGTAAGCAACTTGTTTTCTTATCAATTCTTAACTGACATTGGCCACCCTGAATATTTTGAACATCCAGAAACCCTGATTAGTATACCAAGGAAAGTGCTTAAGCTGGAGTGTTTATCACTGTTGGAGGAACTGACGTTGTCCGTTGAACTGTCTAAACCTACTGTACTCAAAAACCAGATGATTCTGACCACTTTTGATATGCAACCTTACTTACTAAATGCACTTAATGCCCAACACACGCTTCAGGCTAGATACCTTTCATCGTCTAATTAGTTTTCCTAACATCAACAATTGGTCAAGTGACCTAGTGTTCTGTCCCTGTGATAACCAATCCAAGCAGTCCACTATGCACATACTGTTTGTAAATTTTATTTTGATCTGAGGCACTTTCGAACTAAGCCACTGTTGAAATCTCTAAATTTTAAGCAATGTCGACCAGCCTTTTTATATTTACAACTACTTCCAAATGTATTCATATGTGTTGTTTTATCACGCTTTCTATGGGCGGTTCTTACCCGGAGGAAGTTGTTATCGAGGAGTTGACTATTGCTTGTCCCTTTTAAACTATATCTGTTCTATTAATAATTATCCTCTTAACTGTTTTATTGTTTTTACTTTGAACTGTGTATATTTTTGTGTATGCTTTTATGATTCACTATGTGTGATATCGAATAAAGCTTATTTTGACTTTTGACTTGACATTGTTTGTCTTCCACATCTTTCATGGAAAGCTGTTTTCCATGTAGCTATAGCATTTGCACACAGGTTTAGTGAGAATCAGGCATTGTTCTCCCATCTCTCATGAACCATGTGCAGTGTTCTATAAAGACAAAATGGTCATGCAAACACATCCAAAGTTTCCCTCTAAAGAGATCTTGAATTTCAACATAAATCATTTCTGTGCTTACTTTCTTTTGGAACACTACTTCTCCAGCTGAGAGATCTGTCAATATCTTAAGCACCAGGTGAGTGCCTAAAGTTTATCTGGACAAAACAAAAGCTATTAGGAAAGCAAAAGAATCATTTGTAATTTGCTACCTCTTATGCACAGAACTAACCACTTTAGAACAGTCTCTCACAAGATGAATAGTCTCTTGTTTCTCATTATGTTACGTTACATACTTACCTTAGCCAGTAAGTCTTTGACATGTAAACCAAAAGCACACTGAGTTAGAGGTAAAGCAGCAACTGCTCCTTTATTGAGAAATATTCCCAATGGAGAGGTTTGTAAAGCAGCAACTTGAAGGTCTGTTGATACCTTTATAAGAGAGTACTGTATTGATTCAGACTCCAGAACAGAAGCCCAAGTAGGGCATTACTCCTAGAGAAACTTAGTTCATTGATTTGTCTTTTTCCATTCCACCACATTTGTATGTGATGGCACGGCTATTTATTTATTATTTATTTATTAGTTACATTTGTAAGGCGCAAGAGCTACCCAAAAAGGGTTTACCGGCGCCATGGTGGACTGGCTGGAATGTTTGAGGCTTGGGGAGAATTATTGGTTAAACAACCAGGTCTTCAAGGTTTTACGGAAACGGGTATAGACTGTTTCTTTCCGGATAATTGAGGGGAGTGAGTTCCAAAGAGAGGGGCCGAGGTAGGCAAAAGATCTGCCTCCCATCCTGGATAGTTTGAATCTGGGTACGATAAAATTCTCATGGGTTGATGAGCGGAGGTGACAGGTAGGCACAATAGGGGTTGACCAAAGATTGTAGGTACTGTGGTGCCTTGCCAGTCTTAATCTTAAACATGTAGCTCAGGGCTTTGAACTTAATCCGGTTCTCCACCCTGAGCCAATGAAGATTCCGTATGTGGCTGGAGATGGGAGAGGCTCTGGGGACCCTGCAGAGAAGTCTTGCCGCAGCTTTGTACCATTTGTAACCTGCGCGTCACAGCCTTGTTAGACCCAAGGTAAAGAACATTTCCGTAGTCCAGCCGTGAGGTGATAAGGGCTTGGACTACTGTTCTCTGGGTAGGCTCTGGCAGCATCCAGATGATTTTTCTGAGCCACTTTAGAATGGTGAAACATGTGGCCGCAACTTTGACTGCCTGATTGTGCATGGTGAGCGAGTCATCAATGGTTACGCCTAAGTTCCGGACGAAGCTAGACGGCCGGGGAAGTGCACCCATCTCACAGGGCCAGTGTCGTGGGCTCCATGAATCTTTGTTTTTGCCAAGTATCAGGACCTCAGTTTTATCTCCGTTTAGTTTTAAAAAGTTGGTGTGCATCCATGAAGCTATTTTCCCCAATCCAACCTGAAGGGGGGATGAGGCACAGGTATTAGCATTAGAGAGAGAGAAGATAATCTGAGAATCGTCGGTGTAGGAAAAGAGAGTTAGCCCAGCCTCTTCTGCAATGTCTGCTAGGGGTCTGACATATAGGTTAAAAAGCAAGGGGCTGAGGATGGATCCTTGGGGCACCCCATGAGGTAGGCAGTGTTTGTCAGAGATGGCAGTTGCAGAGAAGATTTGGAAGGTATGATTAGCCAGGAAGGAACATAGCCATTTTAAGGCTATTCTTTTCAGTGCTTATGATTATCTATGGAGATCCCCTGAACGAGAAGGAATAGTTGCTTACCCATAATCCTAGTTCTCTCGTAGGGGATTTCCATGTATAGTCATAAGCACTTGAATAGTCATGCCCACGTGCGGGGACCCCAGAGCACATTTTCAGATATATCTTCTTAATTGGATATTTTTCGCCTTTCTTCAGGAAGGCCTGCAAAGACACTTAAGAGATAGAAAAATAATAATGCAGCCTAAATACATAGGCTACACTGGCCACATCTTCATACAGAATTGAAAAAATTGAGCCAGTATACTAAATTTTGTGTAGTTTTTTGTAGTATTAAACACACAGAATGATCCTCTTCACAAAACCCCTTTTTTCATGATAGAGCTGAAAGGAAAGGACAGAGTAGCCCCATAGGCTGCCATTATATGTCTTAGAAATAGAAGATGTGCCTTTAGAAGTCTAGAGACCATCAGTATCCCATCATGCACAGCCAGTGGCAGTTACTTCAGTTCTTTTTTCTGGCTCCTGCTTTCAGGACCCTGGTGCGTTGAGCTCTACCAATTTGGTGTTTTTCTTCAAAATTTATTTCTGAATTTAGCTAATAACTACTTCATTCGACGTCTTTGATCTTCCTCTTTGTTTTTCTGTCTTTTTCTAACAGAAAACTTGCAGTTTTTTCACTCAAAAATGCCATCTCTTTTTGATAAGTGTCCAGACTGTGGTAGGAAGAAGGCCAAGACTGATCCTCACAGAGTATGAATAATTTGTCTTCCTGCTTCTCATGTTCCTGATTCCTGTTCCATCTGTTAAACCTTCGCTAGACGTACTCTGCTTGACAGAGAGAAGATCAGACTTCAGGGAGCAGAAGAGAGAAGAAAACAGCAGGCAAAGTCTTCAGGTGGGACTTCAGGGCGAGGAGAGGGTCATTCCTCTTCCAGGCCTCTGTCTTCAACCTCTGGGGGCTCCCCAGCAGAAGAAGGGCTGAGAAACGGTGCCGGTCCTGGTCGAGGACGTTGACGTCAAGAGGAGGTACAGCGCGACCTGTTTGCCGTCGACCCTGGGCTCTGGGTCCAAACGACATCGACGTTACACGTACAGAGCAAGACCCCCAATGTCGATTCCGAAGCAGAAGATGATACTACCTCGTACGGTGTCAGGAAGTCCGGCGCCGACGGTGACACCTCGTAGGTCGACGTCGAGAACATTATCACACCAACAAAGTTGCTCGACGTTGAGGTGGCCCAGTCGATCAACATCAAATCCTCATTGTCGATCGATGTCGAGTCATCACCGTTGATCGACGTCGAGTAAACACCGTTGATCACCGACACACTCACACCGTCGGTCGACTCCGAGAGGTTGGCGTTCGATGCCAAGACGAGATCCTCATTCAAGACGACGTCGAAGGTCGCTGTCGACTAGTAGATCGATGTCGAGAGGGAGTCAAAGAACCTCATCAGGAACTTTGTCACCATCTTCAAGACTTCAGGAGGCACGTAGGAAGAGAAGACGTATATACACGTCTGATTCGGATTATTCACGAACCTACTCTCCATCTAATCAGCAGTCTCCACCCCATCTTCCAAATGTGGAACCAAGATCTCTGACTCCTCCTCCTCCTCCACCGCTTCCTCCTCCACAGCCTCCTCCTCCTCCACCATCTCCTCCACCTCCTCCACCATCTTCACCACGAAGACCGAGGTCTAGATCTTGCACGAGGCATCGGTTCCATAGTCATAGACGCTCCTCTACTCATTCACGTCATCACCATCATAGAAGAAAGTCTCATTCCAGGACACCAGAGACACATCCTCTTCTAGCACAGGCAGATATTCCCCTACATTGACGGATTCACCTCCCCAGTGGATCTCACCAGTTGATGACATTTCAACGTTTCAATAGGTTTTAATGAGGGGTGCTCCAAAATTGAACATTCCAGTCTCCACTCCTACACCTACAACTGCCGTCATATTTGAGACTCTACAACAAAAGCAAGTGTCACGTCCATTGCTTCCTCTGGTGCCAGGTCTTTTAGAACCAGTGATGGAGCTCTTTTTGACACCCTCTACTGTTAAGCCAGCTCCTTCCAGGCTGCAGAAAAAATACCGGCCTCCGGAACAGGACCCCGCTTTCCTAAGGATGGATCCAACTCCGGATTCGGTCATTGTGGTGGCTGCGAAGTAGCAACATGCTACTGCTCCAACTTCGTCAGTGCCACCAGATAAGGAGAGCCGCAAAATGCATTCGGTGGGGAGGAAAGTTTGCAACTCAGCAGCGACTGTCATGAAAGCTGCTAGTGCCACAGCCTTGTTAGGAAGATATGACAGGGCACTGTGGGAATCGCTCCAGCAGTTTGTGGACTACCTTCCCAGAGACAAAAGGGAGGATTTTAATGAAATATTGGCAGACGGTCTGATGTCTCTAGTCAAATTATAAGTGCAGCAGCAGACACATCCCTTCTTGCTGTGCATGAGTGTTGCCATGGCACTACGATGGCATTCATTGCTACGTCTTACATCACTTAAGCCTGAATCACAACAACGCATCCTGAAGCTCCCTTTTTTAAGTACGACTCTTTTCGGCACTGATACAGACGAGTTGGCCAGGATGAAAGCTGAAATGGAGACACTTAAAGCTGTAGGCCTGGAGAAGCCTAAGAAGCAGCGTCGATCTTTCCGGCCTTTTAAATGCTGTTACTCTACACAGAGTGTTCAAACCCCTCGGTGGTATCAGGGCCACCAGCCAGGTACGCAACAACAGTACCAACGTTCCTACCAGCCGTATCAGAAAAAACAGACAAGAGGAAGATCAGGACAGCAGCCTGCTCAAGGAGGCAAGATGCCAGCTGGTGCAAAACCTTGAATCCTGTCTTCTCCCTCTTCCGTTACCCGCTCCGGTAGGGGGAAGTATTCGACATTACCTGACAGAGTGGCAAAAATGAACACAAGACAATTGGGTGCTGAATATTGTTCGCAATGGATACTCTCTCAGGTTCATCAGCCCTCCACCGTCAATACCTCCGAAACAATCCAGGTTCCAATTGCACCAATCACAACTAGAAGTGGAACCCGTTCCACCTTTACAACGAGGCAGGGGGCTATACTCCAGATTTTTTTTTGTCAAAAAGAAAGCCAAGAACAAGTTCAGACCCATTCTCGACCTAAGGACGGCCAACAAGTGGATTCGAAGAGTGAGGTTCCAAATGCTAGCATTGTACCAAATCTATCCTCAGTTACATCGAGGAGATTGGTTATGCGCAATCGACCTTCCGGATGCATACTTCCACATTCCCATCGCAGAGAAGCATCACAAATTATTGAGGTTCGCAGTGGGGAGCAACCACTACCAATACTGTGTACTCCCATTCGGCCTGAAGTCAGCACCAAGGACTTTCCCCAAAGGCATGGCTGTGGTAGCGGCGCATCTGAGGAAGCACAAAGTGTTTGTCTACCCCTATCTAGACGATTGGCTAATCAAGGCATCCATGGCTCAGGAAGCTCAGCTGCATTTCAATTAAACTTCTGATCACCTCCTTCGGTTGGGGCTTCATGTCAACCAGGCGAAATCCACTTTGGTGCCCGTGCAGTGCCTCCAATATCTGGGAGCATCCATCGATACTCGCACAGCAAACGCGTGTCCTTCGGAGGAGAGATGCTTATCGATCCTTCGGAAGGCTCAGACTCTCATGGCACTGTCTCGCCCTACTGTGAGGAAGGTTTAATCTCTCCTGGGTTCAATGGCATCCTGTATATTCCTCACTCCGAATGCACGTCTTCATATGAGACCCCTGCAGGAATGCCTGGAAGATCAATGGGATCAGCGAACAGGAGATTGGGAAGACTGGATTCAATTGTCTCAACATGCTCTCCGGTCCATCAAATGATGGTGCTATCCTACCAATCTCCTACAAGGGATCCAGTTTCACAAGGAGATGCCTGCTCAAACCATAGCCACGGATGCCTCTCTCCCGGGATGGGGAGCCCATACAGATCAACTTCAAATCCAGGGCAAGTGGTCACACAAGGAATCGACTTACCATGTCAATCTGCTCGAGCTACGAGCAGTTCACATGGCAATGAAAGCCTTTCGGCCATCACTCAGCTCCAGCTCCCTGCTTGTACAGACGGACAATACAACGACGATGTACTACCTCAACAAGCAGGGAGGCTCGAGATCCATACCATTGTCTCGGGAGGCCCAGACAATCTGGAAGTGGCTTCTGGCCAGAAATTTGACCATAACAGCAACTCACCTCCGAGGTGTTCAAAATGCTAAGGCCGACTCTCTAAGCAGACTCCTCCAGGAAAACCACGAGTGGGTCTTAAACGACGACGTGGTCCACGATATCTTCGGAATATGGGGTACTCCGGAGGCCAATTTGTTCGCCACCGCAGAAAACAGCAAATGCCAAAACTTTGCATCAAGGTAGTGCCAACCGGGACTGTTGGGGAATGCCCTATGGCTCAATTGGTCAGGCAGATTTCTCCATGCCTTTCCTCCAGTTCCCCTAATCCTGACAGTCCTCACCAAGCTGGCACAGTCACGGACCAGGATGATTCTAATAGCCCCGAAGTGACCACGTCAGTGGTGGTTTACGGACCTCTTTCACTGGTCTATCCGTCCACATCTCAGGCTTCCATGCCGATCAGCTCTACTAACGAAGTTCAGAGGCCAGATGGTGCACCCCAACCTCTCCTCTTTGAATTTGGCAGCATGGCTCCTGAGATAATACAGTATGGACATTTGAACTTACCTCAAAGCTGCATGGACATCCTCAAAGAAGCTAAGCGGCCATCCACGCGTTCCGCATATGCTCATAAATGGAAGAGATTCTGTATTTGGTGCTCATCGAAGAATGAGGATCCTACATCTTGCCAGAAAGATGTCATCCTTCCATATTTGCTTCATCTGGCACAATCTGGCCTTCAATTTTCTTCCATTAAGGTTCACGTGGCAGCCCTTACTGCATACAGGAAATGCCCTTAACAAACTTCCTTTTTCAGTATTCCTGTCATTAAAGATTTCCTGGAGGGTTTGAAGAAGGTTTTTCCTCCCATTAAGAGTCCTTCTCCTCCTTGGGAGCTTAATGTGGTACTTTCTCGTCTTATGCTAGAACCTCGCCAACTCGGCGATGCAGCGTGCGCAAGGTAAATTGTTTTATTTATTTAATTACTTACCTTTCTCCTGTCCATCGTATGTCGGACTCCACTAGCCCCCCCCCCCTGTCCCTCCCCCGCCTTACCGCCCCGCAGCACTCCCTTGGCGAGCCGCCACTGCTCCCAGGTGGAATAAAAACAGGGATCTATAACATAGAGCATGCATTCTCTTCTTATCGCCTTATAAAAGAACTGAAGTAACTGCCACTGGCTGTGCATGATGGGATACTGGTGGTCTCTAGACTCTTAAAGGCACAGCTTATATTTCTAAGACATATAATGGCAGCCTATGGGGCTACTCTATCCTTTCCTTTCAGCTCTATCATGAAAAGGGGTTTTGTGAAGAGGATTATTCTGTGTGTTTAATACTACAAAAAATAGACAAAATTTAGTTTACTGGCTCCCTTTTTCAATTCTGTATGAAGATGTGGCCAGTGTAGCCCATGTATTTAGGCAGCATTATTGTTTTTCTGTCTCTTAAGTGACTTTGCAGGCCTTCCTGAAGAAAGGCGAAAAATATCCACTTAAGATATATCTAAAGAAGTGCTCCGGGGTCCCCGCACGTGGTTGGGACTATTCAAGTGCTTATGACTTTTCATGGAAATACCCCTACGAGAGGACAGGAGTTACAGGTAAGAAACCATTCCTTCTCCTTCTGGGGAGTCACTGTTGCAATCATAAGCAACCCACATTCCTCTGCTGTGGAAGGATTAAAGAAACTGAGCATTCTACAATGTTGGATCTTACTTAAATTCACATGCTTCAATCATCCACATTGCCGAGCTGGGAATTCTGACTGTAAATATAAAGGGCAAAACAATGTTAAACAAAGCAGAAAACTTTGACTCAGTCATAGAGACAGCCTGTTCACATCATTTTAAATGATTAGAAGTTTAGCCAATCACCTTTTTCACTCTTCCATATCCATGTCACCACACTCAAATTTCTACTACACTTCACGTGTTAAGGGAATCCCTTGAGCTCTGCTCACTCAGTCACAGATAAGTGGGTTATTTATGCTTTATTCCATACTTTAGAGAATATATTCATCTTTAAAATCTGATACTGCTGACTCCTTTGAAAAGTCTTTTTTTAGACTACATGGAACCTGCGGCAAGAAAAGACTTCATTCTTAAGTCCGCCACAAGGACTGCATATATTGCTAATATCTTGACCACAAGGCTAAGTATTGCAAAATACGTTGTATTTTTTTTCCCACAAAAACCCTAAAAGATTGAGAGGGAAGACTTTTGTTGTGG
Source organism: Calotriton arnoldi (assembly GCA_963921515.1). Taxonomy (NCBI): domain Eukaryota; kingdom Metazoa; phylum Chordata; class Amphibia; order Caudata; family Salamandridae; genus Calotriton; species Calotriton arnoldi. The sequence goes on along the minus strand of CAWUFW010011363.1, from coordinate 357,261 downwards.
TTCCAAATATCCACCTCAGGAGAAACTTACACCTCTGAAGAGGAATACGAAGGTGCTTCAGAGTCACCTGGAAAAGCACAAAAAAGGTGCACTTTCTGACTCTAAGCGCTCTTTAAATCCTTCTTTCTGGACTTTGATGTTGAAGGAAAAGTTGCTTACAGATAATCCTATTTCTCTTCAAGGGAAATCCTCTTCAAAGTCATAAGCACTGAACTGTCTCACCCACGTGCGGAATCCAGGAGCACTTTGCAAAATATATATCTATATATGTGCCAGCTCTTTATGAAGATAAAAAGTGCATAGACATTGAAAAAATAAATAGACTTTGCAGCCTAAAGGGTGCTGGAAATTGCTAAATTCCATATATGTTTAATTTTAAAAAATATTTCCAATTGTAGTAATATAGTCACTGAATCCAAAGTGACTAGCAATATCAGTCACAAACCTCTTTTTTTAAAGGAAAAATAAAGATAATGCAGGGCAATGCTAGCACATAGGGTGCAGAGCTAGAGCATTACAACTGGCAACGTGCCTTAAAGGGGTTCACCCTCACTCCAGTTTTCTATCATGCACCTGAGGTGACAGGTCAGGTGATTTTAACGGCGATAAAGATAATGGGCTCAGAATAGAAACGTCTGCTTTAAACTCTTGTCAGGGGAGGTAGGAGGGTTGCTTATGACTTTGATGAGTATTCCCCAGGATGAGAACTAGGAGTACCAAAGTGAAAGTTTTCCTTCTTTTTCAGTGGATCCTCATCATTAGTCATAAACACTGAACAGAATAGTAAGCCTATCCCACTACAAGTTCAAGGCTTAACATCTGAGGAAACTCCAAGGAAATTACACAAGAAATCTGTGACGGAGATTGAAGTGCTTCCTGATGTAGTGGTGCTGACTGAAAATAACCACTTCTAAGTCAGCTCATGAACCATCTTCAGAGCCATCTACTCCAGGAAAGGCCTCTTTGGAGGCAGATTCCAAATTAAAGTAAAAAACCTCACCATCGTCAACAATACCAGGATTAGCATCTCCGTCAACTAAGAGTTTGTCGTCAATGAGACTATTGTTGGTTGAGAAACTAATCCTTATCCAGACACTAGTATTAAGTCGCCTAGATTATTGCAATGCTCTGCTGATCTCAGCTTATGAAGCATCATTGAACAGATTGCAAGTGGTCCAAAACACCGCAGCCTGACTGGTCTCCAATGTTCCCTCCCTTACCCCCTCCCTCCCCCTCTTACAGAGATTGCATTGGCTCCCAGTACAGAAGCGGATCCGTTTCAAGATCTGTTGCATTGTACATAAATCTCTAAACGGCAAAAGCCCTAGTTATTTGGCAGAGAAACTTACGAAATACCAGCCACCTAGGGTGTTACGCTCAGGGACTAAATCGCTACTTGTGGTTCCACGTTGTAAAAAATCTCGGCTAGGTGGTAAAGCCTTCTTCCACTTAGCCCCTACCTACTGGAACCAACTACCTATCCATTTGCGGGAGTGCTCCGATCACCTGCAGTTCCGTAGGCTTTTGAAGACTACTTTATTCTAATCTGTTCCTTTTCTCTGGCCGACTAAAGCAGTTCGTTAGCGCGGAGATACCCCTTGGGGGGTGATTCAGGCGCTTTATAAATCATATATCAAATCAAATCAACCTTGTTGTTGGCACCGTCAACGAGCCTACCATTGATGGCAATACCTACCATGAAGACACCGTCGATACTGACACCTTTGGCGACTACACTTTTGATTGCTTTAACAGTCACGCCAACGATGACCCTGTCCAAGTCAATACAATTAACATTGATGACAAAGCTGTCGAGGACAGTCTTATTGACAGTCTCATCCTGAAAGAAAACCACCATTATCACTCTCATTTCAGAAAAAGGCATTCCAATGCAGCTAATGCTGGAACGCACGCCACCTAGCAAGGTATCTCCGTATCCACCACAGAGGCTGCTGGATACTGAAGCCTCAGAAAAGAATGATGACGATGATGACAGACCGTTTGGTCCTGCATACAGTCCAACACAGCTAATGGTCAAATATCAATACTCTGATGAAGAGGAATGCAGACAGGCAGATAGAGGACATCTATTCAGCTGATCCTAGTCAGCCACAATATCCTGTTGTCAGACTACGGTACGAGCCTTTTCAAGATGAGGATGATGATTGGCAATATGAATATGACCCTTACACTCAGACCACACAGACTATTCAGACACAACAGAAAGCAATGATCTAGGTTTCTATAGCATTAATCAGAGAGCTGCAAGTTCTGCTTACAAACTGTTATATAAACATTTTACAGAATCAACATCAGAACCTTCAAACCAGTTTCAGAAACCTCTGTCTCCGCTTCAGTCAAGGCCTCACACAAAACTATACACTACATGCAATCCTATTATACAAGTATCTTTAAGATCTTTGGTACAGCATTCCCCTCTGGCACCTCAGTCTAATCCGCCAGGCATAGACGATCCCTACTGATGACCAAGACAAATGTCAGATACAGCCAGTTTCTCCGCAATCTACTGGCCTGCAATGGGAAGGTATCACTCCTCCAACGGCTGATTCACCTATAAACAACTTCATGGGGTTGTCACACTCTCATTGAAAGAATGTCCAAAAGATTTGATTTGGCAATGCCAAAAAAAGAAATAGACTGCTTCTTGTATGATTCTGAAGAATCTACAAGACAGTAAAGATGATACTAATTATCACATTTGGTCAGAAGGACTAAAAGTAATAAAAAATCCAACTATGGTAGCTGCAGTAGTTCCTAGACAGGACAAAAAAATATAAAGCATCTTAAAATATGCCAGCTTGCCTCATTGTTCACCCTTTGTAGATTCAGTAGTGATGCAGGTGGCCCAAAGAGGATCAAGATATCCGAGGTCCCCATGTACTGCACCACCTAACAGAGCGGGCAGAAGGCTTGACAATATCAGCAAGCGATTTTCAGCAACATCAAGCAGGGCTTACAACACACTGGCAATTGTTGCAAAATATGACGGCCAGATATGGAGAGATATTAGTCTATATCTGGATAACTTTCCTGATGATAAAAAGGTTGAAGCAAAATCACTTCTTGTGGAGGGGGAGGAAATGTATTTGCCAATAACTGATGTAGCAATGGACGTTGCATCAACAGGACTTAGGTAATTACCTAGTGCTGCTGTATTTTGTTGACAAGGGTGGCTGTGGTCTACTTCTGTTAGACCAGAGGTACAAAGTAGAATCAAAGGCATGCATCATTATTTAGACTCTCTCTTTGGTACACATGTAAATGAAATGCTCCAGTCAATCAAATCAGATATGCACACTGCAAGATCTGTAGGTGTCCTACAACAAAACCTACCTCAGGCATTCCATGGAGCATGGGTTAGGAGCCAATCTTCTTTTACAGGAGGTTACCAACCTTATATGTAGCAACTGGTGCAACACACATACTGCCAAGGTTATGCTCAACAATATAGACCACTACCACAACCAGTGTGCCACGCTAAGCAGCCTCCTCCCAAAGAAAATGTGCAAATCAGTGATAAGGCAGTAAACACTCTAGACGACAGTAACACTCCAGAACAGAAAGACACATTAAATTCAGGAATCCCCGTAGGTTGAAGAATCTTATCTTTTTACATTCAATGGGACAATATAACTTCGGATCACTGGGCTTGGACCTTATACAATTTGGCTACACTTTTGCATTAAAAAAACACGAACTACACCATTATCTGGTGGACCTCACCATCATCTTCCTCCGTTACAAACCGAGATTTGCATTATGTTTGAGAAACATGCAACAGAACAAGTCCCCAAATGCCAGCAAAATGTAGGCTTTGATTTTTGCTTTTTCATCATAAAAAGAAATTGGGAGAAAAGAAGCCAAATTCGAATTTCCATAATTCAAGTTTTTTTTTTTTAGCAAGCAATCATTTTACATGGTCACCCTGCAAGAAGTTGTCCAACTGCATCAACAAGGGGATTACATGACATCTTTTGACCTATAAGATGCAAATTTTCCCATCCATCCTACTCATCTCAAATACCGTAGATTCAAAGTGGCCAGTTGCCACTATCAGTTCAAAGTTCTACTGTTTGGACTCGTCAGCCCCGAGGATGGATATTCACAAAGTGCATGGTCCCACTAGCAGCACATCTGGGAAAACAAGGCCACCAAAATGTCCCATATATATAGATGATTGGCTAGTCAAAGGAAAACCCCCTGAAGCCACCAAAGCATCAACCAGAGATTGCGTAGAGCTCCTCAAAAAATTGGAACTTGCTCTAAAAAGAAAAATATCATCCTTAATCCCTTAATGAAGGATATAGTTCTAAGGGGCATTACTGGATACAGTGGTGCACAAAGCCTTTCCAAAGAGAGAGAAGAGTGTTATAGCTATGATTGCCAGCAAATAACAAAGAGAAAAATTAGTAACCGTCAGAATCTTCAAGTCTTTTTTAGGAATGATGTTTTCCTGCATCACTTTGATCCAACTTTGCCACCTTCACATGAGGCCATTTCAAGAGTAACTCGAACAACAGTTGCTACAAATGTAGGAATCATTTGATGCCCTCATAAGGGTGACAAGCCGAATGAAAGAAGCGTTACCATGGTGGATACAATACAGCAATACCAACGTGGATTTGTCTTTTGTCCCAAAAAGAGTGCTCAGTTTGTTATGACTACAGACCCCTCCTTAGAGGGCTGGAGGGCACATTTTCAGGAGCTGGCAGTCAGTGGCAAGTGGTCGACCAAAGAGGTGCAACTCAATATCAGTATTGTGGAACTGAAGGCATATCACTAAGCATGCATTATTTTCTTCCAAGAATAAAGAACTCCTCAGTATTAATCTGCACAGATAATACAAGTTTATACTATGCCAACAAACATGGAGGAACATGCTCTCCGGAGAGGTTAACAAATATGGGACCAGGCCTTTCAAAATCGTTTCCATAGAAAAGGCAGAACATGTACCAATCAATTCCTGGGCTGACAACATCAACAGAACACCAAAAGAATAACACAAATATGAACTACATCAAGTGCAATCAAACAAAAGTTTCACTGGGGCAAACCAAATCTGGACTATTTGCGACCAATGGAGCTACAAATGCTGGTATTATGCCAGTAGACCCAACCATCCAGACTGTGGGTGAATGCCTTTTCAGTCAATTGGTCAGGAACTCATATATACGCTTTGCCACCCCTTTCAGTGATTCCAAAGTTCTTGACAAAGATGAGGCTGTATCACCTGATCCAGCTACCGCCATGGTGGCCTAGACATTACTGGTTCACAGAGCTATTTCTCCTTTCAGTGCAAGCCAGAATTCTGTTGAAGCCATCACCTAATACTCTGTCACTAATTCACTGTTTGTTTACTTTCTGCCCAACCTACTGTTGAAATTGGCAGTCTTATAATTAGATGTTACTACGAGATTCATTTTAGTCAGCCTGTATATCTAATCTGAATAATTATTATAGTTTTTTGTTTTAGATAACTTGTGGATGCATATTCAATAAAGTTAATTTGTCAGGTATGTTGTAAGTAGGAGAGTTTCTAAATTGTTGGTTTTTTATATTGTTTTGTAACAGCCCTAATGAAGCGGCAGATAGAGACGTCACAAAACACATGCTGGCTGTCTTGTGCTCTTATGCAACAATTGGTACTGCCAATCGTTCATTGTCCTTGGATACATTATCTTGGCTGTAAGCAGGGGCATAGTTGATCACTCATATTTGGATTGTGAACTAAGTTATGGAAGTTTCATAAACATTCAGATGAAGTGATTTATCTCATTGTAATTAAATGTTTTGATGTTAGACTGTATTTATTTGTTACGAATGTATGATACATTTACTTGAGTACTGTACAAATGTATTGTCCAGCTTGAACAATATATTGTTTGAAGGAGATTTGAAAGGAGAACTGTAACAAATTAGGAAATTTGTGTAATGTTCATGTTTATTTGATTTTCAGTATACTTGACTCCCTGCCTAAAGTAACATTTATTGTTAAAGTGGGAATCCATCACCAAATGTATTTACATGATCCAACTGCCAGATCCTACATCTGGATCCGAATGCTCTGAACTTGACAGCTTGACTCCTGAATTCTGCCTTTTAGACATTATGGCGGACTGCAAAGAAATACAATCCAACGCTAGAACAGCTTCAACAAACAAAACGTATGGAGCTAAATAGAAGAAATTCTGTTCATGGTGTGCCAACAAAAATTTTCACCCAGTCTCATCTTTATCACAACACATTTTGCTGTATCTTTTGCATTTAGCAACAACTGGATTAAGTCCTGTATCAGTCAAAGTCCATTTAGCAGCCAGTTCATGTTACAGAGAAGCAATCAACCATCCATGACTATGGTCTACTAGCATCATTAAGCAATTCCTTAAAGGTCTTTTTAGAGTCTTTTCACCAATAAGACACCCCCCTATCCCTTGGCATTTGAACATCGTTCTAGCCCAACGAATATAGCACCTTACATCGCATGCGTTTACAACGCATGCGATTACAAGGCGGTCGTTACAACGACCGCATTGTTACATCGCAGTACATCACAACGCAAGTCGTTACATTAACTTGCTGTAGGGGGCGCGCTGGACTTATAAATAGTATCATTTACTATTCCAACTCCAGTGTGCACAACAGTAGGGAAGGTGTTGGAATAGTAAATTACACTATTCCTTAGGTTAGCGCGCCCCTACAGCAAGTCGATGTAATGACTTGCATTGTATTGTACTGCAATGTAACAACGCGGTCGTTGTAACAACCGCGTTGTAATCGCATGCGTTTCAACGCATGCGATGTAATGGTTGTTTCCCATCCCAACTTATAAAGAGTCCTTTTGAACCAATTGAGAAGGCAGAATTAAAGTTCTTTTATTGGGAAGGTGGCACTTGTAGTGGTGTGATATTCAAGCCGTTGACGATCAAAGAACCTTTTCTCCAATTCAGATATGATAGTTATGCTAAGAAAGAATACACATTTTATTCCTAAATTACCAACTCACTTCCATTTAAACGAACCAGTAGTATTAAAACATGCTTTTAGAATTAAACAACAAAGCAGAAAGAGCCCTTCATACATTGGATGCCAAAAGATGTTTAACATTTTATGTTTTGAATGCCAAGTATATAATTCCCTTTGGATACACTTTTCCGACTCAACTGCTAGTCACATACAATTATTCATAACCCAAAGGGAGCACAACTGCACAGGATGTGGGAACACTTATGTTCAGTTTAATACATTTTGTAAAATAGTTTATAAAAACATTCAATTAAATATACATCATAATACACATTAAAAAACTCATAAAGCCTACATATTGGATCATATGGAAAATGAAAAAGACTTTAAAAAGACAATCTCATTTGTCATCATGGCGTTAATTTGAGAAAATACATGGAGAGCACACAGCAAAGATACAACTACTCTGTCAAGATGTAATTCTGTATTGCACAAATTTAACAAAAAACACAGCGTCGACGTATTTTGGTGGGATGAAATTGATGAAACCACCTTCTTCAGGACATTAAACATATATCGTCTTTCTTTTTATGTAAAACAACAATCCTATTTAAAAGAAAATATATATATATATACAATTGTAAACCATATTCTTATATGTCTATATAATCTTGATCTCTTAAACAGTATAATTGATGTTATGTATTTATGTTTAGAACAATGCCAATAAGTGCTCCAGCATCCACATACACGTGCCTCCCCGACATACAGGGCGATCCTAAAACATACATCCTGCCCTCATATCTACTAATTATAACTTATTACATCTTATTCATGCTCATTTGCACCTCTGTGCCTATCATGATTAACTCACCGGTATAGAACACTCGATGAGATGCCGTGATTACTTTGGGACACTTATCGACGATACCACCATATATCTGCACATAAAAAATGTGTAAATATCTATAACATTTTATGTTGACAAAATTAAATCTTTCAGGAAAACTGATCAGCTCTTTGTGTCCTATGGCCATCCACAGAAAGGAAAAAACTGTCAAAACAATGAATAGCTCACTGGTTGTCTGCAACTATAGTTTATTGTCACAGTAAAGCAGACTATCCTCTCAGAGGAAAGGTTACAGCACATGCCACATGAAGGATATCTACTTTCACAGCTTTGTGTGTAGGAGTGCCAGTAGCAGACATTAGCAGGGCAGTAACCTGGAAAAACGGATACACCTTTACGCAGCATTACTGTCTGGATTTGACAGCTAACAGAGATGTGGTGGTGGGACAAGCGGTGCTGCATCATCTCTTTCACTAAGGTTAGCCAATTTTTTTCTCTCCCTATTTCCCACCATCTATATATGTATAGACTACTTGTTAATCTGATTCAGGCATGTGACTCTGTGAAGGATCCAATATTGGAGAAAGAAACATTCTCTTCCAGGGGATACTCATCAATAGTCATAAGCACTGAATAGTCCCGCCCACTTGCGGGGACCCCGGAGCAATAGCCAATAATATGCATATATCTACTTATATATACACATAAATACCCATATATATATAGATAATATGCATTATATACATATGCAGCCTGAAAACATGTTACTAGGCTCAAAAAACTGCAGCCATTACATTGTAAATCTTTTACCTTGAAAATATAAAGACATATAAGTCATAATATACTTATGATACATATAAAGAAAACTGCTTTGAGTTTGCTTTGAAAAACACCTTTATTTTCAAAGGTAAAAATGTAAGATCATAGAGGCAGATTAGCCTAGAAAGGCTGCATAGAAAACAATTGAAAAATTGGCGCCGTGCCTTTAAGACCCCAGGAACCCCCAGGCTCCCATCATACACCACAGGTGACAGTTAGGTCAGTTCTTTTTTCCAGCTCCTTCTATGAGGATCCTGGAGCATTGAGCTCGCCAGTTAGTGATTTTTTATCATTTTTTTCTGGTTTTCAAGTGAATTTTTTTAGTTTCACTCGACGTCTTTAGTACTTGTCTATCTAATACTACTATTTTTTCTGACTTTTGGCTATTTTTTCCTGTCATAATGCCGGCCTTATTTAATAAGTGCCCGGCCTGTGGAAAAAAGATGGCTAAGTCAGACCCTCACTCGGTCTGTATTGCTTGTTTACCTTCATCTCACAAGCCAGACCAGTGTTACCACTGCAGCAAGTTTTCAAGAAGAACCCTTAGGGAAAGGGAGAAGATTAAGCTGCACTCCATGCAGGAGAGAAGAAAAGAAGCAAGTGGGCGAGAAGAACACCCTCCAAGAAAGCCCTCCTCTCAACCAAGATTGGAGCGCAAAGAGAAAGGTGAGAAAAGGAAACATCAGTCTCATACGCCGTCGAGGGACAGATCGACATCCAAAATACCTTTGTGCTCCGAGTCGGCGTCGAAATCGACGTCGAGACGTCCTTCGCCGTCGAAACATCTGATTTCAGGTGAGAAGACCCATAAGACGAAGTCGACACCAACGCGTAGGCGGTCCAAGTCTGGCTCGCCTACGACGTCAAGAGGCCGGGGCTCGACGTCGGCACATCAACGTCGAAGCCCGCCGCCGAGAGGGTCAACAGCGACATCGAGATCACCACCGACGTCGAGAGGCGAATTGCATCGACGTCGAGCCGACCACCGAGGGCTTCGACGCCGGTGAAACACAGGCTGTCGCCATCGAGACGCATGACGTCGACGCATCCGTCGCCAAGGAGGTCGACGTCGAGGAGATCGCCGTCGAGGATATCGACGTCAAGGTCTCGGAAAACACCCTCTGGGTCTAGATCAAGAAGATCGCGATCTAGGTCGACGTCGAGAAGGTCGACGTCGAGGAGATTACAATCCAATCCCGGATCTCCTCCTGCAAAGAGACCTAGGGCGATGTCGGGAGACCGCTCGACACGGGACGCCCAGGTGGTGACGTCAAGGAGTGCTTCTTCCTCCCCAGGACTTCAGATAGTGCAAGTCTCTCCTGAACACTCGCCAGGACCGTCACCAACCCCTCCAACTAATATCTCCCCGAGATGGCTAGGGGAAATAAGGGAGTGGAAGATCCGCAGAGTTACAGGACTGCCACGTTCCTCTACAAGATCCAGATCGCCTATGATTCAGTCAGTACACTCATCTGCAAGACATGAGCAACAGGCCACTCCACAAAGGTCCCCACCTTTCAGAAGGCGCTCGTCACGTTCTCCTAGGAGTCGGGCATCCAGATCTCGACACCGTTCTCCTAGAAGACGAAGCCATAGATCTTCTTCGTGGTCTTCAGACTCCAAGGCTGATTACTCTCCTACTCTTTCTTCCTCTCCTCCGAGTAGAATATCACCCATTGATGATATCCTGACCTTCAATGAGGTTCTCTGTCGAGGAGCTGCGAAGCTTCAGATTGAAATGCCTGTTTCCACCACCAAGACATCAGTCATCTTTGAAACACTACACCAAAGATCTTCCTCTAGACCATTGCTTCCCCTAGTGCCTGGCCTGCTAGAGCCTGCTCTACAAAAATTCCTTACTCCAGCATCGGTAGGGGCGGCCCCGTCTCGGATCACTAAAAAGTATAAGGCTCCTGAGAGGGACCCCTTCTTTCTGAGGTCTGACCCTCCACCGGACTCAGTTATCGTTTCAGCGGCACGGAAGAATCAGACGGGGGCAGCATCGTCTGCGGTACCCGCAGATAGAGACAGTAAGGCCATGGATTCTGTCGGCAAGAGAATGTGCACTACCTCAGCCTCGTACATGAAGGTAGCAAGTGCCTCGGCCTTACTGGGTCGGTATGACCGCTCTTTGTGGGACTCTCTTTCACGCTTCACCGAGAAGCTCCCAAAAGAAGACAAGCAGGATTTCCTGGAAATTCTGCATGAAGGTGGTTTGGTGGCCAACCAAGTCATCAGTGCAGCGGCTGACGCCTCTGATCTCGCTGCCCATGGTTATGCACATGGGATTTGTGCCCGTCGCCTCTGCCTGGCTGAGATTGACGGGTTTGAAGCCAGAGGCGCAACATCGGATTCTCAATCTCCCCTTCAATGGCACATCGCTCTTCGGCTCTCATGCTGACGACGAAATGTCCAGGATGAAGACCGAACTGGATACGGTGAAGGCGGTTGGGCTCGAGAAGAAGAAGGACTTCAGGCGACGCTACCGCCCTTACGATCGGCGCCAATACCAGCAGAGGGTTCAAACCCCTCAGTGGTCCTCCCAGCAAAATCAAGGAAGATCACAATCCTACCAGCGTCGTCCTGGTAGAGGACGAGGAGGGAACTCCAGACAGTCCACACCTGCTGCCAAGCAACAACAGAAGCAGTGAGTGCTTGCTTCCCCTAACTCCGTTACCCACTCCGGTGGGGGAAGTGTCCGTTTCTACCTGGAAGAGTGGACCAAAATCACACTAGACAAGTGGGTGCTAAATATTGTAAGGAATGGGTATTCCATCAGGTTCAAGTCCCCTCCACCTTCTAGTCCTCCTCAAAAGACTTTCATCCATCGCATAAATCTTCTGAGAGACGAGGTGTCCGCTCTACTCCTAAAGGAGGCCATCGAGGAGGTCCCATGGCATCAACATCGACAGGGAATCTACTCCCGATATTTTTTGGTCCCAAAGAAAAGTCCAAACAAGGAGTTCAGGCCTATACTAGATCTCAGGCTTCTCAACAAGTTCATTCTGAGAGAGAGGTTCAGAATGCTGGCATTACATCAAATAATCCCGCATCTACATCAAGGGGACTGGATGTGTTCCATAGATCTTCAAGATGCCTATTTCCACATCCCAATCTCTCCAAAGTATCGAAAGTTTCTAAGGTTTCGCATCCAGTCAGACCACTTCCAGTTCACTGTCCTGCCCTTCGGTCTGAAGTCTGCTCCTCGCACATTCTCAAAGTGCATGGCAGTAGTAGCTGCTTTCTTGAGGAAGAAACAGATTTTCGTCTATCCTTACCTAGACGATTGGCTTCTCAAGAGTGCGTCTCCAACTCTTCTACAGCAGCACCTCTCTTACTGCATTCAACAACAACATCAGCTCGGTCTACACGTAAATTTCAAAAAATCCATCCTCAATCCAACACAGAGGATACATTACCTAGGCGCAACTTTGGACGCAGTAAACGCAAGAGCGTATCCTTCGGAGGAGAGACTATCATCCATTCTCCACAAGTGTTAAACTCTCCTGAAGATACCTCAGCCCACGGCCAGGCAGATCTCATCTCTGCTGGGTTCGATGGCCTCGTGCATTTTTCTAGTTCCAAACGCCAGACTTCACATGAGACCTCTACAGCAGACTCTAGAGGATCAGTTGTCCCAAATCTCCAATCGATGGGAGGACTTTTTAACTCTACCTCTGTCTGTCCGGCTCTCCATCAGATGGTGGATGCGACGGGCTCATCTCATCGTAGGAGTCCCTTTTCAACAGGAACTGCCCAAGCAGACTCTGGTGACAGATGCGTCCCTTCAGGGATGGGGCGCTCATTTGGGGCCACTACAGACCCAAGGAATGTGGTCAGAGAAAGAGCAGCTATACCACATAAACATGCTGGAACTCAGAGCGGTGCATCTAGCTCTCAAGGCGTTTTCTCCTTCCATCAAATCGACTGCTCTGCTTGTTCAGACGGACAATACAACAACGATGTACTACCTGAACAAGCAGGGGGGCATCAGGTCCAGACCCCTGTCGCTGGAAGCACAGGCGATTTGGAAGTGGCTTCTGGCTCGAGACATGAAAATCTCTGCAATTCACTTACCAGGCGTCCTCAACATCCAAGCAGACAGCCTAAGCAGGCATTTCGCAGAAGCACACGACTGGGTGCTAAAACAAGAAGTGGCGCAAGACATCTTTCACCACTGGGGAACACCGGACATCGATCTCTTCGCGGACGCAGAAAACGCAAAATGCCGCGTCTTCGCCTCCAGGTACCCGCAACCAGGATCCAAGGGGAATGCTCTGTTGATAGACTGGTCAGAGACATTACTCTACGCCTTTCCACCTATTCCCCTCATTCCCATGGTGATCAGGAAACTGTACAATTACAAGACAGAGATGATCCTAGTTGCTCCAGAGTGGCCTCGCCAGTGGTGGACCCAGACCTTCTTCATCTGTCCAAAGTACCACACAGGAGGTTGCCATGTCATCCGGATCTGCTGACCAGGGCGGGCGGCAAGGTGTTCCATCCCAACCTGCCGTCCCTGAGGTTAGCAGCATGGCTCCTGAGTTCATCCAATATGGACATTTAGGTCTCTCTCAAGACTGCATGCAGATCTTGAAAGAGGCTAGAAGACCTTCTACGAGGAAGTCTTACGCTTTTAAGTGGAAGCGTTTTTACATGTGGTGTACTGCGGAGGGTCTTGATCCTATTTGAGGTCAGGAACAGGTACTGTTACCATACTTATTGTATTTGGCCAAAGCAGGTTTGCAATACTCCTCCATAAAGGTTCAACTGGCAGCGATAACAGCATATAGAAAGTCTCCCAATCAGATTTCTTTCTTTCAAATGCCAGTTGTTAAGGATTTCCTGGAGGGTCTAAAAAAGGTCTATCCACCCGTTAGGTCTCCATCTCCTCCCTGGGAGCTTAATGTGGTTCTCTCTAAACTAATGGGTCCCCCATTTGAACCCATTCACAAAGCTTCCCTGCAGCATCTTTCGTGGAAGACTGCTTTTCTCGTGGCAATCACTTCTGCCCGCAGGGTAAGCGAGATACAAGCCCTATGCTCTACAGAGCCTTATCTCGTTTTTCACGCTAATAGAGTGGTGTTACGTACTCACCCGAGGTTCCTTCCTAAGGTGATCTCGGATTTTCACATCAACCAGTCAGTTACTCTTCCTACTTTCTTTGCAAACCCTGTCACTCCAGCTGAGAGAGCTCTACACTCTCTAGACCTAAAAAGAGTGTTAAAGTTCTATCTTGATAAAACAAAAAGTGTACGAAAGTCTGACCAACTGTTTGTGAATTATGGTCTGTTGAACACTGGTTTCCCTGCCTCTAAAAGGTCCATTTCTAGATGGATAGTGTCATGTATCACGTTATCTTATCAACTGGCACATAAGCAGCTCCCGGGCAAGCCGAGAGCACATTCTACAAGAGGAAAAGCTGCTACAATAGCGATGATTAGGAATGTACCTATTCAAGAAATTTGTAAAGCAGCCACATGGCGTTCGGTCCATACTTTCGCACGCCATTACTGCCTTGATTCTGACACTCAAGCGGATGCTCAGTTTGGTCAAGCATCCTTGAGAAATTTGTTTGGGTAATATATGTTTTGGTAAAATGGTTTTGATATGCTGGTATTCGTCCGCAGGGTAAGGGGATGGGCTTGCTACTCTATTCAGTGCTTATGACTATTGATGAGTATCCCCTGGAAGAGAAGGATAAGTTACTTACCTGTAATCCTAGTTCTCTTCCAGGGGTATACTCATCAAAGTCATAAGCAACCCTCCCTCCTCCCCGGACGAATACCATGCTCATATATATGTACCTGTTATCCATACTGTGATTATACTGTTATACGCCGTCCAAAAGAACTGACCTAACTGTCACCTGTGGTGCATGATGGGAGCCTGGGGGTTCCTGGGGTCTTAAAGGCACGGCGCCAATTTTTCAATTGCTTTCTATGCAGCCTTTCTAGGCTAATCTGCCTCTATGATCTTACATTTTTACCTTTGAAAATAAAGGTGTTTTTCAAAGCAAACTCAAAGCAGTTTTCTTTATATGTATCATAAGTATATTATGACTTATATGTCTTTATATTTTCAAGGTAAAAGATTTACAATGTAATGGCGGCAGTTTTTTGAGCCTAGTAACATGTTTTCAGGCTGCATATGTATATAATGCATATTATCTATATATATATATGGGTATTTATGTGTATATATATGTAGATATATGCATATTATTGGCTATTGCTCCGGGGTCCCCGCACGTGGGCGGGACTATTCAGTGCTTATGACTTTGATGAGTATACCCCTGGAAGAGAACTAGGATTACAGGTAAGTAACTTATCCTTACTTACCCGTAACTGTAGTTCTCTCTCAGGGGATCTCCATTGATAGTCATTAGCCCTGGATAGTTCCGCCCACGTGCAGGGATCCCGAAGCACTTTCTATAATATGTCTTCCTAAGTGTAGATGGTCACCTTTCTTCAGGAAGGCCTGTGGAAACACTTCAGACATGAATATTGTTTAGCCTGTAAGAAAGCAGATTTCATTTAAAAAAATGGAATGAATATATATATATGTACATATAAATTTAAGGCAAATTAACTGGAAAAAAAGTTATTTGACTACTTGAACCTCTTCCGCAAAACCTTTTTAAAAAGAGACAGATGAAGGAAAAGAGGACAGTGTAGCCCTGTAGACTGCCATTATGTAAATTATGTAAATGTGAAAACAGTGTCTGCACCTTTAAAAGCCCAGAGACCACCAGGATGCCATCATGCCTAGCAGGTGACAGTTGCTTCAGTTCTTTTTTTTTTTAGCTCCTGGTGAGAGGATCTTGGAGCACTGAGCTCAGCCTTTTTGGCTTTTTTCCTCAAAAATCTCACTAAGAAATGTTTTACAACTGTTTCACTCAACGGATTTAATCTGCTCAAGTGTTTTTCTGACACAATTGTTTTCCATTGATCAAATTAAATGTCATTTTTATTTGACAAGTGTCCTTCCTGTGGAAGAAAGAAGGCCAAGTCAGAACCTCATGATGTCTGCGTTATCTGCCTTCCTGAGAGCCATGTTCCCGAGAGATGTCCACAGTGCAGGAAGTTTTCTAGGCGCACCCTGAGGGAAAAGGAGAAGATTTGCCTCCATGTTCCATGGTGAAGAAGAGCAATGCAGGCAACAGGCGCAATCAGAAGGAGAGACATCCAGAGAGCGAAGAAAGGGTCAGTCCTCTACCAGGGCCTACATCAAAAACAGCATTGTTCCAGGTCATTATCGAGAGCATCGACGTAAAGACAAGGTACGATCCCTACATGTTCACCGTCGAGGTCTGGGTCGACGTTGAATAGGAGATGACGTTCAACGACGTAGAAGGTCGATGTTGAAGGAGACTTCCACGTCAAGGTGCAGGAGAAGTTCGACATCGAGGAATCTAACTACCCTGAGACATAGAAAATCAATGTTGAGGAGTCTGTCGACATCGAAACAATAAAGACCTGTGGAGAAAGTCAGAAAGTTAAGACCAAGACTTCTACCATCTACTCTTGACTCCACAGTTTATCGCCTGTCCTTCTTCCAGACTCTCCTACTCCTCCTCCACCTCCTCCTACGGTGCCTCGTCTATCTCCTGCGCTACGTCCACAACTGCAACTTGTGAAAGTCTCGCCCCCAATTCCTCTACCTTCTCCTCGATCATGTTCCAGATCTCAACATCATTCATGACATGCCAGGCATCACCACAGGTCCTGGCATTCCTTGTCACAACCAACCTCTCTACGCACACATTGTCACTATGCGTCTAGGTGTAGAAAACAGTCAAGACGTCGTTTGACCTATTATTCTTGGTCTTCCTCTTCCAGCGATGACAGATATTCACCAACTTTGTCTGACTCTCCTCGTTGCAACATCTCTCTTGGAAAGCAGCTTTCTTAGTAGTGATCACATCAGCACGTAGGATTAGCAAAATTCAGGCGTTATGTTCTCATGGACCATACACGTTTTTTCATTCTAGGAAGGTGGTCATGCAGACTCATCCAAAATTCCTGCCAAAAGTAATTTTGGATTTTCACGTTAATCAGACCATTTCTTTACCTACCTTCTTTCAGCACCCTTCTTCACCAGCTGAAAGGACTCTCGATTCTCTAGATGTCAGGCGAGTCTTAAAGTTTTATCTGGAGAAAACAAAAGATATCCGCAAGTCGGACCAATTGGCTGTAAACTATGGGCCGGTCTGTACAGGCTTAGCCAGGTCCAAACAGTCCATATCACGATGGATAGTGTCTTGCATTCTGTTAAGCTATCAGAAGGCAAATAAGGTTCTGTCTGGTAGACCTAAAGCTCGTTACACTAGAGGGAAAGTGGCTACAGCTGCTTTAATGAGAAATATACCAATCTCTGAGATCTGTAAAGTGGCGACATGGAGATCTGTTCACATTTATACTAAACACTATTGTTTGGATTCAGATGCTAAAATAAATGCTCAAGTAGGACAGGCCTCTCTGCGAAATTTATTTGCTTAATCTGGTTGGTTGATTGTTTTTTTTTTCTTTTCCACCGCTCTTTGGTGGGGATGGGCTTGCTACTCTATGACTCATGACTATCAATGGAGATCCACTGAGAAAGAAGTAATGGTTTCTTACCTGTAATCCCAGTTCTCTGTTAGCGGAATCTCCATTGAAGTCAAAAGCCACCCCCTCTCCTCCCCGGTGGAGATGACAGAGATGATTATTTGACCTATCTAACACTGCCACATCTCGGCAAAAAGAACTGAAGCAACTGCCACCTGCTAGGCATGATGGGATACTGGTGGTCTCTGGGCCCTTAAAGGCATAGACGTTGTTTTGACATTTACATAATGGCAGCCTACAGGGCTACACTGTCCTCTTTTCCTTCATCTCTCTCTTTTAAAAAAGGTTTTTGAAAGAGATTTAAGTAGTCAAATAACTTTTTCCAGTTAATTTGAATTCAATTTATATGTATATATATATATTTCAACACGCCCGTTCCCACTACGAAAACAGGCTCCAGCATGCTCAGGTTTACTAGGAGCAGACTTTATTCTGGTATATATATATATATATATATATATATATTCATTACCCTTTTTTAAATGCAATCTGAAGAAATTGCCCATTATAACCTTTCTTATAGGCCACAAAATATTGATGTCTTAAGTGTTCCTACAGGACTTAGTGAAGAAAGGCAAACGCCTGCACTTATTATAGAAAGTGCTCCGGGACCCCCGCACGTGGGCAGGACTATTCAGTGCTTATGACTTCAGTGGATATTCCCCAAAGAGAAAACTGGGATTACAGGTAAGAAACCATTCCTTCTCCAGTATTGCTAGTTTTCATAGAGTCATGTAAGCCACCTTCTTCCCTGACTGAGGTTCAACCAGGTTACATTATTCTCAACACTTCTACTACGAAATCTGAGCATATGTGGGTAGGTAAGAGTAAAGGAAGTGCTGTGTGCTGATTGGCCAAACTTTGGATCTTTTTAAAATGATGGGCATAAGGTACTTCTATGATTATGTCAAAGTTTTCTGTATTTATTTAACATTGTACTGCACAGTATATTTATCATCGAACTCACAGCTCTACAACAGGGATGATTCAAGCATGTGAATCTATGTAGAAACCAATTTTAGAGAACTACAGTTGCAGGTAAATACCTTTTTCTTTTTTTCTGTAGTAGTATTCTTTGACTTTTTCAAAAAAGAACTGGAGCAACTGCCCCTCAGAGCATGATGAGATACTGGAGGGCTGTGATCCCTTAAAGCTGCAGTGTCAGTTTGTTTTAGCTTTACATTGATGCTTCCCATATACATATCCCTTTATTTCCTTTCAAAAAGGCTTGGGAAGGAGTTATTATTTCCTTATCACCTACATCTCTGGTGACATTTGTGTATTTTTGATAAGGTTTTATTATATGAAGTAAATGAATGGAATTGACCAATACACCCTATTTTTACATGCTGATAAATTATTTTATTTCATATATGAAGATATGTCTTTAAGAAAGTCAAATGTGAAATAAATTTTCTTTGAAAATGTACTCCATGATCCCGCATGTGAGTGGTGCTATTCAGTACTTATGATTTCAGCAGAAATTCTCCTGAAGGAGAACTAACATTACCAGTAAACAACCATTCCTTACCACCCTGCTCCAGTTCCTTTTAAAAGTGCAAAAACAGGATAATGAAGGATGGTTATTTCACTTTTTTCCAGTTTCTGTTTGACTTGAGAACAATTTTTTGGGCAGATGGGTAATGAGTAACATAGAATGGGGATGTACGATAACATTAATTAAGAATTCATTGTGATTTCTACTGATTAAATTACATATCTGACTTAAATCAAGAGCCTAATACAATTGAGATGCTTTTTTGGGAAAAGGGCTTCAAAGAAGTGCAGTTACTCCTTAGATTATGTGGGCAAGAGAAAAGTCAAAGGTGTCAGGTCTGTCTTAAACCACAGACCAATGACCAAATTCAGCAAAGAGAAGCCATTGAGGATGATCTCTCTATAAATAATTGCCACTGTTTGGGAAAAGGGGATTTTCTCACCTCCTTAAAATGATGCATACTTCTAAATGCTAGTCAGAACAGGATATGGTCCTCTTGCATTGTAGTAGGTTAGTTTTGATTACCAATTAAAAGACTTTCCTTTGGGTCTTATTTGAACTGTACTACCCAAGGTATTCTTAATTCTGTAGATGCCAAATTCAACAAAGCGGCTGCTTGTAATCTTTGTGTTTCTTATGTTGGATGCCCCGGATGACTGTTTCTTCATTATGGGATTGTCATAAACACTGAATAGTACCTCCTATTTGGGATTCACTGTAATTATGTTCTCTGTAATGTTTTTCTCTGTAATGACTTAAAGCCTCGTATGACTGATGAACATGCTGGTTAACATTTGTGGTGGGGGTTGATTGAGCCCTGAGATAAACACATTATTAACCATATTGTTCTCTCACACTCAAGGCTTCCTGGAGGCTCAGCTAAAGAGTGTTTTGCAGATTTCATGCAAATCCAGGCTCTTGAAGAAAGGGGGCAAGGCAGGCGAGGAAGTGCTTGACCAATCAGAAATCACACTGGAGGAGGCTGGAATAACCCATGGAGAGGTGAGCAGTGCCTCTTTGGGCATTTTTAGGGGGTAGTAGTCCAATGCGGCAGTTGGTATTGTACATTTCTGAAGTCAGTGGATAAGCAGAAGTAAGAGGGAAAGGTTTGAGATGTTGGAGACAGGTGTCAAATGTACAAGATCCTACACAGAGGCAGCAGAGAAGTCTGCTGGCTTTTAACTACTTCTGTAATTATATAAAACACACGATTCTTATCAATGGGATTTCCTGTTATTTGTTTCCAAGAAGATAAAAGTAAAACAAACCTTGAGGCTTTGAAACATGATAAAATATATCAAAAGAGAACTCTATGAATTAAAACCTATCAGAATCTAACTGTAGTTACATAGAAAGGGGTTTAAAGCAGTGTTTGCAGAGAGCATTGCTGCCTTGTATGACACTTGGAGGGTTAGCCGACTAAAGATGGAAGGTAGTAACCAGTGTCGAGTTATGTGGTGTGTTTTCAGTTTGTTGCAGTGGGAAACATTGACAGCCATAATCGATGGAGGGGTTTGCAGTTGATATCTGGGTTAAAGTTCAATGCTAGCGTCAATGTTCTTGAAGAAGCGATTACTCTACGAACATAAGGGAAACTAACAGCCCATCACAAAAATAAGACATGAAGATTGAAAAAGACCATAGATAGCATCAATTTAGAAGTGTAGCAGTGCTCATTTATATTACTAAAGTAGACATCATTTCTTTAGTCATTTAGAATTTTTTGTAAAGCGTGGTGTTTCCTTACAGTTACTTCAGAGTGCTAGGGAAAGCACAGAATGAAGCTAGGATCTCATCAGCGAGTGGAGGGTCCTATTCTGATATTCTTTCATCACTACCTGGGGAGGTGTTGAGTGTAATTGAATGCATGCAGGAACTAGGCATTCACGCTTTTTTTAAAAAAGGTGGTTATTTGTTTGTCTTGATATGTGGGTTAAATGAGTTCCACAGTGTGGGTCCCTGAACTCCATAGATCTGCTTCTATTTGTTCCATCTAAAAATTTGTTAGGAAATAAAGTTTGCCATTGCTGAAAGCAAATGTCTCAGGGCTCATTGAGGGCAGTTAATCCTTGCTGATTTCCTGATCCTCTGCTCAGTAGCCTATGGGCATGGTACAAAGAACACTGAATCTTTTTCTCGCACCTATTGGAAGCCAGTGGAGTGCTTTCAAGGTTGGCTCATGGAGTTCTGCTGCATTTAAAGTCCTATGATGATTTTCTCTAGGAGCTCGGCATAAGCAATGCTACAGTAGTCTAAGTTGGCCATTACAATGGTTCTTTTCCGCAGTACCCAGTGGCATATTCGAAGAAATTGAAGGATTCTTTTGTGTGGATTCAAAAGTTCAGGATTGAATACAGGTCCCTGGTCCCTGACTTTTTGTGTGGTGAGGGTAAGGAAAGGTGCTCCTTTATTGATGGGCTACTACAACAGGAGGTGGATTCTTGTCCTCACATAATAAGGCTTTCTGTCTCAACTCCATTCATTCTGTTTCCTAGCTGAAAATAGATTTGAGTGTCATAAGCACTCGTTTGGAGGTTAACCTGGTATTGCTCAAAGGGCTGCGCCAGCTGGTACATATAGAAGGTAAGGAGTAGGCATGAAAGGGTTGAACCCTGCAGTTCTCCTAAAGACTTCTTCCAAGATGAGTAATCCATTGATCCAATTCAGACATTTTGCCTGAGGTTCAAAAGCAAGGAGAAGATCCATACTTTGTCAGACTGACTCTAGACCTTTCATTGATTCTTCTCAATAATATGTACTATGTTGGGCAGAGGTTAAGGAGTATCAGGGGTGTGTCCAAGGACCAGAGTAGCACCTCTCTAATTTTGTCCAGGAAGGTTTTTTATTATCCTTGGCTGGGCTCAACCCAGATTGATTGTAGTGAAAGATGAAATTAAGTTTAATGTATTCTTGTAAATGTCTTCTAATCTCCTTTTTCATGCTCTAGCTGGGATATGGTAAATTAAAGTTTGGCCAGTGGTTTGTTAATCGGCTCCGTGGATGGGTTCTTACCAGAGGTCTGATGTTGGCATGACAGGGTGCCTGGTTTGACTCTGTACAGTAAGGATGTATTGATCACAGTTTTGGGGAAAGGGGATTTGTTTACATGTATGCCGGATAGGGTTTCCGTTGTTTTATCGAGTATTTATGCCCCTTAGGATAACCTTTCCTTTTGGTCAATGGGTGAAAAAATGAAATGTATCAAACGAGGGCTAACAAGGGGATAGGGAGTTAAGTTCAAGGTTGCTAGAAATGGGGACATTGATTGTGGTAATTTTCGATTCAAACAACAGTAGTACAGTTGAGTTGCAAACATGGTTTCCAAGGCTTATGGTTGGTCATTTCAATGTAGATGTTAACTACCTACCAAGTTTGATTTGTGACATGAATTATTTTTTTGCCCTCCTGTAGCTCTACAACAGACCTTACCCTTGTCTGATCTTGATTTCTGTGACTGGTCTTTGAATTTGCAGCTCGCATAGCTCTTCATTAAAACATTTTGTTTGTGGATTTGCTGCTGGTGTTTGTGTTTTTTGATTCTTGGAAGAGCAAGTATGTGCAGAGTTGGTGAAAATTGACCTCAAGGGTTTGCAGTGAGGGTCTTTGGAAGGCTGACTTGGTAGAGGTGTAGATTGCTTTACACTCCTCAGCAGTGCCTTGGTGTGATTAGTTGTGGGGTCTGGTAATCTTGCATCGTAGGATTTTCATTAATAGTCATAAACTTTAGAATAATTCCTGCTGCATCCAGGCATCAGGAAACACTTAAACCAGGTGCTTAATTACAAATAAGGCACAAAACTAGAATAATTCATGCCATGCTGAACGTTCCAGATCCTATCACTGGATGAATTATTTCCAGGAATTAACTCAATTTCAACTTCAACCCTCTTGCAAACCTAAGTTGCAGCATCTAAACCTAAAAATGCTGCATTCGTTTTTGGACAATTATAGAAAAAAGAAAGGTTTGACAGGGTTATCATTAGCAGAACTAAAGAAAAAATCTGCCTTTGCCTGTAAAAAGTCCAGCTGTTTCCAAGCGCATGATGCCATTACAGTCAGTTGCATCTCAATCAGTTATTTTTTCCATAATGAGAGAGTGGGACCTTAGAACACTGTTTTACTTCTTGGTATTTTTTTGTTGTTAGAATTTGTAATTTTTAGTGTCATTTTATGTCTACTATTTCTGTGAAGCAGACTCAGGCTTTATTTGTTCTTTTATTTTTTAGCCAAAATTTCCAGCCAGGATGTTAAACTTATTAGTCAAGTGCCTTTCTTGTGACTGACAGTAAGCAACCTTTGACCCACATCATATCAGTATTGTGTGCCTTTCAGCCTCTCACTCAACAAAGGAAAGTGAGGAGATGAATCACTAATTGTTCGATACATGACATTGGGGACTGCATTCGACATTAAAGGTCTTGAAATCAGCCAGGGAGTTGGAACCTGATGCAGTCAAAGAAGGGTTTAACGGCAAAACATCATGGCCTCTCAGAAAGGTCATTGACATCGAATCATTCTCCATGCCTGCCATCTCACTCACCTTTGCACCCCTCGCCGTCAAAGCACTAGTCGATGAATTTGACAAGTCATTTGACTTCAGAGCATCGTTAGACCTCATAGAGATCAATGCTATGTAGACTGATGTCGGGACACTCATCAGTGGAGGAAGTCTCTCCAAGAAAGAGATTACATCTCTCAATTTCTACTGTGGGTGTTCCAGCTCTATTATAGCCTCTTGCAGTTGTTTTCCATTAAAGGATCCTCTTCAGACTTCACTGAGGCCATTTAACCTACCGCCTCTTCTAACTCTCTGAGGTTATAGTTTCCTGGCAGACATCAATCTTTCCCATAAGGAAAAGGCCTTCATCACCGACCTATCATAGGCCATTGGAGGCACCTCAAACTGCTCCACATTCTCCTCAGGCTCCTGCTGCAGATCTTCTACCTCTGCGGTGCAGCTGTAAGAGAACTTCTTCATCACCTGACAGAACCTCAGATGGGTCGGATTCTAGTTCATCTTGCACTACTGCATTGATTACTGGCTCTCCTTCTAGAGTGTCTCCAGTGGATGACATTATTACTTTTTTAAGAGGTCTTTGCGAGAGGAGCATCTAAACTTAATTTCCTGTTGGAAGCACCTCATACTGAGATCTGTCATTAATGAGACACTTTAGCCTAGACCTACACCTCTTCTCCCTTTAGTGCTATGTTTGCTGAAATGGCAGAAGAAACATTTCTCAGACTGAATATGATGAAAGTGGCAGCGTCTTTACTACTAAAGAAATATAAGCCTCTGGAACAAGAGGCAGCCTTCCCCGTATGGACCCAAAACTGGACTCTGTCATTGTGTCTACGCTCCATAGAAATGTCCTTCAGCACCAGAGACTTCTGACCCTCCAGACAGAGAGAGCAAAAGAATGGATGCAGCTGGAAAGAAAACCTGTGGAACACCCTGCACAGCACTTAAAGCCGCAGGCTCAGCTCTCCTAGGTAGCTGTTATCTTTCCTTATTGGAAACAGTGCAGAAATATGCAGATCAACTTCCCAAAGATCAAGACAAGAATTTCAGGCAGTTGTGCAGGAAGATCTGTTCCTGTTTAAACAGGTCATCAGTAAAGGCATTAACTCGATAGAGTTGGTGATTTTCAGGCTTTTGCCAAAGATCATTATGGCTCTTGCTTACATCCTTGAAGCCTGCCGCCCAGTTGAAAATTTTAAATTTACTGTTCACTGACAACATTCGCTTTATCAGTACAGAAATGAATTGATACTCCACATGAAAACTTGGAGGCAGAGACCCTAAAAGCAGTGGGTCTGGAAGGACGCAGGAGATTCTACAAAATAAATTACTGTTACAAAGCCCACAGATGTTACAGGAGGCATAGGGTTCAATCCTCTCATTGCCCACAGCAGACAGCAGTGATAGTAGCAGCAATATAGGTGTTTCTACTATCAGATACAAACATCAAGTCTGCAAGGCAACATCAGTGGCAAATTCATCTGGGGGTCCACTGTTCAATTCACAATGTTTGTCTTGTCCCCTCCTCTCCGTAATCCACTCTGGTAGGGGTTAGTGGCTCAACATCTGCGACTGCTCGCTATTGTGTGAGATGGATGCTCTCTCTATTTTAAATCCCTACCGTGCTACAAAAAAACTACAACTATACAATCTGTGCCATGCCCTCCACCAAAGACAGGAAGGCTTTAAGCATCAGAGATACTTTCGCATGAAGAAAGAACTTCAGGCCCATTTCAGGCCTTCTGCTTGCAAACAAATGGATCACCAGGAAAAAAATGATGGATGCTGGCATTTAATCTAATCTATCGTCAAATCAGGAAAGGGGCACTGGGTGTGCTTGGTAGATCTGCAGGACCCGCATTTACTAATCCCAATAGCAAGGAAACACAGAAAGTTTATTTGGTTTGTAGTGAGAAAGACCGATTTCCAGCATTCGATAATGCCTTTTGGTCTCAAGTCTGTACCTCAAACATTCTCCAAATCCATGGTGCTAGTAGCAGCCCACCTTCAATGCTTAAATATATCAATATAACAATACCTGGGTGAATTGAAAAATGGCTTTGCAGTACTATGAGTTTACTTCATAGGTGGGGCTGAAAATAAATTATCAGAAATAAATCATGATGCCAGTCTAAATTAAAATATATCCAGGAGCAATTCTAGACTCTTTTCAAGGAAAATTGTTTCTTTCAGAGGAAATTGTGTCATCCACTTTACTGAAACGTCATCAACACATGAAAACTGAAAAACTGACAACATGTCACATCTCATTACTTCTGGGTTGCATAGCTATTATCATGAATGTGAGATTACATATGAGACTGCTTCAGCAATGGCTGTAAGATCAATATGTTTATGGTATGTATGTTTATGGTATTTCTATAGAGCAAACATAGCCAGAAGGCAGGGTCCAAGAGAGCCATAAAGTCAACAAATGGTTGGAGAGATAGCTGGGTTGTGGGTGGTTAATGCATTGTGACGTGTGCTTAGTGGTCACAGAAAGTGGATAACTAGGACCACAAACTGAGATTGACCCAAATAGCTACTCAGTCTCTTTCATGGTGGTGCGAAAGCAGCAATGTTGTGCATAGTGTTTCCGTCCCAATTTAGCCTACTAACTCAAACATAAGTGACGGATGCCTTTCTGTTAAGCTGGAATCTGTCTAAGGATGGTGGTTAATAAAAGAGAACTCTTAGCACATCAACTTCCTGGAGCTCAGAGTGGTTCACCTAGCAATAAGAGCTTTTCTGCCACCATTGAACATCAAATTGGATTCTAGTGCAAACCAACACTACCACCACCACAATTGACTACCTAGACAAGCAGAGAGGAACCAGATCCAGGCCTTTGTCACTGTAAGCCCAAGTAATTTGTCTGTGGCTCTTGGCCAGGAGCCTTCTTTATAAAGGTGATTCATCTCAAAGGAAACCAGCACCACCAAGCAGATTTACTCAGCAGATTCTATGGGGAAAATCATAAATGGGTGTCAGACATCGAAGTTCTTCAAGAAGTCTTATCAGATTGGGCATACCAAGCATAGATCAGTTTGTAACAATTGTTCACTGAGTAATGCCCTTTTGATCAACTGGTTAAGGACATTACACTTTTTCTCCCATTCGTCTAATTTCATCAGTACTAGTGAAATTACAAGCCTCCTAGGCAACACTGATTATGATCTCTTCAGAGTGCCCCAGGCAATGATGGTTCCCCGAGCTTAAGTTATCAATAAAACCACACTAGAGGCTGCCAGGCAAACTGAGCCTGCTGACTAGGTTGCAGGGTCAATTGTTCTATCTGAATCTGAAGTTGAGCTGGCAGCATGGTTCCCGACATCACACAGTATGGTTCCCTAAATTTACGTCAGCCCCATGTGGACATTTTGAAAGAGGCCATGAGGCCTACAACGAGATCCTCTTAAATTCCAATTGCATTTATGTGAAGAAGAGGTTATCCTATCATACTTACTCCATAAGGCCAAATCTAAGCTGCAATTTCCCTCTATTAAAGTTCCCCTGACAGGGATACCCTCTTGTAGGAAAGAGCTGTATCGCCATTAGTCTTAAAAATTCAATAAGTTTAAAGGTTTCCTTGATAGTTTTAAGAAAGATTATCCTTAAGCTTTGCCACCATGACAGCTCCGTCCAGTACTATCCAAATTAAGGGACCTTCCCTTTTAACCCATTCACAAAGCTTCATTGCAGCATCTAACCTGGAAGACTGCTTTCTTGATAGGTAGCATGTGCCCAAAGAGTTAGCGAGATATAGCACAGTAGAACCCTATACAGTCTTCCATTGCAGTAGGGTGGTTATGAGAACCTGGCTTGCGTTGTTACTCAAGCTGGTTTCAAATTTTCACATAAATCAATCTATAACTCACCTAGTTTAATTCAGTAAACCTTCCACTCCAGTGTTCACTCTATAGATTCTTAAGATGTTAGGAGAATTTTACGCTTATATCAAGAGCTATCCAAATAGGTTAGGACATTTTTTTCATGCCAAGATTTGAGGTCAGAAATGATCTAGGAATGGTTCACAGAGAAAGTTATGCATTATTTGGCCTACTCAGACACATGGAATGCAACAGCCCCAGATCACTCCTTGCTTCAGTCATAGAATCATGCGATTCAGACAGGAGATTTTGGAATGACTGGGCAATGGTATTTGTCAATCATGCCAGATATTGCTGCCAACTCAACACCTCATCAAGCACGCTTGTATATTTTCTTCTGCTTCCTCTCCCCTTTCTTCCTCATACCCTTCTTCTTCTTCCTCATACCATTCTTCTTCTCTTTCATCTCCTTCTTCCCCTTTTTGTTCTTCCCCCTTCTTCTATTTCCTCTGATTCCCTTTTTGCACGTCTTCCCCTTGTTTCCCTTCTTCCCCTTCTTCCTCTTCTTCTTCTTCTTCTTCTTCTGCTCCCTCTTCTTCTTCTTCTACCTCTTCCTCTTTTCTTTTTCTTCTTCTTATTCCTCTTCCCTTTCTTCACCTTTCCTTTCTTCACCTCCCCTTCTTCACCTCCTCTTCTTCATCTTCACCTTTACCTTCTCCTTCTTCCCCTTCTTCTTCCCCATCCCCTTCTTCTTCCCATCCTTCTTCCACTTCTTCCCCTTCTTTTTCTTCTTCTCTTTGTAAGCTCAAACTGTTGCCCACGACGTGTGCATCCTGGTGCAGAAGCAAATGATGGAGCCCTAAGGGTAGAGGTCATTAACGAGAAAAGTCAGGTTTTGAGTTTACCTTTGAAGATATTGAGCTAAGAAGTGTTTTTTGATGTCCAGAGGGTGAGCGTTTCAGGCTGTCATTACTTGGCAGGCGAATGCTTGACTATCTACGTGGTTGAGCTACTTGCAAGGGAGAGCCAGGAATTTAAGAGAGGCTGTTTGTATGAGTGTTGAGTGCTGATGACGGGTGAATGACAGGTGAATTTGTCAGTAGCGTAGGATCGCCCAGAATTGTGAAAAGCTTTGAAAACCAGACGCAGGAAGGGATTTGAAGGTGATCCATTTGGTTAAGGGCAGCCAATGAAGTTGTTTGTGATTAGGCAGGGCAAGGGCGAGCATTGGAAAATGTAAGATAATGTGAGCTACATAATTTTGGACTGTTTGCAGACGTTGGATGAGGTGGACAGCAGATCCTAATTTAAGGGGAATTTCTTTAATTAGATGGATGTTAACAAGCAGGCCTGGGCGTAGTTTGCGGAGTTTCGCTGCGTGGAACTCCGCGAAGTGACAAAAAATCTCTGCGGAGTTCTGCAAGTGGCGGAGTGCAGTGCGAACTGCCTTTCAGGCTGATTTTCCTGCTGCTTGGGTAGAAATTCTACCCGAGCGGTAGCTCGCGCTCGCCAACTTACTGTTCGCGAGCGGGGAAAAAACTCCGCTGCACTACGCAGAGCGGAGTTTTCTGCACTCCGTGAGCTCCGCGGAGCACAGAGTGCAGAAAACTCTGCAAACTCCGCGACCGGAGCGGGGTTCACCGCCCAGGCCTATTAACAAGAGCATGGGTAATGGCTCAATTAGTATGCAATGGGAGATTAGTAAAGATGTTTTTTAGCTTGTTCATTAAAGAAAAGCAGATTGCTTCAACTTGGTTGATTTGCAGAGAGACTGATAGCTTCTTATCAAGTAGGATGCCATGATTTCTAGCCACTGGCACCCTGTTTTGGGGTCAGCCAAATCCATGGCCAAAGAAAGGAGTCTTTACAGAAGCCGATGGTCTTGGTTTTGTCACCATTAAAATTAAGGTAATTTGCTGTTATCCAGTTGGTTAAGAAAATCATACAGGGTCTGAAAGCAGCTTGTGCATAGGACTGGGTGGCTGAAATGTTGAGGATAATTTGTGTGCCGTCTGCATACAAAATTATGTTGAAACCAAAGGATTGCACTAAAGATGCAAAGGTGGGGGTCAGATATACATTAAATCGCATGAGGCTGAGTGAAGAAGCCTGCAGCACCCCACAGATGATCATTATGGCACCAGACTGAAATTGGGACAGCAATACCAACTGTGTCCTGCCACTGAGAAAAGAGGCAATCTAGTCAAGGACTTTCAAGCAGATACCTAGACAATGTAATATCATAATGAAAGTAGGATTGGAATACCATATCGAAAGTGGCTGATCCATTCAAGAGAACCAGAGTTGCACAGGTTCCTGGATCCAAAATATACTTCAGATGCCCAGGGATGCTATAAGAGCAGTCTTGTTGCAATGCCCTGGTTTAAAGCTGGATTGAGGGCGGTCGAAAGGTTTATGGTACTCTAAGTATGAGGACAGTTGTTTATTGACGTACTTTTCACAGATTTTTGATGCATAGGGAAGCAAGGAAATTGGGCAATAGTTTTTGAAAGCTGAATGGTTAGCAGATGGTGTCTTCAAAAGAGAGGTGAAAATGGCATGCTTACAGATTGTGGGTACTATAGCAGGGACTAAAGTAGAGTTGCAGGTTTTGACCAAGACTTGGCTGATAACTTCTAGTGCAAGGTTAATGTTGTTGAGGGGTAACACAGATCTAACAGGCAGTCACACTTGATAGATGTACAAAGAGCAGTGAAGGAGCTAGTCTCAATGTGGTGGAACTCTGGAAGAGACGAGACCTGGGTAGAAGAAGATTGCATGTGAAGGGATGTCAAGGAGCCTATGGGGTGGTTGGGATGCAGAGCTCATTTGAGTTGCGGCTATTTCATCACTGAAAAAAGATGAGATATTGACAGAGAGTTTCTGCAGATTATATTATTGAAGAAAGTTGTAGACTGAAGACTTTTTTTTAAGTATGCGAAAACATTTGTGGGAGAAATTAGCAGCTGCTGTGTAAAAGGTGTCGGTGACCATCAATTTGACTGTATTTCATGGAAGTACAGTGAAGTATGGCTGAGCTGCCACCTAAACTTCCTTGACTTCCGTGCTTTAATATGCAGTACCCTATGAGGATTGCACTAGAGATTTCTGGGGCAGAAGTATAACACAATTAGGTTTCCATAAGGAAAACGAACATCTGGTTGTGTGGCATCTATTAAATCATTGAGTTCTCCAGCATTGGATATTTCATATATTCACATGCTTGAATCATTCCCCGTCATCAGACTGGGAACGAGATGGACACAATGATATGGGTGTCATCAGCATGAGACAAAGCTTGGAGCCCAAAAGATCTAATAAGTATCACCAGTGGGCGATATACAATTTGAACAGGGTAGGGCTCATAGAGGAGCCCTGAGGCACCCCAACATGGCATCATTATGGACTTCGAGCAAAACTTATCCACCATGACCATCTGTAACCTGCGAAAAGATGCATGAAGTTTAAGTGCCAAGTCTGTGACCCCCAGTTGCTGTAGCCGCTCGACAAGCTGTGTCAGGGAGATGGTATCAAAGGCTGCAGATAGGTCCAGAAGGACCAACACTGCAGCCTCCCCAGCATTCACCATGTAGCAGATGTTGTTGACTGCAGATACTAGTGATGTCTCAGTCCCATGGTTGCTCCTAAAGCCAAATTGAGAAACGTCTAGGATTTGGAATTGTTCAAGATAGTTCCTAACCTGAAGGTTCAGATGTTTCTCTCGAGGTTTTAGTGGGTACAGGCAGCAGGGAAATGGGATGATAGTTTTTTAGTGCTGCAGGATCCAAATTGGTCTTTTTGAGCAGAGGCTTAACTACCGCCTTTTTCCAAATCAGAGGTAAACACCCAGATTTAATAACCTTATTCAGGGTATCAGTAACATGGGGAACTATACTCTTGGTTTCTAATTGCAGGACATTTGGGGGGCAGGGTTCTAGTGGGGAGCACGATTTAACACTGAGCAGATAATGTTCTTTCTGCTGTTGTGTCAACAGAGTAAAACACAATAAACTTGCTGTGGGGTTGTCTTTGGTAGATAGATTTCTTTGAAGGCCAGATTCTGCCTGCTATTCTACAATCAAGGAATTAGAGAGTTTTGAGTTGTGAAGGTCCAGATCTTTGTATATGTCCACAACTTTGGGATAGAAGAATTTAGCTATTTGGTCACAGAATTCCTGGGAGCTATGTATGTGCAATGGAGCTGAGTGGACAGATAAGAGGTTGATCAGCTTGAAAAGATCTTTAGTGGATTTAGTTGAAGCAAGCTCATTGGTGCAGTACCATGACTTTTCCTCCCTAATAGCCGCTTTATATTCAGCCAACATAGCCTTATATGCAATTCTTTGAGCATGGAGGTAAGACTTCCGCCCTGATCGTTCTTGCTGACGACAAACCTGCCCAAGCAGTCTGAGTCTTTCTGAGCACCGTGGTGCAAATTGTCTACAAATGTCCCTGAGTACACCTTCATGTTTTGCTATTATGACTTCACACACATGACCCTTTAAGGCCTCCCACTAAGTGGTATAGATAGTAACTGTGCCCAGGTCCAGCTTGAAGTATTCCCCACGGAACAACAGATCCAGCTAGGATTGTGCTGGAAACCTGCATCTGGGAGAATCTAGAGCCCGGGATTGTAAGAGTGAGCTTGACTGGGGAGTGGTCCGAAAGTGCAGACGGGAGATGTAGTATCTCTCCCGTCATAGGAAGTAGGGCCGCGGTGGTCAGTGAGTAGTCAATGCGGGATGAGGTACCATGCTGGGCGGAATAAAACATGTAGCTGTATGGAATTCACTCAGCACCTTGACAGTAATTAAAATATTTTGCAGGCCTCTCAGCCTGTAGCTAGGTAGTTTCGAAGATAACTAATGTGCAGAGTGAGCACAGTACCTTCTCAGAACTAGTGTTACCAATCTGTATGTAACATTTACGTAATAATACCAAATGGATCTAAAATCTAATGATTATTCTTTGCTTGCTTAGATCCTACTTCTAGAGAAGGTTGAAGAAGAGAACACATGTGAAGGTCTGGAAGAAACAGCTGCTTAAATATTTGACAGTAACAGGTCTTCCACACTCCAAGGGATGAGGGTGAACCTTCAAACAACATGCAGGATCGAGAGCTGATGTGCAGATAAACAGATCTTGTTGTGAGCGCAGGCAGGAGCTAGATATGCCAACTCCACCTTGATTTCAGGACATTAATTTTACTTTGGGTGAATTTATCTCTTGCTTCCGCTCATCCCTTCTCTACCTGTGCTCTTCTCTTCCCTGCCCCTCTGTACGCTGAATGGCGTCATATATCACACTATGATTTCCTGACTCAAATCTCATCTTTTTGGGTCACTTGTTGAACACCATCAATAACAAAATATACATTTGGGGCATTTACAAGATCTGGTGACTCCTGTTATTTGTACGGTCAGGATGAGATAGGCAGCTAGAGAACAACAAAATGCCTGCCTTGTGAAACCTGGTAGAACCAACGTCTGCATCCAGCTTGGAAAGAAAAATAAGTAATTGTACTAAGCCTAGGGTACCTTCCTAAATCTGTTTTAAGTAGAGCGTTGTCTGTCACATTATTAAGTAACAAAATATTGTCCTTTCACAATTTCAACTACAAGAATGACGCCAAAGAAAGTATATACAAGTAAGTAAAGGTGTATTATTCTTAACTCACCTGCGTACCAATAAGATATTGCTATATAGTCAATATACATAGCTGTTAAGTTACAAAGAATAAATCTATACTTACCCTTACATGTACACTTACCTTCATTATATGTTAATTGATATTTTTGAGTCAGTATTTAGGGAGGACGATATTTAAAAACTAATATTGTGATAGAAATACAATATTATGTGCACCGTGTTACTGTAGCACAAATCAGAAAGGATATTTACTCTTTTTGTTTAAACAATTTTTTTATTAACACACCTACATAGATTATAAACAAACAGTCACAAAGCACAAAAGCAATTACTACATGATAATGCACAGCTTTTAAAATAACTACAACCAGCGATGTCCCAAAGATTTTGAAGTTTCTTAAAGGACAGTCATTACGCGCATAAAAAATGTGTTTTTCATTCAAATAAAGGTGGAAAGGAACAAGGAAAGCACAAATTTTAAATGGCGAATATTACCTATTTTGTATTTAAAGCAAATTCTCCACTGGCCTTTTAAAATAATTGTATATCTTTCAATGTCTCATACTGAGTGTGATGAGCAACTTTGATCCGAAATAGGTATTAAATATATGTAATGAAAAAGGTGTAGAAAAGAATCCATTATACAGGAAGTATAATGTTTAGGTAACCTATTCCAAATATGAGGAAACAAAGGGATTTTTAATTAACAGTCACACTCTGTATATAAATAAATGTTATAGGAAATTATGTACACTTAATAGCATTGAAAATCTTTCTCTGATGAATCAAAATTCATACATATAACTGTTTATTTGTCAAAATTATACCCAAGTCTAAACCAAACTTTAGAAGCATGCCCTTGTCTCCAATATGAGTTACTGTTGCTCACGCTATGTGTGGGCAGTGTTCAGTCTACATGAGGCAAGACATACTTACTGTGCAACATTCTGATTTTAGTGATCCAGATATTGCACGTTAAGTGCTGGTGCACATCTTCTATAAGACTTCTCACATATGCTCGTTATCCAGTATTGGGGTATTTTTCATAGATTCACATGCCTGAATCACTCCCCGTCATCAAGATGGGAGTCCCACAGTAACATAATCAAGCAGTATGTAAATAATGCCATAGGCTATAATGGCCCTGAGCCATGCTTTAACTAGCCTATCTATTCCTTTTTTAAAAAGGGCCAAATGTTGAATGCAGCCAATCAGCTGCTAGCACCCTCTAGAACTCTCCTAGCAGAGGCAGTTTCTCTCAGATTTTCACCGCACATCGTGTGTGAAGGGAGTCTCCCTGAGTTTTACTCAGCTTTCTTCTACAAACTTCTGAAATTTATTCCTGAGATCTTTTCTTCATTACGTCTGATAAAAAAGGCCTTTTTTCGTCCCTGCAAGACCTGTGGCAAGAAGAGGGTCCATGTGGATGATCCTCAAAAAGACTGCATTTCTTGCCTCCACCCAGCCCATGAGGTAAGGCAGTGCAAAATCTGTTGCATTTTCTCTTCTAAGACTCTGAGAGATAGAGAGGGGAGGATGCTTTTGTGTCTCCAGTCCACTAAACACCAGAAATCATCTGAAGATGATAGTGATGGGTCATCCAGACCTCACAAGAGAGCCAGATCTCATGAGAACAACGACTCTGGAGAGGGCAGAAAACACCTCAAACCCTCCCAAGAGAGCAAGAGCTCTAAAAAGGAGAAACATCTTTAAGTCTCCTCAGAGCCTTCATCTTCAGTTTCTTCTACTCCGGTGAGAAAGGAAAAGAAGCATCATAGAGCCTCCTCCTCAGAAAAATCGCCATCAATGATGGCACCATCGACGACAACCCCTAGCTTGTCGATGATGACAAGTAATACTGTGACATCGTCAGCTCCGTCGACGGCAGTGGCCATCTCCCGCCCCATACTGTCGACAGGGATCTCGCTGATGCCATCATCGTCGACGTCTATCCCATTGACGTCTATACAATCGACAAAGACCCAGCCGGTGAAGTCGGTGAAGTGAATAAAAGTCCCTTCTCTTCCAGGGGATCCTCATCAATAGTCATAAGCACATGAATATTCCCGCCCATGCGCGGGACCCCGGAAACACATCACATATATGTGAAAAACCATATATGTAGCTCTATATATATATATCCATATATATATAAAAACACACAATGCAGCCTCCCATAAACATGCTGAGCAATGTTGCAAGGAATTCTCATGCACATAAACATATTCCAATAAAGCAGGAAGAAAGAAAACTTTTGAAAACTGCTTTAATATACAGCAGACAACACAAGGAATAATGAAGAAAACATTGCCAGCACATAGGCTGCATTGTAGAAACATTAGTGTAGAAAGCTGAAAAGCTAACCCACATAAACACTCAGATAAACTAGCACCGTGCCTTTAAGGCAGCCATGACCCCTAGCTTCCCATCATGCCTCAGGGCTGACAGTTAGGTCAGTTGTTCTTTCCGGCTCCTTCTGTCAGGACCCTGGTTACTTCAGCTCTACCTCTTTTTCTGATTTTCTGTCAGAAAATTCTACAATTTTGAGAAAAACCTCTTACTTCGACGTCTTTTTGGTGTTGAAGTATTTCTCTACTGTTTTTAGAGAGTTGAGCATTGTTTTACAGCAGAATGCCCTCTCTTTTGACCCTTGCCCTTCCTGTGGCAAGAAGAAGGCCAAATCAGACTTCCATCCTGTCTGTATTCTATGCCTTCCTTCTGAACATAATCCTAAATCCTGCCAGCATTGCCGGCTGCTGTCCAACAGAACTCTAAAGGACAGGGAAAGGATTCGTCTCCATGGATTGGCTGAGAAGAGAAAATCACCTTCTAGAGACAAGCCTCCGATGAAGAAGAGGAAAGAGAGCTCATCTACAAGTAAGATTCCAGTATGCTCTCCATCGGCGTCGGGCTCGGCGCCTCAAATCCCTTCATCGGCAACAAAAACGTCGACGAGAAGACCATCGACGGCGGGCTCGCCATCGAGAGAACAACGGTCGTCGTCGAAGAACGCAGGTACGTCGAATCCTCCGCCGTCGTCAACCGGGTGACGATCTGCGTCGAGGAGTCGCTCTCCGTTGGTGCGGGCTCGCCCAGCGTCGAGAGACAGATCTCCGTCGTCGCCGTCGATGCGGCGTTCGACGTCGAGACAGGCTCCGCCGTCGCAGGGTCTCCAGCGTTCGCGTCGAAGCAAGCATCTCAGTCGACGTCACCCAGACGACAGTCGACGTCGAGACACGCCTCGTCACCTGAGGCTAGACACTCATCGCCTCCGCCATCGTCCAGACGGCGTTCGACGTCGAAGGCAAGATCCTCTCCGACGGCGAGGTATTCGATGTCAAGACCAAGAGTGAAATATACTAAACGTCGTTCGACGTCGAGACGGCGGTCTCCGTCGGCGGCGAGAAGGTCAGCGTCGAGAGAAAGATCGATGTCGAGAAGGTTTTCTCCGTCTACCCGCTCATCGTTGAGGTCTCCACGCTCAACGTCGAAGGCGAGGTCTATGGGCTCCAGACACACTGAGAGGTCGACGTCGAGGAGAAATTCACCAGTGATGGTGACACAGAGCAGGTCGACGTCAAGACACACCCCATCGACGTCACATCGCTCATCCAGACGCCGATCACGCTCCAGAAGCCGCAGAGAGTCCTCTCGCTCCATTCGGAGCTCACCCCAGACGGTTGCGTCATCACGCAGTGCTTCTGTTCACTCGCAGGAGCCTACAAAATTACCGCCAGGAGGTTCTCCAAGGAGACAGCGATCTCCTTCCATCTCTCTCCCAGATGGCTTCAACCACTCCATCATTGGCAGAACGGGTCCGCAGGTCACGCTCAACGGCCTACGACCTACTCCAGTCCGCAGCACAGATCACCATTGCAGCGTCTTGTGCAGGAAGTGGACAAATCACCCACCACTCGGGCCAGGGAACACCGAGGCAGATCCCCTGAACGCAGGTCATCTCAGGGACATCGCAAGAGGCGGCGTACACCGTCTTGGTCTTCCTCTTCGACACATTCATCCAAAAGGGATTACTCACCTACCCTGACGGATAGTCCTCCCTCCAGAGTGTCGCCTATTGATGATGTGAACACTTTTCATGATGTTCTCACCAGAGGGGCTCAGAAGCTGGGCATCACCATGTCAGCTCCTCAGACAACCAAGTCCATCATTTTTGAGACTCTCCACCAAAGGTCTGCGACTAGACCATTGCTTCCTCTGGTCCCTGGTATCATCGAGCCGGTAATGGATCTCTTCCTCGCTCCAGCATCGGCTAAAGCAGCTCCAGCTCGGATTCTTAAAAAATATAAGCCAGCTGCATCGGATCCTCTTTTCCTTAGATCGGATCCACCTCCGGACTCTGTTATTATTGCAGCAGCGAAAAAGACGCATGCGGTTGCATCTTCCTCCTCCGCTCCTCCGGATAAAGAGAGTAGAGCACAAGACTCTTGGAGACGGAAGGCTTGTGGCTCTGCAGCGTCTTCT
Source organism: Calotriton arnoldi (assembly GCA_963921515.1). Classification (NCBI taxonomy): domain Eukaryota; kingdom Metazoa; phylum Chordata; class Amphibia; order Caudata; family Salamandridae; genus Calotriton; species Calotriton arnoldi. Next base: position 320,021 of record CAWUFW010011363.1, on the reverse strand, counting down.
CTGCAAGTGTCCAACGCTGCGGCTCTGCTGGGTCGTTATGACAGGTCACTATGGGACTCACTGGAGCGCTTCAAGGACAAGCTCCCAAAGGAGGATCAACAGGACTTCTCTGAAATCCTTCACGAAGGTGCTCTGGTGGCTAACCAGGTAATCAGCACTGCAGCAGATGGTGCGTCCCTGGCGGCTCACTCGTATGCACATGGCATATGTGCACGACGATCTTCCTGGCTGCGCCTCACAGCGTTAAAACCGGAGGCACAACATCGCATCCTGAATCTCCCTTTTTCTGGCACTTCACTGTTTGGTGCTCACACAGACGAAGAAATGGCGAGGATGAAGGCCGAGTTGGACACCTTAAAGGCTGTGGACCTAGAGAAGAAAAAGGAATTTAGGAAGAGATACCGGCCCTACAATCGGAAAAACTACCAACAGAGGGTTCAAACCCCTCAATGGTCACAAAACAAACAGGGCAAATCCCAGTATCAAGGCCGCCGTTCCTCGAGAGGAAGAGGAGGACATCAACAGCAGTCCTCCTCCGCATCAAAAACTCCAGGGAAGCAATGAGTTTCTGCTTCCTCTAGCACCGTTGCACACTCCAGTGGGAGGAAGTATCTCAAGTTACATTCAAGAGTGGCGCAACATAACCAAAGATCAGTGGGTGCTAAATATACTAAAAAATGGGTACACACTACGTTTTTGGACGTCCCCAAGAGACATTCCTCCTGTGAAATCTCGTCATCTACATATAGACCTCCTGCGTCAGGAAGTGTCGACCCTTCTCGAAAAACGAGCAATAGAAGAGGTCCCTCAAGCGCAGAGAGGAAAGGGAGTGTACTCACGATACTTCCTTGTTCAGAAAAAAGATCAACTGAACACGTTCAGACCAATTCTGGATCTACGTTCTCTGAACAAGTCCATCAAAAAGGAAAAGTTTCGGATGTTGGCGCTCCACCAAATATTTCCACATCTAAGGAAAGGCGATTGGATGTGTTCGGTGGATCTCCAAGATGCGTATTTTCACATCCCAATCACAGCACGACATCGCAAGTTCTTGCGATTCACGGTGGGAACAAGACATTACCAGTTCAAAGTCTTACCCTTCGGCCTAAAATCAGCTCCGAGGGTATTCACCAAATGCATGGCAGTAGTAGCGGCAGCATTACATCGCCAAGGCCTGTTCGTATATCCATACCTGGACGACTGGCTGTAGAAGGGACCCTCTCCTCAAATGGTGCAGAAACACCTTCGCACCTGCCTAGATCTCCTTCAGCGCTTAGGCCTGCATGTCAACCTGGACAAGTCGATCCTTCACCCAACTCAATCACTCCACTATCTGGGCGCCAACCTCAACTCCGACCTCGGAAAAGTGTTTCCTTTGGAGGAGAGATTGTCATCAATGAAAGACAAAGGCAACATCATCCTTCAGGCTCATCAGCCGTCAGTAAGACAGGTGGCTTCTCTACTGGGTTCGATGGCCTCGTGCATTTTTCTCATACCCAATGCCAGATTGAGGATGAGACCGTTACAGCAAGATCTCGAGGACAAATGGGATCAATCCTCGGGTCAGTGGAACGACCGGATTATCCTCTCTCCTGCAGCAAAGAAGTCCATTCTCTGGTGGCTGCAACCACAGAACCTGCTGGTGGGAGTCCCTTTTCACCAACCTCTGCCAGAACAATCCCTGATCACGGATGCATCACTTCAGGGCTGGGGAGCGCATCTGGGTCATCTGCAAACTCAGGGCAGATGGACCAACAGAGAACAGACGTATCACATCAATATGCTGGAACTGCGGGCGGTTCATTTAGCCCTCAAAGCTTTTCAACCGTCAATTCAGCTCGGATCGATCCTAGTGCAAACGGACAATACAACCACCATGTATTACTTGAACAAACAAGGTGGAACTCGCTCTCGCCCTCTGTCTCTCGAGTCCCAGGCGATCTGGCACTGGCTACTAGCCAGGAACCTATCGATCACGGCAATCCATCTGCCGGGAGAGCAGAACGTGCGAGCAGACGCCCTCAGTCGTCACTTCCAAGAGCAAGAAGACTAGGTGCTCAACGACGAAGTGGTGGCAGACATCTTTCAGCAATGGGGTCATCCTTTCATCAACCTTTTTGCAGACGATCAAAACAGAAAATGCCACGCCTTCGCATCCAGGTTTTACCGACCAGGAACGAGAGGGAATGCTCTTTTGATAGATTGGTCAGGGACGTTTGCATACGCCTTTCCACCCCTCCCTCTAATTCCGAAGGTGGTGGCCAAACTTCTGCGATCCAGAATGAGGATGATACTCATAGCACCGGACTGGCCTCGCCAATGGTGGTATCCGGACCTTTTGCAACTCTCGGTTCGCCCGCATCGGAGACTTCCGTGCAGGCCGGACCTTCTCACCAAAATGGGAGGGAAGATTCTGCACCCCAGCCTTCCTCGCTCAGCTTGACAGCATGGCTCCTGAAGTCCTGCAGTACAGACATTTAAACCTCCCTCAGGACTGCATGGACATTTTAAGGGAGTCAAGGAGACCTTCCACAAGATCCTCATACTCTCTAAAGTGGAAAAGGTTTTACTTGTGGTGTATCCGTAATGATTGGAGTCCAATTAACGGGCAAGAGGAGGTAATCTTGCCGTATTTGCTCTATTTGGCCAAATCTGGTTTGAAATATTCTTCCATTAAAGTGCATTTGGTGGCTATCACAGCATATCGTAAATCACCTAACCAGCTTTCTTTCTTTCAGCTTCAGGTGGTCAAGGACTTCCTGCACGTCGCCCGACAGCACAACCTCAACATCATCTCCTACGCCGACGACACCCAGCTGATCCTCTCCCTCACCAAAGACCCTCACACCGCCAAAGCCCACCTCCACGAAGGAATGAAGGCCGTCGCCGAATGGATGAGGACCAGCCGCCTGAAGCTGAACTCGGACAAGACGGAGGTCCTCATCCTTGGTTCCAACCCTTCAGCCTGGGACGACTCCTGGTGGCCAACATCACTGGGAACAGCCCCGCCACCCACCGACCACGTACGCAACCTAGGGGTCATCCTCGACCCCACCCTCTCCATGACTAAGCAGGTCAACGCCGTTTCCTCATCCTGCTTCAACATCCTCCGAATGCTCCGCAGGATCTTCAAGTGGATCCCCACCGAAACAAGAAAAACAGTCACCCAGGCCCTCGTCACCAGCAGGCTGGACTACGGAAACGCCCTCTACGCAGGAACGACGGCTAAGCTCCTGAGACGGCTGCAACGCATCCAGAACGCCTCTGCACGTCTTATCCTCGACATCCCCCGACGCAGCCACATCACACCCCACCTGAGAGACCTGCACTGGCTCCCTGTCAACAAGAGGATAACCTTCAAGCTCCTCACCCACGCACACAAAGCACTCCACAACTCCGGACCAGCCTACCTCAACAGACGACTCAGCTTCTACACCCCCACCCGCCAGCTCCGCTCAACCAGCCTCGCCCTCGCCACAGTCCCCCAGATCCTTCTCCCACCTCGCCGCCAAGACCTGGAACACCCTCCCCACCAACCTCCGACAGACCCAAGACCTACTGGCCTTCAGAAGACTCCTCAAGACCTGGCTCTTCGATCAGTAGCAGCACCACCCCCCTCTTCCCCCAGCGCCTTGAGACCCTCGCGGGTATGTAGTGCGCTTTATAAGTGACATGATTGATTGATTGATTGAAAAAGGTTTATCCCCCTGTTCGACCTCCTTCTCCTCCTTGGGAGTTGAATTTGGTATTGTCTAAATTGATGGGACCTCCATTTGAACCCATTCATAAGGCTACATTGCAACACCTTTCTTGGAAAGTAGCTTTTCTAGTAGCAATTACATCAGCACGCAGAGTGAGTGAGATACAAGCACTCTGTTCTAAAGAACCCTATACGGTTTTCCACCATAATAGGGTGGTTATGCGAACTCACCCTTCCTTCCTACCTAAGGTTGTGTCAGAGTTCCATGTTAATCAGACAATTTCTCTACCCTCTTTCTTTCCCAGTCCATCCACACCAGCGGAAAGGTCTCTTCATTCGCTAGACCTCAAGAGGGTTCTCAAATTCTATTTGGATGCAACAAAATCCATTAGAAAAGCTGATCAATTGTTTGTAAACTATGGCTCTGTTAGAACAGGCTTCCCAGCTTCTAAAAGATCCATTTCAAGATGGATAGTATCTTGTATAAAGTTGGCATACCAAATTGCAAATAAGCCTCTGTTTGCCTCCCTAAAGCTCATTCTACTAGGGGCAAGGCTGCTACGATTGCATTCTTACATAATGTACCGATGGCCGAGATTTGCAAGGCGGCAACTTGGAAATCGGTCCATACGTTTACCAGACATTATTGTCTGGATTCTGACTACAGAGCAGATACACAAGTGGGCCAGGCCTCCTTGAGGAATCTGTTCCAATGCTAACCTATTGGAGTCTGTATAGGCCTTATGGCGTTTATGTATCTTGATGGTACTCTGTTTACTTGCCCGCAGGATGAGGGGATGGGCTTGCTATTCTATTCATGTGCTTATGACTATTGATGAGGATCCCCTGGAAGAGAAGGATAAGTTACTTACCTGTAACCCTAGTTCTCTTCCAGGGGTATCCTCATCAAAGTCATAAGCAACCCACCCGCCTCCCCGGGCAAGTGAACATGATAAATGCATCTCTTTGTAAAAAGGTCTGCGGATATCCGCAAAGAACAACTGACCTAACTGTCACCCCTGAGGCATGATGGGAAGCTAGGGGTCATGGCTGCCTTAAAGGCACGGTGCCAGTTTATCTGAGTGTTTATGTGGGTTAGCTTTTCAGCTTTCTACACTAATGTTTCTACAATGCAGCCTATGTGCTGGCAATGTTTTCTTCATTATTCCTTGCAGGATTGTGTTGTCTGCTGTATATTAAAGCAGTTTTCAAAAGTTTTCTTTCTCCCTGCTTTATTGTAATATGTTTATGTGCATGAGAATTCCTTGCAACATTGCTCAGCATGTTTATGGGAGGCTGCATTGTGTGTTTTTATATATATATGGATATATATATATAGAGCTACATATATGGTTTTTCACATATATGTGATGTGTTTCCGGGGTCCCGCGCATGGGCGGGAATATTCATGTGCTTATGACTTTGATGAGGATACCCCTGGAAGAGAACTAGGGTTACAGGTAAGTAACTTATCCTTCTGCGCCACACTTTCGGAGACAAAGAGGATTCTTGGGTCTCTCAATTTTGTAAATCAATGTTCTGGTATAATATGTCCTGTGCAACAATTTATGTTGAATTAATCAGAAGCTGCCCTTAATGGCCTCTTCTGTTGGGAAACCCAGGGCTTCTTGATAATCTTTGTCATCAATTTCCCCAATATCGTGCTCCCATCTATCTTTGAGGTGTGTCGGTTGCCCCTGAGTGTTCCGTATTATTGTACCATATGCCAGTGATATGAGTTTATGTCGTACCTGCCCATCCAATAATCGTCTCTCCAACGGGGTGCCCTCCTGAGTCTCTTCATCTTTATCTATTCTACAGGTTAGAGCATGTCTCAGCTGCCTGTACTTTAGCCACTGTGCGGCCGGCATCTGGTATTTCCTTTGTAGGTGATCAAAGGCTACGACCCCATTAGTGTCCCACACCTCTGCCAGCGTAGTTATGCCTATCCGATCCCAATCCACAAAAGCCGTCAGGTCGACCATCTGTCTAAATCGATTGCCCTTCCAGAATGGCGTACAGGGTGTATGTCTCTTGCCCCATTTCATCTCCCTCAGTAAATCATTCCATACTCTCAATACCGTGTCTACAAAACCATTATTGATGTGTGTCATGAGGATTTAAAAGTATTTAAGCTATAACTCACTACCGCTGTTTTTTTCCAATGCCAGCTTCAGGAGAAATAAATTGTGGAGCTATCTGCATGCCACAAACTTTCCCCTGTCCGAGTTTGCGCATGATATTAATCACTCTACAGTGTTAAAAATAAATTAAATTAAAAGGCAATTTCAATTTCTATCCTGATTCTAGCAGTAAGCAGGGCGAAAACAGGCAGGGAAACCAGGCTCAGGATGAATACTGCTTGGATGCTTCAGAACGTTGCTTTTTGTCATTTTTTTATTTATTATTTATGCAGTGTAAACAATGCTAACTACAACAAGATTTAAGGCGTTTAATAGACATTTGCAAACAACAACGTAAACAACCCAGACCTGTAGAACAAAATATGCTATATCAGCACAAACCTATACTGACTGTAGTTGGTAAAACAAAAGAAAACATGCAAATACTTTCAAAGTGTATGATAAAACAATCACCAGTCCAGCACTATTCAAAAATCAAGCCAGTTTGGTTGAACCAACCCCCTTTTGATTGTGCGTGAAGGCGCACATGCTTTCAAAGTGCATGAAAAAACAATCACAAATACAGCAGCATACAAAAATTACAGTTTAGTATAACAAACATCCCTTTTGTCTGTGCATGAAGTTGCAAATGCTGTCAAAGTTACTTTCAAAATCACAAGTACACTAGCATACATAAATCATACCAGTTTAGTGAAATAATTTAAGTTTTGTATGTGCATGCAGGTGCCAATACTTTCGAAGTGCATGGTAAAACAATCACCAGTCCAGCAATATACAAAAATTTAAGCAGTTTAGTAAAACAATCCCTTTGTTTGTGCATAAAAGTGCAAATACTTTCACAGTGCAGGATAAAACAATCACAAATACAGCAGCTTACAGAAATCAAACCAATTTAGGAAAACAACCCCCCTTTTGCCTGTGCAAGAAATTGCAAATTCTTTCAAAGAGCATGATGAAACAATTATTAGTATACAGTGGTGTGCAAAAGTCAGGCCAGTTTAGTAACCCAATTCAATTTTTGTGTGTGCATGAAGGACTTTCATGTTTAAAAACGGTGCGATAGCAGGATCCAAGCAAAACTCCTGCAACTTTTATTGCCCACTTCCTAGTCTGACAAAGTTCCACTTTGGAATTGTAAGTTCAGGACCAGAGTTTTGAATGCAAATATATATTTATCAATCAGCCACTCTGTAGTTATACTTAAGGTTCCCTGGTATAGGGATTGCTCTGATTTTTGCTTGCTAATATCTTTGCCCCTATTTGAATTATCTCCAGGAAACTTTCTAGGCCTCTTACGTTTTCTACATTGAGGGAGGATAGAATGTTTTGTGGTGATTGGTCAAAGGGGTGCAAAGATAAAGGGGGGTTCCAAAATGATTTTGGGCTCCAATGCATTTTTCCATAGACTGTGTACTCACACGTAGCAGGCAAACTACCAGTTTGATTTCTGTGAAATTTGGCAGGATTTTAGATTATGGTGTGCAGACGATCCTTTTGGGTACTGCAGGTACTTATTTTCTAAGTTATAAGGCATTCAAACTTCGTTATACCTGTTGACTCTGTAGTTACGCAAAATTTAACTGTTTTACGCAAAACTACTGCTGTAAATACCGATGACAAGGCATTATATGATTGGCTAATCTCTGCCTTTACAAAAATTAAAGGCAGCTGTGTTGTTTTCAGTACACTTTGTTTTTGTTCTTAGTTGTGCCTTAGATATAGGTAAGTATTAGATTTTATATTTTTTCTGTACCTATCACCACCTTATTAAAGTGGTACTAGGTAGGGAAAATTATTTATGTTTCTATATATTGTTTTGGCAAAGTACGGAGTGACGTAGTACTTAAAAAATGTTTTTAAAATGTTACAAAATAAAAAATACACTGTACTACATTATACTTTATAAATATAGTGTACTACAGTGCAGTTACAATTTTTTACATATTCTTTACAAAAACCTTTACAACGTACCACTGCAATACCAAGTAAAACAAATTACTGCGCTACTTACACATTTTTTATTTAAAGTGCAGTTCACCGTAATGTGCTTTAAAAATATATAGAAAAATATAAAATGTTTCTCTAACCAGTACCACTTTAATAAAGTGTTGATAGGAAGGGAACAATAAAACCTACTACTTATCTGTATGTAAGGTCCTATCGCAGGACACAGCAAAAGTGTGCAGAAATTGACATGGCTGCTTTTTACGTTTTTTAAGGACGGCCGTTAGCCAATCTGATATGGTCTCCTCATTGGCATGTATCTGCGGTATACCAAAAAGTTACTGCGGTATATCACGGCACAATATATAACTAACAATTTTAACATATATAAACCTATAATATTACTTACACTAGTTACACATATTACCAAAAATTACCATTTACACCTCATAATCTATATTTCTGACACATTACATCTACATCCGTTCACCCACTTTCAACTTACATCTGTTTCAAGTACCACACTTCACAGCACTCTATGCCACTCCAATGTACGCCACTCCCTGCCAGTCCACTCCATGCCACTCCATGCTATTTCACTCTATGCCACTCCATTCTACAACTCTCCAGTCTAGACGACTTTACTGTATGACCCTCCACTCTAAGCTAATCCACTGCACACAACTCCACTCTTCAGTAATCCACTCTATGCAACTCCACTATATGCCACTCCAGTGTACACCATTCCACTGTATGGTATTCCACTCTACTCCGCTCCATTACATGCTATTTCAACGTACGCCACTCCACTCTACGCCACTCCACTCTACTCTACGTTACGAGACACTATGATACAACACTCTACAGCACAACAGTGCACAACACTGCACTGTCTCTACGCTACTCCAGTCTATACCAGTTGAATCTACTCCGTTCTACAACCCTATACAACACTCTAACCCCCCTCCACTCTACCAAACTCTGCTCCACTCTATGCTACTCCACTGCACAACACTCAACTCCAGTCTTTGTCACTAAGCAACACTGTATGTTACAAACCAAAATACAATGACGGGTAACAAAGGATCTCATCTCCCACAATGTTCCATAAAGTAGAGTCCGGTTAACACATAATCTAGTACGAGCCGTTGAATGGTATTTCTGCTGAGCAGATAAGTATAGAGAAAACAATATGGGAAGGTGCACCCAAAGATGAACAGCCCAAAGCGTCCAGTTTTTTAAGAATCTTTCATTCTTTATTCCATTTTCATAAAAACAGCCTCTAGCCAATGCATTTTGTTCATGAAATGAACTTCTTTAGGCCTTTCACATGGCACTATGTAGTTGAACGATTAAATAATGATATTGTTTGGTTCCATTAAATTTATAATTCCAGTATCCTTGTATAATGATACATCGTGGACATGACAAGTTCCAAAAAAAAGATTTGTTTTGCCTTGTGGGAGATGTAACACCTGATATATTCACTGGACACGGATATGGGTGTCACTATTGGGTATGATAGACCCGCTATATTTGGAACTTGTCATGTCCATGATGTATAATGATACAAGGATATTGGAATTATAAATTTACTGGAACAGAACAATATCATTATTTCGTCTTTCAACTACATAGTGCCATGCAAAAGCCCTGGAGAAGTTAATTTTTGTGAACGAAATGCATTGGCTAGAAGCTGTTTTTATGAAAATGGAATAAAGAAAGAAAAATGAAGAAGATTCTTAAAAAATCGTGCGCTTTGGACTGTTCATCTTTGAGTGCACCATCCCATATTGTTTTCTCTATACAACACTGTAGTCCACTCTATGCCCCTGTACCACTCTCTACTCCACTCTAATGACACTCCACCACAATTTACTCCACTCTATTGTATAACACACTACTCCACTCAACGGCACTCTATGCTACTTAACTCTATAGCACTCTATGCCACTCCATTGTACTTCACTCTACCATACTCTACTGTACTCTAACTCACTCCACAACACAGTACCCCATTCTGTGCCCTCCACTGTACGACATGCCATATCACTCCACTGTACGACACGCTCCTCCACTCTATGACACTTTACTCCACTGTATGCTTAGCCACTTCACACTACTCCACAGCACTCTACTATATGAGGTGCCACTTTACTCTATGATGCTTTACTCCACTCTACATTACGCCACCCCCAAACACTCCACTCTACAATGCTCTACTCTGCACAAGGCCACTCTACAACATTCTACTGCTCTGTATGGCACTGTACAACAATGTGCTATACTCTATGTCCCTACACTCCACTGTACAACATTCTACTCCACTCTGTGCAAGTGTACAACGTTCTACTCAACTCTATGCCACTGTGTGACACACTACTTCTCTCTAAGACACACTACACAACTCCCTCTACCCACTCCACCCCACTTTACTACACTCTATGACATACTATTCCAATCTACGCCACTGTGCTCCACTCCACTCCATTCAATGCTGTTCTATGTCACTCAATTCTACAACACTCTACTTCACTCTATGCCACTCCATTGTACTACACTGTATGACCTGCCTCTCCACTATACGCTATTCCACTGTACCCCACTCCATGCCACTCAACTCTAAGCCTCTCCACTCTATTCTACTCTACCACACTCTACTTACTCCCCTCAATGACACTCTACTCTAGTCCACTGTACGATAATTTACCCCATTCTGTGCCACTGTTCGCCACTGCACTCTAAGCCACTCTCTTCCACTGTATATAACTCCACTGTACAAAGCTCTACTACACTCTATGCCACTCTACGACACTTTATCCCACTGTACCACAGTCTACTTTACGACACACCACTCTTCAGCATTGAAGGAAAATAAGCATGAGTTAGACCAATTAACCCCAAGTCCAGAAATAGTGGCAAAATCAGTGAGTAGGTTTGCTATAGTGGGGGGTATTGACCTAACATCTTTGAGTTAGAGGAGCATATTGTCTGCATAAAGGGATCCCCCAACCTTGGTGGTGTGCTAAATGTTCTAGTGCCAAAGAGAGTAGAAGAGGGGATGGTGGACATCCCTGACGGGTCCCTCGTTGCATTGCGATAGGGTCTGAGATGTGACAGCCATTTCACACCCTGGCCTTGGGGTTGGTATATGTAATAGTCTAACCAGATGGAGAAGGCAGGTCCTAAGCTGATAGCGTCGTAACACTTCAAATTAGAAGGGCCATTCCAGGGAGTCCAATGTTTTATGGAGGTCTAAAACCAGGCACCCCAGACGGGGATGTTATTGCGGTGCATATGTAAACACTCGGAAGAAGTGGTGGATGTTTAATGAGGTATTTCTAGCAGGCACAAAGCCATTTTGATCAGAGTGAACTAGTTGCAGCACCAGAGGGGCCAGGCGATCCGCCCGTATCTTCGCAAGTATTTTATAATCTGTATTCAACAGTGCCAGTGGACGGTAAGACCCCTTATTGAGGGAGTCCTGGCCTTGTTTGGATAGTGAGATAAGTAGGGCATTGCTCAGTGTGGGTGGCAGAGATGCTGCGGCGAGAGCGGCATCGAACAGGGCTTTCAGGAGGGGCGCCGATTTCAGGGGGTATACTTTATACAATTCATCCTGGTGGCCAGCGCATGCATTGCTTTGTGCACTTCAAAAAGGGTAATCTCTCCATTGAGCTCCTCTCTGGAGTCTGGCGAGTTCTATGGGAGCGTGATGTTGGACAAGAAGTCGTCGATGGTGCCCGGGGGCACTACATGCACGGACGTGTAAAGCTGTGTGTCGTGGTGAGTAAAGGCAAAATATATGTCTCTTTGCGAATGAAGCAAATGGCCTGCGTCTGAGCGGACAGTCAGGACAGGGCATCTGTCCCTTTCCTGTGTGTCAGCCAAGCTAATAGGGTACTTGGGCGGTTGGCGTCTGCGTGTGTGCGTTTAGTATGTTCTGCATAGTTTAGACAGCGGAGTTGCTCCAACAGTGCAAGATGGTCACGCTGAGATTGGAGCAACCGTTACCGAGTTGTAGCGGAAGAGCAGGCTAGTTCTTCAAGTCTCAATTGACCATCCAGGTGGGTGATCTCAGTGGAGAGGTAGTGAAGCATATTTTTTTTTTGTTGGATTATTTCTATTAATTTCTCAGGAAAAGAAAAGAAAAAGTACAATGTCATTACACTGTAACACATTGGCAACTTAATGGATGAAGAATCGCATATAAAAAGCATGAGAAAAGCAGATACAATATTAATGGGGTGTCAAGTAACCATAATAGCGATATTATTTATACAATATTAGTATACTTTATCTCTAAGATCTTGCCTCCAACTTTATTAACTATAACATAAATAGTCTGTCCCGCGTATTCCATACATTTATTCCAGATTTACTGTACATGCTTTACTAAACTACCCACGAAATTGTAAATATGCAAGCAGGTGTACATATGATGGTGTTGCGTGCACTTGGGAGGGGGGGGGTTGGTGTCATATAATATTGTACATTTTATCAATTGTGCCAGATGCGGTCATGCGAGTATGAACAAAGTGTACATGACCTCTGTCTTGCCACTTGTTCCGGACGTCATTATGGGTGTGCCATCCAGTGTGTTGCTGATGCAGCAGCATCCTGCTGAGTAGAGTTTAATTTGGCTTCTATGGCGGTTAAATTGCCTTGCCATTGTGTAGAGTTAGTGCGTGATGGGTGCCTCGCTGCATTAAATGTCTGGTTCACCTGCTCAGATGCCAGTGCTTTACGGAGATCTAGTAGCCCTACATGTTTGCTAGGGCCCATGGGTGACTTCCAAGACATTGCCAGGCGTCGCTTGGCCAGTCCTAATGCCAGGTCCAGAAATTTGTTAAGACCCTTCCGACGGGCATTGCGTCTGGTAACACCGAGCACAAGATGCAGAGCCTGGGATGTCACCTCAGCTCCCGAAGCCTCTGACAGAGTCTCGGCTATACCACTCCAGTATGCTCCTAATTGGGGGCATGTCCATACCATGTGGGGAAATGTGGCATTCGGTGACCTACACCTAGGGCATATGTCCGAAGAGGTAGATTAATACGGGCTAGCCTATGCGGGGTTAGGTAAGTATAGTGGAGGTAGTTAAATTGAGTATATTTCAGCCTAGCGTTACTTGATATAATCTTAGGATAACTTACGAACTGTGCCCATTGTTTATCAGTCATATTAACTGCTAAAGCGGAGTCCCAGTATTCCTGTAAAGGTGTCAACAGGGGTGTAGGATCCGACTCGAGAGAGCTGTACAATGCAGTGACTGCTTTTCTGCTTCGGCCGTGGGTCAATAGTGTTTGTAATACCTGAGATGTAGTAGGCTCAGTACGTGTATTCCCCCATGCCTGGTGAAACCGTTGTATTAATGTTGCGTAGAGCAGGAAAGTGCCTGGTGGCACGCCGCAATCCCGTACCAGGTGCTTGAACTCGCATAAATTCGTATCCACGAACAGGTCCCCCCATGTATTTACGCCAGCAGTATTCCATATCTCCAGCTCAGCCCTCCTGAGGCAGGTGCAAGTGCTGGGCAACAGATCGAGGGGAAGATCCGGAGCGTATGGCGAGGTCTGTCGTGTAGACAGAGCATACCTCAGCCAGTTTTGCCTTGCTGCCATCATTAGCAGATTACCCCGCATCCGCTGTAACGTTGTTGTAGCACCGGATAGCCACTCTAGTAGAGCAGGTCTATGAAGGCCTATCGCCCAGGGGGCTAATTCAACGAGATTGCCACCTGCCAGCCATCTCATTGGCCACTGGAGTTGCGCCGTGGCATAGTAGCGTTCATAGTTAGGCGCTCCCAATCCTCCTTCTGAGAGGGGCATATATAATCTCTGCAGGGCTACCCTAACTCTGGCGCTGCCCCAGATCAGCGATACCAGGAGTGATTCAAGCTCTTTAAAGACTCTATGTGGGAGCTTATATGGTATGGCAGTAAAATGATAGAGGAGTCTGGGGAGGAGTAACATCTTTTCAATGGTCACACGTCCCATAGGGGATAACGGGAGTCCCTTCCAGAAAGGTAGCATGGCACAAGCCCTGGTGATGACTTTGCCTACATTGCCATCCAACACATCTGCCTGGGAATGATAAATTTGGACCCCTAGGCATTTGAAAGAGTCAAAGACCCATGTGAGGGATGTGGTGGGCAGAGTACCTCTCTGTTTCACTGAGAGGGGTTTCATTGGGAACACCACTGACTTGACCAGTTTACTCTCAGGCTGGATACAAGGGCATGTTCATCTAGCACCTGCACTAGACCGTGCAAAACCTCACCCCTACCCTGTAAGTATACCAATGCATCGTCCGCATAAAGAGAGACAAAATGCCATTGCGCGTATGCTCTAATGCCCCAGTCCAGCACGTGGCTATGAAGCACACACGCCAGGGGCTCCATGGCAAGAGCGAAAATAACCAGTGACAGTGGACACCCCTGTCTTGTGCCTCGTTCAATAGTGAAAGAGGGGGAAATGCTACACCCTGTCTTTACCCTGGCCTGTGGTCTCCCATATAATACCTTTATCCAACGGAGAAATTTAGGACCCAAGCCAAATTTCGCTAAAACTGCCAATAAGTACTCCCAGCTCAGGGTATCGAATGCCTTCTCTATATCTAAGGAGGCTATCCATGGTGCTATCGTCTCTGATCGTGCCCACTTCAGTAAATTAAGCCGACGTAAGTTTAAGCCAGTACTTCTCCCCGGTATAAACCCATTCTGATCGCTGTGGACAGTAACTGCACAGTTTCTGATAGTCGGTCCACTAGTATCTTGCCCAGAATCTTATAGTCGGCATTCAGTAACAACAATGGGTGGTATGAGCCCATTAATAGTGGGTCTCTCCCCGGTTTAGGCAGCACCACCAGTATTGCCTCCCTAAGGGTTGATGGGAGCGCACCACGGTCAAACGCCTCTCGATGTACACTACATAGGCGTGGTGCAAGTAGGTCCGTATATGTCGCATAGAACTCCGCCGCCCAGCCATCCGCTTCTGGCGCTTTATTTCTTGCTTACAATTTTATCCTGTCAGTGATCTCCGACACTGTTATAGGGGCCTCGAGGGACTCATAATGAGGCTGGGTGATCAGTGGCAGGGTAATACGTGCAAGAAATTGTGAAATATTGCATGGCGTGTTAGTGACTGGGGCTTTATAGAGGGAAGCGTAGTATTTGTAGAATGAGGCATTAATCTGTTCCTGCGTATTTACAAGGTGTCCTTCAAGTGTGCATATGGCTGTGATTGGAGGCTGTGTGAATTCGGTTTTAAGCAACCATGCCAGTGTCCTGCCTGCCTTTTCGCCATCAGCGTGTTGCCGTGCTAGGTGGTGTTTGTAGTCTAGGGCGCACAGCTTGTCTTGCTTCTATTTTTAGGCCAAGTGAGCCTTGGCCATTGTAGGAGCAACCTGCGGGTCAGTGGGAGCGAGGAGTTCGCAACATTGTATTTCGGACTCTTGGTCCGGAAGTGCACTCAAAAGCTTCATGCGAGAGCCATATACCGCTTTGATCATCAAACCGAGCAACACGACCTTGAATGCATCCCATTCTATACCCTCATATGTAACTGAACCAGCATTGGTTTAAAAATATGTAGTGATGGATTGCATCGTAGAAGCACGTAGTGATGTATCCTGAAGTGCCTCCAAGAGTAGCCGCCACGTTGGGATATTAGCCCTGCATGCACCCCAAGCCGGGTGTATTTGTAAGGAACTATGATCCAACAGTGTACGGGCCAGATATTCTGCTTGAGCTACTCTGGATAGGGCAGATGTTGAGCAGAACACACCGTCAATTCTGGTATACAAGTCATGCATCGATGAGTAATGGGAGTAGACGCGTGCTGTGGGGTG
This sequence comes from Calotriton arnoldi, assembly GCA_963921515.1. Classification (NCBI taxonomy): domain Eukaryota; kingdom Metazoa; phylum Chordata; class Amphibia; order Caudata; family Salamandridae; genus Calotriton; species Calotriton arnoldi. The sequence continues at coordinate 304,382 of CAWUFW010011363.1, read as the reverse complement.
CTTGCTGCGCCAAGCTTTGCGAAGCTGCATTTCCCTGGACCAGTTCTCCATGTGTAGTGTCAGGCCTATAGATTGTGCGCCTGGTAGCGGTGGATGTAGCCTATCCAGATGCAGGCCTTGGACACAGTTATAGTCGCCCCCCAGTATGTAGGAGCCAATGGGTCACCTAATAAGGATGGGGTCAGAGTCTGCAGAGGTAGCGAAGCATATTGAGTATATTACCCGCAAGTGTTCTCGAATGGATATCGTCAATGCGTCCCATTTTACTAGGGGTGAAGAGGCTGAGCCTGTATTAAGGGCAAAGTATTCCTCTATATTAGTAGCAATGGAAGCGCAGAATGGAGAGTCATCCAGTGTAGATGCCTGTGGCTGCCGGGTGGGAATAGCTGTGGCAGACGCTCCCAAAAGAGGTGTAGTTGGAGTGGATTGTGGTCTTAATGTGTGCGGCCGAGATGGTCCGTATCAGTATTATGTGGGATGACATATTGGGTACAAGCAAATCTGTCAAAGCAGACATGTTATGTTACATAGTTTTATAGAGCGCGATATTACCCAAGAATAGGCATCTTGGCGCTATTGGCAAGAAGACTCTTGATATTGTCCATGATCTGGAAAAAAAAAGCTAATCAGCCCGCTGATTCCAGGAGAAAATCCCAGTTTTTCGATCCTTCCTAAATTTGAGAAGGTTGGGTTGAGCTCGAAGATAATTCGGCAATCGATTCCACCATTTCGCTGCCATATGGGAGAAACTTCACCCTCCCCAATGAGCTTTCTTTTTTCTTGGAATTTCTACATTGTTGGCAGTACTAGGTCTTAAAGTGCGTGGGGGAACATACCAGTGAAAGATGTCCAGCAAGAAGAGTGGACTGTACTGATGTAACCCCTTATGTACCCAACAAAGAGCTGTGAACTGGATCCGCTCCCTAATTGGAAGCCAATGAAAATCCCTGATTGATTTTGAAACTAAGCAGAATTTTGGTAACTTCAACAGAACTCTTGTTGCTGCATTTTGCACAGTCTGCAGTTTATTAAGAAGACGTGCTTGACCTCCTACAAATAAATAATGCATTACAATAATACCAAGGCAATGATTACTGTTTTCCTATGTTCTAATGGTAGAAATGGCAAGATCGTTTTTAAACGTTTTAGCGTGAAAAAACAGGAGGAGGTCACCTGGCTTGAGTGTTCAATGAAGGTTAATCTGTTGTCAAAAATGACACCCAGATTTCTCACCTTCAGGGCTGGAGTTGGCATCGGACCCAAATTATATGGCCACCAGGTAGATTTCCAAAAGGTACTATTGTTGCCAAACATTAACACCTTCGTTTTATCGAAGTTAAGCTTGAGAGAGTTTAGTTGCATCCACTGCGCAATGCTATTCATGCATGTGCTGAACTGCAAGGCTACTTTTTCTGGATTAGATGAAATTGTTACCACTAGCTGTGTATCATTGGCGTATGAACAGACTGAAAAACCATGCTCTCTAATTAACTGAATAAGTGGAGTGATGTATGCATTAAAAATAATTGGACTCAGGGAGGACCCCTGTGGGGGAACATGGAGGTTGTGTGCATGTGAATAATGAGAGTAAACTTTAGTGGAGGGGTTATGGTGGTGCCAGATATCTAGTAGCTCCCATTGGTGTAACCAAGGAGTGAGGGTAAGCGCATTGGACGTGGCCATGGACAGGGTAGGGGCGGGAAGGAGCAGTCAAGACCCACATCTGAAGCACTGTTGAAATTCCCACCCAGTACCCAGGGTATACCACTCCAGTGGCCCAGTAGCACAGTTAGAGAGTGTAGAAAGGGAGTTTGGTCCACATTTGGTGCGTAGATTGCTCCAAGGAGTAGATGGCAACCCTCAAAGCAGCCCTCTACAAATACATAACTCTCATCTTAGTCAACAACTGTTTGGGTGGCAACAAAGGGGACTCCTGACCGAACCCAAATCAGCACCCCTCGGGTAAAGGAAGAGCAGTTGGTGGAAAACAATTGACCCCACCACCTCTTCTATAGTCTGGAAGCTTTCAGACTTGTGATGTGGGACTCCTGAATGTAAGCTATATGTTCTTGTCTACGGCGAAGGTAGGAATACATTGCATTGCTGCGAGAGGGGGTATGGATTCCCCTCACATTCCAAGTAACAATGTTAGTTGCAGCCAAGAAGGGGAGCGTGAAGAGGAAGGAGCCCTGGTCACCTTGGGCATGAAAACATGTGTTGCTGGAAGGCTGTACAGAAAGACTGAGTGCGCGGCATAAGAACAAGGAAATAAAGAGAGAACAATGAATACCATAGCGAGCAGGTGTACAACAGTTGCTTATCTAAACTAATTGAGTGAAAAAGGAAACCGGTATAAAGGATCCGGTGCGCAAGTAAGGCAAGTGGTGGAATATCTGCCGCCTCCCATAGTGTAGAACAGGTGTTGCAATGGTCTGGGAAGCCACCTAGACCCCCATGGCAGAGCAACGACCGGGCCCAGGAGCCACAAGGGTGCCCCCCTGGAGTCTACAAGGGGAGATAGGAGGAGAAACCAAACAGGAAGCCGTGGCCACACACCAATCCAGATGATAATGTATGAGAACAGATTAATTGAACATTCCAAGATATGGAGATATAGTCGTACAACTTGTCAAAGAATATCATGGAAGGACTAAGGAGTCACCCTGGCATCCCGTCCGTAATCCAGGGGATGATGTTGAACGTGAGAGAGTCATTGTCACCCAAAGTCGGGCCGTTCTCGTCCGCACTGGACTGCGGTGATGGGACCCTGTATTCGGCCGCTATCTGCAGGGCCTTGCAACGTTCTTGAATGAGTTCATCTAAGTTAGGAGACCCTTGTGATCGTGGAGCTGCCGGGTGCAAGTGCAGGGCACTTTTCTTGCGCCTCATCCTCGGAGGCGGTAGCCCCTTGTGTGGATCCAAAGAGGGACCAGTGCTGACTAAACAGTTCCGTTCCATCCATGACCAAATGTCCACCGGATCAGTAAAGAATGAGGTCTTATCTACAAAGTGGATGCAGAGTCATGCTGGGAAGAGAAGCGTGTATTGGATATGGTTTTCCTGCAGCTTGCGTTTCACCTCCAGGAATGTGTGTCGTTGGAACTGGGCCGCCAGCGTGTAATTCGGGAACACCAATATCCAAGCATTATTGACCTTCAGGTTGTCTTTTATTGAACGCTTCTTTCAAGACAGTGTCCCTGTCATGATAGTTTGAGTCAAGTGGCCAGTGGGTGGTACATGGGCACATTCCACTGAGTAGAATGCCGACAACAGCTCAGCCAGTACGAAGCTGCGTATCCAGGTGTCACTACCCTGTGCACCTTCAGGAAGGCCCACCACACAAATATTATTATGTCTGGATCTTCCCGCCGCATCCTCCGCCTGCTCCTCCAGGAGGTGGACCCTATCCTGCAGTACAGGATAGGGTCCGCTATCCTTCCGCTTCCGCTTCCCATCAAATGCTTATGAGGTCAACCCAGCAGTGTAAGGAAGCAGCAGGTCTGATGCCTGCAGGGTGTGGCTCCCCCTCACCACACACGGCACCCAGGCAAGGCAGTTCCAAGTGTCCATGCCACTCCGATTAGCCCCAAGAGGCCGCACACATTCAGTGGTCATCTGCAAGAGCACGGAAATCAGGGTACATGTCCATCGGCTCCTCAGAGGCCAGTGACGCATGGTGAGCAGAAAGGCAGCTCCTCAAGTTCCCGCCTTTCATTACAGGCCCATGCGCGCAACTTAGCAGTGAAAAGGAGCAGCAGGTCCGATGCCCACATGATGCTGTCTCTCCTCACTACATCAACGGCCAGGTTAGGCAGCTCCACGGGTCCGATAGCTGCTAGCGGCCTCGAGAGGCTGCGCTCTTTCAGTGGTCGTCCACGAGAGCACGGCAAGCATCTCTCGGTAAGGCCTGGGTAGTAAGCGGGGGTCGCCCGTTAGCAGAGGGCATCCTCGGGGCTCCTCTAATGCTGGATGGGCAAATGTGGCATGCAGCCACGGTCCATGCAGGTAACAGCGGTGGGTCGGTGGGGCCGTGTGGGGGGGATTTTGAGGGACAATGCCGAGGGAAAATGGATTATTTATTTAATTTTCCCTCTGCATCGTCCCTCGAAATCCCCCCCACCCGGCCTCACTGCTGTTACCTGCATGGACCGCGGCTGGTGGCATGTCCCTGACGTATCACTACCAGTGAATGCAGTCATCACAGTCAAGCAGAGCAGCCGTAGGATGGTAGCAGCGGGTTTGGTTCGGGTACCTTGTGTCCCCACAGCCGACTCGGGGGTCCAGCGATCTCCTTATTTGGCCACACATGGTCACTTCCCATGGTCAATATTAGCCCACAGTGGCACCCTCAGCACGGACAGATGGGTTTGGGGGACAGATGGTCGTCTGCGAAGGTGGATGAGACAAGATTATGGGAGAAGCACCGCAAAGCTCTCCTAGCACACGTCCGCCATCTTGGCCTCCCAGTACATGCCCCACCACAAAGCTTATTGTTTTGGCTTTAGTTCCACCACTACTGCCGAAAAGGAAGGAAAATACAAAACATCATCACTAAACACCATAGGTAAACCATATTACACCAACTATCAATGTTAACAGTTTGAATGAATTACACCCACAATGCGCATCAGGATTCAGGTGCATGAGGAATGCTCAGGCCAGTTGAAAACAAATCTCTAAAATCTTCATTAACAAGAAACAGGAATGGGATCAGATGAGTAAAAGAATGCATGACTTATGACGATGCAAGAAGAAGATCTAAGACCTCCAAAATCTTGCTGCAACAACACAATCACACAAAATTAACCCTTAAAAAGCTTGCAATGGTTCCATACAAAAGCTGATAAGATGACTAAGTTAGTCAAATGTTCACAACCAAAGTGTGGCATTGCAAATGTCCCAAATGCAGTATTTTTGTTGGGGTGTTATGATTTAAAGACTAAGATGACCCCAAATTCCTGCATGATCTGATCTCAGCATACTCCATGCAGATCCCTCTCCTTTCCACCAACAAGAATATGATCATTTTAAGCTTTTTCTTCAGATGGCAGATGATCCACAGTCTGGGGTACAGCTCTATGGAACTACCTTCCTCAACATATGGAACAACTATGAGGGCAAAACAATGCTGGAGGCAAATGCACCTGCTGGAGAGGTCTATGTTTTGTCTAGTCTAGTCACAGTCTTGTCCCATCACAAAACATCACAGAGAGTCAATGGGCCAGACGTATCAATATTGGATATTGCGATTCCTTAATAGCGAATTTTACTGATTCGCTATTATGGAATCGCAAAATGCAATGTATGTAGGTTTCGCAATAATAATTGCGATTCCTACATATTCCTTATTTGCGACTCGCAAATTGCAAGTCGCAAATAAGGAATGGCTTCCCATTCATTCCTATGGGCCTAGAGGCCCATAGGAATGAATGGGAATTGCATGCCCAATAGGTACTCGCAAATTGCGCATGCAATTTCAAGGGTGCAAGGGTGCCATATGGACACCGTGTTGCACCCCTGGAATATGCATGTGTGCACATGTGCCACACATAGATGCCCTAAGGGCATGTATGTACGCCACATGGCACCTTGAAAAATGCAAAAAAGTGCATTTTTCATGGAATTTGCATATTACCATCAACTTGAAGTTGGTGGTAATTTGCGATTCCTTAAAGACAGGTCGCAAATATTTTTGGCTTCCTGCATTTCATTTAAGGAATCGCAAATTGCGATTCCTTAAATGCATTCGCAAAATAGAGAATCACAATTTTTGCGATTCTCTATTTTGCAAATGCCTTTTGGGATGATACATCCCAAAAGGCTTTTTCACGTTCGCAAACGGGCCGATTCTGCGAATCGGCCCGTTTGCGAACGGGAAAAACGTTTGATACATCTGGCCCATTGTGCCTTGTTTGTTTTTGAAGTGCAGTGGGCAGGAAATGCAGCTGGCCCGCTACAAAACCTGCACCCACCAGCAGTAGCACTTACCCTCACCCTCCCAACCCGCTGAGAAAATGCCTGGTGCCTGATTTGCCAATCCGTACCTACTAATTGTAATTCATATTTCATTACATTCTCTCTTTGCTGCCTGTCTGGCAGAGCAGGTATTGTGCACTGTCGGGGTTGTACCAAAGGTGTCAAGGGCCCTAACGCAAGCAAGTTACTTTGACTGCAGCCTCTGGTTGTGTAGTAAAGGACAACATAACTCCGGCTGTATTACTCGTCCTGTGCCACTTTGAGTCACATGATATTGACACCTTTCACGAGGTCTACCAGTGAAGAGCTGAAATACTCACAATGGGACACAAGGTGAGCTGTAAGCCCCTGCACAGGATGGGTTTCCAGTTTGTGTTTGGAAGTTCTGCACAGCTGATGGCAAGTACACATTTTGAGCACCCCCGCCCCCAAAATCAAGCGCTGCCGCCTCAGGAGCTTGTTTTTGGTGGAGGGTGGGCAGAAGTGCTGCAGGCTGTGCTCGTCACACAGCTCCCTCTTTTCCTCTCACACATTAGAAAGTTTGTACAAGATGGAAGGTCTGATAATTCATCAGACATTTTCAACGAACTACACACAATGTTGAACAAATTGATATGGTGCGGTTGTGGGCAGACCTAGATGTGGCAGACGCAGAATAGCTGTGCACGAATTACAGCTAGCCTCGGATCTCAGAAGGTGGGTTTGGTGACTGATTGGCTCACTTCGACTCACTCCACGGAAATTCAATACCTACTGAGGGCACCGGGTCAATCAGACCTAGCAATGAGTTATTTGGAACAACAGTCCAGAAAACGTCATACCCCTAACTGCTGCACATAGCAAAGTATTGCGTGGCAACATCCTCCTAGAAAAGACGGAATATGCACCCGAGATACTGCTGTGGTGCCTTCCCAGGCCCCATAATGCTACACTGTGGGACTACATGACAGCCTGATCTGGCAATGGCATCACAAATGTTGGTAATCGACATGCAGGTGAAATACTTCTCAGACCTGGGACAAGAACATGCTGTCCCTACAGGACAATTCCTGATCCAGGTGGGAAGGATGAGCACTACTCTGTAAACTTGAAACCAGGAAGATACTGAACCACCGACACACATGATACTTCAACTTTTGCTGACGAAGGCTGGAGTAAAAAAAATAAAATAGTCATATGGTTATGTACAGCATTCAAAACAATGATGCCACAGAAGTTAGAGACTTGCGCCACCAGAGTGTCACTTTTTTTGACGCTCCTGTGGCGCAGTGTGCTGGCCCATATTTACAAGGCCATGCAAAGCCACTCGTTGTGGCTTTTCATGGCCTTGCAAATATGACCCCCTTTCATGCATTACTATGCGTGAAAGGGGCGTTCAATGGGTGTTGCTGTAGGCGTTCCCACACAACACCCATGGATTCTGATGCATTCCCAGATTTACAAGTTTTTGTAAACCCAGGAATGTGTCAGATTCTAACGCCTCCCCAGGGGAGGCGTAACAGTTGCGCAACATGGAGAAATCCATTTATTTCTCCTCGCTTTTTCTTCTTTCTAAGGGTGCTACATTCTACAGCACACATGGGAGGTGGAAAATGCCATCAATTATTGTTTTTGTGCAGGAAGGTGTCCAGTCCTGCAGAAAAACAATCATCCCTGCATTTGCACTATACAGCCTATTGTGCGCCAGCGCAGAGAAAAGTACAAGATGCATCGTATTGTTGTAAATACATTACATCCCTGCACTTTCCTTATGATGCAGCTCGGGGCAGCAAGATGGCTTGCAGCACCGCGCTGTGTCATTATCTTGTAAATATGCCCCTTTAAATATGTAGTGGGATTTAGTTTGAGGCCTTGCCTAAGCATGGGCCAACGTATTACTACATACAGCTAAGGTCTCTAGGAATGCCTGATTTACGCTATTGCAACACAATTTCATCCATTTTGCCACACATCTCTTTATTGGATGCCACCCCAGACTGACTGCACAAGTACTGAGTGTGCGTATTTCCAGCTTCACCGCCCGCCTCCACACCAGTAAAGACAACAGCACTACAAAAAGAAATACTTTTTCTTGCATTTTCCGCTTATAGATATTATCAAACCCGGTGGCATCAACCAAGCCGTCATCAAAATGCAAAAAAGTTGAAGCAATTCCACTTGTCATTTTTAAATAAAGAAATACCCTTTTTCATGACCGCTTATAGATATTATCAAACCCGATGGCATCCACCAGCGGTCGTCAAAATGCCAAAAAGGGTATACTACATCTTTCTTTAAACAGACGGTTCGAGGAATCACTTTAACTTAGTACGTAAGTTGAAGCAATTCCACATGTCATGTTTAAATAAAGAAATAACCTTTTCTACATTTTGATGCCCCACCGCTTGGTGGATGCCAGGCCTGCCGGATGCCACATAGATAACATCAAGCCTGGCAGTATCGGGGGTGTGGCTTTATTGCCCTCAAGATGGCCGCAGGCTTCTGAAGCTCAGCGTACCACTGGAGCCTCTAGTTAGCGAGTGACGGCAGCTCCTGGCTTGTGGACACGAGCTGAGCAGGAGCAACTGAGCGGATGTGGGGGAGTCAGGTATTTCTGGGTTTGGGTGCTTTTTGTGCCCTTTTCCTGCATTTTCCCCCCACATTAGTCTCTCCTCACCCTCGGCGACTGCAATTTTGTTCAAGAATATCATGTCGGTGCTGTGATTTCCCTGTGCTGCCCTGCCTTCAAGCAATGCTTTTGTTTTTAAATGAAGTAAGCATTGTCCTGCCTAGTATTTCAGAGATTTTGGGCCACTCTAATTTACAACACCTTTGATTTAAGAGCCTTATTATGTTGCCCGCACCTATATGAACTGGTTCTGCTCTGCTTTATTATAGAGCATGGTTGAACTTATTTGAGGCTTGCCACTGGCCCTTTATAGTTTTACATACAGTTCAACGCTGCCTCCACATGTTGTTTTGCCTAAAGTTTAACCAGCAACTGTTTACCATCAAGGAACTTTGTTGTGTTTAAATGAGTCCCGCCTTGTTTTGATGCACTGAACCATGGCTGTACCTCAGAAGGCCCTCTCACGAGCCTTCCTCTCATTTGGTCAAATATTTTGCATCTCCACCTGCTTTCTTCAGAGGAGTCTGCAGCTCTGTGACGGGGGCTCATTACGTTGTGCTTCCCCTGCACATCTAAGATTTCTATATCTTGTAAGCAATGTTGTGCCTGCCGATATATGATGAACCTGCCACCACAGAATACAGTTTTGGTATTAACTGCTTTCCCTCATTGCCTGTTGTTTGTATGAACTGCCTCTGCTTCACCTAAGTATAGAGCACCACTGATCTTGGGGGAGGCTTGCTTACTGGTCCATTTTTGCCCGTGTAGTGTTTGGCGCTGCCTCCACATGTTGTCCTGAAAAATAATTACCCGGTAAAGTCTACACTACCATTGACCCTGGAAGATCTTATGGTAGAAATAAAACTTATGAAACCTTTTGTCATGGAAACCAACTCTGCACTTTAGCGGATAGAGGAAAAATGGTCCAATCTTAAATCCAGGATGTCAGATGTAGAGCAACGCATTAGCAATATACAGGATGCTGCTACTAAGATTGAGGGTGTTTCCAAGGAAATTGCACTTCTAAAGCAGCAAACTGAAGATTTGGAAAACCGCAATCGACTTAATAATCTTAGAATTTATGGCATCCCTGAAGGGTCAGAAGGTTCGGACATGCTTGCCTTTCTTAAGCTACACATCCCGAAGATAGTTGGGCTTAAGGAGCATACAAATCTCAATCTACAATGTTCTCATAGAATTGGTCCTAAGGCTTCTGGAGCCTCATCATGTGGTCGTCTAAGGGCAATAATAGTCCTGGTTTTAGAATATATCAAACTTCTCATGGTTTTATCTGCAGCCCAACAGAGGAAGCAAATGCTTTGGTCCGGTCATAGGATGTGGCTCACGCAACAGCTGCTCGTCGAAAGGAATTCCTTTCCTTTCTCCATGCTTTACGCTCCATGAATTCTAGATATGGTCTAGTACATCATTGTTTCTTCAAAGTGACCTTCAAAGAGAGAACTTTTTCATTTGAATCTCCAGATGACCTACAAAACTTAATTTATCAGCGCAAGGGTGAAGAAATGCATCTTGGAAAAACTTGAAGCGTTTTTAGGGCTGCATTGTTATTGATATGTTTTCTCTTTATATATAAATTGTCTCTGTTTTATTGAAATTATTCTTAGCGTTCTTATGCTAAAATGTTCTCTTCAAATACTGATAGCATTTTAATTTTACAGATGTCTCTTGTCTAACCTGGACCCCGCCACAGCAGTTTCTTCTCCCACATATTTTCCCATCCCAGACCTATTATATATACCTTATCTACATTTGTCAGTAAGTGTCCTTTATTAGACAACCATGTATTCTCGTTATTTTGGTATTACCTTCTCTTTTTAATCTTCTTATATGTCTCCAATCTGCTGTCTTATTGTACATTTTACTATTGGTTGTCTCTGTGGCTTCCATCTTTCATCTATGGCTGTCACAAGTCAGCTGTTCCTCTTTTTCCTTGCTCTTCCCCGCCCCTCCTTGTTTTGTTTCTACACTCCCATTTCTCCTATGATTGAAGGCTTTTTGCCAGCTTCTCTTTTTCTACTACCTGCTTTTTCTCTTTTTCCATCATCCTTCCTCCTTTCTTTTTTCTTCCTCCTTTTTTTTAATTTGAGTCTCACCTTGGCAATACAAGCTACATGTTCATTTACATGGCTTGGTTATCTTTTTCATTTAGCATTTTATGTTTTATTGAATTTAGAATGTATTCACAATATAAGCGGTCTCTCCACATATATGGTTAACAATCTGTGAGTAGTGTCCTTGAACATGAAAGGTCTACGCAACCCTATTAAGAAACAGAGAGTGCTTGTACTTTTAGCCAGATTACAGTGCAAGATTGTTATGTTAGAAGGAACTCACGTTACTGATAAAGACATTAACTCATTGAAGAAGCACTAGGTAGGTCAGGTTTTCTGTTGCTCTGCACATCAGAATAAAAATGGGGTAATTACCATATTTTAAAAGTCACTTTTTCATTATTAATTGAAAAGGAGGAGAAGGATGATAATGGAAGATGGCTTCTTCTTCATACCACTATCAATAACACTCCAATTTCCCTCCTTAACATATATGGCCCCACTGGCATAGACGTACACTTTTGGGAACACATATCTCACATTTTACACTCATCTTCTGGCACTAATCTTCTGGTGGGAGGGGATTGTAACCAAATTATGGATCCTTTCACCAACAGAAAATCCCTTGTCAGATGTGTACCTAATAGAATGCAAAAAACTTTTAAAAACACTATCCAATCCAGGGGTTTGATAGACGCTACAAGGGTTTATAATCCAGAGAACGTAGAATTCACCTTTTACTCCCCCACACACAATTCCAAATCCAGAATTGATTAAATCTTTATAACACTTCAAATACTCACCTCATTAGTCCATGCTAAAATTGGATCTATATTAATATCTGACCAAGAACCTGTTTTTATTGATATGGAAATATCATTTGAATCCTCTAGCTCAAAAAGATGGTGTTTCAATAACTATTTATTGAAAGATCAAACCTTTGTGGAACATTCTGAACTTTATTTGAAGGGTTATTTTGACTCAAACATTACTTTGGACCTACCATTCTATATTATCTGGGACGATTTCAAGTCAATGGCTTTAGGTGATATTATTGACTATGTCAGAGCTAAAAAGAAAAAATCCCTGAAGGAATCTGCACTCCTACTCTGTTCCATCAAACAACTTGAGCATGAAAACTGTACTTCCAATAATGAAACCACTCTGAAACATCTTGTTCTAGCCAAGTCAGCCTTTAACAAAATATAGCCTTAAGAGGCTTCTGGTGAGTTATTGAAGATTAATTCTAAGTTTTATGGAGAGTGCAATAGAGCAGGAAAGCTGCTGGCGAACTATTTAAAAGTCAAATCCCAAAAATCCAAAATAGTAAATATTATAGATGACAAAGGGGGTTAACCATCGTAAAGACAAAGACATTTTGCAATGTTTTACAGACTTTTACCAGAATTTGTACACACCTGAAACCGCCCCATCTGATGCTGCCCTAGACTTTTTCTTTGAATCTCTTCCCCCTCGCTCTCATCAGCCCCAAGATTATTCCATACTTGACGAGGACATTTCCATAGCAGATCTTAAGTCTGCTTTAGCCAATTTACCCAGGGATAAAATCCCTGGACTGGATGGTTTCACAGCCTAATTCTACTTATGATTTTCACATATTTTACTTCTGCATCTTCTCTCTTTATACCAACATTTTTTTCATAATAAAGAAGCATGAGGCACTTTTCTGGAAGCAATACTTTGCTTGATTCCTAAAAAGGACAAAGACCCCTCTTCCTGTGCTAACTTTATACCTATCTCTCTTTTCAATTTGGATTGCAAGATTTTCGTGAAAATACTAGCTCTCAGACTTAATGAATTCATCCTGGACCTCATTGGGATGGAACAAACTTGGTTTGTTAAGGGTTTACATATGGCCGACAAATAATTCAAGAGCCTTCCGAAATATTGTTCACCTTACCTCTAAGAGTTCTACTCCTATAGCCGCCATCACTTTAGATGCGGTGAAAGCCTATGATCAAGTTCATTGGCATTTCCTAAACGTCAAAAAAATCAACTGTAACTTTCTCCAATACATGAGCAGGAAGGTCAGACATTGTCACTGGGTGTTGCATCAACATAAGAGACAAACAATTGCAAATGTGGCACATTTTTAGCTCCTTCTCAACATGCTCATCTAGTCGAGGGAGCGACACTTGATCTCGTAGGGCTCTTTTGGTGGCTTCCATACCACTGTGTCCTTCATGGGCCAGCTCAATGACCCATTGTCTTAAGCTTTCAGGTATGATGATTCTCGAGCCTCTCAGTATTCTTGAGTAACGGCTAACTCATCCTGCACATTTTCGAACTTTTGGAATTCAGCACCATCAGCATGAGGCTGGGTACTTCTCGTCCATGATTGCCCAGCATAAGTTCTTTAAAGAAGATCATGTCTGTAACAGCATTGGGGGCAGCAATGATTTGTTCCACCGATAGAGCCGCTGGTGTTCTAGATCTCACGATAAATTGAGATATGCTACAGCTGTCTTGGATGTCGAACTGTGACGATGTAGCGGCACTCGTGAAAAGTTATCCACTGAGTTTTTACCCTTCCCCGGTTTTTGCACAATCTCATAGTCGTACTCTTGCAGGCTTAACCCCCACCTCTCGCTGTGAGGGATCATCTTAGCCTTCAGGTTCACAAAAATTGTGAGTAACACCTGGTGATCTGTGATGACAGGAAATCCTTTTCCATAGAGGAATGCATGTAAATGTTCTCAGGCCCACACCACAGCCAGACTCTCCTTCCTGAGAGTAGGCACGTTCTGTCTCAAACAGGCTCCGAGTAGCATAGACCACAAGGTGATTCTGACCAATCAGATGGCCATCGGGTTGAGCAAGGATTGACCCTAGCCTTGCTGGGCTTGCATCAACCATTATTTCAGTGTATAACGTGGGGTCGAAGTAGGCCATTCCAGTTGCATTTTCAATCACATGCTTAATGTCTTTTAAACTCCTGACACATTCTGGAGACCATTGAAATGATACATTTTATTTTGTCAAGGAGACCATTTGTCAAGAAGATGTTACTTGGAGGGGTGGGGGTGGGGGCAAGTAAATGATAGTGCTTGCACCTTGTCTGGAGTCTTTCCCCATCAGAGAATATGTGCCCAAAACCTTTGAGTTTGGTTTTGTGGAACTTACACTTTGCAACATTCAGAGTGAGACCGGCATCAACAAGTAACTGGCACACTTGGTTAAGGGCTTTTTCGTGTTCTTTTTATGTGATCCCAAAGATCAGTATGTCATCACTGTAATTGAAAGCATGTGTAACAGGCTGGATTACTCAGCAAGTGACATTATGAAATATCTCTGCAGCAGAAGATACTCCAAAACTCAGTCTCTTATATCTAAAAAACCGACATGACTCGGAAAGGTTCTCTTCCAGATTGAGTTGATTGTATCCTTTATTTTGGTCAAGACAGGAAAACTGTTTGGCTCTATTCAACTGCATAATCATGTCCTTTATGTGCGGACTAGGGTGTCTCTCCCTCTCAACGGCTTTGTTTGCCTGGTGCATATGTAAATACGCATTTCTCCATTACTGTCCTTTTTTTGTACTACTATGGGCAAAACCCCTGGCATGGGGCCTGTGGAGCGTTCTATGATGTCATGTTTTAGGAGTGCTTCCAACTTTTTCTCTACAGCTTCTTGTAGATGAGCAACAGAGCGAATGTCTTAATTGATATGAAGCTGTATTTTCATTTTCTTGAGTTTTCCCAGGCCATGGAACAACAACGGAAATCGGCTTGTGATCTCAGACTGAGCACAGAGGTTGTATTTGAGGGATATCCACCCCATATCAGCAGCAGTGGCAAAACTGAGCAAGCAGGCAGTTGACGAAGACCCTTGTAGAACATGAATGGTGGCTTGCACCAATATGTTTTTGTGTCCCTCTGTATGACCCTTGGCTTTGCAATTGCTCAGAAGCGGCCCAGGTATACACCTTTGTGCCAGATGGAGATAGGCGAGGCACAGGGGATGGCTGTCCGCTGACATGATGTTAATCAACGTACCGCTGTCTATGATGAAAGTTATTGGGGGATCGTTCACTTTCAATGTAATTTTAAGACAGTGTCCAAATGAACTTTGTCGTTTTATTTGGTAAGCTGTCTTTGAATTGTGACTTTCCTTACAGGCAGCTAACTCAACATGTGCACTCCGTCCTTTTGCAGACATCATCAGCGCACACCTTTCTTCTATGCTGGCACTCGATAACGACGTTGAAGAGCCTTTGTATGATGAGCTTGATGACGATTGATTTTGCCTGGTTTCTACTTGTCGTAGCTGATGTTTCTATTTGATTTTGCGGGCATGGCGAGAATGCTTCTGGAATGTTCTCACATTCATCTTTTCTTTCCATTGTGACGTACTTGATTTTTCTTTAGCTCGGCACACAGTTATGAAATGATTCTTTTTTTTCACAACCTTTGCAGACCTGCCTGATGGCTGGACATTTGCATTCATGGGGAAATAAAAATCCACATTGGAAACATAATTTCTGATGGATACATCTGCCTGTGGATTCCTCACCTTTTAAATTATCCCTTGCGCAGCATTCTTTGAAACTTTTTTTCATAGCTCTCCCAAGTCGACGAGGATGTCACAATGGAACGACTCCGCTCTCAACTCCGCATGACGTCATCGGAGCCATACGAGGACCACATCGGCATGCTGACGTCAGTTCCCTTTTTTCCGCGCCGTCAATCCATAACGATTTTTTTGGACTCTCCATTTCTTAGTAGTTTAACATCGTTACAGTCATCTGTAATTGTAGCAGTGCAAATGGCTGCTCAGAAGAAGTCTGGGTTTAAACCTTGTAGGGAATGCGGGGGTCATATGTCCATCACGGACCCCCATGATGATTGTCTTTTGTGCCTGTCATCAGACCATGACGTCGAGGGATGTTCTTCGTGTCGCCGGATGAATCCGAAGGCCCTCAAGGAGAGGGAAGCAAAACTGTTCATGGCCAGGGCAAAAAAGCAGAAGAGGGGCCGTAGGAGAACAAGATCGAAGTCAAAGTCATCAACTCCGCACACCTCTAAGTCATCGAGGGAGCACAAGAAGAAGCGGCATCATGGCTCCAGATGTCGCTCTTCTAAGGGCAAATCGCCAAAGTTGGGGTCCCAAGCCGTGACGCCGGCTCATTCTCCGACTCCGAGGGAAGCGACGCCTTCGCCCCCGACCACTCTGCCCCCGGCTCTGGTGTCTCCGGCGCCACTACTAGACCCAGCCTTATGACCTCGGGCTGTTCCTGAGCAGGCGGTACCAGATCCGTACCCATCTTTTCCAGCTCCAGGTACAGATCCTTCACATTTCTTAAATGCAATGTATGGCATGTTTGCCTGGGCAGCTAATCCTTCCAGTGCGCCTGTTTACCCTGTGGGACCTCTGTCATTCAACATGGGCTTACCACCTCATTATGTCCAGGCACTTTTTATGCCATTTATGCTGATGACCCCGAACTGGCCTCTACCGACGCCGAGGTTCCCAACGCTGATACAAAAGTGGCTGATCTTCTGGACTTACAGTTGCCCCCTGCCGAGATTAAGTCAAACATCTTGACAGAGGTTCTTCACTCTCCTTCTTCAGTGATAGAGCCTCTACTCCCATTTAATGAAGCTTTGACAAAGCCCATTCTAGAAGTATGGCAAAAGCCTATCTCTGCCCCAGCTGTGTCCAGGTCGGTGGCAAGGATGAACAAAATTGTGCCTGGGGATCCAGATTTTTTATCTACGCATCCTTCTCCTGAGAGCTTGGTGGTTCAGGCGTCATGCTCTTTGAAGCAATCTTCCGGCTCTTTTCCATCTAATCCTGGAGATAGGGATTCAAAAAAGATGGAACAGTCGGCGAAAAAAGGTATTTTCATCAGCCAGTATGGCTTTAAAGTCGACAAATGCAACAAGCCTACTGGGTCGCTACATCCATGCGTTGATGGATTCGGCTAAAGAGGTGATCCCTAAACTCCCAGAGGAGAGTTGCTGTTGGACACTCAATCTGAGGCCCGTCAGGTTATTGACACGGCTGACTCTGTGGCTAGAGTGATGAGTTCCTCAGTGGCTACTAGGAGGCACGCCTGGCTGAGGTGGTCTGGTTTCTCTCCGGATGTTCAGGCCACCCTTTTGGATTTACCTTTTGATGGCTCTAGACTTTTCGGATCCAAGATGGACTCAATGATACAGCACTTTACAGACAGTAGAGCCACCGCTAGATCACTAGGCCTGCAGTCTCACTCTAGGGCAGAGGTCTTCAAACTTTTTGATGCTGAGACCGCTCGTCAAACTTTTTTAGGCATAAGGACCCCCTTCTGACAACAATTTCTACAACGTGGTACTCCTCATTATCGACAACTATCGTCAACCATAAACGCCCCAAATTCCCACAGCAGATAATTTTTACGGTGGGGAAATAATATTAAACTGTGTTTAGCAAACCAAAGGACAGTGAGCGTGGGGGTGTAATCAAAGGTGTAGCTAAAAAGAAAGGGCCTCATTTATGAGGAACTGGCGTAGGGCAGCGCTGTACGTCTTCTTGCTGCGCGGCCCTATGCCAATGTGTAAGGGCTGGAATGCACCGTATTTATGAAATACTGTGCTATTCCTGTCCTTTTCCCTTGCGTTGTCGCACAAATTGCTGCGTAGCACCAACATAGGCAGGATTGTTTTTGTACAGGAAGGGACACCTTCCTTCACAAAAACAATCCCGAGAGGCGTTTTCCTCTTTCTATGTGAGCTACAGAATGCAGCACACATGGAAAGCACGAGGAGCTATGAAAACATTTCTCCTCATTACGCCTCTGCTGGGGAGGCGTCCATTTTTGGAGGTGCCCCAGGTTTACTTGATTTTGTAAATATGGGTCAGCATCAAAATCCATGGATGTTGCGTGGGAACCCCACGCAAAGCCCATGGAATACCTCCTTGATGCAGAGAAAGGCAATGCAGTGACTTGCGCTGCTATGTCTTACTCCATATCTATGAGGCCATTCAGGGTGACTTTGCACCGCCTCATAGGTATGGTTGAGACGCTTGCGCCACCGGAGCGTCAAAAAAAGTGATGCTGTGGCGATGCAAGCCTCTCATAAATAAGCCCCAAAATATTCTGGGGCAGATTTACAAGCCCCTTGCAACACTTTTGCGCTGCCGTTGCATCACTTTTGTGACCCAGCAGGGGCGTAAAAAATGCGTTCAATTTACAACGTGACGCATCTACGGAGATGCGTCACGTTGTAAAGCCCTGCGTCACATTATACCCGAGTCAGGTATAATGTATGCAGGGTGGGCGTTCCCATGCAGGAAAGCCTCGTAAAAGTGACGCAGTGAAATCTACAAGATTTCACTGCGTCACTTCTAGGACGCCACTGCATCAAAACCTTATGCCTGCTTGAAGCAGGCGTAAGGAGTGATGCAGTGTAGTGGGAATAGGGCTCAAAATGCATTGCTGGAGTTGTGTCGTGCTTTCAACACGTCTCCAGCAAAGAGTGACTTTTGCCCCAACAGATGCGTCAGAATTTCTGACACATCTGTCAATCCTTGCGCCATGGTGCGCCGTATTGTAAATACAGTGCATCCATGGTGGCGCAAGGGTTTCTCAGGGTGGCGCAGGGAAAGTGATGCATCTCTACAGATGCGTCACTTTCTTGTAAATCTGCCCCTCTGTACATTTTTTAGGTCTTTCACCATCAGGTATCTACATATAAAATAATGGGCAGCATAATGAAAAATACATTTAAAAAGTTGTTACTCAGTGGGAAATGCACTATAGTACATTATGAAACCTCTATTAGTTAATGCACTACAGAGGTCTATGTGTAACCAGAGAGCCACAGAATAAAATCTTGATTGGTGCAGTGGAGAATAGTGACGTGTTCTTTTAGTGCTACGAGGTCACAGCCTATGACAGAAAGCACTGTGAATATGTAAGTCATTATTTTATACCTGCATTACACACAGTGTAAGATAGAGTGCTGCAAAACGTGCAAATAGGTTTACAATAAAATAGTGCTTTCAAAATGTAGATTTTAGTAATACCAGAGCATATGCAATGCAATTTGTTTTTTACATAACTGTCCCTTCAACACCTCTTTAAGGGGTACTAAGGGCTGTGTAAATGCAGTTAAAATTAAAAGCAAGCACTTCACAGCCCAGTTGTTAACTCTTTGCACTACCACTCAAAAGGCCAAATCTTTGTCATCACAAAGCTTGGAGTGATTTGAACAATTAAAGCCAGAACCGCTCCCAAGCATCCTTTACACTTGCAGATTAAATGACATTTGCATTTCATTCAGGCAAGCAGGCACCCTGGCACGATAGCTTTTCACATCACAAGACACTCAAATGATGAAACTTCAGCTGATAACGATCTAAATTAGCCGTCCCAGGACGGCTGTCTTTTACCAAAACCAAAGCAAACGTTTTAGATTGCAGGCATAAGTGAAGCTGGGGAATGCGCGACCCCCTTCCCAGGACTCCACGGTCCCCCTGGGGGTCGCGCCCCACAGATTGAAGACCTCTGCTCTAGGGGCTTTGGTTACCGAAGATTTCGGGGCTTTGGAAAGGCTACTCCATTTTGGACCCAGCAGCAGCAACAACAGCAGGCAAACACGCTGTAGAGAACATACAGAGGGAAAGGTAGAGGTCACCTGCGAGGCTCAGCTCGCCAACATGTCTCCTCCTCCTCCTCTCCTCTCCCCCTACTGGTTCCTCAGGGAAGCAGCTCTAGATCCCCCATCTTAGAGCATGTTGGACCCGTGGGAGGTCGGGTGTCCCATTTTCTACAAAATTGGTCATCTGTTACATCAGATCGCTGGGTTTTGGATCTCGTAGAAAATGGATACGCCTTTCCTTTCCTGGAGTTTCCCCCTCCTTATGGTTGGCGTTCGGAGGACCATCTGTTGCTCCTGCATCAGGAGGTTATATCTTTACTACAGAAAGGTACGATAGAGATGGGTCCGGAGCAGGAAAGGGGTCAGGGATGCTACTTTCTGTATTTCTTGATCCCCAAAGAGGACAGGCGATTAAGACCAGTCCTAGACCTCAGGATCTTGAATTTTTACTTCAAATAGGAGAAATTCAAGATGTTGACCCTAGCTCAGGTTCTTCTGGTGCTGCAACAGGAAGACTGGATGGTGTCAATCGATTTACAGAATGCGTATTTTCACATTTCCATCCTGAAGTCGCATTGTAAGTATCTCCGTTTTACAGTGGGATCCCAACATTACCAATTTGTGGTCCTTACGTTCGGTCTTGCATCTGCACCATGGGTTTTCACAAAGGTGATGGCAGTGGTAGCGGCACATCTCAGGAGGTCGGGGATTCCTATTTTCCCCTATCTAGATGACTGGCTGCTCAAAGCAAAGTCGCCAGAGATGGTACTGCATCATCTGCAAGCGACAACGCGGCTGTTGTTCGACTTGGGTTTTTCGATAAATGTACCCAAATCTCACCTGGTGCCCCCTCAGCGCAACCTGTTCATAGGGGCAGTACTGGACACTACTATGAGTCGTGCTTTCCTGCCTCCTCAGAGGATTCTAGACATCGAGGCTATGATTCCAATGTTTTAAGATGGAGCGGCTGTTCCAGTCCTGAAGGTTTTGCGCCTGCTCTGTCTGTTTGCTTCCTGCATAATGTTGGTCAACCATGCACGCTGGCACACAAGGGCACTTCAGTGGTGCCTCCGCAGGCAGTTGTTTCAACACAGCGGAGATCTCAGGGAGGTGGTCAGAATCTCCAGAGACGCTGCAGCGGAGCTGTCATGGTGGAGTGTTCCGGGCAACCTGTCTCAAGGGAAGCCTTTTCAACCTCCTTCTCCGGTGGCCACAGTGATACTTGGATGCCTCCAATCTGGGGTGGGGAGCTCACCTGGAGGATCTGGAGATCAAGGTCCTCTGGTCTCCATAGGAAAGATTGTTTCACTTCAATCTTCTAGAAATGTGGGCGATTCGTTTGGCTCTCAAGGCCTTTCTTTCCTCCCTTCGTGGTCAGTCAGTTCAGGTCCTGACGGACAACACTACCACGATATGGGACATAAACAAACAGGGAGGTATGGGATCATATCTTCTCTGCAGAGAGGCTCTGCGACTCTGGTCCTGGGCTCAGGACCGTCAGATTTGTGTAATTGCAAATAATCTGGCGGGGTGCTGAATGTGTGTGCGGACAGTCTCAGTCTGTAATACTCAGCCGATCACGAGTTTCCTCGGTTGGACCTATTTGCTACTCACGAGAACGTGCACTGCCCGTTGTTCTGCAATCTCCAGTATCCCATGCGGGGAGCGTTAGGGGACGCGTTTCAGTTAGATTGGGGCTCTCAACTTCTTTACTAGTTCCCTCCCATACCTTTGATTTCTCGGGGTCTGAGGAAGGTTTGCCAAGACTGGGCTCAAGTCATATTGATTGCCCCGGATTGGCCAAGAAGGGTGTGGTACACAGCCCTTCTTCACCTCTCATCGCCACCTCCGCTCCGTCTCCCTTTCAGGGCACTCCTCCTCTTGCAGTCACAGGGGCAGGTTCTACACCCTCACCTCCAGAGCCTGCACCTTCATGCCTGGAGATTGAACGGGGCAACCTGAGTTCTTTCTCTCTCCCACCGGATGTGGTGGATGTTATATTAACGGTTAGGAGACACTCCACCAAATCTGTTTATTCTGGTAGGTGGCCCCGGTTCATTAATTGGTGTGGATAGAGATCATTTGACCCATTGCAGGCCCATTTGTCTGATATTCTGAGTTTCACTCTTTCCTTGGCTCAACAGGGTTGTGCAGTAGCAACTGTTAAAGGCTACTTGTCTGCCTTGTCAGCCTTTCTTCGCTTACCAGACCAACCCTCTTTGTTTAAGTCTCCCATGTATTCGGGGCATAGCGCAGTGTCTCCATCTTCCGCTTCACCGGTCGTTTTGTCGGGCATTTTAAATGTGATCCTCTGCAGGGCCTTCACTTTCTTTTTTGGCCGTGTATGGGCTGGAGCAGGGCTTTGACTCCATATGTACCACTCGCAGACTGCTTTGCATCAATTTGAGGCACACGTGGCAAGCAAGAGCAGTTTGCCATACCGTTGCAAATTCTCAGGGAGAGCAGCCTTGTTTTCTTCAGGGCACATATTCCACCCTGGTCGCCAAATGTAGTATCTTCCCCAGCCCTGGAGCATGTAGATAAATTATGCCACACGGGAGCTGTAGTTAGACACTTTTTTATCCCTCAGCTGTCAGGTTACAAAAATGGTTTTCACTAACCTCCAGAGACAAATCCAGCGGGGGCGATGCGTAGCTCCAAAATCCCCTTTGCACTACCCCACAGAGGGATGGACACACTCCACCCTGTACTGCAGTGCTCAAGGGAAAGGGGAAAACAAGGAATAATGAAAAGAAATTCAGCGGCACTCTTCCTCGCGAATCTCCTAATTCGGGGATCACTGGAATATGCTCACACTTGGGTAATTCCATCAACAGCTCACAGCACACTGTATACAAAATAAAGAATAAACATTAAATACAGTAACCACTCACACACACACTCTCTAACTGTCGGTCATCGAATGCCCTCCCTCCTTTTCTGTCTGTGTACTTACATGCAACACTTTCATGCAAGCCCTCTTGTAGCAGGCAGCCTAGTGGAGGTAATCTCAGCCAAAGAGTAAGTACACAATTAGCGCGGAAAGACTCTCTCCATGAGAGCCAGCGCTATGTTAAGAGTAGGAAAATGAGTTAAACGTTGGTGTGATACGTCTTACACATGTGTGCAAAGTACATGATGTGCTCAGTAAACGCTGAACTGCTGTGTGACACTCTGGTCTGTTCCATTTATCATAAAGCCAAAGCAAAATGAATACCCTTTTTAAATAGGAACCGGAATGGTTCCTTCCATTGGACAAGCGAAGGAGCACGACATCTGTGCGCTCCACGTAAAGGCAACAAAAGTAACGAAAACAGTCTTGGGGAACCTGGTGGCGAATCGCGCACTTGCAGGACTCCAGACCACGCAGGAATATCCTCAATCCAAGCCGGCGAGCTTGATAACGAAGGCAGCAACTCAAGCAGCTTCCAAGCTGCTCCTGATGAATTGGGCTCAGGCACAAGCCTCCAGGGCTTCCGCGGCGTGCTCCTCGCGGCGTGAAAGGAAATCTGCTTCTCAACGGCTCCGTCTGCTTGCTTCTCAAAATCCAGTTACCGCAGCAGGTGACAAGCACCGGAACCCCCTAGAAGAAGGCCCTATATAGCAGCTCAACCTCCAAGGTAAGACCCAGCTGCCTGCCCTGATGCATGCTGATTAGTGTAGTTCTCCCTACCTACCCACATGCATACAGCGCCGCGGGGGGATCATGACATCAGCATAAACTCACACACTGC
Organism: Calotriton arnoldi; assembly: GCA_963921515.1. Lineage (NCBI taxonomy): Eukaryota > Metazoa > Chordata > Amphibia > Caudata > Salamandridae > Calotriton > Calotriton arnoldi. Next base: position 281,389 of record CAWUFW010011363.1, on the reverse strand, counting down.
CCATTATCTCATACTCAATATTAACTACACCTTAACACCTCCCAACATATGACGTAGTTCCTGTTCAGAGTCCACACCAAAACCACTAGGGTCCCAGCGTGTAAATCATCAATACGCTACAGTGGTGAGAAGTACATAAGAGGCACTTTTGACCCCTCACTGCCTCTGCACCACCACCTCGACAAAAAAAGAAAAAGCTTGCTGAGACATGTGCCGATGTCCTTGGGTGTTTTCACATCCCTAAATGGACAGGGCAGTTCAACGCTCCCAAATACAAGCTAAAAATCTACTGTTTACAGTGGTTTTCAGCTCGTCTTCCCTGCCATCTTGTGATATTGACCACTCAGTGGGTGACCGTGTAAAGGGAGCCAATATCAACAAGGTGGCACCATGTGAGTTGGGAGGTCTGAGTGAAGAATAGGCATAGTGCAAGAACTTCAGAAGACGACAATGTGTAGAGTACTCACACTAATGACTTGTTTAGGCTTTGGCTTGCATTATGTGAATGGCCTCACATGCAGTTACACTGTGCATAACCATGACATGGCCTGCCCTTCCCCACCTTGAACAAGAGGAAACACCCAGGACAAGCGCAGAGGCTAGACCCAACAATGGCAAACCTTTGTTTCAGTTTGTTCTGTGTGACAGTCGACTGCACTGCCTTGTATTGTATCTGTACATAAAAGCAATATTTATGAATATATACTGGCTGAGTGGTGTTCAAAGAAGGTAAGCCCAGGAGGCAGGGGTGCCTTAGAAATCATGAGCAGGTGAGGCTGCCCTGGCCAAAATATAGTTATACTAATACTGACTCTGAGGGCCCCCCTCCTCATGATCAGGAGCTTGGGCCCCTCCTCTGCATGGCGAGGGTCTGCAGGGAATTTTTTCTTACACCCTTGATTTACACATTACAGTAGGAAAAATGAAAGTGCCTGATCGGTTAAGAGTGCATATGGTCAAAAACAAGCATTGTGCACCTTAAGAAAATGGCCACCTCCACAAAAATAATTATTCTGGAGGGAATTATTCTACTTTTGTGACGTCAGTGAGGAGTCCTGCAATGCAAAACTAGATTAGAGTAAGCAACATTTTCTTATTCTGCATCGTTTGATCTTTATTGATAGTCAGAAATAGAATAATTCCTTACTCCTTGTGTGGCCCCGGAACACTTCATATCAATATACTTGTCTGCATTCAAACAGAGGCCGTTATCTCCTCTGATAGAAAGGGGCTATCTGTTCATTCCCATAGGTCGCAGGCGGCACAGGTCTCCATCGGATGCACCTTGCTGGTATCACTCTGATCGTGATTACTTCCCCTGCAGCTTCTCCCTAACAATTTTCTCACCAGTGGATAACACCACCACCTTCCAGGATATCCTGAAGGCACTGTAAACAACAGTATCCATATTCGTGATAACCCTACAACTGAGGCCTTCACCACAATCTCCTTTTCCTCTTGTTCCATGACTTATAGATTTGGGACTTTTAGACCTGGCGGAGTAGAATTCCTTACGTCTACAATACCACACCTCTTAAGGAAATACAAGCCTCCCAAGCCGTATCCCAACTTTTTGAAATCTTATCCAAAACAACTGTGCCACCCCCACACCAACCAACAGAGAAGGAATAGGTGGAACTGGGAGCAAAATGTGTGACACAGAAGCTATGGCATTAAAAAGTGCCAGTGTAGCATCACCCCTGGGGCTTTACAAAAGGGAGATCTGTGAAGGGATGCAATCCTTTGAGGACATTCTACTATGATATTGACAGCAATATTTTGAGGAGATTGTCAGAGAAGGCTTTTTGGTATCCATCCAAGTCATCTGTGTCAATATAGGCTCAGCAAAATTGGTGGTAACTGGTTACTGTGATGGGTCAACTTTACATAGCTCATTGTGGTTAGGCTTGACCACTCTAAAGCCACGACCCTCAGCTCAAAATCCTGAATCTCCCTTTTCCAGGCTCCTCCTTGTTTGGACAAAATACAGAGGAGGGAATTTTGAAAATGAAAAATTAGATGGATACCATTAAGGTGGTAGACCTTGAGGAGTATAAAATGTTTTTCTGACCACAGTTCAAGCCAAGGGATCCCCTCTGATGGTTCAATTCTCTCTCTGTCCATATCTGCAGCAGCAATATCAGCAGCAAGGCCAGACATATCAGTACCAAAGAAAGTCTTCCAAAGCCAAGTCTGTACCTATACAGGGTTCTAACACCTCTGGAAGACCTTCACTAAACAGTCATCAATAACACTGTAATTGGACCAGTAGCGGGGAGCTTTACTTCATCATCTGGAAGAGATGAGAAAAATAACAGAAACGTGGGTGCTGAATACTGAAATGGGTATTCACTACTTTTCAAGGCAACTCCACTCAATCCTCCAAAAACACAGCAAGAAACGTCTGTACACTTTCAGAAACATGCAATTGAATAAGTTCCAGCCTCTCTCCAGGTAAAAAGAATATATTCAAGGTTTGGGTTAAGAGTAAGAAACTTTGGATGCCCACTCTACACCAAATTTTCCCACTCCTTAGACAATGGAATTTAATGTGCACAATAGACTGACAAGATACTCATTTTCACATCGTTAAACCACATTACCACAGACAATATCTAAGGTGTGTAGTGGGCACTTCTCATTTGTAGTATTCAGTACCTCCATTCAGCCTGAAATCTGCCCCATGAATGTTTTTGAAATACATGAAAGTATTGGCAGCCCATCTCCATCATCAAGGAATTTTCATCTGTCCCTACTTAGATGACTGGCCAATCAAGACTCACAGTATGTTAAAAATTAAACAAGACCTCCAGAACATGACATGCTTACTCCTTTGTCTAGGAGTACAGTTCAATTGTCAAAGATTTGTAACAACGCTTACTCATATTCTAGTTTATCTGCTAGCAACAATAAACACAATAGAAGGAAAAGTGTTTCCCATGGAGATGAGAGCGTCATGAATCTGTGACAGGTGTCATCTTCTGTGAGCAACACCAATATAACAGAATGTCAAATCTCCTCACTACTCTATTCCATCTCTTCCTGCATTTCCATTGCCCTGAATGCATTACTGTATATGAATCCCCTCCAGTAATGTCAGTGGTTACAGAAATAAAACAACTATAATGACAAGCTCCACCTAACAATACTATTGAGGCACTCACTGAGTACTTCAAAAGAAGGAACTTGCTTTAGGAAGTGCTTTTTAAGCAAGTGTCCCCATCTCAGACAAGTGTCTTAGAAGCATGTTTTAAAGATTGGGAGCTCATTTTGGGGAAGGGGTATTCCTATCACATCATTTACCTGGAATTGAGAGTTGACCATCTGCCTCTCAAGGCAATCCTTCTGTCTCTATGAATGGAATTCTTTTTCAAATAAACAACACAATGACCAAGCAAGTAGACACGATATCAAGACCGCTATCACTAGACGTTCAGAAGATCTGGGTATGGGCCTTCACCAGGGTCTCACATTAAAGGCAGTGCACATGGCAGGAGCTCTGAACCACAGGCAGTTTTTCCAAGTTGAATTTATTTGAAAATCACCAGAAGTTCTACAGCATATCTTCGCAAAGTGGGGTGTCAATACTTTGCATCCAGGATTCCAGACCGAGGCTCATGGGAATGCCCTTTTTATGAATTGGTCAAGTGCATTACGCTACACCTTTCCTCCAGCTCCACTGATAGCAGCGGTGATTCTTAAACTCTGCAAGTCTCAGATGACAGCGATTCTCATAGCTCTAACCTGGCCGAGATAATTGTGATATCCATACCGATTTTAAATGTCTATCCAGCCACACAAGAGATTACCATTGAGACTGAACCTATTGACCAGCCTACAGGGACAAATTCTTCATCCACATTGTACCTTACAGAATTTGGCAGCATGACTACTGAGATCAGCCAATATGGTCATTTAAATTTTCCACAAGAATCTGTGGATCTCCTCAAAAAAGCCAAGTGGCTTTACACAAGAACATGGTATTCTTTCAAGTGGAAAAGGTTTTGTATATATGGCCAAAGACATGGACATAATCCAATCACCAGTGAGGTTCCGGAGTAGCATACTACTTGCCAAAAAAGCACTTCAACACCCCAACAGGGGTGGCAAGTGCTATATTAATGCAAACCTTTTTTTCCCTCTTCTATCCCTCCACTATCGTTCTCAATCCAAATAACTGACTAACATACCCACCACGCAAATTATTTTAATATTTCACTACACTAATTCACCACTAATCCTTTATGGGTTCCTAAGTAGCGTGCTACTTGCCGAAAAAGCGCTTCAACACCCCATCAGGGGTAGCAAGCACTATATAAATGCAAACCTTTTTCCCTCTTCTATTCCTCCACTATCCTTCTCAATCCAAACAACTGACTAACATATCCACAACTCAAATCACTTTCATATTTCACTATGCTAATTCACCACTAATCCTTTGTGCGTTCCGGAGTAGCGTGCTCATCACCGAAAAAGCGCCTCAACGCCTCGTCAGGGAAGTAAGCGCTATATAAATGCAATTACAATACAATACAATACAAATGCAGTAATTTATACCTCTTGCATTTAACACAGTTTTCACCTATTAAGGTCCACCTAGCCACAGTTAAAGCATACAGGAAAATCCCAAACAAGACATCTTTCTTTAAAACTGCCATTGTCAAGGACTTTTTAAGAGGCCAGTAGAAGGTTTTCCCACTAGTAAGAACACCTTTCCCTCCTAAGCAGCTCAATCTGTTTTTTTAAATTATTGGGTCCTCCATTTGAACGTTTTCACAAGGGTTTATAGCATCATCTTTCCTGAAAGTCATCTTTTTTTATTGCAATAACATCTGTCTGTAGTGTTTGTTTTAATCAAGCCCTTTCAGCTGTTAACCCATACACTGCCTTTCACTTGAACAGGGTAATGATGAGAATTAACCCTTCATTTCTTCCTAACTTAGTATAAGAATTCCATATTATTCATACCATTATCTTACCAGTCTTTGTTCCCAAACAGTCTTGTCCAGCGGAACATTCACTTAATTCGCTGGATGTTCAAAGGGTGCTTCGATTCTCTCTTGACAAGACCAAAGCACTTCACAAGTCCAACCAAGTATTTATAAACCCTTTCCAGGGAAGCCATGGGCTAATGTGGAGATAATATCTCTTACATGGGAATACTGGGACACTTAACACTGCTGCATTGACAGCAACACACTGACACTGATTCTGGGATCCTGACATTGGTATTGGGAGTCTGCCATCAGCATGAGACAATCAACATCATCAGTAGAGCCTGGCTGAGCACAGGGACACTGCCATAGGACTGTATCTCTAATATGGAGACAATGATATGGTGACAGAGTTTTTGGGATGGGAACATACTGTAAATATTGGGGGACAGGTATATGGCCACTTACATGGGAATACTAACATTACAACAGATGCAGAGACATTAGTACATTGTAACTGGAAATGTGACCCAAGGACAATGAGCTAAGAAAGTTTTTTTGGATAGACAGGTGAGGACACTGAAAACAGGGACACAGTCATATGGGAAAGTCCTGAGTTCAGGATGTGGCCCTGCACTGACACACCCGTGCTCACCTCGTGACAGTTGTATATTGCTACTTTGCTGCTTTGCAGTTCCATGACCCTACTCTGATGTTGACGTTGAGCATATTTGTGAGTGCCATCAATATATGCTATAACATGTGGGAACTGAGCTATGGCATAAAAAACAACCTTTGTGGCATTACATTCTGCTGGAGTGCTTGGAAAAGAAATATCTAAATGTAGTTTGATAACATGGCATCTAAGAAGTTATTAAATATATGAGAAAGTGCACTTTGAGATATCCCCCCAGCAACTGCTAGTTGTTATGTTTTGGCTGGCTCATCTTGTAATACAACTCCACTTTCATGCCTTGTTTCATGTGAGCAGCTTGACTCTGGAGCAGAACTATTTCCTTCCCTTTTTAGTAGTTGGCTGTTTTCCAGTGGTGCATCAGGAGTAGTATGATTTGTAATGATTGACAGGGAAGACATGCCATTGAAATGTCTAAGGACATACACTTAAAGTCCACATTAACAATGAGTAACATGTCTTTGTTCAAAATTCAACATTACTGAATGATATAAAACAGCTATAGTCTATGACTAATGTCGACTCATAGCTAGAGCAGATCGTGGATACGCCAAGTGTCACCACTATATAAATTGACCCTAAATGTTGGAAATATATAGTTTGAAGAAGGTGGCCTTTATAAGCAATTTAATTTATAAAAATGGAAACTACTTGGACCAGAATGCATTGCAATTGTCACAATAAAACCTAACATGGAGTAAAAACTGTAAAACAAAGTGTCACTAAACACAATTGAAAAATTGCATGATTTTGATGTATTTATATTCTTTCTAATAAACATGGACCTTTGGCTAAAATCACACAAACACCACATATACATGAAAGCGTACCTTCTGCCCTTGTAGTAGGGTCAGATATGTAAATTTTACCTCGGGCGAACACAGCAAACACAAAGGTAACACCCCTCTTCAGCCAGGCTAGCTTGAATCCAGTGGCAAAGTGAGCAAGGGACCCACGTCTGGGCATACCCTGCCAACTTAGGGCGAACAAAGCAAACACAAAGAGATGATGGACGGAGTGCTGAAACTTTTCAAACACTCACCCCCAGTCACAGATCTGGGTTGAATCCATAATCATTCTTTAGCTCACTTCGCCACCACAGTTCAGACCCAGCTATATGCAAATCAGGCTTGACCCTGTGCCTCACGGGAACAGTCCAGCACGAACTGCCAAGCCAGGTCCTCCCTGAACCGGAAACAAGCATCATGGGACCGGTTTCTGGGTAACACCCTTCATCAGCCAGGCTAGCTTGAATCCAGTGGCAAAGTGAGCAAGGGACCCACGTCTGGGCATACACTGCCAACTTAGGGCGAAGAAAGCAAACACAAGGAGATGATGGACAGAGGGCTGAAACTTTTCAGACACTCACCCCCAGTCACAGATCTGGGTTGAATCCATCATCATTCTTTAGCTCACTTCGCCACCTCAGTTCAGACCTGGCTTGGCAGTTCGGGCTGGACTGTTCCCGTGAGGCACAGGGTCAAGCCTGATTTGCATATAGCTGGGTCTGAACTGAGGTGGCGAAGTCAGCTAAAGAATGATGATGGATTCAACCCAGATGTGTGACTGGGGGTGAGTGTCTGAAAAGTTTTAGCGCTCCATCCATCATCTCCTTGTGTTTGCTTTGTTCGCCCTAAGTTGGCAGGGTATGCCCAGACGTGGGTCCCTTGCTCACTTTCCCACTGGATTCAAGCTAACCTGGCTGATGAAGGGTGTTACCCAGAAACCGGTCCCAGGATGCTTGTTTCCGGTTCAGGGAGGACCTGGCTTGGCAGTTCGGGCTGGACTGTTCCCGTGAGGCACAGGGTCAAGCCTGATTTGCATATAGCTGCGTCTGAACTGAGGTGGCGAAGTGAGCTAAAGAATGATGATGGATTCAACCCAGATCTGTGACTGGGGGTGAGTGTCTGAAAAGTTTCAGCGCTCCGTCCATCATCTCCTTGTGTTTGCTTTGTTCGCCCTAAGTTGGCAGGGTATGCCCAGACGTGGGTCCCTTGCTCACTTTGCCACTGGATTCAAGCTAGCCTGGCTGATGAAGGGTGTCACCCAGAAACCGGTCCCAGGATGCTTGTTTCCGGTTCAGGGAGGACCTGGCTTGGCAGTTCGGGCTGGACTGTTCCCATGAGGCACAGAGTCAAGCCTGATTTGCATATAGCTGGGTCTGAACTGAGGTGGCGAAGTGAGCTAAAGAATGATGATGGATTCAACCCAGATCTGTGACTGGGGGTGAGTGTCTGAAAAGTTTCAGCGCTCCGTCCATCATCTCCTTGTGTTTGCTATGTAAATTTTACCGACACCTATCACAGTCTCTGACTGCAGTGCTGTTTCAATTAGCTGTTCAAGTGGTGTTGCTGGGGGTTCCGTCATTGGTCCATCTTCAGTACGCGCTACATCCTGTGTTCTTGCTGCAACTCTTTTCTTAGTGCTCGCGCGTAAGTAATACCATCCGTTTCTTAATTCTTCCACACTCCTGTTCATCACACCAACCACATTTATCCTCTGCTGGATGCGTGACCATATTTGTCTTTTGGTTCATTCTGGAATAATAGCAGAAGATTTCCCAAATAATTTATCATTTTCTTGAACGCATTCTGCTGTTATTTCCAGTTCCTGGTCGCTATAATTTCCTTTTTGGCTTCCTACTGCGTTTTTCCTGTGAATTTTGGTTAGCCATGATGCAGGATGGCATTGGATTCTGTCTCCAAACTCAAACAAACAATCAACCATGCGGCCTCATGCACTCCTCCAGTCTGCAATATTGATTCTGTGATGTTATTAGTGCGAGACAGAGCATCATTTGCAAATAGAGAATGATATGCTTATTTGCAAATCACAGTTCTTAAATAGCGAACCAAAAGGAATCACTATTAAAGGTAAAGGCCAAACTGTACATACCATTTTGTGATCTCTTAATACCGATTCTATACTATTCAGCATTAAGAAATCTCAAAATGAATAATCTGTACATCAAGCCCCAGGTGGCTTAGGTTAACATCAGCGAAAGGAAATTGACAGACTGCAAGAGGAGCTAGAAAGAAAAACATCAAGTAGATGTTAGACCTGACATCCTTGGTGTGGTATTTCCCCAAAGTTTTTGCCTTCACACCCTCACTTTGCTGAACTCATTTTTGTTGGCATTTCAGCTCTGTGCTTTTTTGCCCCTGCTAACTATTGCTAAAGTGCTTGTGCTCTCTCCTTCAAGCATGGTAAAATTGCACTACACCTAATTGCAGCATTTAATTTACATGTAAGTGCCTAGTAAATTTCACTGCATGTACCCAGGGCAAGTAAATTGAATGCTATTACTAGGCTGCAACACTCATGCCACCCACTAAAGTAACCTGTCTCAGTCCTGGCACTGTGGCCTGTAGTGCGGTTTTAAACTGCCATTTCGACCTGGCTAAATAAATCTTTTGCCAGACCTAAACCCTCTATTATAAAATGTATAACCACCCCTAATATAGGCCCTAAAGGTTCATAGGGAAAGGTATTTAAAAAGAAGAACATATGTGTTTAAGTTGTACATGTCCTTACAGTGAAAAACACCAAAAGTCGTTTTTAGGTCTCGCCTACGCAGCGCGCATGCGCTGCTTAGGAGGGCCTTTAGCCGTCCCTCTGCTCTTTTTCAAGCACATACTCGTGTTTGTGGCGGCATCCACCTTGCGGGAGCGAGCAGCGGCGCACATGCTAATTGGCTGTTGCACGCTCCCGCAAGGCGAATGGTGCCACAAGCACGCGTGTGCTTGAAAACAGCAGCATTAGTTATTCCCTCGTGCACGGCTCAAGCTGCTGTTACACTTTGAGCAAGCATTACTTATTCCCTCGTGCTCTCTCTCTCCACTGTTCTTTGCTCTCTCGCTTTTCTTTTACACTCTCCTTTCTCCTCATCATTTTCTTTCCCTCCCTCTGTACTCTCTTTTCTGTCTCTTGTTTATTTATCCTTTTTTTCTTTATCTGACCTCTCTGTCCGTGTTTCCTTCCAATCTATCGCTTCGTCATTCATATCTGTCATTCTCTCGTCTCTTTAACTCTCTCTAAGTAGCATTTGTACTGGAATTTGGTACATTGTATTTTTCAATAAAGGGAGAAGACACATTCCTCCCAGGCCTGCTCATGACATTTGATGTTCCAGAAATATGTCTTCGCTATGGAGACTGTCCACCTATTCACGTACTCAGGAAAGTCGCCTGAAGGCTCCTAACATAAGGGCACGCCACCCCAGCACGTGCCATTCAGCTAGAGACAGCGCCAAGAGGTCTTGGAAATGTCAGACTCTGTTATATTATGTTGTTATGTTTTGTAAAGCTATTACCATTTGTACAGCGCCTTTAACCAAAAGAACAGTCCTGAAGCGCTTTCTTAATTTGACCGCCATTTTTATACAGTTCTGTGATTTCCATCCATCGGTTTGCACAATTGTCTGTGTTGCGCTTTCCATATGTTGTGTGCCATACAATATTTTTTCTATTTTCTACCAGTACTCTAACTCATTGTCGACGCACTGCAGCTCACGAGGCCCCGACCTAAAACACTTTGAATCTGGCATCCTCGGGGAACTGTAATCTATCTGTAACGAAACTGGTGCTTATGTAAAGCGCTCTGATACTGGTCTAGTTCGCGCTATATAACAATCTTTAAAAACAAGCATTGGCATAGCCAATAGGTCTCGCCTTTGGGACCTTATAAGTGTTTAGCCATGCAACAGTTAATGTTGTTGCAGTAAGGATATTGTGCTGCATAACTAAATACTTATAAGGTCCCAAAGGCGAGACCTATTGGCTATGCCAATGCTTGTTCTGTTATAATGCCTAGCTCTCTCATGGGCTAACACTGGGTTACCTTATTTTAATTAATAGATGCAAACTTCAAATTAGGAGCAGATACATAAATGAGGTTTACGCTTCCATGAATTGTAATTTAAATTCCTCCTTAATGGTAAAGTTGGATTTTAGATTCTAAATTTGAAAAATGCCGCTTTAGAAAGTTTTAGAAAGTTGGCATTTTCCTGCCCAAAGTTTGTAAGGACTTTCTAGGTTTTCCCAGCTGCCATGGTCTGTTAATGGTTGCCCCCTTCGAGAATGTATATTAGACCCAGATAGTAAACAATGGGACCTGGGTCTCATAGCTGGGAGAGGGTGTTCATGGTAGGATGGCTGGGGAGGAGCTGTAGCCAGCCCCGATTACATTTCAAAGGACCTTGTCCACAGCACACACAAAGAAACCTGACACCAGGCATGCCCGTACCTTTGTCACCCTAGACAGTTTGTAGCCCAGACCAGGGAAGGGAAAGAAAAGACCAAAAACAATTTTGGGGGTTGCCCAGGAAATTCCCCACACAAAGGCTGGGTCCAGGTATAAAAATAGGACCCTCTGGACCACTCATCAGAACACTCCTTGACCTGTGATAGAATCAGAAGAAGGGCTGTCCTGTTGCCAGAAGGACTGCTGTGCTGTCTTAAGAAGGAAGATTAAACCTGCTTGCCTAGATCCCAGGCTACCCAGAGTAACTCCAAGGGTTAGACGGCTGATTTCTTGTGTGAGCTACAGGGACACAAACAGCTTCCAGAGGCCTCCCTTAAACTGCCCAGCTGACCAGCCCCAAATGGATCTGCCTGAGCCCTGCTGCTTGCCTCTGCTAGAGTGAGTCCTGATCCCCAACAGGTGCCCTCCAGGTCCTGGGCTCTTTGTTGGCATCAGTGAACGCTACTTCACTAAAAAAGTTAACATCCTGTGGTGTGGGCTCTCCTTGACCACGAACAGGCTTGTTTGCGCCAAAATTCTGCAGCCCTTGACAACCGCCAACGTGAAGCTCTGTGAGACCTGCTCTTTCCACCAACAGTGACCAGCCGCGATGACCTTGAACAACACAAAGTAACTCCTGAAGAAGAAATTCCCAACTCAGTTTCTTATTCAAGAGATAAGGTGAGAATATATCCACCCTCTTCAATACAATGCACAAAATGTACCAAAACATCAATGGATTGTACAAAATACAATAATTGTGGAAGGCATACCTCTATGTATATCAACATCAATTGGAACTTATTAATCACAATAAACACATATAGTAAGGGTCAAGACAAATCGCACTATCCCACTGTCAACACATGATCACCCAAATATTGCTTTTGGTTCTTAGTCTCAATAGTGATCTGCGACTGGGCATCAAACACCCAACTATATTGTTCTCCTTGTTTTTTTTAGATATTTCCTAAAGGAAAGGCTTGTAAGTCCATGACATTTGGCAGTTGTGGTGGTCAATCCGTCAATGTTTCGTTCTCCAATCGTTTAACAAGTACATGAGACCATCCTTAGGACAAAGTGTCGAGTTTTACATGTGTTTAGTCCCTTTATATACAATAAAAACTAAAGAAATAAAAAATCAACAATTAGAAATTAAAAATACAAATAACATCATAAAAGTTAAAGAGAAGAAGTACGCCACTAGTGAATCCAAGATGAGAATCAAGCACACCTGCAATAAAACCATCTGTTGAGAGCCAGTGAAACCAATCACTATAATATGTACAAAAAATGCCATCTCCTGATGATTAGGCCCAAAAGAGATATGTCAACTACTCACAATGGGTATAGTCGCAATCCAAATGCCAGTGATTAAATCCTAAGTGGTCCATAATAAACACAAACTGAACATGACTAACAAATGAATCAGAGAAGGAGCAATGCCGAAGTACTTCCATTTAATACATACTCCCAAGGTTTGTAGATAAGAATGTTGCAATAGTCCTGAGAAGGAACAATATAGAGTCAGTGTAAGCATAGGCTAGAACTTTACATGGTACCGATTCCAACAGCAAAGCAAACAGCCATCACTTACCCAGCAGCCAATGTAACCAGCTTGTGAAAAGTCCTTTGTGTCAAAAATTCACATGGGGATAGAGCAGCATCTCTGAAGTTAATCCAATGCACCATACTCAAGTCAGGTGTATAAATAGGCTTTAACATGGAAGCCATGATGCTCAAAAAACATCCAACTAAGTGTGCCAGCAAAGCTGCCATATTGTAATAGTTATCAGTCCTATAGAACTAATCAAACTTAGTAAAAAGATACTAAATTCAAAATGGCACAAAAAAATAAATATAAAAAGTGCATCTATCTAGTAACGACAGATATTGTGTTCGAGTCAACTGCATTAAAAGAAGCGTGTAAATTGAGCATCATAGCATACAGAGAACACTATGCAGACTTTTTAAACCGAGCCGCATTATTGCACTAATAACCACATCTCCAAGTAAGACCTACAGAATAAATCTGGTATGGTATACAAGTCAATGTCTTACAGCTTCAGCATTGAAAAACAGTCTATGGTTAATTAAGTAAAGTATCCAACAGAAAATCAGACAGGAATAATTAACAGGGATACAATACAACATAAGGGGGCCTTAGGAATAGTAAGTATTTAAATAGTCGTGGTTACATAGGGACAGAGATGATGTTGTGAACTAAACAGACTACATATCATCATAAGAGTGTACAAGACGACAGTGGACCAAGATTAGAACAGCCAGCTAGTAGTCATAGGACCTGAATATTCGTATAGCCAAAGTTTGACATTCAATCTTTTGATTGAGGCCTCTAAGTACCGAGTCAAAATGCCAAATCCATCTATTTTCTTTCTGTGTGAGTAGTTGATCCATATCATGGCTCCTAGTTGTACCAAGAATTAACCATCGCATATCAGTGGCAGTAATGTTCAACCATAGGAGCATTTCTATACATTGCAGCGACCCCTTGATATATGTTGAATTATTTGGTGTATAACTTCTTGTGTTGTTTTCCAACGTATTTTAAATTACATGGGCATTCAATGCAGTACACAACATTTCTAGAGGCACAGTTAGAGAACTGTTTGAATATTCTTTCTTTGCCATTAACAAGTCAACTCCTAGTGTGCAAGTGCAGCATTTAACATTTCCTACATCCATGTTTTATCTCCATAGTTGTGTTATTGAGGATTCCTTTGGTTCCTTGTAGGCCAAAGAAGGTCCTCTCTTAAAAGCAAACATTGGTTTTTCTAATGTAAAATTGGTGGATGCAAGCAAATGGCAATTTTTTTGAATAATTTTATTGATGTTGTTGGGTTCAGCCACATACGTGGTTGCACCTGCCACACGTTTAGTGTTTGTGTCACTTTTTCTTTCAAAAGTTCATCTCTGTTAAGAAACCATACCCTCTTAAGGAATCTCTTGACCAGTCTTGGTGGGTAACCGCTTGCAATTAATTAATGACAGAATTTCTGCTTCCTCAAAATAATCTGTTTTCTTTGCACTATTATGTCTAATTGTTAAAAATTGTCAAAAAGATAAATTGACCCTCAGACTTCTGGGATAAGGACTATCATATTTTAACAATGTGTTGCGTGCTGTTGGTTTAATATATAGACTCATGAAGAGGGAGTCATTATCATTCTTAATGGATAGGTCAAGAAAACTGATTAATAAATTACTATTGTCTAGAGAGATTTTTAAGTGAATTCTTTGATTAAGTCAACTGTGGAATAAGATGAGTTCTGGGATATCATCAATCTATCGTAGCCATTTACAAACATATGGAATCACTGGATTAGTGCCTTAGTGGATTGTTATGTCTTCAAAATGTGCCATGTATAGATTAGCTATGTCCAGAGCGAACACTGCTTTAATTTGGGAATAAAAATCAAAGTTGAAAAAAGTAGTCCTTTCCTAGTGCAATGGAGGCACAGTCTACTATGCATGATGATGGTACTTTATGAGGACGGGATCGAGCTTCCTGAACTGAGTAAGTGATATCTAAGGCTTCTTTCTGCGGTATGTTGGTATCTAGGCTTTCTATATCCATTGTTACAAGCAACTGTTGAGTGCCATCAAACCATTCACTTTTTAGATGAGTAATAACTGCTCCACTGTCTTTAGTATAAGATTTGGTTAGTGGGAGAAAAGGTTTAATAAAGAATTCTACATATTCCGCTAGAGTTTGCAGTAACGAATTACATCCAGCCACAATAGGTCATCAGGGTTCTTATGTACCTTAGGTAATGTATAAAAAGCTGGGATTGAGTAGTCTCTTTATCACTGAGGCAAGACTCATTGAGACCCTGCAAGGTAAGTTCACAAATCTTTTTTCTGAATGGAAGTCATAGGGCCACCTTGTAGTTTTTTATAATGTGTGTGAATACTCAAGTGTCTTCTGATCGTAGTCCAATTTATTCTGTAAGACTATACCCCCGCCCTTATCTGCTGGTTTTATAATGACATCCTCTAACATAGACACATTTTTGAGAGCAGTAGATTGATTTTTGGAAAGATTGAATTTAGTATACTATAAGGAAATTCTTTTTGATTAAAGCAATTATCCAAATAATCATTGCTCTAGTCCTATCAAGAATTGACTATGCAAATGCCCTGTACCTGGGACTTCCAATAGGCCTCAGCCACAGACTTTTAATGATATAAAACCAGGCAGCTAGACTGTTCTTCCAACAACCAAGGCACTGTCACATCAAACCACTGATGAAGAAATTACACTGACTCCCTGGACTCAACTGACCATCTTCAAAACAGGCTGTATTATCTACAAATCTCTCCATTACAAAAGCCTGAAGTTTATATCTCAAGAATCCAGAGATATACCCCGAAATGCAGTCTTAGATCAGCCCACTTGAACCTTTTTACGGTTCAGAGATTCCCAAGGTTGGGAGTAGCAAGATTCTCAGTGCTAGGTCTCCATACTTGGAACTCACTCCCAGTTGAAATTAGACTATAAGCTAACTATATGAGCTTCAGGAAGCAGTTGAAACATGGCTGTTCACACAAGCCTACTGTTAATAATCTGAACAAATGTTGCTTTCTTTACCTTAGCACCAAGAAACCTATGGTGAACATGCGCTCTATAAGTTTGTTATAACATATCAGTGCTTGGTTTCTAAAAGCACTGAATTTTCAAATGTAATTATTTCTTTAGACAGCAGATTAGTAGGTGGGTATCAAGTAGATGGGCAATGTAGACCAGTAGTGTCATTGAATCTTTTCGATTCATGGGATGAAAAGTAGTATTTCAGTCTGATGTTGTGAGTAGCTGACATAGCACTTTAGTGCCGGCTCCTTAGGTGATGGCATTTTTTGCACATATTGTAGTGATTGGTTTCACTGGTTCTCCATAGATGGTTTTATTGCGGGTGTGCTTAAATCACATATTGAATTCACTAGTGATGTATTTCTTCTCTTTAACTTCATGGTGTTATTTTTATTTTTATTTATAATTGTTGATTTCAGCCTTTTTAGGCTTTGTTGTATATAAAGGGTCTACACACATGTAAAACTTGACACTGCCACGAGGATAGTCTCATGTACTTGCTAGAAGATTGGAGATCGCAAAATCAATGAATTGGCCTCCACAACTTCCAAACTTCATGGACTCACAAACCTTTCCTTTAGGAAATAGTTAAAACAAGCATTTGCAATACAATCAGTCTCGCCTTTTGGACTTTATATGAATTTACCAATGCAGGACATTATTGTGCGTACTGCAACATTTACTGTTGAAAATTCCACTTTCTCTGTTGTAGGGGTATACTATGAGGTGCAGCCAAATCGCAGCCTTAATGCACAGAGCAGATGGCAACAATGTGTGAGTAAAAACAGTGACAAACAGGTCCTAATGTTTAACTCAGTTTCACACAGGTCTTGAAGTGGAATGAAAGAAGCCGGAGGTCTTTAAAAAGGGCAAGGCTAAAGAAGCACAACTAAAAAATATTTCCAAGTTATGTGACATTGGTAATTAAGGGCGTTTCTTAAAACACAGAAATTAAAATCCTGTGCGTCTCACAATGTGCCACCTGAACAGTATTTGGGTGCCTCCAAACATGTCATACAACAACAAACATGCGCCTAAAATAAAATATTGTTATTGGTTTTGCCAGTGCTTGTTAGACAAATCAAATAAAAGAATAGTTAAACTATAAAAATATAAAACAGAGCTAAGCATTACTAAGGTCTGTGGAAAGGGTAGTGGTCTTGAATATGTCTCATTCACTCGTGTACTCCCTCTCAAACAGCTTTCCTCTGCAGTCTCTCCCTGTTCTGACACTTAAGCCCTTTTACTGCCCACATACTTCAAAAATCCTCCATCTGCATATCTTAAATAGCATCACTTTCCACGTCAGCTAATATTTTCTTACTCTCCTCCATGATCAGTTTCATGTTTTTCACTTCACTTTCCCCCTCAACACACACACAACCCACCCACTCATCTGTCAGCACTACATTTTCTTTTAGAACGATGCTGTACATTCTCAGACAGCTGTGGACCTCTTTCACGCATTTTCCCACAATTACAATTGTCATATATATGTGACCTGCACTTTGTGCTCTGTACAAAGAGACTGAGCATTGGATGCGTTTGTAGTCTGTACACCTTTATCACCCCACTGACATACAGTCTTGGAAACTCGTCCTTCCTTCAGCTTCAGCTCCAGAGCTCTCAATCAGGCCCATCATAAACACCCAACAACAACCTGAATTCACCAGGACACCTTGTGGTGACTCTCCTCATTGTATCCAATGCACAAGAGCCATAAGCTGCTTTTTCTTTTATTAATTTATTACGTTATGTTTTTAACTACATAAACACAACACGTTGAATAAGCAATTAATCTTAAGAGATGCAAGATGAAGTAAAACTTGAAATATAAATAGGGACTATGTTCCTGATATAGATAACCTTACGGTGTTTACAGTCATTGGTGAGAAATCAATCAGATCAGTGTTTTTGCCTGTAAAGTTAAGGACACGTTCATGGGGCCAGATAGGGACCTCTTTCAAAGGTGCTTTTTAATTACAGCCAGGTCTGAGACCCACCATGCCCCAGTCCACCTAAAGCCCTGGTCTCAGCTTCCAATCTCATACCATAAAACACCATCACGGTTAATGCTAAGAGAATGTTTTTCCGTTTATATCAGGGGATTTTCTTTTATTGCAACGCCCTGGCACGGGGAGCAACTAAGACTTAAGTTATTAAGTATTTTCATACCGGCAAAGAGTGAAACTTCATGTTGTGAAACTTCTAATGTTCACAGCAAGAAAGGTAGATAACATTTTCCACAGGCCTTTTTCAGCTGCAACTCCATTCATCCAGAAAACATTGTTTTAAATTATTTTCTCTGCACATTAAAGTACTCACAAATCTGTCAAGAGAATCGTGCCCATACTGGCGGCATTGATGTTTATGTTGAATCCTCGTGGAATATTCATGTGGGAATCTGTGCCGTAGTCAGTAGACCAGGACAGGTTCCCTTAGGAACCACTCAGTCACTGTAAAAAGAACAGTTGTAGCAGCATCGTCTGCTGGAATAAAAAACAAATCTTCGCTAATGTGTGATTACATTCGGCAACTCAGGGGGTTTCTGGATGTGAACTTCCACCAGCTGGTTAATAGTTACCAAGAAATATTGCCCCTGCCGGACATTACTAGATTATTATTTTACGTCAGCATCTTCCTTAACATCTTATGGCATAAGTAACACTGACGCCAGTGACCACTGGATGGCGATGATTTACTACAATAGACAAGCAGAAGAAAAGAAATGCCTAAAACCGCTCTGTTCATCCTGCACATACAAGGAGCGTGGAAAAGCGCTTTTGTTTTCTGTTGCTGACACCAACTATAAATAAATAAATAAACCAGACAGGAGAACAGCGCTTTTGTTTTTTGTTGCCGATGCCAACTACAAATAAACCCGACGGGAGAAGAGCGCTTTTGCTTTCTGTTGCCGATGCCAACTATTAAAAACAAAAAACAGATGGGAGGAGGGAGAAGAAGCAATCACATGCCAAACAAAATGTTCTCTTAGTGAAATCGCCTGAAAGGGGGCTGAGCACACAAAGGAGGGACATTTAAACAAATGCACCAATATCAAGCCAGCATTTCTAAATGACACACATAACAACCAATGGCAATCGGTGGGTGTGCCAAAAGCCCATAGAAGAGATACAACAGGTCTTGCAGACAGTGAAAGCATTGTCGAGGCTCTACCTGAAAAACAACCGGACAGTATGGTTGGGAGGTCCCCGACCTGCCTTGAATCACTATTGAGGTTAAGAAACAAAAACAATACTTGGGTGATCTTGTGTAGACAGGAGGATAATGCAATTTGTCTTGACCCGTACTATATGTGGTTATTGTGATTAATAAATTTGAATTGATGTTGATATACAAAGAAGTACGCATTCTACAACTATTGCGTTTTGTACAATCCATTGATGTTTTCATAATTTTTGTGCATTTTATAGAAGGGAGTGGATTTATTCTCACCATATCCCTTGAATAAGAAACAGAGTTGGAACTTTCTGCTTCAGGAGCTACTTTGTGTTGTTCAAGTTCATACCCAGTCTCCTGTGGGAATACTGGGTTGCCATAGTGTGTTGTGCATCCACAAGGACGAGCAACGTGAGACCTGTTCTTCACGCTGACAATGAATGAAATGAAATGAAATGAAGTGAAATGAAATGAAAAGGACACTTATAAAGCGCATGGCTACCCGGAGGCCTCCCAGCGCTGTGGATGACCGTCTGCAACGATCAAACAACACGAAGCTCCAGCGACGACTGGCTGTTCGTACTACAGCCACAACTGGCTTCAACCCTCGACCAGCTCCACGCCCCAAAAGCCTCCTCCTCGCAGCCTCCTCCAACGTGAACAGAACTCTTTGCACCAGACATAAGAAGGGTACTCTTCAGGCAGACCAACCTGGTTCTTGTATCCAATTCCATCCCATCGTGGTGGGCCTGAAATTGTGACGTTCGACCGGACTAGCGTAACCATATAATTGCGAGTTTCTCTTTCTGCTTTTAGTGCTATTTAAAAAAAAAAAAAAAAAAATCAATATCTCGGGGTCTACTGATTGTATTTTTATCATTTTGGTGTAATTGTATTTATTAAAACTAATTTACTCTGTTTCTAAATTGATTTGGGATTTTTATTATGTTGTGCTTTCATGTTATTACTGTTTGTGTGCAGCTGCTGCATGAATACTTTACACATTCCCTCTAACTTAAGCTTTGCTGCTTTGTGCCAAGCTACCAGAGTTTAAGAACATGTTAATTTAGTGACTTTTGGGGTTCTCCCTGACAAGGATTGTGGTTGTTGCCTGAGTAGGGCTTCCATCCCTCTCAATCAATATTCTGATTTCTTACAGTAGACATGTACCAAATCTTACAAACCATGCTAACTCAGTCTAGATCACAGCTGCAAATAGTTCATTGAGGCCCATAACCTACAGTCTACCACATCAAGGCAAATGAAAAAAGGTCATCAAATTGAAAACAGTTCAAACAGCTTATCCACAAATCCAAACCGAGGAGGCATTTTGGAAATAAGTGCTTGAAATCAAAGTTTAATTGCATTGTTTTTGTTTCCTTAGTTTCTCTGCCAGACAATCCTGAACTTGACCTTGTCAAAACAAGGTCTAGTTTGAGATTGTCTGGCTCAGAAACTAAGGAAGCATAAAAGCAATGCATTGTAGACTGGGATTCATGAACGTATTGTATAGCTGTCAACTGGGGCCTAGGAGATGTAATAGAGAGCTTAAGGAGGAGCAAAGAAATGTCAAGCAAACATTACATGTGAAAATGTTTCTTGACAATTAGGAAAAACAGACCTTGCTTCATTCCCCCATTCAGGAAGTTACTCTTATCTATGTCATTTGGAATTCTATTCCCTCTGACAGTAGAAACATTTTTGATATAATGCAAATCCATGGTGATGTGCAGTAAGATAACAGTTGCCCACTACCTTAGGGTCAATCCTTTTCCAATTATAAGGAAGTAGTCTTACAATTCATTAGTTTTGTATTTGTACCCTATCTTCTAACTCTTGCTTTAGCTATGTTTTGTATTGGTTAAATATGCTTTTTCTGGTTCATACATATGTTTTATGTTCTTTTCTGGTGCATGAAAGAGTTTTGCCAAAGTGTGTTATTAATATATTTGAATGTCACAAGACACTTTATTTACTGTCCTTCTTGTGGCGACACAGGCTCTGATCATGACAGTAACACAAGAGATGATGGTATAGTGTAATTGACAAAGAGGAATAGGGACACTTACACAGAGATATGGACACTAAACTGTAAAACTATGCACATTAGGAGACCATGAACACTAGGACTTGGACACCAGCACTTACAAGGTTTTGGTGCCAGCTACATAGTACAGGCAAACAACAGTACTTATGGTCAAATGGCAATACCAATGGCAGATATAGCACTTTAAAAATATCGTCTAGCATTTATTCTCACCATTAGTGCATATGAGTGTGGGTAAACTCATCTGCCTTTCTCCAGCCCTTCTTGCACAGTATGGCTCTACCTGTATCAAAAATGGTATTTATTTCAGTACTCTCTTAAGAGAGACAGAGGTGACTGTGCAGACATTTATTCATTATCAAATGGCCATGTCCATTACAGCAGAAAATCTGAGTTCTAATCCCTTGATATAGTGTTCATCACCGAGTCCTTGCCGCAGATACTACTGGTGCAGGTGGGCAGGCTTTACATTGTTTATCTGAGGGAGCTCTCTGTGTGGTCTACTTCTTTACAGCCTAGGGTTGGGGATCTAAACTTTAAAATTGCCTTGGAATGCCCAGCATCAGAGTATTGCATTTTTATTCTCTGGGCCTCCTAACAAGATTAAAAACAGAATGTTGATGCACTAGAGTTCTATTATGCACTCCACATCCAAGAGCTGGTCGACATGCTTCAGTCTCCCTATGCTCAGCCCGGGTCACTTGGCTTTCGTCAGAACCAAAATTATTGAGATCCCTCCCAGAAATAAGTATTAAATTCATAGGATATTTTACCTCTTATGTTAGCACCCATTAGGTGTACAACACATTTATTCCGTCATTCATCTCAAACATGCCACACACTTACAAAGACCTTATGAGGTATTCCCTCATTCCTGTTTTCATATTTTTATCTCTATTTTCTCCATAGGGGCGAGGGGCAGTCAGCCTTGTTGTCACTCTTTCGTTGAAGGATCTGACTGGTTCTTTTACCTAGTGCACCCCTCTGCCACCTGCATTTTCAGGTGATTAGATAGGATAGACTAAGTGGAAGCTGAGTAGGGGATTGGATATGGTAGACTAAGTGGAAGCTTCTACCTCCCTCTTGTGATTGATAGGGATACAATGACAGTCTTATTCTCTCTTAGTTTCCCACTCCAGTGTGGAGAACAGTTTCTTGG
This sequence comes from Calotriton arnoldi, assembly GCA_963921515.1. NCBI lineage: Eukaryota > Metazoa > Chordata > Amphibia > Caudata > Salamandridae > Calotriton > Calotriton arnoldi. The sequence continues at coordinate 259,522 of CAWUFW010011363.1, read as the reverse complement.
CATCAGGAAGAGTGGGCAGCAATCCAAGGGACAAATGTGTGCTAAATATTGTGTCTCATTGATACTTTTTTGTTTCAAGGCCTTTCCACTGCCAGTTACATCAAAACCATCATCGATACACCACATCCCACTTCTGAGTAAAGAATCATCTGCCCTTCATTAAAACAATGCAATAAAGCTGGTTCCACTGAAAGAGGTCTAGGCATATACTCCAGGTATTTCCTGGTGCAAAAGAAAGGGCCACTGCAACAAGACAGACCAATTTCAGACCTTTTGTTCACAAATAAATAAAAAAGGAAAGATTTTGAATGCTCACCCCTTATCAAACAAAACAATTGGTTGGGTGTGATAGGCTTGTTGTGTACTTTCACTTCCCAATAGCTCTCCAGCACAGAATTGTTTTTAGATTTGGGGGAGGAGAAAATCACTACCATAACTGAGTACTGCTACTTGGCCTGATAGCAGCCCACCTCAGGAGGATGGTTATCTTCATCTAACCCTACCTGAGTGACTGGCTCATGAAGGCCAGCATATGGTGACAAAAGAACTCAAGACAACTTCTATCCTGTGAGCAAATTAGGGCTTCAAATCAATCTACAGAAATCAACCCTCTCTCTATTGCGGAGACTGTCCTACCCAGGAGCAACTATAGTCACTGTTAGAGGAAAAGTGTTTTCTTTGGATGAGAGAGTGTCATCTATATGGGACAAATCTTGCTTACTACTGAGAACCAACAATGAAACAGCCAGACGCATCATCAGAGCATCTTGTATATGCATTTTCCAAATGCACATTTACAAATGAGACCCCTGTTGTCTGGAGGAGCCGTAATGTCAAAAGATGACAATTGGGGAGACCATCTGATGCTAATCATTGCATAGAGTCCGTTTCTTTCGTGGTAGTGCAAGAGTCAAAATCTTCTTCTAGGGGTCCCCTTCAGGACTGAATCTTCCTTGCGAACAATAGTGAAGAATGCTTCTCTGTTAGGGCGAGCTGCTCACTGGAATCATTTATCAGTTCATGGTCAAAGGTCATAGAAGGAGAAAACATATAAAGCTCCTGAAGCTAAGGGGAGTTCATCTTGCCCTCAAAGCATTTCTTCGATGCACAAAAGGACAACAATAGAGATTCAGACAGACAACTCCACCAAGATACACTATATCAACAAGCAAGGGGGCACCAGAAGACCAGATTCCATAGAAGCTCAGTTGAGTTAATATTGGGCCTTAGGCCGGGATCTATCAATAACAGCAATCCACATCCCAGGGGTGATGAACCAACAAGCAAACTTTCTCAGTCGCCATTACTAGGATAACCACAAATGAGCCCTGGCCTGTGACTTTTAGAAAAGATTTCAAAGAGTTGGGAACCCCCCCCCCCCCTTTAGACCTCTTCGCAACTACACAAAAACGGAAAATGAAGAGACTAAACATCCATGGGTCTAGAACAGTGATCAAGGGGTAAAGCCCTTTTGATGACCTGATCAGAAAATTTTATTTACAGCTTTCCATCGCCACTGATATTGTTGATTTCCAGTGTAATAGTGAAACTGAGAGAGTCTTCAGGAAAGATGATTTAATAGCTCCAGACTAGAAAATGATGGTACTCAGGCCTGCTTCAAATGTCCAACAAACCACACATGAGACTGAGCCACCCAAACCCAATCTATTAACCAAGAGCAAGTCCAACATCTCAACTTAACTTTGCTGAGTTTGGTAGCATAACTGTTGAAGTCAGATAGAATGGACATCTAAGTCCCCCCCCCTGCTTACATGGAGATTTTATGAGAGGCTAAACATCCCTGGACAATATCTTGTTCCAATAAGTGCAAACAATTTTGTTTGATGTCAATAGCTACCAGTCTGTTGTCTGTGAGAGGACATTATATAGCCTTATACGCTACGCTACACTTTGCACAATCTAAGCTTAAAGGTGTTGTCATCTGCACATTTCATATTCACTGCTATGTCTTCCACTCCTGCACTGCCTTTTTAAAATACTAGAATATTGGCAGTGCAGGGAGCCCACTACGGCGCTGCTGTTGTGGCATGTGCTTGTGATGCCGTTTCTCCTGGCCTTGCAGAGCCTGCACTACCAATTGTAGTGATTCAGAGCAGACAGCGCGTGGCCAGGTGCGCGAAGCAGACACGAGACCTTGGTGGAAAGGGGTTACTGGGGAGTGAGAAAAGGACGGTTGGAAGTCAGTATTGACAGCGACATGTGTGAGGTCGCTCTCTCCAGGATTAGCTGAGGAATATAAATAAAGGCGTTTCTTCATCTCTTTGTCTTCTGTGGAGTTCTACATAACAATTTGCCAATTATTGAGTTGACCTTGGTGTTCTGGACCCACACTTCATTTCTCTTCATCTGGTCTCTGCCATTTTCGGTTCGATTGACTCCTTGCTATCAGATTATTCTGGTCATTTTGGAAAACACCCTAAAAGCAAAACAATGCCAATGATTCTATGTGAATGGGTTTTACACATAATCCAGGTACTGTTTTTCTTTATTTTTTTAAGGTTAGTGCTACATTGGTGATGCACGCATTTTTTCAAATTAATCTTGACATTATTTGGTTGGCTGTGAGCACATCTATCAAACCACGGTGATGTGCACACCACTACAAATGTTTACATATTATCTTCCTAGGATTTTTTTACTGCTTTTTTTCCTCATATTCTTTTATTTTAAGTGCAGACTTTTATTGTTAAGTTACTCTTCCCAGGCCCGTTTTTGTGCCTACATAATGCAATTTGTAAATCATCCACCTCGTTGTTTAGAACTCCCGCATGAACCATCTCTTCAGTGGAAAGACTGGTACAGTTCATTTAACATTTATCTTGGAGCTATTGATGGTCAACGCCTTAGCGCTGAAAGGAAAAAGTTAATCTTGGAACATTACCTTGGTGAAGAAGGGCGTTGCATTTTCGAGCATTTGCCTGAATGTGTACCTTTGATAGGCGAAGATTAGATCAATTTTAGGAAGCGGTACAGAGACTAGAGAAACGTTTTGACACACAAAAAGTATTATTGTCAGACGTTTTAAGTTTTTCTCTAGAGAACAGAGACCATCCACAGAATCTTATGTTATGGCTTTGAGAGTTTTAGCGTCTTTGTGAGAATTTGAAAATGTTACTGATCAACTGAACAACTCATCAGAGATCAATTTATAGTTAATTGTAATAATAAGACTATTCAGGAGAAGCTTATTTCTTTAAAAAAACTTTCACTGGCTGAAGCGGTTGATGCTGCTTCTATGATTCAATATTCTCAAGCTGTGGTGAAAATTATAAGGGAGGATTCTGAGGAGTTGTGTTCAACATTAAAAGCAAAGTTCATTATTGAAAGTCAGCACTTATTTCATCTAAATCTGAAGAAGCGATTAGTCCGAGTAACAAATTTTGTGCATGTTTTCGATGTGATTCTCCTCGACATGCTCCGAATTTCAAGTTTTGTCCAGTTCTTAAAAAGGTGTGCAATCAGTGTGGTGCAGTAGGGCACTTTGCCAGAGTATGCATTGAGAAGAAGTTTCAAGTAAATGAAAATAATGTGCCTTCTGATGACTGATCACATCAAAGCCTTAAAGATCTGGTTTTGAACATCAATCCATCTTATTTAGAAATCTGTGAGAATCCCATCAGTGACATTGGTCTAGGTAATCAGATGGTCGAATTATTAAGTCACCATTATCACGCATGACACTGATCAGAAATTATGGAACTTAATAATTTCAAGGATCTAAGATTGATCTTATTGGTTATTTCATTACTTGCATTTCTTTTCAGTGTTACTGTATTACAGGAAAAATATTATGTCACTTTTAAAGGAAAAAACATTTTGGGCTGGGTTCATCGAGCTTTGCTTGATATTGTTTTATTACCTGTTAAAAGAAAAAAAGTAATGTCTTTTGCTGATTTATCTCATGAAATTGTTAAGCAACATTGTTTGAGCTACATTATGTCAACAATTAATCCTGTACATAATGTTTGTACTGAAAATGTTGAGCATCTCTTGTCGCAACAAATTCAGTCTCTAGTACAAGATTAGAGTGAATTGTTCAGAAATTAATTAGGTTTGTTGTAGGGTTTTAAATTGAACATTAAATTGAAAGAAGGAGCAATACCAATTATCAAGAAGCATACCACTGAGTATTAAAAGTGAGTTATCTAAAACATTGAATAAAATGCAGAAACAAGATGTTTTTGAACCTAATGATAGTTCTACTTTGCTTTTCCCAATTGTCATTGCTAAAAAGAAGAACAAAGAGTTGCACATTTGCATAGACCTTATATCATTGAATAAGAATATTTGGATTGATGCTGTTCCTTTTCAAAGAATTGAGGATTTGATGATCAAACTAGATGACGCTAAAATTTTCAGCAAATTAGACTTAAGAACAGTCTATCATTAGGTTGTACGTGCTCCTTCTTCACGTCATTTGATAGCATTTGTTACACATGATGGTGTTTTCCAGTTCAAGATAATGGCTTTGGCTTGGCTTCTGCCACCTCGATTTCCCAGAAAGTTATGGATGAAATGTTAGGCATTATGAAGCGTGTACTCATTTACCAAGAAGACATTTTGGTAGTTGGGAAAAATCTTCAGGAACATATTGATCGTTTAAAGAAAAGTTTTGAGCGGCTAAAATTAAATGAATTTCGTGTTAGACAAGATAAATGTAGTTTTGGTATCTAGATCATGTGGTAAGTGCACAGGGGTTAAGCTCTAAACCAGGTTTAGTTAAAGCTATTGAAGAAGCTCCTCAGCCCACCAACAACGAACAGGTTATGCCATTTATTGGGTTGTGGGAATTTTATGCAAAGTTTCTTCTTAATTTTGCACTAATTAATAAATGAGATTTTTTTATAAAGCGTACTAATGCCCATGGGCGTCTTGGCACTAGAAACTGTCCTGGAAGAAACTGTAACCCTTCTGGGAAAATATTAGTTAGAAACAGCCAGGTTTTAAGTGCTTTCCTTAAAAGCATATGATTGGCCTGAAATTTAATGTGCAGATAAAGACTGTTCTGCAATTTTCCAATGGAAAAAGTAAAACTTCTGCCACCCCATGATGTCCTTTTAGCTTTAGGTATCACCAGATTTTTTGAGAAAGTGGAGCGTAGCGTCCTAGAATCTACATACCACTGGAATCTGAGCTTAATATATTCCTGACTGCAATCATATAGAGCCTTATGAGCAATGCACAGGGCCTTAAAGGCAACCTGTTTCTTTACAGGCAACCACTGTAGCCTGGGTAGTGCCTGTGATACTGATTGAAATTTAGGACTGCTCGGGAGAAGCCGCACAGCTGCATTTTGAAGAGTTTGAAATGTATTTAATGGTTACTGTTGTATATTAACATAAAGAGCATTGAAATAGTCAATTCTTGATAGTACTAAAGCAACTATTACTGTTTCCTGCAGCGCAAAAGGAATACAGGGAAAAACTTTCTTCCATATTCTCAGAATATAAAAGCACGACGAGGTGACTGGATTGATTTGGTCTGGAAAGGTCAGCTTATCATCAAACAGCACTCCTAAGTTCTTTACCTTTCTAGAACGGGACGGAAGAGTTACTAGATCCTGAGGCCACCAGGTGGGGGACCAGAAAGATGTATCATTACCAAACAGATGAACCTCTGTTTAACCAGAATGAAGTTTAAGGCAGTTATTTTTCATCCATTTTCCATCATACAGTTTTGAAACCTATTCGCTACCTCATGAATGTCACTTGAAATGGACACAACAATTTGGGTGTCATCTGCAAATGATACTATAGAAAACCCAAAGGAGCTAATCAGTCTAGCCAAAGGTGTAACATACACATTAAACAAGGTGGGACAAAGCAATGACCCTTGTATAACTCCACAAGGTAGAACAAAAACGGCTTAGAAATAAAACCATTCAGAATGATGGACTGTTCTCTATTGGTATTTTTATAGACTATTCTGTTAGTTTTATTCTTTCTCTGTTTTCTGGAAAAAGGAAGTTATGTTGTGACGTGTGGTCGCTGTGCCATTTCTCCTGGCCTTGCAGTGCTCGATCTACCTACCAATTGTGGTGATTCAGAGTGGATGCCACGTGGCCGGGTGTGCGAGGCAAACACAAGATCTTGGTGAGAGGGGGTTACTGGGGAGTGAGAAAAGTATGGTTGGAAGGCGGCATTGAGAGAGACATTTGAGAGGGCGCTTTCCCCAGATATAGCTGATGAATATCAAATAGGAGTTTCCTCACTTCTCTGCCTCCTGTGGATTTCTACATAACAGCTGCCTATATTCCTGAGCTGCCTTTTTTAAAAATATTCTAATAAAGGTAGTAGCGCAGGAAGCTCTAGTGGTTCCCTATACTTCTATCCTAATTATAATGAAACACATTTCCTCGATAAGGATCCTACCTGCAGCGCCTCCTACTAGTTAGAAAGAATACAGGAACACAACACTACAGCAAAGCCACACAGCACAAAAACCTGGTCTCCGGTCACCCTCAGAATCACACTACTGTGAAAGGCGTCTTCATGTTGCATTCGGCTGTCTAAAGCTTGAATAGGAAGGACGTGTAAGAGCTAGGAAAAACAATCGGCAGTCGATGCTCGATCGATGCAAAATCTATGGTGTAACCTGTCCCACTTCCTTCTGCCTACCCAGATGGAACACAGAATTTGCCTGCGTCACCTTTTCTAATTCAGGAATGAATGGCAGGAAACGCGCGCCCAGCCCCTGTGACAGTAGTGCACAAAGGCTGGGAACCAAAAGCCCATTCCCAAGGGACCTCGAGTGCTGAGGCGATTGCTATATGCATGCTGTTCCAGCCACCCCTAGGCCGCGGTTGTGTCTCCGCATCCCGGTGTTGCTTCACATTCCTGTCTGTTTATATAGTGAATAACAGTTTAGAGCTATCTTTCTGCTTGTAACATCACTAGGCACTTCATTAAAAAAATTACATTATCAATAATCGGTAACAACTCAGTTGGAATTAAAGCAACATGTGACTGCAAACCACCGGGACACACCTGTTCCAGATATTGGCTTTTCATTTACAAATCCGTGTTTTTTACGCGTGCTGGACTAATGGGTTTAAATGATCTGCAGCAGCGCTTAGTCCCAGAATGCACTCATCTGGTTAAAGGAAGCACAGACATGGAAGCGAACTTCCCAGAGACACCTGATCACTCACAGTGCCGCTGCCAATGTGGAAAGGAGCTTCCTGCACCCAACATGAACTAGCGCTTAAACAATGAAAGCAGTAACTAGCTTTGCAACTTCCTTGTCTGTGAATGCAGCCATTAGCTAAGAAGGATTTATTTATAGCGTTATGTGTATTTATTGCTCTGCTGAGGTAGAGTGTAGGAATCTATCTGCGCAGTACCACGCATTCCACAGCACTAACCTAGTTTCGATATATTAGTGACGTGCATCCAAATGTTTGCAAAATGTGTCTTTGAAACAATTACGAATTGCTTGTTTGAAACAAGCAATTAAGAATAATAAAGAAATAATGAATAATACATAAGTATAAATAAATAAATAATGAATAAAGAAAATAAATAAATAAAGAATTAAAAATAAAGAATAAATCATTAATAATAAAGAATAATACAAATAATAAAGGAACATTGTCTTTGAAACAATTATTAATTGCTTGTTGGTGTTGGTTCACAGTCCAGATTCCACATGTATTTCACACACCAAAAACTGAAATTACTTTCAGTAGGATCAGGAAAGAGATCAGGGGTTTAATGTGGCTTAGAGAGATATGATGGTCAGGGTCATGATGATGGCATGACCGTATATCATAAGAAATAACATACTTTTTGTCATACATTAAAAGTACGCGAAGTTTAAGCCCTCTGTAGACTGTGCTGCTCATACGTCCTCAATGGCTGTTTCCAAGATTGTGGGACATAGACCCTATGAACTATAAAAGAAAATACAAAAAAGCTGAACAGCAATAAACGCATCCTCATTCCCCTCCAGGGAGGGACATATTGCACAGTAAAAATATGAGTCTGAAGTGCCCCTCTGAACAGCGCATGCTCATTAAAACTGTGGCACTCTGATTTGGTATGTCAGCCAGGTGAGATTTGCACAGTTTGGACACACGGCACTTGGGGAAGGACTGCTTGCTTCTTTGAGCCTTCTTTGAGCCTTCTTGAGCCTCGGCTTGTACACTATTGAAGTAGCACTTCACAAGCCTGGCTGCACACAGGCTTGTGTTTAGATAGCATCTCCCTCAGAAATTTCAGGCCTACACTCAAAGTTTTTGTGCGAAGTGCTTTAAGGACCTTAAATTTAGCTCTTGCATACAATAGAAACAATGGAAGTTTGCCCAATCAGATGTAATGTGTCGCTAGGTCCATGATTGCAGATCATCCAAACAGCTCAATTTGGTACCTGTTGCAGACGAGTGATATCACCAGATAAATAACAGGTTGCCCATTGATAGTCCTGGAACTTGCCATCATCATGAGGCTGCCTACATTTAAGTGTTCATGAGGGACTCGATATTTTTTGCCAGCTACAAATGGAAGTATGAGGATTTGACTGCCACAGTCAAGGAGACCCTGATCAAACCAAAAAACATGGTTTTTAACATACTAGGAATTAATTGGTGTAGTCCCTAGCAAAAGCACCCAGTGGAATAGTAGTAGTCAGGGTCAGACTCACTTGCCTGTATAACCTTTTCAGAGCCAGGAGGGCCAGAATACTTTAATGCTTCCACTCCTGATGTCCGCTAGACTGTCTCAGATTGTTTGGTCTATTTGCTTGCCTAACTACTTTGAAGTTTGAAGAAAACTACATTTTTCCCCTACTTTGTGCCTGCCTCAGAGGCATAGCCTTTGTAAGCAGAAGGCCCTGTAAGTAGATATCGTATTGTGTCAAAAATCATATGGCGTAGTGTAGGAACACCCATTCTGTTACCTTTTTTTTTTTATTTTTATAAATTTGTGTCGTAATTCTTTATTGAGAAATTAAAGGTATATAAATTCATAAAAGTATAATACAGCATAATAGACCCACAATAGTCTAGTGACTTTATATATACAGTATAATATACTTGTATATAAGAGAGAAAAGGGGAGGAAGTAGGAGAAATGAAATAAAAGACCTAGTGTTAGTAAAAGAAAAGGAGAATATTGGACATTGTATGCTAAGAAATCTAACTCTGGCTAGTTATAATCATGGAAAAAAAGTAAGATAAAGTGAATTATGGGACGGGCAAATATAATTTAGAACTAGTAAAATATATTGTGTATATAATATGAAGTATGATATATATATATATATGAATGATGGAAGATCATAAAGGGTACTAAATAGCTAAATAAATAAATTAATAAATAAGTAGATAAATGGATAAGTGGGTAAATAAATGGATAAGTAAATAAGTATTTGAGAAAATAGATAAGCCATTAAGTGGATAAGAAAATGGAAGAATGGATAGATAAAGAAATGAGAAGAAAGAAAAAACAGGAGAGAGACCTCCTTGTCTGGAAAAAGAAGGTAGGAATGGAACCTGAGGAGAAAAGAATACAAGTCAATAAAAGGGAAATATTTAAGGATCTTGGAGAAAAGAAGTCCATACTTGTTGAAATATTTCTTCTTGGTCTTGTAATTTATATATTATATGCTCATGTGATGCTGTCTGGATCATCGCGGCCATCCAGTCCTCCTTAGATGGAGGACTAGGTGATTGCCATAATCTTAAAATAAAATTTTTAGCTGTGGAAAGTGCAGTATGTAAGAGTCGGCGCTGAGGACGCGTGATATCATATGAACTCCCAAGATCATGCAATAAGATAGTAGAGGAGGTAAGAGGGAGTTTAAGAGGAATAGTTTCCTTTATTGTGTCCCCTACTTGTGTCCAGAAGTGTTGTATAGAGGGACATTCGCAAAGTATATGGAGGAGGTCACAATTAACTCCAGAACATCTCCAACATTTAGAGTGTGGTATTAATGCTGCTCGTTGCGATTTTGATGGTGTCCAGTACCAGTCATGTAGTGTTTTAAAAATGCAAAATTTTAAGCGCTCTTCACGAGTGCCGTTGTCCATGGCTTCCAGAATGTCCGGCCATACATTTTCGTCTATAGAAATATGTAAGCGTTCTTGCCATTTCTCATATAGAGCTTTAAGAAGTGGTTGTGAGTATAGATGGTTAGTTAGAGTATGATATAACCCTGACATCACCCCTTTATGTTTACCCCAGATGTGAAGATAGTCCAATATCGGCGATGATTCTAACGTCCAGGGGGAAGGACCAAGACATTTCCTCAGGCAGTGCTGTAGCTGTAAATGTCGTGAAGTCTGATGTAAAGGAAGGTCAAATTCTTCACGAAGAAGATCAAAGGATTACAGTTCACCATTTATTATAATCTGATCTAATGTCTGGATTCCTTTCGAACTCCAGTTAGTCCAGTGAAGCGCTTGACAATTAATTTGAATACTTTCATTACCCCATAGTGGAGCTTTAGAGTGTAAACTATGGGCAATTCTTAGAAGGCGATGGGCTCTTTGCCACGCTTGGTATGTAGCATGAAGCACAGGATGTGGGGGGGAGGTTCGAGGTTTACGAATACTGTATAAAAAATTGAAACCATCATCGCAAATAAGTATTAAGCGTTCTGTTGCAACCCATTGTGGAGGATCAATAACCCCTGGAAGTAGATAAGCCAATTGTGAGAGATGTAGGGCCAAGGAATAATGTTCCAATGATAGTAAACCTAAGCTTCCATGGGAACGATGTGCCAATAACTTAGCAGCTGCTAAACGAGAACGCATGGTTTCCCAGACAAATGACCGTATACGGGAATCTATGCAGCCAAGTAAGTTCAAAGGTATTACAACCGGAGGCATTCCTAGGGTATAAGTAAAGCGGGGTAAAGTTACCATTCTCACTGCCTGAACTCTCCCCCACATGGAGAAGCCCAAAAGAGACCATTTGGTGAAATCAGTTTCCATTTGTGCTATAAGAATTGAAAGATTATCCGAAACCATTCCCTCAAGTCCACGGTTAATCAAAATTCCTAGATAATTTAATTGCGATGATTTCCAGCAAAAGGGGTATCCATCAATTGAAGCTTTTATGATACCAGAAGAGAGTGGAAGAGTTTCACTTCTGTCCCAATTCACCTTATAACCAGAAATGATTGAGAATTCATTGATAATGTCAAGTAAAGTTGGTAGGGAATGGGAAAGATCTTTTAGTGTGAGAAGGATATCATCAGCATATAAATATAGCTTTGATACGCCTCCCTCTATATGTATACCCCAAATCTGCGATGAGTGGCTGATGAGTGTGGCAAGGGGTTCCATCGCTAATAAAAATAAAAGGGGGGATAGTGGACAACCTTGACGGGAACTTCTTCGAATTAGAAAGGAGTCAGAAAGAAAACCTCCACAATTGACCTGTGCTATGGGGTTATCATATAATAAACGAACCTTGGAGATAAACTGATCCCCTAGGCAAAAGTGTTTCATGGTGGCAAAAAGATAAATCCAATCAATACGGTCAAACGCTTTTTTGCATCCAAGGAAAGAGCAATTGCATCCTCCGTCATTTCTTTTGCAGACCATAAAGTATGAGCTAATGATCGGAGATTTTTTCTAGAGGAACGACCTGGGACAAAGCCAACCTGTTAATGGTGTATTAAAGAGGGGATAACTTTACGTAATCGCGGCGCTAAAATACTTGCCAAAATTTTAACATCACCGTTTATCAAGGGTATGGGGCGGTATCTACCACATACGAGCGGATCCCTGCTCGGCTTGGGGATAACTGCATTCAATGCTTTATTAGAAATATGACCAAGAGAAGTTGTCTGAACCACTTCATGAAAAGCAGAATGAAGAGTATTAATTGCTTCTTCCCCAGACCATTTATAATCCGCAGGAAACTCATCTTCACCTGGGGATTTGTGATAAGGTAGTTTGGAGATAGCTGTAGCTACTTCATCTTTAGTAATGTCGCCACCAAGTAAATCTCTACCCTCATCTGTGAGACATGGAAGATCAATTTTCGCAAGATATGTAGCTATTTGATCTTCAGTTGCTAGGTTCTCAGGAGTGTAAAGTGTTTTATAAAAGGATGCAAAAGTATTTACTATTTCCTCTGCCTTGATGAGAATCTCACCAGATTCTGTTTGTATTGCAGATATAGCCATGGAAGCTTCACGTTGTTTCAGTTGTGCTGCGAGCAGTCGGCTTGCTTTCTCCCCTTGTTCATAGTGTCTACCTTTTAGACGTTGAAGAGCATACTCTGCTTTTGAAGTGTAGAGATTATTAAGTGCCATTTTAGCTATCTCTAGACTTTTGCGATTGGTCACAGTAGGACAAGAAGTATATAAATGAGTAAGAGAAACAATCTGAGCTTCGAGTTCAGTACGACGTAAGGATGCTGATTTATTGGCTGATTTATTGGCTACAGCTGCATCTCTCATTAGTTGTCCGTGAATAGTTGCTTTCGCAGCCGCCCAAATGGTTCTACAAGAGGTAACTGAGGATTTTTTATTGATTAGATATTCAGAAAGGTGAGAACGTAGTTGAGTTTTACCCTGAAGCGAACTGTATTTTTCAATGTTAATAAGCCATGGTTTTCGACCTGGAGAGGTTAAACCTACTTCCAGAGCAAGAAGAAGTGGAGAATGAGCAGAAATAGCTGCTTCTAGAATGTTGGATTCATTAGTGTTTGCAACTACTGAATGTGAAATAAGAAAATAGTCTATTCTAGATTGTGTGCCATGGGCAGAGGAGAGAAAGGTATACTCTTGATCTGATGGATGACAAAGGCGCCAGTGATCTACTAAACCATGGTCCGATGTTATATTGGTACAAAAAAAGGGTATGCAGTTCCTATGGGAGGTGGGCTATGTGGGGTTGGATAGCATGGGGAGGAAAGGGGGGTTGGGTACAAAGAACCACGGGGAGTCCAGTCCGGAGAGGGAACACTAATAGGGAAGGGGAGAGCTCCAATAAGAGCAAGGGCCATCACACACCGAAGGAGTGTCATGCTTCATCATAGGGCAGCTCCTCGTCGGGCCGACGCTGCAATGCCCGACGGGCCCCACAGGGGGGCTCTTTGCTGGAGATCTTCTATGTTGTTAAACCGGGAGGCCCTATGTGATAAGGTGGTAGGGTCCAAGTGTAGTGAGTAGAGTGGTGTGCATGGTGTTTAAAAATAGCTATAAGTGTCCAGAAAGTCCTTTATTAGCTGAACACTGATGCTATGGCTAAAAACAGACTACAAGAGTCGGAGCTGGCAGGACAATTTAACCTGCTACAGCTAGTATGTGTAGTATGGGGGGATGGTGTGGTAAAAGGTTGACATGTTTCACGCCTTGTTTCTCCTGATGGATGAGTGGCGTTTCTTCAGGACCGGGGTGCAAGGGGTACCTAATCTACTCTCTCTTTATAGAAACGGTCACAGGAATCCTAAGGTGTACCGTTTCCTATAGTGAGGATTCCAAGATAATCCGGGGTGGGGGAAAAAAACAATGTCAGGTTGGTAGAAACCTTCCTTCTCACGGACCTATGGGTTCCGGAGCGGGGGCCTCAGCCTATGCGTCCACACTAACCGCAACAATGACGGAAGGAAGTGGCCTCCAATTCGGAGCTCCTGAACTCGGGACCTACCCACGTCTGGACACCAGCGACGCTGTTATATCGCCCAATAAGGCTCGGTCACCAACATTACATCTGTCTAAGGGGCCTGTTCTATCTAAAATTGCGTCACGGGCCAAATTCCAGTCACCACCAATGATGTAGCTGGATGCTCCAATCTCCACGAGTAGGCGTTTCAAGCTGAGAAAATAGGAGCGTTTAGCACCATTTGGTGCGTATACTGAACCAATACAGAAGGTCCTGTCTAAAATTTTAAACTTAGCAAAGACATACCTTCCTTCTGGGTCGATCCAAGTTTTGACAGTTGTTATAGGTAGGGATTTGTGTAAAAGGATGGCCACACCACATTTCCGTAGGTGATTCTTGTCAGAAGATGATTGTGTTGTTAATCCGCAATTAATAACTTTACCCACCCAATCATGCTGTAATTTAGATGATTCCAGAGCATCTAAATGGGTTTCTTGTAAAAGAGCAATATCAGTTTTTTTCTTTTTAAGATAAGAGAGTACTTTTTTGCGTTTTATAACGTGCGTAAGGCCATTAATATTCCATGAAATTATGCGTAATGGTCGGGAAAAAGAGGATGTGGTCATTGCTAAATGCGCGTTGGAGGTATAAAGATGTTAATTTTAAAAAAAAAAGGGTTTTAAGTTGTGAAGGTGATGAGAATAAAGAAAGAAATAGAGTGTGGAAATAAAGGCTATACAGGTATTGGTGATATACAATGGAAAGGAGTTGAGAAAGAGCGGGAAAGAGGAAAAGAGGGGGAAAGATAAGGAAAAGGATCCCGTCCTTCTACAGCCCCTCCCCCAGCAAGCAGTGCGCCTTCTTCCCCGGAGCTCAGCTGTGTGCCAGCTCCCGGATGCACCCCATGGTGGGTCACTACCTCCAGGGGAGAGGGGGCATGGCGAGCACTCTGCTCTCTCCCCCTGCATCGGGCACACGCCCTCTGACCATGCCCGAACCAGGCCCCTCCGGCGGAGCCTCACAGCATGGCAACCTCGAACCCGCACAGGCCGGAGCAGCCGCGTGTGGATTCTAGAAGTAAACAAGAACTAAATAAATACCAGTGCGTTGTCCAGGTCAGCTATCGCGTGGATTGCAACTCGGGACATGTGTTGATGAAGGAGTATGGGAATAGGTGGTGTCCGCGTGCACCGTAGAAGATTAACCTCTAATATAACACTGCCCTATGCATGCGCACGAGTGCAGGCGGAGAACACTAGGCTTGTATGAGGAAGTAGCCAGGGCAGTAATGGCAGCAGTTTCCCATGTAAAAAATGCAACCTAACGGGCAGACTATGCTTTTATATGTGATGAGGCAGGAGGCATAAGGGGCGCTTGCTTTTAAGTATTCAGGCCCACTGCCAGTCACACCCGTCAGTGCTCATCTGCCCTGAACTTTCTCAAGTAGCCCTGGTGGTTGCTTTCCCTGTAAAGACAATAATAAAACGAACAAGCGGGGCAGCGCGGCGACCGCGAACGCGCTAATAACGCGCACGCGCTACAAGGGCAAACCAATGCAACCAGCGCTGACCGCCATCTGTGTCCAATTAAGATAATTGGTTACAGATGGCCCCTGCGCCTGTAGACGCTGAGGGGGAGGGGCGGGGGAGTGCGGCCGAGAGCACACACAGCGTTTCCCTTGCGGGAGCGAGCAGGGGCACCATCTGTTTGCAAGATAATTACAAACAGATGTCGCCAAAGCTCGCTCCCGCAAGGGAAACGCCAAACGTGCACGCGTTGCCTTTGAAAGCAATGCAGAGCGTGCACGTTTTTGGGCGAAAAAGCGAATTGATTCCAAGAGGTCTCCTCCTATGCAGCGCATGCGCGCTGCGTAGGCGAGACCTAACGAGTGAAAAAATAAGGGAAGGGGTGGTAAATATACTGTGCAGGGATAGCACAGCACAAATGGGACAGAACTGTTTACTGTGGGTCAAAGCTTTCGGGCTATTCGCGCCAGAGGAGCCCCATCCGGCGACCAAGTCAATGATAAGAAATATATGCGTACAATAATAATAACAGTATTTAAACACTAATATAGAGTTTGTAGTTAGAATTGGAGGAAGAAGGAAGAGACAAGCATCTTAAGAATAGTCTGTTTTGGCTGGTTGCCGGGGAGAGAACATGGCGGCCAGCTAGCTGCGGGTCGTGGGAGAGCTCCGAGTGTGCAGTTGAGCTCTGAGGGAAAGGAACTTCCTTCTTCTTTGCAATAACTTTTTGTTTTGTTATGCGGCCGGATTAACTAATAAAACGAACTGTGTGCTGTTAAGCATTTAGTTTAGACGGACGTCTTACCGCCAAGATTCTTCTGGAGTTTTCCCTTCTCTCGAGAGAGACGGGCTGCTTGTGGTGCGATCACGGCAGACACGGCTGGAGGAACTAAGTTGCCCTGGGCGAGGGCTTCGCTTGAGGTACGCAGAGGTCGACGAGCGGTGACCAGAATTCCCTTCCGCGGTGGAAGAAGCAGTGGCAGCGGAGGTTGCAAGACTGGAAACAGGAGAGGAGTTCATCATTCAGGCCCAGAGCAACAACCATTGGGAGTCTCAACTGCTGATCAGCCCCTGCAGCAAGCAGTTTGTGGAAGGCTGACTCGGTATACTCTGAGGAGCGCAGGGCGAGGGAGAGAGTTGGTGGGGCAGTGTGGTGGTGGCATTGGAGGCTCTGGTGGCACTGGGGGGCTAATCCTGTGGTGGTAAACGAGGGAAGCAAAGAGGAGGAACAGGAAGGCATTAGTCCAACTGTTTGTAAAAAGCTAGCCGTATCTACACAAACAAGCCAAAAGAAAAAAGTTTTAAAGACAAAACAGAAGAATTTGGATCAGAAAATCAGGATCACTCCATCTCTTAGAACCTATTTTAAGATTCTGCCAAAAACTTTAATACTAAGCGAAAGTAGTAAGGCGGATATGGCAAATATGGCGAATAAGGATCCGGTTAGTAAGCTTGCTAGCAAGGAGAGGTCAGACCCCTTGGAAGATTCGGTCACTGTAAACGGGTCAGATGATTTAAGCCCAAACCCTTTCCAACCCCTGTTTTTCGAAAGTTAATCCGCTCTAGTCACAGGGAAAGGGGGAGAAAATGTTCAGGTAAGTGCATCTGGAAATGCAAGAAGCCCAAGCCCCAGTCCAGGCCCTAGACAACTTAGGAGAGAAGGTGCCCAGAAGGAGAAGGAGAGAGGAGATGGGTCTCTAAACAGCGAGGAGCCCTCGGTTGGTTCTCTCTTAGCAGCACTTTCCTCTGAGATCAAATGCAGGTTTGAGGTGTCAGAGTCAAACCAAAAGAAAATAAGGTTGGCTTGCGAAAACCTGGAGAAAAAGCTAGACGACCTAACAAGTAGAACAATTGTCTTGGAAAAAGCAGTGGGCGACCTCAAAAGTTCTGTGAAGGCTAACAGGGCAGAGATCGAGAGCTTAAAACTGAAAGAGCAAGAACAACAAGACAGGCTGGAGAGAGTGGAAAGCTTCCAAAGACGAAACAACTTGCAGATTTTGAAGGTGCCGGAAGGGAAGGAGGGAGACGATCTTAAGAAATTTGTAGTCAAACTGTTCAAAAATCAATTGCAATTGGAAGAGTCAGAGCAGGATATTGCCATAGATATTCAAATGATACACAGAGATCCCTTCAGGCTAAATACCAATAGAACAAAGCCAAGGAAAATATTGGTGAATTTCCTTACTTACACGTTAAAAGAAAAATTCTGCTGAAGGGTTTGAGTAAGAAAACTTTGGACGTTGACGGAGTCAAGTGTGAAATCAGGTCAGACCTGTCAAACTCACCTCCAACCGACAATGGGAACTAGGAAAGAGGATTGATCCACTGAAGGAATTGGGAGCCACAGTTCAGCTAAAATTCCCAGCGGTCCTGAGAGTGATGTTAAATAAAAAAATGTATAATTTTCGATCAGTTAGAGAGGTTGATGAATTCATTGAGAACAGGCAGTCTGAGTATTCAGAATTAATTCCGGCTTCATATCGATACAATGGGTCACTATCTTCTTTTTCCTTTTTTTTTTTTTTAAACTAACTAAGGCACACTCGGGGGGACACCCACTAGGCGTAAGCCATGGTGAGTCAGGGATGGGTTCTCCAAGGGGGGATAGGGGTAAGGGTCACAGGGTGGGGAGCATGCGGGAGAAAACGAAAAAAAAAATTCCTCAGGGGTCTCAGTAAGTACGGTTCACTTAGTCAAGAACGGAAATGGGTGAGAAGCAAACAGCCTGTGTAAAAATGTTATCTTGGAATGTCAACGGTTTAAGTGTAAGGGGGAGATGGGAAAGGCTACTGCAGTATATAAAAAACTGCCCAGCTCAGGTGATAATTTTACAGGAGACGCATTTGACAGAAAGAGTGTCGAGAGGTCTTTAAGGCAAAAAGGTGGGTGCAACCAGTAGTTTGTACAAGACACTCCTTTGTTACAAAGGGGGTGGCCATCGTGGTAAAACAAGACGCAAAAATTACCATCGAGGAAAACGCCTCAGATCGTGCAGGCAGATGGGCTATTGCGAAACTTAGGATTTTGGGGCAATGTTTTACATTGGTTGGCTACTACGGACCAAATCAAGATGATATCGCTCCCCTTGAGGAAGTTTTAACAGAGTTACTAAATTTCACGGATCCAATTTTTATGGCGGGAGACTTTAATGTAGTCCTTGATAACGTTCTTGATAGATCTACAAATAGTAGAGCTGTGGTTAATCCCAAAATGGCTGGACAGATAAGACGAATCATGGAGCAAATGGGGTATGTGATATTTGGCGCCAGAGGGCAAAATCAAAGAGAGGCTATACATATAATAAAAGGAAATATGGTCACCAGTCAAGAATCGACTATTTTTTAATCGATATAAACCTAAAAGACATGGTGCAGGACATCCAACATGTGGGGGCGCATCTTTCAGACCATTCAGCAGTGATGCTAGAGTTAAATATAATTGCGAATAACATCCAAACTAGATGGACATTGGATCACACTCTGTTATTGGAGGAGGAGGCAGTTGAGCTATTAAACAAGGAAACAAAAGAATTTTTGAAGTCAATCTAAACTCTGCCTCGGTGGGGGTGGTGTGGGATGCATATAAAGCCTATTTACGTGGTAGAATAGGTAGCTTATCTGCTGCTAGAAGGAGGACCTATCGGGGAAAAAGTTACAAGCCTAGAAGAGCGAATTCGTAAATTAGAAAAGGAACTGGTCACCTTGAATTCAGAACAGCGAGATCTCCAGGAATCGCTGATGGAAATAGCTGAAGCCAAAGCTAACTTAGCTAATGTATTAGATGGCAGAGTCAGAAAGAAATGGGAAGCCAGTAGGCTAGCTCATTTTGAATATGGCGAGAGTTGTAGCAAGCTGCTGGCATGGAAAAAAAAGGGATCAGGTGAGGAACACAGTTAAGCAGATCAAATGTGAGCAAACAGGGGCCGAGTTGAGTGGCAAAATGGAGATCGAGGAAGTCTTTTACAAGCACTTTGAAAAAGTCTATAAGGAAGAGATAGAGATAACTGAAGAAGGGGTGGGAGGTTGGTTAAAACAGAAGCATTTCGAACCCTTAACAGAAGTTAAGAGTAGGGCTCTGAATATGAAGATAAATAGAAGGGAAGTTGATCAAGTTCTCAAAGATGGGAAACAGGGGAAAGCCCCCGGCCCGGACGGGTTACCCCACAAAATTTATAGTGCACTGGCAGGTACTGTAGCTCCAATATTAACGGAGATGTTCAATGAGTTGTTCCTGAAAGGTGCCAGTCTGCCAGAATCATGGAAGGAGGCTACTATCACCTTAATTCTTAAGCCAAGGAAGAGTGCAAAAAACTGCGACGCATATAGCCCAATCTCGCTACTAAATTGCGACTACAAAATCTTTGCGAAAATTTTAGGGAAAAGGTTGAAGGGGGTCATGTCAGATCTCATTCACGAAGACCAGAAGGGGTTTATACAGGGGAGATATTTAAAAGAACTGACATATGTGTTGGTTGGCTCTATAGACTTAGCTACCACATATAATCTCCTCCTTGCACTAATTACGTTGGATGCCACAAAAGCATTTGATCGGGTCAATTGGGTCTTTCTACAAACAGTTTTGAAATCGCTGAACCTGGGAGCTAACTTCTGCAAAACTCTTGCAGGGATTTATGCCGCTCCAGTAGCAAGGGTGCTGGTGAATGGCTCTCTGACAGACCCTATGAAAATAACCAGAGGTACGAGGCAAGGCTGCCCCCTCTTGCTGCTACTCTTTGATTTATACATCGAGCCCTTAGCTAGGAAAATTAGAAAAGACCCGGAGATCCTACCCTTCAAGTTTAAGAGTTGGGAAAAGAAACTAGCTTTATACGCGGATGACCTCTTGATTTATACGACTAACCTGCAGAAGTCTATGAGCCAGCTTATGATACTAACTTCGGATTTTGGAAAGGTCTCAGGTTATGATATCAATAGAGGGAAGACAGAGATAATGGCCTGAAACTTAGAAGAAGGAGAGGAACTAGTAAAAAGAGAGATGAGGTACTTTGGAATCATGGTAACCCAAGATATTTCGGAGCTGGCCAAGGTAAGTTTTGAAAAAATCAAGAAGGAAGTGTGCAACTTGCTGGGGAGCTGGCCACATCTCCCGCTAACCATATTTGGCCGGGCTAACCTGATAAAAATGACTATCTTGCCAAAATTCACTTTCCTTTTTGACTCAATCCCGTTCCCTTTCAAGAAGGTGTGGTTCAAGAAGCTGCAAAGTCATATCAGCAGTTTTTTATGGGCTTCTAAGGGTCTCCGCATAGCGTGGAAGAAGTTGAGTAAAAAAAAAAGAAAAAGGGGGGCTAGCGTTACCCGACTTACAATTCTAGTCCTGGGCTTTCTTGTTGAAAAATGGGAAAATGCTGTTGGATAGGCCGGTGTGCTCAGACATAGGCAGATTACTTGCCGAGATGCTGAAGGGAGTGAAAGGTGGGGAGTGTGGATTCCTGTATAAGTACGCTGACCCCAAGTACTTCAAAAAAGTCAGGTTAAAAGTTCTGCGGGGTATGGCGAGACTTGGTACAGTATTAGAAGAACTCTCAAGCTGCAGTACTTTGGAAATTTAGCTCCAATTTGGGACTCTCCGAGTTCTCCGTACTGGACTAAAGACAAGTTGGTCGAACCACTGAGGGAAGCGGGTGTGCTGAGATGGGAACATCTGATTCATGATGGCCACTTGATATCATGGAAAATGTGTAGAGACAGGACAGCCAATAGATTGTCAAGATTCAAATATCTACAAATACAGAGTTGGTATCTAGCGTCCAGCACATTGATTGGGGCGCCTAATGAACTCCAAGAGAAGTTGATGTCAGGAGTACCCGTGAAAAAGGAAATATCCACCTGGTATTGGACTATGATGGACCTGAAAGATGGAGAGTTCACGCTGCCATCGGAACTATGGGGAAGATGCTTGCCGGAGACTACGCTGGAGAACCTATGGCATGTATCTATGTCTATGCTTTATGAAACAGTAAAACCTGCCTATTTAAGGAGAAACCATCTGTTTACACTCCATAGGGCATACTGGACCCCACTGAGGCTCTCGAAAAAGGAGGGGATGTGGCCCGAAATGTGGGCAACTGAAGGAGGACGATCTCCACATGTTTCTATTGTGTCCTAAGATTCAGCAGTTCTGGGAGGACGTGAGTGGACCTTTGTCTGAGACCCTGAAATTTCAGATTCAGGTAAGCGCCCGCTTGGTCTTTTTTGGATACTCAGAGGTCCAATTAAAAGGTGGTAAGGGGTACCCGAGGTTGTTATTCTACACTATGTTGTTAGCATGCAGGGAAATCTGTACAAAATGGGTAGTCTCAACCCCGCCCTGTCATGAGGATTGGATATTGGCCATAAAAAGCATTATTAGTTTGGACAAATCTGACAATAGAAAGAAAAGACATGACTGTTGGCAACCTTTTATAAGCTAGTTGGATGCAAGACAAAATAGGTCAGAAGAGGGGTCCAATGATTAAGCCTTCTCCGCCTCGGCTGGCGCTCATCCTAGCAGGCATGAAATGCTTGTAAGAATAGCCGTCAGGAGAAAGGGTTTTCACATTCCAAGGGCTGCCACATTTCGAATTTCTCTCATTTCCAGCAAAAGGGCAGGAAAACCCAGGAACGGGCGATGGAATGGTGTTTCTGAGGCAAATGAGGACAAAAAAAAAAAAGCATCTTAAGAATATAGCGATAAAAGGGCTGAATAAGTAAAAGAAAAAGGAGGAGATAGACAATGGGAAGTATGAATGAGAAGGCAAAGGTCAACATAATATGGAACTGTCAAATACATAGCACTATTGAATAAACTTTGCATATTATAATAATAGAAATAGTTATAATTAAAGTTAAATATTAAATATTAACAAAAATTATTGGTTTCACATTTAAGTGTAATCCTATCTAAATAATAGCACTATTTGATTAAATAATATCATAGTCAACTATTAAGACAGCTAAATAATACATATTATCATATACAAATAATATAATAATATAATACTGAACTGACAAAGGAAGAAGGAGAAAAGTATGTGAAAAGGGAAATAATAGTATAGAACGTAGCAGTACTTATAATTTATAGTAAATGCATGACAGTTTCATAACGAGTTTATGACAAAAAGGCTGTCATTCATATATATAGTCAGTTATCCTAGTACCTATAATATAAAGTTTTTAACAGTACCTAATGAAAAGGAATAACATAGGAAAGCAGGTTATGAAGAAAATGAAAGAAGCTATGATTATAAAAAATATATTGACATAATATACAAAGATTAGAGCCATACAAGCTTTATATAAAATGGTAACAATAGCACTGAATAGTAAATGCTTTTTAAAGTAGCTAGTGTAGCAATAAGGTATTACAAATCCTATATTCTAGTATAGTATAAATAGATATCATCGTAATTAAATATCAAGACAGTTAAATATTAAATATTGAAATAATTAATTAAAATCGTATGTATTGGTTCGATAAGAGAGGAGCAGGGAAAATGTGAAGGAAGGGACTAAGAAAAAAGAAGCATAGTAGCGCTATAGTCTATAAGAAATTAATACCAATTTAAAATATCAAATAAACGGAAATTCATATTTATAATCAATAATCTATGTTATTTGTCATATTAAATTTAACAAATAGGCTATAAAAAAAAACTCTGAGGCCATAGGAATATTAACATATGTATAGATTGGGAAATGTTGAAAGAGAGGATAGAATAAAAGAAGGGACGATAGAATAAATAGTTTGTGAGGAAAAGACAAGAGTTCAAGTAGTCATCTGATACTCATCTGAGCACCTTCTCCGGTAAATTTCTAGTGGATGAACTTCCATCCTCTCGTAGATGCAAGAAATCAATCCATTGGCCATAGTTCAGGATACGTCCTCTTCGAGTAAAGTAGGTTTTAAGGGGGAATGAGATTTGTCCCTGTCCCTTTCCTTTGTAAGGGCGGCTACTGCTTGAAGGGCCTGTGCTCTATCTCCCAAGAAACGTACAGGTCGGTCTAAGTCTCGTCCTCTGCTTTGGGAACGATCTGAATTACGTCGGGTTTCGCTAGAGGATATCGTAGATTTCAAGGAAAGAGCGTGGGAGATCTGGAATGAATTCTGCACACTCCATATTTTAAGGAGGAATATTGTCTAGGAAATGGTAAAGGTCTCCTGGATCAAAGAAGTCCTTGGAAATTCCATCTTTGGTGATCCGCAGACGTGCAGGCTCGAAAAGGCCATATTTGACATCAAGCTGGCGAAGACGGGGTCTAGGAGAAAGAAAAGATTTGCGACCGTTAGTTTCTTTTGAGAAATCTGCAGCTATTCTAATCTCGTGACCTTCAAATATGTATGGTCCTTGAGTCCGAGCTGCAGTGATCAGTTGACAGGCCTGTTCATGTCATAGGAAGCAGGCGATGAGCGGACGTGATCGCATATTTTTCCCCGTGTTGGGCGGTCCAATACGATGGGCTCTCTGCATCTCCAATGATGGCTCGAAAGTGAGGCCTGTGATCTTTGGAATAATTTCTCTAAGAAAGGATTTGGCTTCTGACCCTTCTATTTTTTCGGGAAATCCAAAGAAATGGACATTGTCTCTATGGCTTCAGTCCTCCAAGTCTACTATTTTGCTTCTGAGAAAGAGAAGTTCTTGGTCTCGATCTGGAATAGCATCAAGGCGATTCTCTATTGTTATTATTCGTGCTATTAGACCATCCATACAACTCTGGAATGCAGCAATATCTGCTTGAATAGATTTAGTTTCGGTCGTAAGAGGTGATATGGACATTTCCATGCCTTCCAGACGGTGACCTACAGTAGAGATTTCTTGGAGTACACGCTCCATAGTTGAGTCGGATGACGATGAGGCGGTAGAGTGAGGGTGATTTGGTGTCGAGGAAGTGATACCTCTTGCATCTGAAGTAGAGCGACCTTGGTTTAGGGTCTCAGAAAAGAGGAGTTGTTTTGCAAGTTTCCCATTTGTTTTACCAGCAGGCATTTTCAATTTAACTGCGTTATTTCTTTGGTATAGGACCGTTATATTCTGTATGTGTCTACTGTGCATCAATCAGCAGGTATAAATGTGTATGGAGTGAGCCAGATGGATTGCTCAAAAGCAGCAAATGGAAATATTATTTTATATTTATGGGCGAGAGACCATATTTTGTGTCGGTTTTGTGTTTTTTAGAGAATCTTAAAGTCACTCTGTGGATCTTCTAGTATAATTGGCATAAAATAACTGGTGCAATACAAAGGAAAAATATCCACCTCAAACCGCGCAGTTTTTCCGAAGTGAGTAAACCGACTCTGTTTATATAATGTCAGTGATCACAATTTCAGTAAGTCCTGTCAAGACGAAGTTCAAGACTTTATCTTGCTGACATAGTAGCAAAAGGATTTGAAAAAGTTTCAAACTGGAATCAAGCTGCCTGAAGTAGAATGAAGCATACGTCGTTACTTTATCATTTTACTGCCGCAAATGACTGGAGTTTGTCTAAAGACCAATGCTATAGAGCAGGAAGTCAAGTGTTATTGGTTTAGAGCTTCAGAGTAGAAGGGCTGCTTGCGGTTTTACCAGACGCTTTACCAGAAGGTATACACAGCTGTTTCTATTTCAGATGCTTTAACAGGTAAGTGCTTCTCTAATAGGTAAGTAATTCTCTTATCTGGGGCCTTCAATGTAGTAGACGATAGACAAGGATATTCTGTTAATAAGAATGAGCAAGACATTATGTAACTGCCAAGGCAACACTTTATGGCGTTGTGTCCGGTCTGTTCCAAGGATGCTGCTCTTTATTTGCTATTATCAATGCAGCACTTCTGTCAAATGATACTGAGATAGGGTCGCCCATGTAATAGAAATTGCCTAAAGAGGCAAATGCTGCTCCAAAATCGTTACAGTGTAGGAGTAAATCCAGAAATTGTGAGAGGCACTGTGTTATTTTTTTGCTTAAAAGCAGCGTGGATTTAGACTGTATCAGGAAGGCAAAGCAGTAGCTAGAAGCACAAAATCACCTCAGGCGCTCCTAACATACAACAGAAGCGCGCCTTATTCAAGAATGGTTCAAGCCCATTCAGCTCTGTCACATTGATGCCACATTAAATTAGGGAAGGTCGGTGACATCATCACACTTGGCCGCACCACTTCTCGATTATGTAAACCACAACAACAGGTAACCTTTATTTATAGTCCTGAAGGTTCCCTTCATGAAATAAAAAAAGAAAAGGCTCCACCTATTACTATTATAAATTGTGTTTTCCTACGTGAAATTCTTGGTTTTTCTCTTTTCCTTACTACATTTCAGCCTCTCCTCTTCGCCATAAGACACCGAATCGGCTGTGTAGAGTGCCACCCGGCCTTTACGTGATTACACTCATACACAGCACCCCTCGCGACCGGGCTCGGTCCGAGGGTATATAATAAAGGAGCCAAGGTCGCACGTGACCTTACGGTTGAACTGTAACCTGTGTGCCGCTGTCTCTGTCATGACCGTGAGTAGGTTCCCCCCAAGCAGGATCCTACACTGGCGACGAGGGCGTGTATCCGGACCCTCGCCTGCGACCTCGCCCACGCCAGAGCTCAGCGCGCAGCCCGCCAGCCGGTGACAGGGCCGGAGAGAGAGCGTGAGGCAAGCGGAAAGCTGCTCACCTGAGGCGATCCCGCAGGACGATCTAAAGCGGGTCTCCCAGGATTGGGCAGCTGAAACCAGCACAGCGAGTCGGCAGTGAACTGCCTCAGCGATGGTAAAGCGAGGATGGCATCATGGCGGCAGTACTCCGCGTGCCACAC
The DNA here is from genome assembly GCA_963921515.1 of Calotriton arnoldi. Classification (NCBI taxonomy): domain Eukaryota; kingdom Metazoa; phylum Chordata; class Amphibia; order Caudata; family Salamandridae; genus Calotriton; species Calotriton arnoldi. The sequence goes on along the minus strand of CAWUFW010011363.1, from coordinate 233,640 downwards.
AGGAGGAGCTGTCAGCGCGAGACATGCGCGCGAAATAAAAAAAACAAAGAAAGTGAGTGATTAAAGCTGCCAGCGGAGCGCCCAATATCATGCGCACAAGACCCTCAGCGTAGGTCTAGTCAGCTGACTCAACCGGCAACGTGCCCCCCCCCCTGCAGCACACGCCCCAGTCAATGCAAAGCGCAAGCACGCTGCCTGGAGGCCGATTTGACAGGGGGTTGAGGAGACACACATTAGGGGTGAAAGACTGTATTGCGTTCACCCTGTCCACACAGCTGCGCAGGTTGGGCCAGACCACACATAGGAGGCACAGGTCGAGCTGCACGAGTGAAGGAGAGGGACAGTGCGCAGAGAAAGAGAAAAAAAAAAATGGAAAAAAAAAAGGGACTCGTAATAACACAGGATCTGACACAACAGCGGGTGCAGGCATCAATAAAGAAGCATCATGGGGGACGAGCCAGCAGCACAGGCACCAGCACACACAGCTCCACATTCGCATGCATCAGTGACGCCGCTGCCACCTTTTAGCCAGCTGACAGACCCAGCCATAGCGGCACCACGATGGAAGCGCTGGGTGGGACGCCTAAATCACTACTTCACCGGAACCCGCAAAAACGATGGGAAAGTGAAGCGCTCGTTGCTCATGCATTTTGGAGGGGAGGAATTATACGACCTGTTTGAGACACTGCCCAATACCGGCGAGGCGGACTACTATGAAGCCGCGATTACAGCCCTAAACAGGTACTTCGACCCCCAGATGAACCCGGATTACGAGCGTTTCAAATTACGACAGGCACGACAAACTGAGGCAGAAACGGTGGGCATGTATTATGCCAGCCTCCGGAAACTTGCGGTCACGTGCACAGGAATAGACCACAATGACGAAATCAGAGCGCAGCTGATCACAGGATGCAAGTCCGTCGCACTGAGGCGCCTCATCTTGCGGCAGCCAGGGATCTCGCTGGATGAGATCTTAATACTGGCTCGATCCCATGAGTTGTCCGACAAGCGCGCCGAAGAAATGGAGGCTGTTCGGATACGGAACACGTCAGCAGCCGCTACGCCCAAGCAGGTGCAAGTGAAAGAGGAGGCCGTGGAGACCATCCAACGGCGTCCGTTGGAGAATCAAAGACGGGGCATGGGAAACAGGCCCAGCAGCAAGTGTGGGTACTGCGGATTCGAGCACAGAGAAAAAGACAGGTGCCCCGCGAGAGGACAGGTGTGTGTGAAATGTGGCAGGGCAAACCACTATGCCAGCGTCTGTCGCGGACGCAGAGGAAGGGCACGTGGCGGAGCAACTAGAGGGCGCCAGGGGAGTCTCCGGAACCTCACTCTGGAAGATCATGAGGAGTCTGACGCCACAGCCGGTACTACTAGCGCGGCGTACTATGAAGACGAAGATGACATATTCGTCGTTTCATTCGCTGGCCGATCTGGCAGGAAAGGCCGCCCACCCCCACTGTGTCACGTCAATGTCAACGGACACCCTGTACAGGCCCTCATCAACACCGGAGCGTCGGTGAACGTAATGGACTCTGAGCAATACGACCGGCTAAGGCCCAAACCACTTCTGGTTCCAAGCAAGGCTAGGATCTTCACGTATGGTGGCACCGAACCCATACCGCTGAGGGGAATGGTGGAGGTAGAAGTCTCGAGCGACTCCCACACAGTGACGACAACATTCCACGTCACAGAAGGGGAAAAGGGCACGCTGCTAAGCTGCCACACGGCGGAGGACCTAGAACTCGTGTTCTTCGCCAAGCAGGTACACGAACACCATGCCGAAGACATGCTGAGAGAATTCCCGCAGCTATTCACGGGTCTGGGCAAACTAAAAGACTACCAAGTCAAACTGCATATCGACCAAAGCGTCCAGCCGCGTGCCCTCCGACACCGGCGGATACCGATCCACCTCCGCCCGCTGGTGGAACAAGAACTACAGAGCCTCGAGAACATGGGAGTGATCGAGAAAGTGTTGGGACCCACTCCCTGGGTATCCCCGCTGGTGGTGGCGCCAAAACCAAAACAACCCTGCGCCATTCGCCTATGCGTAGACATGAGGCTCCCCAACCTGGCTATCTGCAGGGAGCGACACGTGACCCCGACGATGGACGACATCGTGGCGGATTTGAACGGAGCCCAATGGTTTTCAAAACTTGACCTGAACTCCGGGTATCATCAACTAGAGTTGGCTCCCGAAAGCAGGTATATAACCACATTTTCCACACACGTGGGTCTGAGAAGATACACACGGCTCAGCTTTGGGGTGTCGTCCGCAGCTGAAGTATTTCAAAATGCAGTCCAAGAAACCCTATCTGGCCTGGTCGGAGCCATCAATCTCAGTGACGATATCCTGATTTACTCTCAGAGCCTCGAAGAACATCACACTCGGCTGAGAGCCACACTGCAAAGGTTAGCGGACTGTGGCCTTACCCTGCACCGGAAGAATTGTGCTTTCTACCAAGGATCCATAGACTTTTTCGGCTATGTCTTCTCCAGAGAAGGGCTTCGAGTGGATCCCAGGAAGGCGGCAGCGATCAGAAACGCACCCGTGCCTCAAAACCCGACTGCCATAAGGAGCGTCCTAGGGATGGCAACTTTCTGTGGCCGCTTCCTACCAAACCTTGCCACAATCTCCGAACCTTTGAGGCAGCTAACAAAAACAGGGACACCATGGGTCTGGACCCCTCGAGAAGAGGCAGCGTTTCAAGGCATCAAAAAGGCCCTGCTTGACCAAACGACTATGGCTTATTTCCACCCCAAACGAAACACAGAAGTGGTTGTTGACGCGAGCCCAGTGGGGCTAGGCGCAGTACTGTTACAGGAAGACCGACAAGGGTTATACGCACCAGTAGCATATGCCAGCCGCGCACTCTCGCCAACAGAAACAAGGTATGCACAGATAGAGCGCGAAGCCCTAGCCGTCCGCTGGGCATGCCAGCATTTTCATCTTTACCTGTGTGGCCACTCCTTCAAGGTCATAACGGACCACAAACCCCTCGTACCCCTGTTCAGTGGGTCCAACAGGCTGGCACCTCCGAGGATCGAGCGGTGGGCAGTGCAGTTACAGGCATACTCCTTCCAACTACTGTATCGCCCTGGGGCGGACAACCCCGCTGACTTCCTGTCGAGGCATCCACTGCAGGTGGAGGCTGGGCAGGCCCAGGATGACAGCCCAAGCACGGAAGCCTTCGTGCAAATGATTGAAGACAGTGCCTGTCCACTGGCCATCACCAAAGAAGAAATGAGCAGTGCTACAGAGTCAGACTCCACCCTCCAACGAGTCAAAGAAGCCCTGACGACAGGAAGATGGCACCGATTCCTGGACGGGGTGGCAGGACTCACCGAGGAAGAGCAGAACGCCAGGAGACAGATATGGAGGGTGAAGCATGAGCTTAGCATCGGAGGATCCGGGTTGGTACTCAGAGGCCAGAGGAGCGTGGTCCCAAGGGAGCTGCACCGCCGGCTGGTAACCCTAGCGCACCAAGGGCACCAAGGTGTAGCAAAGACAAAGGCCAGGCTCCGAACCAAAGTGTGGTTCCCGGGGATGGACACTATGGTCGATGAAGAGGTAAGGACCTATCACCCCTGCACCATCACGGGAGCGGACCCTGCTCCTGCACCGGTCATCACGGAAGGGCCCAGTGACACGCCATGGACCAAGGTAAACATTGATTTTGGCAGTTTCCCGGACGGACGTCACACCCTCGTAGTCATTGACTCATGCACCAAGTTTCCTGTGGTCGAGATCGTGCCATCCACCGTGTTTACGCACGTGCAGCCAGCACTCGAGAAGACCTTCGCAATGTTTGGTCTGCCGGAGGAAATGAAGTCCGACAACGGACCGCCCTTCCAGGGTCAGGAGTTTCAAGATTTTCTACAGAAACGGGCCATCCGACATCGATGGATCACACCGCAGTGGCCTCAAGCCAACGGCGAGGTCGAGCGGTTCATGCGGACTTTGAACAGAGCACTACGCATAGGGGTGGACCGGCATCAAGACCTGGAGATTTGTCTCCACCAATTCCTATTCGCCTACCGGCAGACGCCTCATTCAACGACGGGGTGTGCCCCAGCAGCCCTCCTTCTAAAGCGGCCACCCAGGGATATCATCCCCGAAGACCCCAACTGGACACCGCCAGGTTTCGACCCGGAACGAGCTCAACAGAAGCGCCAACAGACCAACGACAAAGCCACCCTCAGCCGCGGAGCCAAGTTACCCTCTATCCGAGTCTGAGCACGAGTGGTTCTAAAGGATCGTCACCCTGGCTGGAAGTTTCGCACGCCCTACGAACCTGGGGAGTGGGTCGTCGTCCAGATCAACGGAACCATGGTCACCGCGCAGCGCGGAGGGCACACTGTGGTGAGGAACATCTTGTGTTTCAAGGAGATCTCCGACAGCCCACAGCCGGACCAGGCGGCACCCGGGGCAGAAGAAGATCTGCCTGACTTCTCTGCAGCAACTGTCCCCAATGGCCGAGAGAGTCCAGCGCCGGTACCCGGCCAGGGGTTAGAGGATGACCACAGGGCAGACCAGTCCAGTCCAGCAGGGGGTACTGAGGCAGGAGGTCGTCGAAGCAGCGCTCCCTCGAGCTCCGAGGAAATGCCATCTCGTGGTCAACGATACCAGCTGAGGCCTAACCCCGCACCCAGCCAGAAGCTGAGGGACTATGCGTGCCAAGTGGCGATGCCGGCAGGAGAACGCCGGGTGGACCGGCAAGAGACTTTGTGAGCATGTGGCACCTCCACTGCAAGCTATCTCTTCTCACTTTTGTCTTTTCTCTTCTCTTTATCTCCACTCTCTTTCACCGTTAACTGATAGATTAGCTATGGCTAAAGGAAAGGAGGGATGTAGAGTGCCACCCGGCCTTTACGTGATTACACTCACGCACAGCAAGCCTCGCGACCGGGCTCGGTCCGAGGGTATATAATAAAGGAGCCAAGGTCGCACGTGACCTTACGGTTGAACTGTAACCTGTGTGCCGGTGTCTCTGTCATGACCGTGAGTAGGTTCCCCCCCCAGCAGGATCCTACAGGCTGTATCACCAGAATTCACCAAGTGCTGTAAGGAAAGGGTTAACCTGCCAAGGATAGGGCATTTTTTTTTTCTTCACTTCAGCCCCTCCTCTTCGTCATGAGTCACCAACTCGCCCCAAACATCAGAATGCATCAAGTATTAAGGGTTAAACTGCCGGGTAAAGGGTGTTTCTTCACAGCTTGTGACAGCAATAAAGACCGGAGCCTCTGTGACGCACGGCAGTAACATGATATTGGCTTCGCCTCTTCACTGCAGACCACGGACCTTCCCGCCGCAATGGGCCTCACTCAGGAGCTTGAGGAGAGAGGAAGCATGTCGTCGAGGAGGCGCCATTCCTAAGCTTGGCCGTTGCCGCAAAGCTCCTTTGACCACCGAGGCTCAGGAAAACAGGTCAGCGGTACAATAATGGCTGCTCAAGGTGTCCGCGCCGCCGTCCGGGGCTCCCCTCAGCACAGAGCTCGGGAGTCAAGCGGCCATCTTCTTGCATGGCCAGATTCTGTTACTTTTAAACAACTTTCCAGCTCAAAACCAGTTTTGCACTGGAAAGTAAATCCCAAAGATCAACACTTTGAGCTGGTTTGCGTCACTTTTAGTGAATTTACACCATGCAAACGTTTCAATAAATTTGGCCCAACATTGTGAATAACTGGGTCACTGCCATCTCATTATGAATAACATTGTGAATGACCGATGCACTCCCGTCTATCTCATTGAAGCCAACATTGTGAATGGCCAGTGTGCTGTCATCTCAAAAGTACAGACTAGAAAAATACATTTGCTTAATTGAAAATGATGAAAAGTTACAGAAAGATTATTGCATTGGCAATGGGCAGATTTGCACCAACGTTTCCATATTACAAAGATAAAATTGGTGCCTTTATAATTTTGCAATTACATTTTCTCTGCCTGAGAAGGGCCAAAAAAATTATTTATTCAGACTGACCAGTGAAAAATGTACATGTTGCGCCATTCTGGCTGACCAAATACCCGCAAATGTTGGTACATTGCACAGGCACTAGGGCATTCTACATGGCCATTTAAATGTGTTAAAAAGGGGGTTCGTGGCCAGATGTGGTAATAACGATAATGTGTAGCATTTTCCCTTGATTTGAGATTTAAGTGCCAAGTGGTAAAAATGATAAATATCGTTCAGTGAGGTTATTGCCGCGCATTTTACCACATTTTTATTGGCACAAATAATGTCAATTGTTCGCTAGTTGTAACTTTAAAAAGTATGTATTTTTGATGTAGTCTTACTACCTCGCCCACACGGCAAAACTGCATTATCCAAAGTAGAATTTCGACTTTCAATTACGTGTTGATATGAAAAATGTGCGTAAATCAAAATACTGCATGTATTTTCACTTACCAGTCTTAAGAATTGGACCTACAGGAGATTGTATTTAATCTGTAACTGTAGATTGCCAGAGTTAAGTCCCAAACACATATACATTTCTGTGTGAAATATGGAGTCAATGGCCAGACATGATGAAAACCTTATGCTGTAGCATTCCCCTGGATGCAAGTTCTATGTCGTAAAAAGATGGTTATCGTGCAGTAATTTTTACCACACATTCTGCAGCATATTTTTCATCCCCTTCAATGTTAGTAGTTACTATGACAAAATCATTTGTGTTGTGTCTTACTGGACCACTGCCCCTACAAAACTGCGCCACCCTGCAGAAATATGTGTATGTGGTAATCACTTATTTACATATTTTTAACATTTAGGGGCCGATTCCGATCTCGGCCGGTAGGGCTCCGAATCGGATTCGGCTTTACCGGATCCGATTCGGAGCCCTGTTTCCCGACCGAACCGTACGCGGGTCCGGCCGAGCGAGTACGATGCGAAATCGCCGACCGACTCGTCCGGGCGTCCCGACCGCTCCGACCGACTCGCTCCCGGCTCGAACCGCTCCGACCGACTCGCTCGGACTCGACTCGCACCGCGCAATGGAGACGTTTCCCGGCCGGGTAAGTACGATGCGCGCCGCGAGCAGTCCGACCGAGCCGCGCACTCCGGCTCGTAAGAGCTGTCGGAGCCGTACTTTGGGGGTCCGTGTCGGACCCCCTGTACGCGTAGCCGCGCGAGTCGCACACAGGGGGGACCCATGGGTCCCCCCTACCTGTGCGTGTACGGCGCGAATCGCTTCGCCGCGTACCCGCTGTAGGGGGCGCCCTTGTCCGACTCGCACCCATTGAGTCAATGGGAGCCCGCGTACGCGTTGTACGACCGGCTCCCATTGACTTCAATGGGAGTCCGACCGACTCGAGTCCGATAACATACGGACGCATCGTACTCGTTCGGTCGGACTGCACGGGTCCGATTCGGTCGGAAATCTCTCCGGGTCCGGCTCGGTCGGAGAAATTTCCGGCCCGAATCGGAATCGACCCCTAAATGTGATTCGAGGTGTAACCTAAATGAGCCTGTATTTATTCTGGAACTGTTTGGTGCAAAATTGCACTAGTGGAATATATATTCCTGGTGCACTGTCCTACCACCAAGGTCCACGAATTCTCCAGCAAATTTATCGGCAGTGTGCACTGCCATGGAAACTGCTCAATGTATTGCAACAAAATATGGTTGGTTTCCAGCTTAAACAGCTCTAAAGCTGTGCACATTCACTCTGTGGCTCGCTCACTAACACATGAAGCAAAGTAACAGGGTAGGGTGTAAGGTTAACTTCCTTTCAAATGCGGGATTTTTATCTTGTAGGTGTGTCTTGTAAACATAGAATTTTCAATAGCTCCAATTGTTATGCTTGGCAAAATTACATATTTTTCTATTGCTGTATGCCTATGAGAATGATTGTTTTATTCTTATTAACAAAGATGTTTGTGTATTTAAAAAAATTGTATAGTGCTCTCATGCCTACTGTTCTGGACAACTGTATAAATAAATAGGTTGTGGTCTGAATTAGACTTTGGTGGACAGGGTACTTCCTCGCAAACTTGAAGGAGTAACCTGCCTGTCAAATCTTCTGTCCTCATTTAGAGGCAGTTGGATCTTAAGTATTCTGTTGACGGAGCCCCCGTTGGCTCCGTCAACAGAATACTTCCTCTGACTGCCCAACGGATTAGGGGCCGCGCTACTTAGGGCGGACAGTGTAATGTTATTTTTCCCTCTCCATCACCTAAAACCAAGGGAGAAAAATTCCGAGGGTGGGGAGACATTAGGTTCTTTTTTCGGAAATAAACTCCCACTTTGGGAGTTTGTTTCTTAAATACAAAAAAGTCAAACATTTTGTGGGCAGCCATCAAAACCGATATTGGCTGTCCACGAAACCTATTGGACAGTGAAAGGAATTGCTGGGAGGGCAGTTCCCTTAAATGTACAGAGATGACCACTGCACTTGCAGAATCCAGAACAAGTGTTACATGATCTACAGGATTCATACTTTTCAAATGCTGGTTCTGTGGGAGTACATAAAGTACCTCTAGTTCTTAATTGTAAATCAAAACTATCAGTACCTGATGTTACTTTTTGGCTATTGTGGATTATTTTCTGTGTTTTGTTGACATAGATTATAGCCTGCTAATATTTAAAGATGTGGTAGCAACCACATTGGTAGCGGAATCCTGGCAAAGGAGCATTCTACAGCCTATTTATAAGAGCGGCCCATCATATAACGCGGCCAACTATCGGCTAATAGCCCTAACTGATGTGGAGAGGAAAGTTTTTGCAACATGCCTACTTAAGGATCTGGAAGAGTGGGCCACATCATTAAACATAATACCAATTTTTCAATCTGGATTTCGAAGAGGACAGTCAACAATTACAAATTTTCTGTCCCTTACACTGCTAGCGTAAAGAGAACTACGCAAAATCCAAAAGCTATACAAAGTCGATTTAAAAAGGCGCTTTTGGCTCTCCTCCCCACCCTTTGCTCTGGTCAAAGTTGGCAGCATGGGGTGTGCCGCAAAAATTATTAGACATGAATAAACTGTTATACACAAACACATGGTCCAGGTGAAATTGGGGGACAGCAGTCGTACAACTCGTCACTTTGAAACCTTTAGCGGATTGAAACCAAGCTGTGTAATAGCACCATGTCTCTTTAATCTTTTCATGGCCAACCTACCTCGCCATTTGCAAAATGTTAATGCTCATTCTCCAAGTCTCTCAGGTTATAATATAAAATACTTACAGTAAGCTGATGACACCATATCGCTCAGTCATATACCAAAAGTCTTACAATGGGAATAGGACCATTTAACAACTATATTATAGCTAATGGTTTACAAATGAATACAAGCAAAACTAAAATTATGTTGATAGGTCAATTTAAACCCGCTATGCGAGAATGGAAACTAAATGGATCAGTGATTAAATCTGTAATGCCTTACAAGTATTTAGGAATCACATTTGATGATTGAGTGTCTTTTAAATATCATTTTACTAATTTAAAGGCCAAAGCCACATTACCCTCTTTTGCTTTTAGAACATTGTGAGATAAGCTTTCATGTCCTAGTCATGAGCACTTAGTAAAAATTATGAAGGCAAAGCTGATCCTCTCCTTGGCATATGGGTCAGTAATTTTTTCGAGGCAAAGACTCCAAACCTTTGGACAATCCACAAATTAAAGTATTTAAGTCCAGTTTTAAGATTCGAAACATATTGGCCATGTTAATGTCCGACTGGAGTTTGGCCTGACTAGCCAAATCCTAGTGAGACATTCAGCGTTTTTAAAATGTTTATATTCCTTGTTTTTATCTGACCCTGGCACTCTTGCATATTTGTATTGGCAAGAACTTATAAAATATGACAATGCAAGCATTTGGAGAACCTGCTTATCTGAGAGCTTACATACTTTTAACTTCCAGCCTTTTGGTCATTGGGATATAAACAAAACTTCTTTCAAGCACTTATAAAATCGATCAACAAATGTTGTATCTTTATTGCTGGGTAAAGAGGCCTTAACAGTAAAAAAGCATGCCTGGTCGGTCATCAATATGTTTAATAAAATAGAGCCTCAACCATATTTATTGTCTCATTACAACCTTTCATAAGGAATCAATTTCTCAGGTTAAAATCTGGTAGATACCCAACAAAGGATGGCATTCCAACATGGATACAACAATGGTCAGCAAACAGTTGTAGACTCTGTGGTTTCCCTAATGAAACTTTATTACATATTGTGTGCATCTCCCCCGCCTATTTCAAGAGTGGCAAGCTTTGTTGAAACCAGTTTTTATCGACCACGGGGTGAGAACATGCTGTCAACGTATTATACTTTGCCTCTACGGGACATCAATATGTCTAATCAGTCAATTTGTTAAGTTCATTCTTACACTAGATAATATGCTGAATTCTGACTCAAAATTCTCATAGACTGATGTGGAGTGCAGTAATGACATGTATGCACGGAGGCACTTTATTGATCATCCAATTGTTCATTGAATTACAGTGTTTATAGTTTTATCTGACTCATGAAATGTTGTTTTAATGATGTGTATACATATTATTAATGTCCCAGTATGGTATGTTACCTCCAAAGCATCATAGTATTTGTAGCATAATAGTTTTGAGTTTTATGGAACTTTTAATGGTTTTATTTAATTAATGTATTCCTTCTTAATATATTTAATTAATTAATGTGCATATGGTTTTATACTTCCTTTCCATTGTAATGATTTTCATTATTCAGACAATAAAGATAAATAATAATATAGCCTGCTAAGGACATTGTTAAGGAAATGCTAGAGTTCAATCTTCAGTACTCTCTTCAAATGTGTATTTTCAGTGAGTTTCTCAAAATCCTCCCTGGTCATTTTAAGGAATCATGTTGTGCGACTCATTTGGATTCTCAATTTGAAAAGTTGTTCCCTCCCCCATGGAGTATCAACTATCACACAGACTATCAATCTGTTTGCAAAGATCAATGTCATGTGAGCATGGCCGTTCCAGAGGCTTATGGGACAAAAACATTGGGCATTCGGATGTTCTCTTATGGGAAGCACCAAAAGTGGTCTCTGCTGTTACCGGTAGCAGCATAATGGGATCAGTTGCTGGACAATCAACCCAAACCTGATCCTACCAACTTTGTGATAGCTGTCTTATGATCCCAGCTTCTTCTGGTGGGGTACAACTTCTGTGCTTGCAGAATATGATTACAGCAGATTCATTAGAGTTCAGTTGGGGGATCACATTGGGCATTTTTCTGTTAGTTTTCTGTGAGAGTGGATACAATACATTCTTTTGCATGAACCTTTTGGCGTTCATACCGGTCTTCTTGATGAAAAATGGACCAGTATCAAACCACCCTTCCCATTCAGTTACTGATGCCTGATGATATATTTTTGGGGAATAGCAGGTAGAAATCGGTGTTTTTACACTGATTCCCATTCTATTTTCTTCCCTAGAGTTTTCCGCAGACCCACCGTTATTCTGAAGATGTTATAATTTCAATGAGTCCAGTAACTCACATCACCGACCCCATAAGGATTATGACAGGACTCATAACGAGGCCCTAAAAGCCTTCCAGTGTTCAGGTTCAGGATGATTAGGGTCAACATGGCAAAACCACAGCCCTCCTTCATCCTTGAAAGCAGTTGGGTCCTCTCCACAGATCTTCTGGTCCTTGACAACAGCTTCTAACCATAAGGGCGCCCAGCTGCTGTTAGTATAACAACACACCAGGCATCAATGAGTGAGCAGATAACCTCCTGGAGGTTGGAAGGGTGGGTGTTTGATTGGAAAAGGAAGTTCCAATATACATTTACTTAGACCCCTCTGATTCCGAGAGTGCTGCAGAACATTAATGACATCCCTCGATGCAGTGTCATTCTAATGGCTACTGCACAGCTTAGCTGTGTCTGGTTCTTGGACATCCTGCATCTTTTTCAGAGGGAACACATCTTCTGCCTTCCCCAAAGCAGTGATCGTCTTGTCCGCAATAGAACGAAGATCTGCTTCTCCTCCAGGGAATCTTCATTATTAGACCTAAACACTAAATTGTACTGCCCATGCATGGGATCCTGGTGCACATTTTTTACATACTCCATACAAATGATGGAGAAGGGGCGCATATAGGTCCAGCATACAGGCCAAAATAAATACAATGAAGCTCCGAAGGAGTATGCAATTCCCTACAGGAACTGCATACTCCTTCGGTGCTACATTGCACTTTTTACATGACATATCTCTTCATGCCTGTGCTGTTCTTACTGAAGACCATGCAGCCTTATCATCTCTCTATCCTTCAAAGTTCTTCTTGATATCTTCTTACAGAAGTCACAAGAATCTGAACAATGAGAAGAAGGTAGGCAGACAATACCGACAGCATGAGGGTATGTTTCGGCATTTTTTTCTCCCACATTTAGGATACTTCACAAAATGAGATGGCATATTGTGAAGTAATAAATATTGTTTCTGTTAGAAAACAGAAAAGATGTCCTGTCCATCCCTAATGATGTCAAGAGAAGTTCTTTTTGTAATGTCTGTAAGGGTTTTCAGAGTAAAAACACCTCTAAAGGTTTGAGCTCAGTGCTCCTGGATTCTGACAGCAAGAGCTGGAAAAAAAACAGCCTCAGCTGCCAGATACAGGGCATGACAGGATACTGGTGAAATGCTGTACCTCAATATCCCCAGCCATTCAGGCTTCATTTTATTAGGTTACATTGTCCTTATTTTCATTAAACCTTCCTTTTATTGGTGTAACGCAAAATGATGGCCCCTCCCCCTGCAGAATGTGATGAGAGGGCCCCTGAGTCTCCCATATCTCACAGATATTCATTGGCTTTGGGCCTAAATGTTAATGCATATATTTAACTGTGAAAGGTTAATGCTTGTTACACTGCCTCAGACCAGGCATTGTTTTTAAAAGTATGTGTTTACTGTATCTTCCATATAAATTGTTTATTTGCTAGCCATTAGCTTTTATTGGCGTCAGGCAAAAATTCATATCGAAGTAAAAACACTTGGGGCCTCATTTACAAGAAAATGATGCAGTGCGGCACCGCAAGCCATTTAGCTGCGCAATGCTGTGTCATTTTCAAAGCACAGGGATGCATCGTATTAACAACAATATGATGCATCCCTGTGCATTCCCCAGCACGGGCACGCAATTGGCTGCCATGCGCCAGCGCAGGAACCCTTGCATCATGTTGCAAGGGTGCCTGCGCTGTGGGGATGATTGTTTTTGTGCAGGAAGGGACACCTTCCTGCACAAAAACAATAATTTATGGCATCTTCTTCTTTTTATGCATGCTGCAGACTGCAGCACGCATAGAAAAAGGAAAAAATTAGGTGCAATGAGGATATTTATCCTTGTTGCGCCTCCCTAACAGCACCTCTGGGGTGGCGTTAGAATCTGACGCATTCCCACGTTTACGATTCCTCATAAATCTGGGAATGCTTCAGATTTCATGGCTGTTGTGTGGAAACACCCACTTCAACACCTATGGATCGCCCCTTTCACTAAGGGTCTCATTTGGATGTCAGCAGACTTCCATGGTTTAAACACCATCCACCTTATTACAAAGAAGGCGGTCGGAGATTAAACCGGCCGGTCAATCCGACTGGCTTCCTACGGGCTCCTGGAGCCCGTTGGCCAGTCGGAAACCGATCATAATCCCTAACGGACGGCATTTCCGCCGCTGGGATTATGATGTCGGTTTCCGACAGGCTTTCCATGTCGGGCTTTCCGACATGGAAAGCCTGTCGGAAAGCAACTTTGGGGGCTCCTAGCAGGGCCCCCCTCCTACCGCGGCCTCCGGTTGTGTGGCCGGAGGGGCACCTATGGTGCCCCCTTGTAAATTCCTGCACCGCGTGGCAGGCACAATGAGGTGCCTGCCACATGGTGCAGGGATTTACAGTAACTCCCATTTCTCTATGGGAGCTTGTGCTGCGGCCGGTTTTCGACCGCCGCACAAGCTCCCATAGGGAAATGGGAGTTTGCGACCACACCATGTGCGATCGCATCGTAATTTCGGTTTCAGACTGCCGACCCAGGACGACAGGTCCACTATACATAATGGCAAGCCATTACATATCTAGATAGAACCCCTGAGGGTACTTTTTGGGTATAAAAGAACCACATCTTTGCTGGGTAACTAGAGGAGAAGCTTTCACGCTGACACTAGACGCTGAGGTTCCAGCCTGCAGAAGCTCCAGCACGCAGTCGTCTGACATCCCTTGCGGGGTGTCCAAGACGGGGTCCTTCATTCTCTCTCATCAGGTAATAGTGTTGGCTCTTTCCTAGGGGATTCTTGGCTTTACACCCACATACATGCTAGGTACACTAAGGTACACTTAGGTAGGGTTTGCATTTTAGGAGTACGCTTGATTACTGCCTTGTATCGATATGCCTGCATATATTTACTGTTTTAGAACCATGGTAGAATTCTACCTTTTATTTACTCTGTCGGTGCTTGTAATCTTATATATTTGTTTCTGTCTAATGATTGTCGCAGCAAACATGTTTTACACTAGAATGACGCTGGTTCAATAAATGCTTATTGAAATTGTCCCCATCGTTTATTCTGTGTATCTCTCTGAGTCCAAGTGAGCACGAGTGACTGAGCGAAAAGTACTGTAATGTTTCCACGATCCCTGAAGGATCAAGGGTTGTCGTGCTCGATAGTTGCCAGAAACTATTCGCTCCTTGGTAAGGTTAGAGGGCTTATAGTAGCACTGTGAGCTAGCAGGTCTAAAGGCTAACATATCCTTTGGGGGTGTCTGGAATCAGTCTGGACACCAATCCCTTAGTTTATGTTGTCTAAACGCGCAGAATCTATGCATTATTAGGAACTACACGACATTGCGCTGCCAATGTTGGTTTGGTTCTTATTTAACGGTCAAATCTGAGTAGTTCAGTCATGCTTTCTCAGAGACCCCTACTCACATTTACCCATAAACGTCTGGAGTGGGAAGGGAAAAATCCGCCGCAGCTGAGTAGGTATATCCTATGTATTGGATGTAGTTGTGTTCAAGCTTGAAGGATTATAGTTTCCTACATTGTGCATAAACCTTCTCTCGTTTCGTAAATACTCCCTCTCATTATGTCTCAGACGGGAGATGCTGGTATGAGTGGTACTAGTGGTACTAGTGGTGCTAGTGCAGAGGAAGCTGAGCAGGAAGGTGCTCACAATATTTCAGAAACTTGCAGACATGCACTTACTATGAAATTATTACACTATGGAGTCACATTATTGGGTGGGACTGTAACCTTCTTGATTGAGGCACACTAGGCATTCAGAACAGAGGTATTCTATTCTTGGGTTAAATTCCCACCTGCAGATGTACGCACACATACGTTTCATACTTACACTTCAGATAAACTACCAGAAGAATACATTCCATACGAGGACATAGAAGTCCTGTTAACTTACCAAGGTCATATTCATTGGTTTAAAAGGCGCCCTCCCCCATACCACAGATAAAGTGAGACTCGGTCCGCTCAGCAGAGATGGAGCGACTTGGCCAATCCTAGCTGCTTACACACCACATCCAGAGATTGATACATTGCCAGCAGCAGACTTTCGTCCTCTTCACAGAGAAATAATAAAATTATACAGAAAACTTACACAGTTCGTAATGCGAACACTTACAATTCAACCTTCAAGGGTCACTCAAGCTGGTCAATCACAAGGAACAGCAACAAATATCACCCGACAAATGCTGAACGCGATTATGGGAAGAATGCCGACTAGACATGAGCAAATGCCATTCTGAATAGCACAGAAAATAGCCCAGCTTGAGGCAGTATTTCCACATACAGGCCCACAAGAAAAACACAGAATACTGACTATTTGCTTGTCAATGGGAATAGCTCCCCCGATAGAGGATTGTACCACTTGGGGTACAGTTTTCGCTGTTGTTTACACCAGAACTCATGGTACCCCCTCAATAGCAGTCATACCAGAAGTATTGAAACAAATAAAGAATGAGTACGGGGCAGAACCTGCCCTGGATTTCGGGATGAAATTGATAGGCAGGTTTGCCCAGGTATCGACAATTATGTTAGCTAACATAAAAAGGGAGGCAGCAGCGGTGGCTATATGCCAACACTTGAGGGAATGCACTCCTGCACAACAGGAGCGAGAACTACCTAAGATTATCGAAGATACCTATGCTTCGCTGGGTAGAGATAACTTTGGAGCTAGACGTGTGAAACTACAATTGACGAGTAATCCGGAGAAGGACAACTCAAAGCAAGCACCGGATTCTTCTAAAAAGAAATGGGACAACAAACAATCAAAAAATAATAAGCAGAATGCATCACAATCGCGGGGTGGGTCTCCTCAACAGGAGCCCTATGATAGTAAATATAATCTTAGGAACCGTGACATTATTAAAAAACCTGACAGGTGTCAGTATACTGATACACGTTCCTCACGTTCCTTTTAGGGTTCATCAAAAAACTCGGAGAGGGAAGGATGGTCAGAACGCAGATGAGAAGAGCGAGCCAAGCCAAGAGAGACACATCGCACTTCAGACTACATTATCAAACAAGAGGATGAACCCAAAAGCAAACCTCAATTTAAAAAGAAGAAGGTAACCGGACTTAAAATACGAAATGCCCAGGCTACTGAGGACTCTACTATTGAATGGGGAATGGGCTCTGATGATGCTGGACAGTGCAGCAGAAGTAACAATAGCTCGCCAGAACCTGATGGAATTTCTGGTGACAGCAGCGTTGAATGAGCATATGACAGTGGAAACACCTGATACTAGGGTAAGTGTCCCACATCAGTTATATGAGATAACATTTCAAATGGAGGGGGACATAACCAGAAAAGTGAAGGGTCTCTTTTGGGAGAACCTGACTTTTGGATACGATATCCTTTTGGCTGAAAAAGATTGGCTGCCTGAGCTCGTCATGGATTGCCCAAAGGGGGAAGAGGTAATTTTACTGTCTTTCTCCGACCTTGTTCTAGAATCACTAAAACATACATACGCGCAGGAGTGGGCGTTAGCACTAGCTCCCGCACTTTACCGCAATCATGTAGGGTGGGATGCTGAGTTATCTCACCATGTAATCCCAGTTAAAACTACTCCTAAACCAGAGGCAGTACCCAATAAAACATGACGCAAAGAAACAGGTCAGGGAGATCTTAGATCAACTTGAATACCAAGGTGTGATTGAGAACTGCACCTCCCCTATGAATAATCCTTTGTTTCCCGTAATGAAACCAGACAATTCATACCGTCTAGTTTTAGACTACAGACATTTGAACAAATGCACAAAAACATTTGCAGTACAAAATGCACACAGTATTGCATTAATGAATAACATTGTGCGGAAGAAATACAAAACAACATTAGATATATCAAATGGATTCTTCTGCCAAAATATAGCACCTGAAAGCAGACATTTGAAAGCATTTTCAGTGCTCGGCTCTCAGCGCCAATTCTGTAGACTGACCCAAGGGTATAAGAATAGCCCTGGGTTGTTGTCAGCAGGAGTAACAGAGTTACTTCAAAATTCTGATGAGGAGGCATTGTCCTATGTAGATGATATTTATCTGACAGACGATGAACTATTGGATCACTTGCACAGAGTTAACAGCATCATTTTAGGGTTCGCCACTGTGGGCTAAAAATGTAACTTTAAAAAATCAAAAATTGCCCACCTCAATGTCCTATTTTTAGGATATGAACTAGCAAGTGAAGGGAAAAGTCTGCCAGCTAATTTTTGAGAAAAATGTGCGCTGCTCCAATCTCCAAAGTCTCTGAAAGGATTACAATCCATTTTAGGATTCTTAAATTTTGGCAGAACATATATTTTGGATTACGCAGAAAAAGTAAAACCTTTCTACGACCTAATTAGACCTGATTTTTCAGTTCGACATTGGACACGGGAACACACAGAAATTCTCCATACCATAAAAGCTGACATGATAGCTTCTAAACACTTACACACTCGTGTAAACACCACAAATTTCGTGATCCATGTAGTCGCGGGTCAATCAGGGTACACTTACCTAATCTTCAATGAAGGCGAAACTGTACCCATTGCATACAAATCACATTTGTATACAAACACTAAGATGCGCTTTGCATCCATTGAAAAAATTCTGATGGCAGTACAGACTGCTGTGGTAAGGGAAAGAGCACTAGCACCGGGGAAACGAATAATTGTTGTGATTCCGGTACCAACCTTAGAGGCTGTTACCAAAGCAAGAGTTCCAAACGTAAAAGCATTACATCCGCAATGGATACAATGGGCTTATTCTCTCACTGCAACAGATGTAGACTACTGCAGTACGAACAAGAATATCCACTCCTGAATAAAATAATGCCTCTAGATCAGTATGAGTACATAATTTACACTGACGGATCTGCCCAGCCTGTCGTATGAAGTAAACAGCAATATAGCCCAGCATGTGCGATTGTGAAGGGACGTATGCGGACGGCAAGTTCCGTCCTAGCAATACAGAGACGCAGTCTCTAGGAGATTTCAGGGCACAGCTGGCAAAACTAAAAGTCCTGATACTGGTACTAAAAAATACGGATCGGGAATACCCCACATTCATTGTGTGCGATTCATTTTACTGTGTCCAGTCATACAATGAATATCTTCATTATTGGGGACAGAATGGGTTTAGAGATTCCAAAGGTTGCACAATAAAGCCCAAATTGCTGTGGGAACAAGTGGCAGAGCTGAAAAAAGGCTTGCCACGGACTCGTGTAATTCACACATTGAGTCATCAGCATGTTGGCGTGCACATTGAAGGGAATTCACTGGCTGATGAAGCCGCCAAGGCGACAGTGCGACCTTCTGCTGTTGCTGCAATCACTCTTTCTAGCACGAGTATAGACGAACAGATAATGATAGCACTGAACTCTACGCACAGCAACAGCTCAGCCTTGGCAAAAGGTTTTCCACTCAAGTACTCCTACAAGTTAGATGCGCAAAATATTCTGTATGCTCAAATTCCAGGAGTGCAGGATAGAGTAATACCAAACATGGATTACAGATTAGGCTTAATTCTAGCTGCACACGAGGGTCTGGGTTCAGCACACGCAGGCATCGCTGCAACTATCTCATTACTAAAGCAGTGTTATTGGTGGCCAGGTCTCCGTAGACCAAGGGTTTTGTCCTTAAGTGCGACATCTGTCAGTAGATGAAATGTTCCACTATAGCACGTCCACCACAAACACCACTACTGATATCAGACAGACCTCTCACATGTGTCTATTTGGATCAATGCGGCCCCCTACAATCTGATGGGGCTTACAGGTACATCCTGGTGGCAGTAGATTCATGCTCTAGATTCCTGTGGGTTTGTTCCCAGCGATTGGCTGACACTCAAACTGTTATAAAGGATTTGCAAGTCTTTATAGGGATATACGCAATTGGCACATTACATTCTGACCATGGCCCTGCGTTTAGCTCACAGGCTTACAAAGAAGCCATGGGAAGTTTGGGTGTTGCATTGCGGTACTCCTCTCCATATAATCCTGAGGGAAATTCGATTGTGGAGATGAAAAACCGGGACTTAAAGCAATCCTTAACAGCAAGGGTATTAGGCTTGGGTGGCAGTTGGGTCAATCACCTATATGGGGTCCAGAGGCACTTAACAACATGCCAAGAAGTTCCCTGGGGGGCCGTACTCCATTCAAAGTCCTGTTCGGGATTAGAATGTGGGTACCTGACCTCGACTGTGGCAGCACAGTGGCGGATGAAAAACCATTTGACATCGAAGAATCGTTTGACTGTTTTACAGGAACTCAATGATTTCCAAGCATTACAAAGCACATCCAAGTAAAACACACCGCCACTGGGGAAGTGAAAGCTGGTTCGGCAAGACCTGCCTGGGTCCCGAAGTTTGGGGACCTGGTCAGAGAGAAGATTGTAGACAAAAAATAATTTGGCCCATCTTACAGAGAGACTGTACCTGTCTTGGCTGTCGAAGGAACGAGAACAGTACTTCTTCCGCCTCTTGCCGGCAAGAAAGAGAAAAAATTTGTCTCAATTGATCTGATCAAAACACACTATGTGACCGATACTGAATAGTAGGCCGTGTGGGCTCCTGGGTATCACCAGATCTCCTCTCGCTACCATACAGGACGTTCAGACAGAAAGACTAATAACGTTTGAAGATCCTAGCACACGAAGTGAAGGATTACCAACAATGGAATGGAACTCTTACCTGTTGAAATTGAACAACAACAAAGTACAAATGAAACACAAATCTCAATTCAGCCTAATACCGACATTTATGTGAATATGTCTCGACAGGAGACATCTGCCAGTTCTACAAAACCTGCTGAGCTACCAAAGATAGATCGAACAGCGTCTGGCTACTTCATCGATTTTGATACTTTCTCATTGGATCCAAGTGAACCCGAGTTACCGCCACCGCCTGTTTCCCATAAACAACAAATTTGTGACTTCTACCTTTGGCTGAAAAAGACTTACCTTGTTTCTCCCTCGCTACAGCTGTGGATTGCTATGGGACTTTGAAACTGTAAATACTATGCTGTCTGATTTAGAACAATCTGCTGCATTTTCTAGTGATGAATTGTTTGATGATACATCTAATTTTGACACCAGGTTTTGTTACCAACACTATGGTCATCATTTCTTGCCCAAAGCAAGTATCCCACGTAAAGTTTTCTCTTCCCATCAATGGGAACATTGACCAACACCACCTAAAGGTAGTTCAGCTACGTTTGCACAAAAGTTTGCTTATTTTTCTGGGTTAAGACATCAGACCCGACCACTTTTTATTAAAAGGTGGCACCTACAACTACAAAGAAAAATATTCTCATTAACACGAAACAGATATACTCTGCTTCCTTTCTTTCCCAGCTGTCTGTACAGGGTTTCGACTTCTGGAAGGATAATATAGACACAAAATCTGTCTGGAGGACTAAAGATTGGCAGGTTCAGGGAACTGAGGCTTATTTAGAGCTTGCCTCATACCACATTAGATCATATTCCTGAACGAGACAGTGCAACAGACTTCCTGTCTTGTACTAGCCAAGATCAAGGACTTGAACACACCACAGATTCCCTCACTTACACGCTTTGAGGGATGGCACAAGTATACACAACATAGTGAGGATACATTAGATGACATTCCACATGATGGTTTGTATAATTCATCTGACCCCACTTGGAAGGGATGGCTGGTCAGGCCTATCAACACGAATAGGTGTCAGTCAAGATTCAGGGGTACCACCGAAGGGTTTAGTATCTATAGGCCTGACCAGCGCTATGTACAAACAGAACACTTGGGGTGGTGACATCTTACAGCGTTGGGAAGTTATGCCTAGAGTGGCTAAGAACCTCAACACTGTCCCAGGTGAAACAACCCTTGTCCTTACTGTCAGATGACATGGATCTCAGGGATTTGTTGTTAGGTCTCCAGAAGCCACGTCAGAACCACTTCTTATATGCTAGTTACAATGAGGTTTGGAAAATCTCTAAAGAGGAAGCTGCTGAGAGACTACGTGAAATTGATAGGGTTAACCTAGAAAAGGTTTTGGCAGTGGTCGACAATGGTCTGACCACATTATCATCCAAGATTTATTCACTGGACAACATTGTGTCTTCTGCAATAGATATAATGGAACAGGATTTGTCTATATTACAACATGGACAGTTGCAATTGTGATTCATTCTATTATTGAGCTGGACGCTACACTCATTGCTTTCTGGTCACACGACCTGGCGGTATATCAACAGTACGACTCTGTTTTCTGCATATAATCTAACAGAAAGACAGACAACAATGGCATGAAGAGATGCAAAGTATACAATGCTGCACATTGAAAAATTGGACCAATTACCTTTTATCGTGGCTGAGTCACCTTCCACAGAATGGTTAATCCATGGCCATATTACACTGCCGGTCACGACATTCTATTTTCAGTACTGTCTACAGTATCACCAACTAGGCAGGTATGAAGTGTTGGGACAGGGATACATACATGAATCTTGGGATTTACCATACAGATTTAGATGCAGGAATGGGGCCACTGAAGTTTATCTCAGCGGTTCAGACTGTGAGAGTTCTTTAAGTGGGTTCTAATTTGTCAGGATATTCTGCTTCACGGAGCTTGTAATTAACCCTGGGCGAAGTACTACGCTACGCTCGCGTAGTTTGCGAAGTTTGCGCTACTTCGCACTACGCGAATTGCACGTAGCACAGTGCAAACACGCGTAGCGTAGCGGTCATTTTTTGCTTGCTCGCGGTCCTCAACGTCAAGTTGGCGACCGCGAGCAAGCAAAATGACATCCCGGCGAGACTTTTTCCTCGTTCGCGAGATTCTCAACGCGGGGAGGTCAGGTTTCTCATTGCGAGTGGTCGCATATGCTCGCGACCGCTCGCGATGAGAAACTACCAGTCCGCGTTGAGAAAGCTGCTGCTCGAGTAGAAATCTACTCGAGCGGCAGAAAACGACCGCTTGCACTGTGCAAGATGCGGTTTGTACTGATTGCACAGTGCGGACAAGCATCCGGCACTGTGCAATCAGTGCGAACAGCATTTTGCACTACGCAGTTCGTGTAGCTACGCGTAGCTCACGTAGTGCGAAGTGCATTTCGCGTAGCTACGCGTAGCGCTACTACGCGAACTACGCCCAGGGTTACTTGTAATGCTTCAGTCGCAAATCTATCGTGTCACTTGAAAGGATCCCCCGCTGCCATGATTCATCCAGTGTTTAAACTGCTCTCGAATGGGATCTATTTGATGTTGAATGATCAAGGTTGTTGTGGGATAGTACCAGGCATTGCATATCTGGTCACAGTAAGTTCCAGGGTTACTTGTTGTATGCAAGTATTGTTTCCACCAACCCACACAGTTAGGGATGCAACGCTATGGCCTTTGTTGGATGTTTCCATTAAACGGTTTGATCCTCTGAGCAGACTGAAAGCTATGGTTTTACAGAAGGATGTGATCTTAACCTCAGCCCGAGAGACCTTTGATCTCCACGTTGCAAGGTCTTCAGTTGAGATACAAGCGCTAGTCCGAACGAACTTCCCACTCCATTTCAGAGAAATGGTACAACGTATCTTTAACATGTCTGATACAAGTGGGATCGTGCACCTATTTAAAAGCATGGGTTGTGGACTATTGAGCACCTTTCAGACAATCTTCGGAGTTATTCCAGCATTTATACACCTCATATTGGGAAGCGTTTTTGGGGGGTTTCTGCTGGTCCTACTACTTGTAGTGGGTATCCTGGTTTTAATTTTCCTGCTACGCAATGGATGGCCCAGTTCCACCCGAGATGGAAAAAGCACTCCTTGTGCGACGTTGCCGTGAACGCATGGTACTCCATCTGGGTGCACCTCGGCTTTGGGAGCTAAGCAAGCATTGGTTCCTATCGTTCAGATCAGTCTGGGTCGACAGCATCTTGCCTGTGCTTCGCTGCCTATTACGAATGCGTGTTGGACATATGCCTAACACTTCCATCAGTTGCGCCACAGGACGTCGATATACTACGGGATCCGTTAAAGGCCCACTTATTACAGTGTCCTCAGTGTATACCCATGTTGATGACGGCATTCTTAGAGCCTCCACAGGATGCTTCAGCTCCTGTCGGAATGGACACTGGCTCTACATCAAGCACACAGGTACCGAGTGTTTCCTCAGCGGCTGCTGTTTTCAACTGAAGATGATCACCTTTGCTCCATAGACCTGATACACAAGGTCTTACAGGGTTTGTCATCTGCGAATGCAAGCGACAGTGATGTTGCGTCTCCCACACAGGACACATAAACATTTGGCTCTCCGTGTGATGGGAACAATTCAGCCTTTTTCCAAAACAAGCCAAATTGGAATTCAAAAACACTGTTTTGTTTTATTTTTCTCTCCTGCTCTCACTGAGCACCATGGCTTTCGATGTGCTCAGTTGGTTTAACAGAATATTGACTATTTAGAGGACTTATTGAGCTTTTTTAACTTTTGCATCGTACTTTACAAATGCCATGTTTTTAGATGGTTTTATACTCGTATTTTAGCAATGTTTTTATGCTTTTTAAACAGGCATATTTTGGTATTAGTTAATATTATCATCCTACGGATGAGGAGTGGGTGTTATGAACCCCAATGTACTACAATACAGGCCTAGGTAGCTGCATGACCTTTTACCTACATTCGTCCTACCTTGCTCTGCATACTGGCTCTGGCACTGACCCTTTACCTAGTTATAGGCTGAGAAATGTCAATCAGTTTTCTCCGAAACTGGCCTCATTTATTATGCATGAGGATTCCTAGTATCATATGCCCAGGATGTACACAGCAGGATTACCATCTTCTGTATAACTACTCTGTACAAAAGTCACCACAAACGTCATCCTTTGACGACAGGTCCACTATACATAATGGCAAGCCAATACATATCTAGATAGAACCCCTTAGGGTACTTTTTGGGTATAAAAGAACCACATCTTCGCTGGGTAACCAGAGGAGAAGCTTTCACGCTGACACTAGACGCTGAGGTACAGGCCTGCAGAAGCTCCAGCATGCAGTGGTCTTACATCCCTTGTGGGGTGTCCAACTCGAGACCAAGACGGGGTCCTTCGTTCTCTCCCATCAGGTAATGGGATTGGCTCTTTCCTAGGGGATTCTTGGCTTTACACCCACATACATGCTAGGTACACTTAGGTACACTTAGGTAGGGGGGGTGCATTTTAGGACTACGCTTGATTACTGCCATGTATCGATATGCCTGCATATATTTACTGTATTAGCACCATGGTAGAATTCTACCTTTTATTTACTCTGTCGGTGCTTGTTATCTTATATATCTGTTTCTGTCTAATGATTGTCACAGCAAACATGTTTTACACTAGAATGACGCTGGTTCAATAAATGCTCATTAAAAATGTCCCCATCGTTTATTCTGTGTATCTCTCTGAGACCAAGTGAGCACGAGTGACTGAGCGAAAAGTACTGTACTGTTTCCACGATCCCTGAAGGATCAAGGGTTATCATGTTCAATAGTTGCCAGAAACTATTCTCTCCTTGGTAAGGTTAGGGGGCTTGTGGTGGCATTGTGAGCTAGCAGGTCTAAAGGCTAACATATCGTTTGGGGGTGTCTGGAGTCAGTCTGGACACCAATACCTTAGTTTATGTTGTCTAAATGCGCAGATCCTATGCATTATTAGGAACTACACGACAGCAGCCATAAGGAATGTGCTGGTGAGCTCCACAACACATCAGTTTCTGGGCTTGTGAGGCCATTCCTATTTCGTTTTATATATCAGTTTTTAGCCTGGACGGTTATTGGGGCTAAGCATGGGGAGGAAACTCTCATGGAGAGGGGGGCATGTTTTTTTTATTTTCAAAAAGAAAATCCCGCTTTGAGATTTTCTTTTTGAAAAAACAATTTGTAACTTTGCCAGACTGCTCTGTCATGTTTGATAGAGGCGTCCGGCAAAGTTACAATGCACTTCCTGTCAGTGCTTGAAATGTCAGCTGGAACGTTCATAAGTTAGTGGTCAGTTTGGAGGTCGGCACCTCTGTCAGGGTGATGTAGCAATTTACTCTGTCGCCCTGGTGGAGGACTGGTCGACCATTCAAATATTTAGTCCTTACTCTTTCTTTGCAGTTTTTCTTGTATTGCTTCCCGTGTACATTCCATTTTCTCAAAATGCTTTGACTGTTTTGTCGCCGAGGGGCTTCCTTATCATGTATGCCTATTGCCTGTTTCTTTAGCTCATATCTTTTTCAGCCCAGGACTCTCCATGTTTTATCCCTTGGTTTCCTATTTTTATGACAATGGTTTACCTCAAAACAGTGAACAGTTGCTCCCTGGGAATGCTGACCATACTGTTTCACTGTTGTTTAAGTCTTGATAGGATTCTCCATTACCTTGTCTGTTTTGGCTACATGGGCAGGAACATAATTTTCTAGTGTTTCTTAAATGCAGTCTCATCACCTATTAAGTTGTGGAATCCATAGACTTCTTTATAATCACAAGTTGGAAAGTAGCATCAATTAAGTGTTGCCAGAGACCAGAAGGTCTTATCTTCTTAAGCAGCTTTGATGGGCTGAATGTTGAAAAAATGTATCACCATCGTTAAGGGGTAGAACTTCTGTGGACTACATACATTACATAAATATTTCTCAATTGTGGCCATTGAGTTTGTTCCAGAAGTTGATAGTATTCAGTGCCTTTAGAACTCACTTCCTGCAATCAGGCTGTCTGCTGGGGATGCCCTAACTGAATAGGTCCTGGTGGGACTTTGATCCCGATTTGCTTGGTTAGAACATCTGCCAATGCTTTATCGGGCTCCTCCCCTATGGGAGTCATTGATATTTCGTGATGATACCAGGCAGAAACATGATGGGGGAAAACAAGGAACATTTTTTGCGTGTAGGTGCAATTCACTTTGAGTTGGTCTATGGTGGCCACCATATTGTTCTCCTTCACCTCTGGTGACATGACTGCCTCCAAGTTTACTTCCAGCTGTATTACTTCCCGGGTGCCTGTCAGGACCAGTGGCCATATTGGTAGGAGGCCTCTTCATTGCTGATATTGGTTCATTGCTTGACTGACTTCGCAAAGATTTGCCTGGGCCAAGGTATGATTGTTACTCACCCTACTTCCTTCTCCTTTCTGCTGCTTTCATTGACTACCTCCTTCTCCTCCACTGTACTACTCGGCACTGGATTCAAAGTGATACTTTCTCGATTGCTGTAAATCTCATCACCCTTCTGAACCTTCTTGATGATTGATGATTTTGCCTCCCATCTATTGTTGATTCTTCTCATCCACATTATGGTCCACCTATTCTTCTTACCTATACTTCTTTTGTGACACATATTGCCTCTTAAAGGCCCATCAGCTTTGGAATCAAATACCCTGCATCAGTCCTCGCTAAACAGAGCACGAAGAAATTCAGATCTAACTTAGTGAAAACCCTGAGCTGCTAATAGCTGACACTTATCTCAATCTTGTAAAGAAGAAGTGAACACCGACCTTCTGCTCTACTCACTATGTTCCCCACCTGGGGAAGACAAAAAAAGGTTCTGCAAACTAAAATAACTCACAAATATTTTAATGCTTTTGTTCTCAACCAAGCTCAATTGGATTCCCCATTGAGCTTTCATGTCCCAAAAAACCATAGTGCCACCCTGGATGTTTCATTATCCACCACCTCCTGCTGCCCTTAGAAATGCCAGATCTATTGTTAAAAATGCTGTTGAAGTTTATGACTTCATGCTTCACAATGTACTTCACTTCCTGGCCATCATAGAGACCTGCTTCTATAATTATAACTATCTGGCAGATCTGAGAATGCCCCTGGCATTGTTCAACCCTCTTCCTGGATCAGCCTTAACACAATAAAACCAGCAGTCATAGTTTAATTGTAATGGGGAAACATTAGATCCTCAATTCGAGTCTCCGATGATGTTAAATCACTTGGAATTAAAGGTAACCAAAGCCCTCAGTATCCTGGTTTCTACTGTTTCGAGGTATAGATGTCCTGTGAGGTCTAACAAATGGTTCAGTGAGAGCCTTCAAACACTAAAACATCATGGTCAGAACTCTAGAAAGGCATTAGAATAAAACCAAACTACCATCAGATCATACAGCTTACAATGCCCATTCCAGAGGCTATAAATTGGCATGTGCTTGAGCAAAGAAAGAATACTTCTAGTTCCGTAAAGTTGAATCATCCAACTCCTACAAGAAGCTGGTGTCATCAAATCTTCAGGGAGCTGGTGTCTCCAAACGCTTGTGGAAATGTGGAAACACATGTCTAGGATCCCTGGTAACATGAACGATCCTATAGATGGCTCTTCCCATGGTTTATGTATTGCTTTAGGCATCAGAGAACTCAGCATTATTTATCAAGTTCTAGTGGGATTGCAAAGTAGCACCAACTTTGTATAAAAATCTAACCAGCACCTGTGGTCCTTCAAGATACAAACATCACACGTGATCTTTCCTTTGATCAAGCAAGTGAGCTATTAAACCGTATACAGAAAGCCACCCTGATCCTTTCTTGCATAGTCATTTTCTTAAAGCAAAGCTTATGAAAACCTGCTAAAATTACATTTTTGCAAGAACACCCAGCAATTTCTACATTTTAGTGGGGAAAGTTCTCCTGCAACAACGGTTTTGTACAAACCTTCAATCAGAGGAAGTCGTGCAAAGTAAACAGAAGTCTGAAAGTTGTGATCTTGTCAGTATTGCCTGAAGAATGTAAATTTTTGCACATCACTATTTTCAGAAAACAATAGTGATTTATTTTTTTCAAGACAAATTCTATGCAACAACTTTTTTGCCTGCATTTTAATAATCCTCCTGCTTATTTCTTCGTTCTGAGGTATTACCTCAAGCCCAGTGGCGGCTCCTCCACTAAGGCAGTGGAGCATTGCCCACTGCTTCAGCTGCAAGCTGAATGCAAAAAATAAAATGATGATAACATTAGTTATTGTTATCATTTTGTTTTTTGCATTCAGCTTGCAGCTGAAGCCAATCGGGCAGGACTGGGCTCTCCGCGCGTCACAGGGGGAGGAATGGTGGCTGCACCTAAAGTGCCCATAATGCTTTGACCGGCCCTCTCAGACCGGTCAAAATGTCATGCACACTCTGCATGTTCTCCATGAAGGCTACATTACAGCCTGGGTGGAGAACATGCAGAGCCAGCCAGTCCCTGTCTGAGCACCGAACCACGGCGCTCAGACCAATCACAATGCTACTAAGGCAGCGTTGTGATTGGTCAGGGAATTCGAGCAGGCTGGGTGCTTCCTGCCGAGTGGAGAGGAGGACGGAGAATGAAGAGGCGGCGGCTGCGGTCAGCAGAGAAAAGGTAAGTGCATTTGTTTTATTATTATTTCCCTCCCCTCCCTCTGTCCTCCGTCCCCCGCCCCACCACCCCTGGTCACTAGCAGTCGCTACTGCTCATACCAGGTTAAGAATAAAGCATTAAACAATGATAACTCGGTAGAACCATCCATCACCATCTCCTATTCCACTATAATGACTTTTATGTTTGTCATCCCTTTCGTGGGGGAGATACAATTACCATTTCAGGAGAGAGGCTATTCTTCAAAACAGGCAATCATGTTGTTTTAAAGTGTCTCTGCAGTTTTAATTGGAGGGCTACATTTGACTTATTTCAATAAGTGGTCTGTAAAAGCAGTGCAAGCTTCACTGCAACAGTTTGGATCTCATGGCAATCTGCCTACCTCTGTATGTTTCATCTTTACCACATCCAAGACAAACAAAAATGGCCGTTAACAGTCTGAAATGTACTACCCCTGCACAGAGTCTGGCTCAGATGCCAGAATCTCTTTTTGTATGGGAGTAGGCCCTAAAACTCTCGTCTTCACCTTGGCTCAGTGCTTAGCAAGATTAGCAAATGTTCAGGCCAGTATACTCCTAAGTCAAGGGACTCAGCTCTCACAGGTGCTAAATGTTCAGGGAGGAATAGACTGCGGAAGGCAAGGAGTAGCTTTCTGTGTCTGCAAAGACAATAATTAACAAAGGTTACTATTTATTTTCAATGATGGAGAGAGGTTACGACTAGGAGAGGGCGGAACTCACTGAGTTTCACTCCATAGAATTCTGCATTTACATAAAAACTCTGCGAGATTCCACAGAGTACCAAGAGAAGCGCAAACAGCGCCGAAAAATCAACACGAACAGCACCAAGAGCATGTGGCCATTAGAGTTGATTTTGCTGCCACTTGAGTAGAAAATCTACTTGAGCTGCAGCAAATCTACTTGAGAAGCAGCCCTCTGACCACGACCGCCCACGTTAGAAAATGGTGCTAGGGTGCGTCAAATCTCGCTCACGCTCGTATTTCTTGAGCCTCGTGGGCAAAGATTCCAGGCACGCCGAGAATGGTGGAATTTGGCCCGAACTCCACGTTATAATAGAAATGCGAAGTTGCCAATTTCCGCCAATTCCGTGGGAGGAATGAAACATTTCGCCCACCCCTAGTGAGGACTCTATAAGGGTCAATCTGCTCCTGCACTGGCAGGCAAAATGTCTCCCTTCTGCCATCTCCCTTGTAGTCAAGAAGGTTAGTTCTGGTATGAGTCAGAAATATGTGGTTCACAGTGCTCCAATAAACGTTATATAATATAACATTTGTATTAAACACATTGTAAAGTGTGTTTAGGTGCTGTCTTCAGATTCAATTGAGACAGCTATTTTGGGATTAAGTGAGTCGGTTTGGGGACTCCAATTGCTTGGACTTGTACAGTATAGGGCTTCCCCAAAGGTTATGCGAGTGCCTTTTGCTCTAATTGCAAGTAGCTGTTGCTTCTATTGTATGGGAGCAGGCATGGCATCTGTCACTCTGTCCAAAAGATTCTGTGACTGCTCAAGAGTAAATGGAGAGCAGAGTAGGTTGGTGACACATGAGGCATCTATTTGCACAGAAATGGGTGGCCGTCCCTGTTGAGTATCTGTAAGTGAGGCACATGATTTTGAATCTTATCCTTGATCAATGGGGCTACTCCGGCTTGAAGGAAAGGTGTCAGACAGTTATGCCTAATAACGTCAGACAGCTGTGCCTTGGGACAGCAACGCTTATTCAGAAGAGCAGATGGGAGAAGTCCTCTATCTTTATATTTTAAACGACGCCATAATATTGATTAGACATTATTGACGCTCACTGGGATACGTGTAAAAAAAAGACATCCCAGGGGTGGCAACTAGGGTGACCAACCGTCCGTAAATTTCATGGACCGTCCGTAATTTGGATCTCACGTCCATTGTCCGTGATGATCCCTTTTACGGACGCCTTTTGTCCGTAATTTTGGCCTTTGGGGAACATCACTGTTCCCCTGTGAGAATCCTCAACACCCTGATGGGGCCACGTTCCACTCCTCTGAGGGCAAGGGCAGCCCCACTCGCCCATTGTCATTCTTTATGCGGCTGATTGCCACATACAGAATGACAATGGGCCAGTCTGGCTGGTAAAGCATGTGGTGGGCCTCCTCCAGCCTCGGGCATCCTGTCAGAAGGAAGAAATGTACGAAAACGCCCATGCTGCTACGAGAGAATCCAGTTCATCAAAATAAGGCGGTGAAAGAAGTTAAAAAAAAGGGTTATAGTTCTTTCACAGTCTCATCATTTTAGAACTGATGCATTTTCAATATTATATTCAATGAAGCCATGGTTGCTTCTTTTTTATTTTATGCAACTAACAACCATTGACAAAGCCTATATTTCTGGCTTGTTGTAGGTGTAACATTACTTGCTGTATTATATATCTGAATGTAATGACAGAAGCAGCAAAATACCTGTCGGGTGGCACACTATGCTAAGCACAGATTTTTAGCTTAGGTGTTTGAAGCTACGCCCTTAATTACATCGAACACCCCCTTTGGAGAGACCCCCCCAGTTTTGTCATCCCACTTAAAGCCCTGGAAACACCACCATGCCACAGTCACCGCACGTCCTGGCACTGTGCATCATGCATGACTTCCAAGGTTTCAGATTGACTATGTGCAGGGGCATCTTGAACTCCTCCCTTTGCTTTAGGAACTACAGCGAGGGGTGAGTTCTGATGGGTCTCTTCTGTCGGCAACTCTGCAGACGAAGGCTCAGCTCATAATTAATGTGAAAAGGTGGGTGAGAGAGTAAGTGAAGGGATGGGTGGATGGCTGGATGGATTAGTGAAAGGGTGAATGGATGAATGAAAGGGTGACTGGATGAATAATGAGAGAAAGGATTGGTGGATGGATGAGTGAAATGATGGATTGATGGATTGATGAATTGATAAGTGAAAGGGTGAATGGATGGACAGATGAGTGAAAGGGTGGATGTAAGGATGGATGAGTGAGTGAAAGGGAGGGTACATGGGTGAAAGGTTGGATAGATGAGTGAAGGAGTGAAAGGGTGGATGGATGAGAGAAAAGATGGATGGATGATTGAAAGGATGGATAAGTGATAGGGTCAATGGATGGATTCATGAGTGGATGAGTAGATGGATGGTTGGGTGGATGGAAGGAAGGATGGATGGCTAAGTGAAAGGGTCAATGGAGAGAGAAAGGGAGGATGGATGTGTGGATGACGGAAAGGGTGAATGTGTGGAAGGATGAGTGACTGGGTGGATGGATGAGTAAGTGAAAGGGTAAATGGCTGGATGGATGAGTAAATGGATGGATGGGTGGAAGAGTGGATGGATGAGTGTGCGGATAGATAGGGTGAAAGGGTGGATTGATGGATAATGGATGGATGAGTGAAAGGGTGGATGGAGGGATGGATGAGTGAAATGATGGATTGAAGGATTCATGATGGATAGGTTTGCAAATGGTTGAATATGTTTGGATATTGATTTGCTGCATCTTATGCGTGCCACTTTACATCTCACAATGTCTATCCTAGCAGATCTTCCCGACCATTTCTCTCACCAAACATGCCTGCTCAGGACCATGGATTGAAAACAAAATATCAGACTGGACAACCCAGTGATGTAACCATATAAATAGATTATTATCATATGAAATACCACAAAATGACCTGCACAGTTGATCAAAGCTGCGTGCATACTGAAAAACCGTGAAGTACACAATTGTTTCAACCTAATATAAACTTATTTCGACTTGTGCTTAAGTGGTTGTCTATTTACTTACTTACATACTATTGCGCAACCTCCTCTCATGTGTCTGTAAAATGTACCTTTTGTCCAGAAGTTTTGTCCTGAATTTTGACCTTATGTCCTGAATTTTTGTCCTAAATTTTGACCCTTTGTCCTGAATTTTTACACTCACCGTCAAGAATTTGCACCCATGCCAGTTGGTCACCCTGGTGGCAACCGAGAACTCAAACTATGCCAATTGGAGAACTGTACTTTTACAGTGTTATCCGCCATGAAACCAGGGCAAAAGTGGAAGGACTAGCCAAGTTAGGCAGTATGAAAGTGACATAACTGTGTGACATCACTGCGCGTGGGATTGCTTGTGGCATCACAGGAAGTGACATCACAGGAAGTGGCACCATGACCTCATAGGAAGTGATAACACAGGAAGTGTCATCACAACCCATCCCCTCACAGGAAGTGACATCACAAGAAGTGACATCAGAACTTAAGACCTCACATATATGTTTAGTAGGTCTATCAAGAGAACATTTATCAGTGTTTAAGCCTATGCCTTGAGTTCCCTGTCTGAAGGAATTAACAGCCCAATGTGGATGAGGTTCGGTGTCTGACTAACTACAGGAGATAAGCCACTAAGCTCTACAAGCTAGGTATACTAAACCTGGCACAAAGCACAGTTAAGGCACTGCATTAAACATGGTAGAATCATGGCACATTATGCCATTTATCAAAAACAAAATGTCAGTTGCACACCGCATTTGGTATTCTTAGCTTGGCAAATGATATTCCCTAAGTAAGATACAGTTATAACTGGATATTCTGCACATATATATTTTTGGGTATAGAAATATTTTATTGGATTGTTTGGTAGCAACATTCACATAGAATGGAAAGGGGAAGGGGGAAATGGTGAGCACTATCCCAGCACAGGTTTGTGGCAAACAGCAAAAGAGTGAACAGTACAGAAAAAGGCAGAGGACCTTATGAAATATACAGAGCCATTATATAGTAAACATGCCAATTTATAGATACTGAAAAACATTACACTTTTTATCCCCTGTATGGTGCAAACACAGTACATCAACATTGCCCCCCTCAATAAGACTATAGCATTGAATCCTAACTGGGATAGCTCCCAGCAATCCCATATTCCTTTCTCTGTCCAAAGGTTCAGCCCTGGTTGAGGAATTTGTCCCACGTCAAATCAAACACAGGTAGCCAGTATTCAAACTTGTATATGATTCTCTCATTAGAGGCCATTTGAAACATTTCTCTCAGCCACACCTCTACCGTGGGTGCTGTGTCCATTTTCCAGTAACAAAGGATACCCAGTGTGGCAAAAGCCAAGGCTGTGGTGAACCACTGCCCTTGTCATGGGCTAATTTCTGGGTATTGTGAGCAGTCATGAAGCATCGCCATGGGGATTCCTAGGTCCCCCCGATCTCGGTCCAGTGTTGCACTTCCATCCGTATTCCTGTCCAGTAGGGACAGAGCTTCTGTCATTCCCACAGTATATGTATTTTGTCACAGTTTACCTCAGGGTGGAAAGGTGGAATCCCCTGTGATCATTACTTGATGCAACCTGTATGGAGACCAATACCAATGGTGTAGTATTTTGTATTACCCCCGTGTGGGCTGTGCCTCCCGTAAGTATTTGTTGTGGTGTGAAAGAAGATCCGCCCAGTCCTCATCTGTGTAGTCTATACCTAGTCTGATAGACCACGACTCCTGCAAGTGGGACTGTACCAGGGACGATAAGGTCCCTTCATCGAGTATCCGTATAATCCCAAAGCCACTCCTTTGTATGTGCTCCATGTACAAGGATAGGATTGCATAGGGGAATGACTGAAAGCGAGGGGTTGAGGACCCAGGGTTGAAGTTAGACCCAGGGTCAAAGTTAGACAATGTCAGTTGATGACATTTCAATGAGTAATTCAGTGTAAGGTTGTTGGCTATGCATGCTTCAGCAACGGTGATGAGTCTACCCCGTCAGGCGATGATCTGTCTTATGTACCCTTTTGTCCATGAAGCATGTCCAGTAAGGTTCTCGGTTAACAATGCAGAATATCCCATTACCCCATAATGGTGCTGCCTGGTGGAGTTTGTCATCTATTTTCAGTATACGTTGTGCCTTCTGCCATACATGAACAGATGCCCACAATCGGGTGAACTTTAATGAGTAGTTGTTTATCTCTTGAATAGAGCATGCTTACTCTTCCCTCCTACTTAGTAGGGAGGACTCGATGGTGACCCATCGCAGCTGCTCCAGTGTGGGTTGAAGAATAAAGCACAGTTGAGACATTTTAAATGACAGCCAGTAGAATTCTGGGTGTGGAAACCTGAGACCCCCACAAGCATACAGCTTCTCTATCTTCAGCCGAGGCTTCCTTCCTATCTAGAGAAATAGTTTGAGCTTGCGAGTGAGAGTCCAAGATTGGCGCTTTTGGGATCACAAGGGGGAACATTGCAAAAATGTAATTTACCCGAGGGGCCACATTTATTTTAATGACTTGCGCTCTTCCCCATGCAGATAGGTTGAGAGCCTACCATTGCTTCATGTCCTGCCAAAGCTTTGAAAGCATGGGGGGGGGTGTCATCCATGATATTAGAGAGGCCTGTGTTCAGTAGGACGCTTAAGTTCTTCAAATTAACATGTTTCCACCGAAACAGTAAAGGACCCAAGGCAGCTTCAGTGGATGAGCGAGTCAAGAGCATAGCCTCACATTTCTCCCTGTTATTGCAGTAACCTGAGAAGGAGGAAAATCTGAAGATTAGGGATGTGAGGTGTGCCAAAGACGTCGCTGAGTGAGATAGAATTAACAAGATATTGTCAGCATACAGTAACACTTTCAGATCTCCCGCTGGGGTGTGTATGCCTTGAATCTACTGATGCTGGCAGATCTTGGTCTCTGACAAGGAACAAGGAAGGAAGTGGGCATTCCTGCCGCATCCCCCTAGCTATATCCTGGGCTGTTATTTATGGCTGTTGCAGGAGACCACCGCTGAGGGGGGCATATAGAGCTATTTGATCTTGGATATAAACTCTGAGCCTAACTCTCCCAAGGTCAGTAATCGAAAAAGGTAACCTCACTCCACCCGGTTGAAGGCCTTTTCGTCATCTAGAGAGACCAGGACTTTGTTGCCGGGGTCATTGCCTGAACAGGAGAGCTACTCACCCCTTCTGAAAGGGCCTTGGTGGAGGAAAAATGTCCCCTGCGTGTTGGCTGTTGAATGCATGATATTCCCTACCTACCCAATCTCTTCATAACTTTTCACTTTCTGTCTGGGAGAAGTGCTCTGGGGGGTGCATTATCGGGCGGTGTTCGTGTATGTAGGACAGGACATTTTTGTGTTTTACGTAATGGGTGAGCCCATTGAAATTGGGAGAAAGCACTTTCATGGTGTCCAGGGGAGTCCCACTGGACATATACAGGGGTGCCTCACATGTATTAGAGTAACTCTGAGACAGGAGAAAGAGGGTACCTGCGGGACAGCGCTGTCTATGATGGGGGTGCTATAGGTGATACGTTTGTGTGTAGGGGTGCATCCTGGCCAACTAGGGAGTGTGCAGAGGTGTGTCTGCTAACAGCAATGGAGGTTGCGGTGAGTGGGGGAAACAAAAACACCCCCGCCGCAGGGAGCACAAGGGGTGAGAACTGGGTGATTCTGCTTTTTCTACTGGGACGGTAAGTGCCAAGGGATCAGCCCTTCCTCCCTGTCACTGGCAAAAGAACCAATGGGTGCTGTTCGTAGGGAGGTTAGAAGTACCCTGACAAAATGGTGTGCCATAGTTTATCACATATCGAAGAAAGGGACCCAAGATCAAAATGAGGCAAGGGCCTCGGTGAAGTGGTATCAGCACCACCTCTCCGGATGCTAAAAGGGAAACGGAAGTCATTTGATCTGACGTACAGAATCATCTTGCGCATGAGCTTGTTGCATGATGTGTAGAACTCAGGCATGCTGTGGGGTGGGCAGCGGCCAGCCTTGTTCACAGTTCACAACATTGGAAAAAGACATAGAGGCATATTTACAAGGCGCTAGCACCACCGCAGCATCATTTTTTTTACGCAGGGGCAGCGCAATCAGTGCTCCACATTGCTCCATATTTACAAACTGATGCATTCGGTCCAATGCGTCCGTTTGTAGAGGCCTGCATCACATTATACCTGCGCCAGGTATAATGTATGCAAGGTAGGTGTTCCCACATTAAAAGCCACATAGAACTGATGCAGTGAAATGTATTTTTCACTGCATCACTGTACGACTTGACTGCATCAAAATCCCTACGCCTTCTCAAACCCAGTGTAAGGATTGACACAGGGATTTTGACATGGGACTTGCCTCTGTGTTCTGACGCATTGCTGGAGTTGCTCCAGTCTTACTACCAACTCCAGCAATGCACCGCTTTAGTGCCAAAAGAAGTGTCAGAATTTCCGACACATCCGTGAATCCTTGTGCCATGGAGCACTGTATTGTAAATACTGCGCAACCATGGCGTCATTAGGGCATTTGCGGCAGGTGCAAGAAATCTGATGCCTCAATGCTGATGCATCAGTTCTTGTAAATATGCCTCATAGTCCCCAGGGCTCAGGGTAGGTTGAGCTCCCAAATAGGCAAGGAGTATAAAGGTCAGTGTGTCTTCAACAGGGACCGTGACTTATCACTCAAAGGGGGTGGCCAGTATTTATGTTTGTATATATTTTATGTTTGTTTGTTAGGACTTTTCGTATGCAACCCTTAAGAGTAGCTTGGTTGTGCATGTCTTTCTCCCCCTTCCCACGGTACCTTATCTGGGTTGTGATGTGTCAGAGAAATAGGGATAAATGCTCCTGAGAGTGATAGAAAGTTGACAGAAGTGCAGTATGCTGAGTCAGTCAGAGAGAAACCTCCCTCCTTGTCCAAACAAAAGCTTCACTGGATCAGGAATGAGTCAACGGGTAGGAGCAGGACTGGAGTAATGTATTTATTTATTGAGAGTTTTATAAAGCGCGAACATGACCCAGGAGTATCAGAATGCTGTGATGTCATATGAGATGCCTTGACTGATTTAATTGATTATTTCATCTGTGTTGTGATGTGTGAGGTCATTTGCAGCACACAGTGGGACATGCGTTATGTTTTGTGCAACTAAGCATTACTCCCCAATTTCATGTGTTTTAGGGCTTTTTTTTCGAAACAATAACTTCACTCTACATGTGTTTTTTCAGGAAATTTCTGAATGTTTTTTAAACATCTGTTAATGTCTTAAGAGCACAAGAATGCACAAAAGGTGATAGGAGGATGCTTGCAGTAAGTCCAATCACTAGCAATTGCCCGGGATAGCATTCCAACCCATCAATCTTTTGCCCACCATGCCACCTCAAATTAGACCCAGCCATTTGCAAATCAGTCTTGACATTGCTCCAATACGTTCCCGAAGAAAAAAAATCCCACTAGCCTATTTACTTTTTACAAAGCATGAATATTCAATTTGTTTATTTATTATCCACAATTATTCATAAGACATTCATACTTATAGTATAAGAAACATCATTAATCTATACATCCAACATTATTACTTCTTCCAAGAATACATTAAAAACACAATATTTCATCATAGTAGTTTCCTCAAACCCAAAATAAAATGAAACAACATAAACAATCCCCAAACAATCCTGCTCAGGAGACTCAGTGAATTTGGGATTCAAGGAACAGCCTTACAATGGATGCTGAGTTTCCTCTTGCATAGAACTCAGACCACCAATCTACGCCCCTTTCGCTCTGAGACCGCGGAACTGACTAAAGGAGTACCCCAGGGATCCTGTCTCAGTCCCACTTTATTTAACATGTATGTTGCTCCTTTGGCAGGTTTACTTGGAAAGTTAGGTTTTATACCCATCTCCTATGCTGATGATACTCAGCTCCTGTTATCCTTCGATAAACACACACCCAATGCTCAGTCCATCTTCTCAGAAGGTATGAAAGCCATTGCCAGCTGGATGAGGCAAAAGTTTCTCCAGCTCAACGTGGGAAAAACTGAAATTATGCTGTTTGGTGATGCCCCTTTGAGATGGTCTCCGAGCTGGTGGCCAACGAAATTGGGATCCGCACCGGAGCCCTAGACCGTGGTCAAAAATCTAGGTGTCCGCCTGGACCAGAAATTAATTATGAAGGAACAGGCTTCTACCACCATTGGCGTCTGCTTCCATGCTCTAGCCCTTCTGCGAAGAGTATTTCCCTTTCTCCCCTTGTCCACTCGGAAAACCCTTATCCAGGCACTAGTACTAAGTCGCCTAGACTACTGCATGCGCTGCTGATCTCAGCCAGTGAAGCATCATTGAACAAATTGCAAGTGGTCCAAAACACCGCTGCCCGACTGGTCTCCAACGCTCCCTCCCTTACTCCCTCCCTTCCCCTTTTGCAGAGATTGCATTGGCTGCCAGTGCGGAAGCGGATCCATTTTAAAATCTGCTGCATTGTGCATAAATCTCTAAATGGTAAAGGCCCCAGTTATTTGGCTGAGAAATTCAAAAAATACCAGCCTCCCAGGACACTACGCTCAGGGACCAAATCTCTACTTGTTGTCCCACGTTGTAAAAAATCTTGGCTAGGTGGGAAAGCTTTCTTCCACTTAGCCCCTACCTTCTGGAACCAATTACCAATCCATTTGCGGGAGTGCTCTGATCACCTGCAGTTTCGTAGGCTTCTGAAGACTACATTGTTTTAATCTATTCTTCTTTCTCTCGCCGACTAAAGCAGTTCTCTAGCGCGGGGATACCCCTTGGGGGGTGATTCAGGCGCTTTATAAATCCTAAATCAAATCAAATCAATTCTCACATCCATACCAAACATACACAGTCACACATTCTCAGAGGACTCTTCCCCTAGATGTCTTCTGAATAGCACAGAAAGGAGACCGCTCCTCAGTCTTCCATCTCTGTGTCTTAGCCAGGGGGTTCACTAAACTGTCACTGCAAATTTTGGTGGCCTAGGTAGCTCGGAATGACCTTCTACAGGATCTCTCTTCCAATGTCCTAGTTCTCATACACATATATATGGTGTTTGTTCTAAACAACAACAACAAAAAGTTTTTTTCCTTTTATTAGATAGGTGGATAGGCATATGATCCAACAGATTACTTAATCTCATTAGAAATCAAAGATTCCACCAGATTGTCCCCACTGTACTTATCACCATAAGTCAATACCATGTGTTTAGACAGACCATCACCAAAGACACCTGTGTGTTAAATATCCAACCATAGGTCACCTAAAAAAGATTGTCATCTTCGTATCTTGTCCCATTCACATTACAGTGGCCCAGATTTTCCACACAAACTATTCCAACATACAGAATTTACAGACTGTCAAACACTATAATTCCTGTACCAAACATGTATTATCAACTGTTCATAATCTTCAAACTTTGTTGATGGTGCTCACACCTCTCCTATCCACAGGGCCTGAATAAGGCCCTATTCATTACTAAATCCTCCTACAAGTAGGGAAACCCACCAGAACCCTTAATTAGAATCATACTAAAGAGATTGTATAAAATGACCTTAGTCTTTTCAAAGAAGGCTATTTACCACGTCAAAGGTTCATGGGACACTTGTCGGAATCTCTCCCATCCTTTCCAGCTGCCACAACCAAAGATAGGCGATGTGTTTAATCATTTATTTGGTGGCCTAAAATGAAACACATAAAGTAACAAAATTGAAAAATGTATTCCTGTATTACTCTCGATGGCTGCTACAGTTCGATATGCCGTATTACCTCTCTCTCTACTTAGGTTCTCTCACTATGGGGAATCTAGTTTATTTTTAGGCCAACAAAAATAACTTATCAAAAAGGCAAAAAACGCAGTATAAAGCCAACATCTTAAATCTTTTATTGTTGCGGTCATTTAACCATTCTCAGAAAGTGGAAAACCTAACTTGTCAACAACCATAACCACATTACTGCATTACCTTCATTACTACATACTGTACCCACTCGTCGTCACTCTCACACAATATTGGATCCCTCTGCCTAAACATTTCCGCCTGCCATACTGACTCACAGGTTTTTCCACATACCTCCATGGCGCTGTTTTTGTTGGTAACAGTAGTCCTCCGATATTGGCTAAATGGGTCATTGGGAGGGATCCACAGTGCCTGTATAAATAATACCCAATGCCAAACTAAATTAAAGCCAGGTGTGTGTGCTTTTAGCATTAATTCCTAAATCACGTGATAATCAGTCCACAGGGCACCACCATCTTAGGCTATTTTCATTGCTCTAACACATACATGTCATTTTTACTCATCTGATATATCTAATTGAAAATGTTATTTATTCTTGAATCATATAACCTCTGCATACCATCTTCGAGCTAATAAAACGCCTGCTCCTGTGTATAAATGTCGCTAGTTGTCTCAACATATATTACCAACAAACCATACATTCATAAGTCACATGATAATTAGGTCACAAGATGTCATCATCTTAAACAAGTATCCATTTCACTCATTGTTGTAACTACAAACCATACCTGTATATAACAATATAAAAAAAATTAAAAACCAAAGCTACTCCTGTATATTCTCGGCTATAAATTATGAGACATCCAAATTACGGTACCTCACCATCTTAATCTAGTTACACTCCTGCTCCTCTACATAACTATTGCTGGTTAATTCCCAATCAAGTATTCACCTAATGGTAAACAGCAGAGACCTTTGCCATAGTCATAATCTTACATTCATCAGAGATCACCCTAAATCTAGTCTACAAATATATCTTTTCCCTAGGATAACCCAAAATCCATAAGCAATGATACCTTAAGGACTAAAAAGTCCTACGATCAAGCTAGCAGGAAGTCACCTACATCTCAAATCACTTCAATAAGTTATCACATATAACCAACCCATTACAGGAAAAATGAATAATCAATTCTCGCAAGTTGTCAAGATTGACACTTGCTGTATGTAATACCCTTTAACAACATGGATCAGATTCCTATCCAGATGATCGATTCAATGGGACCTAATTCATTGGTCTTAAGGGTGAAGATCCAAAACGTTTCCCTTTCTTTACGTTTGGTAGTCTCTGACTGATTACAGTAAGATTTGACCTTCTTGAGGATCAACCATTTAAATTCCGATTCATGATGACCTATTTCTAAACAGTGTTCTACTAGTAGCGCCTGCATCTTCTCTGTTTGCACCGCCAACTTGTGCGCTCCAAATCTTATCCTAAATTCCCTACCAGATTCCCAAACATGCCACAAGGACACAAGATGCAATAAACAATCATTTGACACCTGAAATTAGTCATTTGTTTTTCAAAACAATCCTATATCTGTTGTGTTCCCAATTATCTGTAACAATGGCCGCCCGTATGCATGACAGGCCCCACATCAATGGTTACCCTTTACTGGGGTGCCTTCTCCAATGGATTGTTATATCTATCCTAATTGTTGCTTCACTAACTTGTCCCTTAAGTTTCTGCCCCATACAGAAGGACCGTTTTTACACTGGTGTTAAAAAGCTTGATCTTGGTTTGTATCGTAAGTCCTTGGAGCTCCAGATCTTCTTTAGCTGAATTAAGGCAGCCCTTGCTTTGCCGATTCTTGCCTTGACGTGGGCGTCTGTGCCTCCCTGCTTGTCTATGACACTGCCTGGGTGGGTGAAGGCCTCAGCCTCTTCCAGTGCATCGCCTGTAACAGTGACTGCAGTTGTACTGACCGTGTTAGCATTCAGTATCTTGTTTTTTCCCTTTTGGATGTTGAGGCCAAGTTGTGCTGATATGACTGCCACTTTGTTGGTCTTCTCTTGCATCTGCTGATGGGTATGAGAGAGTAGGGCCAGGTCATCTGTAAAGTCCAGGTCATCGAGCTGCGTCCATGATGTCCACTGGATCCCATTTCTTCCCCTTGCTGTGGATGTCTTCCTGATCCAGTCTATGGCTAGCAGGAAGAGAAAAGGCAAAAAACAACAACCCTGGTGGACTCTGGTCCTCACTTCAAAGGCTTCCATGAGTTGTCCTCCATGGATTATCTTGCAGGTCATTCCCTCATAAGAGGAAGAAATATGGAAAGCATTCAAACATCTGAGAAATGGGAAGGCAGCAGGACCTGACATCATTCCTGCAGAGGCACAAAAGGCAGACGTTGAAACATCCGTAGGCATGCTCTACCCCATATTTGGAAGGATGTGGGAAGAGGAAAAGGTGCCATCAGACTGGAAGGAGGGATATCTGATCAAGATCCCCAAGACAGGTGACCTGAGTAACTGCCCAAACTACAGAGGGATAAGTCTTCTATCAACCTCATGCAAAGTGTTCAACAGAGTCATCCTGAACAGAATGAAGGAACAAGTTGATGCTCAGTTGCAAGACCAGCAAGCTGGCTATGAGAAGGCATCTGACAACGTGAAAACGTCTCCGCTACTATGGTGTGCCTGATAAACTTGGAAGAATCATCAGGATATATATCTTTATTGAGTTGAAAAACATTACTTCTCGGACTTGGGTCAAATGAAAGACCTCTAGAAAGAAGACAATTGTCTTCTAGACTAATGCGTTCAGAAGATAAATTGAATATAGGGATGGAATCACTCACCTTCAAATGGCCGCTTGTCCCCTCCGCTCTAAGGTCTCCAATATTGTTGCCTATGTGTCAAATAATGCGGTTGAGGATCCTGCTGGTATATTCTCCCTCTGTCTTGACTCTGAAATCTGTTCAATTTTCAATGTATCTGATTTTTTCTTCATCAGATACTCCTCAAAACATTTTACCGCTAAATGTATCTCTTTAGGCTTTTTCTTTGCTTTTTCAACTGTATTTAAATTGTGGAGTTTCTCCTCCAATTCCAATATTTCCTTATTTAAAGTAACCACAACCTCCCTTGCTGTCTCTACAATGAGGAACATCCAGGCCTTAGATCAACGGTTTGAAATCTGGGACCATTTCTCCAGAAATGTCCTCATTTCTTCAAATAAAGCCGGTATATTTCTTGCTCTTAATCCTGATGGAAGTGTTCCTGCTCTCAAAAACTCTAACATAAACTGTGCCTGAGATTGCGTCCGTTTAGCCTTTTTTTTTTTTTTTAGATTGATCAATTTCACCCATTCACTGGTATCTGCTTTTGTTAACACTACTGCTTTATCTGCCATAGATGACTTAGCTATTAGGTTACTGAATTCCTCATCTGTGAAGCCAAAGGTCTTTAAAGCATACATCTTTGCTTAGGCTATATTCTATAACTACTTGTCAACAATGCTTCACAAGCAGAGAAATTTGAGACAGGACAACAATTAAGTGGTGTAAAAAACAGATATGAATGAAGAGGATATTTTTTTATTTTTTTATTCCCCCCTCTAGTGCACAACAATCTGGTGGGCCATGTACTTCGGAATGCTCTCTAAAGAAAGGGATCAGTCAAACCCAACTGCTAAGCCAGGTCCTTTCTGAACTGGAACACAAGCAACCCAAGACCAGTTTTGCCCTGATTGGGGCTCTTCAATCTGGTGTAGCTTGGTTCCAGTGGTACAGTGAGCAAGCGATCCTTGTCTGGGCATATCCTAGGGCACTTAGAGCGTTACATCAAACACACAAAAGGTGTATGTTTGATGTAACACCCTAAGTGGCTAAGAGTATGCCCAGACATGCACTTAAGGTATTACATCAAACACACAAAAGGTATGTGTTTGATGTAAGGCCTAAGTGGCCAAGGGCATGCCCAGACGTGGATGCCTTGCTCACTGTGCCACCGGGACAAAGCTACACCGGACAGAAGAGCCCCAATCAGGCCGAAACCAGTCTTGAGTTGCTTGTGTTCTGGTTCAGAGAGGATCTAACTTGGCAGTTTGGGCTGGTCTGTTCCTATTGGAGCAAGGTCAAAACTGATTTGCATTTGGCTGGGTCTAATCTAAGGTGGCATGGTGGGCAAAGGAACAATGGGTTGGAATGCTACCCAAGAGATTGCCAGTGGTTGGACATATTGCAAGCATCCTACCATCACCTTTTGTGTATTTGAGGAGCAAATGAAACCACATCTTACAGTTAATGAAA
Organism: Calotriton arnoldi; assembly: GCA_963921515.1. NCBI lineage: Eukaryota > Metazoa > Chordata > Amphibia > Caudata > Salamandridae > Calotriton > Calotriton arnoldi. The sequence continues at coordinate 189,092 of CAWUFW010011363.1, read as the reverse complement.
GTTTGTTTCTGTATATTCATTTTTGTTTGTTCCCAACACACTGTGCGGCCATCCCAACCTTTGACAATGCAGAATGGGGATGACTGCAGAGACTGTGAGGCCACCTTTGGCTGTGCCCACTCAGGGTTGGTGACAGTTTTGGCCTAGAGCCAGTCCTGCACCCAACCTCCAGTGCTGCCACCCCTGTCACTCATGTCTTCTGGCCATATGCAGCGGAGGTTGGCTGGAGAGCCTCTGCTCAACATCCTGCACAAAGGTTTTGAATACAACCCACTATACGGCAACTGCCAGTACACAGTAGGGGCAGGTGACCTGTGGGGGCTGGTGCTCTTCAATGCTGCCAATTCCCTTGCACACATGGATAGGCCGTACACATTGGGGGTTGGCCACACGACCCACGCCCAGTCTCCCATGCGTCTTAAGCCCTGTGCATGTGAGTTGGCTGAACAGCCTGGCTTGCAGCCAGGCCCTGTGCAAAACCTACTTTATGACCAACTTCAGCTGTGCCTGGCCTGTGGCAGTGTACTTAGGGGTTTAGCCACAGGGCCTGGCATGTATAAAGCCAAGCTCTGAACCCTTTTTGCAGCCAAACCCCGCGCACCCCACATCAACACAACTGCAATGCAATACAGCACAGCAACAAAACATCAACACAAAAGAATGCAACAAATAACATAATGGAATAACAACAAAACATAAACGCAACACTAACACACAGTAACAATTATGTTGTTGTGTATCCTCCTAGATTGCATTAGTTTGAGTTTTTGTGTTGTGGATGCGTTGTGTTGCATCTGGGTTATTGAGGTTTGTTTTGTCGACATTTTGTGAGGTCTTGTATCATACTGTCTTACTGTTTTGTGTTGCTATTGTATTGAGGTTATGTTACTGTCTTTTGGTATGTATTTTTTTTGTATTGCATTGTTGTGCATTTACATTGGATTGTGTTATTGTTGTTTTGTTGTATCTTTTGTGCTGCTATTGTTGTGTCCTTTTGTTGTTCTGCAAATGTTGTGTTATGTAGCTTCATAGACTTTGACAAAAACTGTGGTGTTTCCCGGAAAAAAGCAGCATATTGCATAAGAGATCCAGTGGAAAACTAAACAATTAACACTCTCGAGAATTATGTTTTTTAAAAGGTGCCATTGAAGTTATAAAAAAAACAAGCACTATGATGCAGAAAGATTAAAAAAAACAGGAAAACGGGTGGGTGGAGGTGAGTGGGAAGAGACAACATGGACGACGGAGGTGGGAGGTAAGGGGCAACACAGACAATGGGAGAGGAGAGCGGGAGGGAAGAAGCACCATGGACAACTGGAGGGTAGGGTGTGGTAGGGTAGAAGCAACAGAACGGGAAGAGTAAAATAAAAAAAGAAGAAGCAACATGACAGGAAGAAGAAAAACAGTACCTCAACCACAGGGCCAGCAGTGGAAGAACCCCAATCAAGATCTGTGCTTGGTACATGCTTTCGGGGAAAGAAGAGGAAGTGAAGCTGGCATGTGCTGCCCATTTAGGAGGCAGAAAAGAAGAGTGACAATGAACACAACGAATGGTAAGCAGTGGGAGCGCTCTAAGGGCAAGATGTACGACCTGCAAAATAGCGCCTCGCAAATTGCGACTCATTTGCGACTCGCAATTTGCGAGGCGCTATTTGGCATGTACAACAGTGTGTTTAACACTGTTTGCGACTCCCAATGGGGTCGCAAATTGCGAGGCTCATGAATATTAATGAGCCTCTCGCAATTTGCGAGCCCATTGGGAATGACAGACCCTCCAAGGGATGGTGGCCTGCTGGGCTCAGCAGACCACCATGTTTGGGACTGCTTTTAAATAAAGCAGTTTTTTGTTTTTAAATGCAGCCAGTTTTCCTTCAAGGAAAACGGGATGCATTTAAAACAAAAAAAATGAAACGTTTTCATTTCATTTTTTAAGGGCAGGTAATGCTCCCTGGGACCACTGCCTGCCCTTAAAAAATATTTTTAGAGACAGTCACAAAGTGGAAGGGGTCCCCTGGGGACCCCTTCTAAATTGCGACTGCATTACCATCCTCTTGAAGAGGGTGGTAATTTGCTAATGTTTTGCAACCGCAATTGCGGTTGCAAAACATTCATACATGGGCTTGCGCTCGCTATTAGGAAGGGAACGCCCCTTCCTAATAGCGACTCGCAATTGTTAAATAGCGAGTCACAAATAAATTGCGACTCGCTCTTTAGGAATTGTACATGGCCCTGGGCTATTTTGCATGCGCAAATGGGTCGCAAACCCGTTTGCACATGCAATTTAGGGGACGTACATCTGACCCTAAGCCCCTTGTTGTATACAACATCTCTGGCAAGCAAGAGCGCATAGAGGCGAGACCTACAAAAGCACTTCCAAGCTCACATCAGGCGACTTGAACCTACGAACCTGTTCTGAGACTCAGAAGAAGGTTGATTTGAGAGGTTTTAACAATGTATTGCCCTTCCCTGTGCCGGTGGCTTTCCTCTTCCACAGAAGAGACAGACACCCCTGTGTCAGCGGCATTAGGCAGTAGGCAGACTCAGTCAGCTGCAAACATACGCCAAGGAAGCCCCCCACACACCCGCAGTGGAGGGGAGGGGGCCAGTCTCTGTGTGGAGAGTTTGAGTGAGGGACAGGGGAGAGATGTGAGTGGGTGACGGCAGGGTCGTCATGTCCCTGCAAAAGGGGAGCATGCACGAAGGGCATAAGATTTCCTTTTGCCTCATGATTAGTCCACCGCACTCCCTGGTACAAGTGATGGGAACCTTTGCTGGAAGCAGGCAGGGCAAAAAAACATGAAGTATGTTTTGATAAAATGGCGTGTGGCTAGCTGCTGAAGCAGGCACAGGGGAGAAAGGACAAGGCGAGAAAGAAACAGGAGGGTTAGGATGAGAGTTGAAGTGGTGAAGAAGTGAAGAGAAGAAGATGAAGTGATGGAGATGTAAGAGCAAAGGGTGGGATATAGGAGTTCCTTAGTAAAACATATTACGGTGTGGCTCCTTATTTTGGAGAAAAGGAGATTGCGAGCCTTAAGGCGAGTGTAATGTTTAGGGCGGGAGGAAGGGGGAAAATGTCACAGTTAGAACACTATTAGAGTAATTTAGATTGTGCGGCTAAGCCGAAGGATTGTTACCTTTTTGAGTGTGGTCCCTCTCCCAAGTGAAAGGTGCCATAAGAGAAAATTCAACGCCCGAGCCCCAGCAGACAAGATGTTCTTTCAAGTTTCCTCTTGAATTGTGATGAAACGGGATTGCGTGCGCACGACTGACCCGCTGCAATAAACGCACGCCCATGGTGAAGGTCGGGCACTCTTTTCAGCAACATGCCATCTGGCATCTTTGGGCGATTGTTCCCGTTATCGCTAATGTTTTGTGTTCGATTGAGCAGAACCACGGACGGTAAACATTGCACAGCAAGGTATTTGAACACTGCTATCGCTGGGTCCAGAATTGATTGAGCAAATCGAATGCATACACCGTGTTGCCTTATGAGTATTGCGGCGAGTTAGTGCACAAAGCTGTTCTTTATCAGTATGGATCTAGATTGTCAGTTCACACAGCATTCCATTGTGCACTTTACTTAACTCCTCCACTCCGTTTCGGCAAATTAACCTTCTGTCAGCCCGAACAAAGCCACACTCATTATCGGAAACAAGTTTTGCTTCAAGTTTGTTGCAAGTTAAGTGTTTAAGAGCAATCATTTTTCAAATGTATATTCAGCTACAGATGAAGGTTGTGGCATGTTGTGTCCCATGTTGGTGCAATGAGTGTCGTAAACGATGATGATGATGATGAAGGCAGTGATGCTGCTGTGGGCTGCACGTTTAGAATGATTTTCTGTGAAGGTTTTAAGAGAAATAGCTGGAAGAGCGAGTGGACAGAAGATGATACAAAGTACCTGCTTTTTTTGTAGCTTATAAAGAAGAACCATTTTATTGCGTCAGAGTTTTGGCATTACGGGCCATATTTATGACTTCAGTGGAGCAGGGCAGCGCAGCAAGCCACCTTGCTGCATTGTGTCATGGGGGAAAGGGCAGGAATGCGAAGTATTAATACAATACAGCGCATTCCTGTCCTTTTCCCTTGCACTGGCGCCGTTTTGGCAGTCTAGCGCCAACGCAGGCACCCTTGCACCACGGTGCAAGGGTCTCTGTGTTGTAGGCAGGATTGTTTTTCTGCAGGAAGGGACACCTTCCTGCACGATAACAATCCTGAGAGGCGTTTTCCTCTTTCTACGTGTGCTGCAGAAAGCAGCATGCATAGAAAGAGGAAAAAACAAGGAGAAATAAACATATTTTTCCTCGTTACCAGGTCTTGTAAATCTGGGGCTGCGTCAAAAACAATGGGAGTTGTGTGGGAACGCCCACACAACTCACATGGAACACCTACCCAGGGCAGAGTAATGCAACGCAGCGATTTGCCCTGCATTACTCCATATTTTTGGAGGCACTCAAAGCCATGCAAAGTTGCTTTGAGTGGCTTCAAAAATATGATATGACTTATGCTTTACGTCCGTCTTGCACTACATTGCTTGGTGCAAGAGCGACGCAACCGGGTCATAAATATGTCCCTACATCTGTGATGAGTCTGTTTGCACCTCACCCAAAGCCCCACCAGAAAGAGTCTGTAGGCCAACAAAGAGGTGGAGGTAAAAAGAGGCATGCTGCTCCAGAGTAAGAGAATGCTGATGGCCTAGTGTAACTGACAGAATTAAGATTTGATTCCCTCATTGGGCGATGGAAGCCTGATTGGGAGGAGAACCTGCCTGTGGAAGTATTTGTGATCTTGTGAGCAAAATGAATCCTGGGATTTTTCGACACCCCAAAAATATTACCTCAGCCAGAATACCCACATATACTGGATCAGAGAAGGTGCTGAACCTCAAGTTCATGAGGTAATGTGTCCTGACATTAAGGCACCTCCCAAAACATCAAAATTAGAAAAATTCAATTGAATTGATAAATGGAATGGGCCCACTCAATAACTGAGTTCTAGATAAATGTAAAAGTTAAAAGGTTTTGTTACATAAATGAAAAATTAAGCAGTACAGATTCAGTTCAGTTCAATTACTTTATTTTAACATCAAGTCATAAACGTTTGCTTACAAAATGCCAATGATATTGAAGTGATACAATAAAATATGAGTCTTAGTCAGAAGCCTGGTAGAATCGAAAAATGTGCAGCATTAATGTTTCAGATTCTGTCATTTCTACATTCTCTCTTGACAATCTAATAATCTGTACAATTTGTGCAACAACCTAATAAAAGCCAAAAAATGAATGACAACGATATTCGGTTGATAGCCTTGAATAAAGTGAGCAATCATGCGATAAAATTATTTACGCTTAAATGCAGTCAGTGGTTGTTAGCATTTGCCTTCTCTCTCCAGTACCATCTGGTAGTTCGCTTTGTAAATCCAAGAATAATATATACAGTATAGAGATAATAAGACCGTATTAAAGTGCATCAGTGTATAAAGTACAGAATCAATGCCATGAAGGCTTTCAATGAAAACATATACAGAGAATGGAAAAATCTGAAATTATTCTAAGTCCCAAATAGGCAGCAAAATAGGGAAAGAAGCAGACAATATCCTGAATAGAACAGGAAAGTCTGAGGGGGCGTGGCTACGCCCGGAGAAGATGGCGGCGGATCCCTGACTCTGCGGGGAAGACGGCGCCTGTTAACGGACCAAACGCGACTCACGCCCTTCAAATGGAGCCCAGGGTGAGGAAATAGCCGTATGAGCGGAGGTGGCATACGCTGAGCCCCTTTCCGCTCATTTTCTCAGCCCGTACGCTTCACTGCTGCAATTGCGCGTCCTGAGGCGGCTTCGCTAAGGACGCGGCCGCCATTTTCTTCTCTTGGTCCCTGCCGCGACTCACGCCCTTCAAATGGAGCCCAGGGTGAGGAAATAGCAGTATGAGCGGAGGCGGCATATGCTGACCCCCTTTCCGCTCATTTTCTCAGCCCGTACGCTTCACTGCTGCAATTGCGCGTCCTGAGGCGGCTTCGCAAAGGACGCGGCCGCCATTTTCTTTTCTTGGTCCCTGCCGCGATGAGGAGACTCCTTGCATGACGCATAAACAAGCACGCGTCTGGAGTCCTTAAATGCTGATTGTTGCCCTATTTTTGACCTGATCGTTACTGCAGCCTCATTTATTCTCATTTCTCACCTCAGTACAGGTATCTTCTTCAATACAGACTTTATCGTTATTGGCTTCTTTCAGTAAAAAAAAAATAAAATAAAAAAAAGCCATCATGCCTGTCACAGCTTGGGTTCTACCCTCATGAATATTGGAACTCTTCTTTTTTGGAATTTTTTTAAAATGTTTTCCTCTTTGTACTTTACTATAAAACAGCCGTTGTTTTCTCTTATGCATGAGCTGTCTTTCATTACTTCGTGGTGACTCATTGGTGACTCATTGGCTCTACATTACACTTCGATGAGTATATATCTTTAGAATATACAACCTGCATCCTGTACCAGTATTATTTTATCTCGTTGATATCTATTTTTGGACTTGCCTCACTTGCTCATAACTATTTCAAAGTTATTTACTGTATTATTAATACACCTTTTATGGGGAAGTTGAGGAATATTAAACTGGTTGCGCCCTCTAAAGCTTCTAGGGTGTCTACGTTGTCGGATTCTGATTCAAATCCTAACGGCTCTGAAATGGAGGACCTCTCCCCTCAGAAACCTGATATTTCTTCAGGCGCTATTTCAAAACCGCAATTCTCTAGTAAGCTTCCTGCTATTTCCACCAAGAGACCCAAAAAGATCCACCTTCTCCTGAAAAATCCTCTCCATCAGCCATGGAGGTGATACTTGAAGAGATCAGAGCTCTAAAACCCTTCATAGAGGAAACCAATAAAACCTTGCAATTTTTAAACGATAAATGGTCTTCCTTGGAGTCACGAGAGCTCATTGTTGAACAGCGAACGGAATCTCTTGAACCTTCATGCTCACGTATGTCATCTTTGGAATCTGAAGTGTCTCTTCTTAAAAAGCAAGCAGAAGATTTGGAAAATAGAAATCGCAGAAACAACCTTCGACTTTATGGACTTCCTGAGAACATTGAGGGTTCCAACCCTACCACCTTTTTCAATCCTTCTTACCCAAGCTCTTGGACTTACCTGCCACCACTTCACTTAATATTCAAAGAGCTCATAGACTTGGCCCGAAAACCTCAACGAAACCTCGCGGTGTGATCATGCTTTTTCTGCAGTATACTGATCTCCTTCAAGTTCTTTCAGCGGTTAAGTCCAGGAAGCAGGTTTTTGGGAGGGTCATCGTCTCTTCTTTTCTCAGGATGTAGCTAAAATCACAGCAGATCGTCGGAAAAAATTTCTTGATCTCCGTCCTCAAGTACGCTCACTCAATGCCAAATATGGCCTTCTCCATCCATGTATCTTCAAGGTTACATACAAAGAGCGAACTACAACTTTTGAAGACCCTGCAGCGCTGCAGAAATTTCTTACTCTTCATGGAGCTGATACTATGGACACCTCAAGACCTGCCTGAATGCTATATATGTTTCATGTTATGATGGCGTTCTTCTTTTCACTTGTTCTCAATTTTATTAAGTGACTGTTAATTCAGTTTATGTATCTGTAATGCCTCCATGGTGTTCTATTGTTACTTCTTTTTCTTCACTTATATTTCCTCACAACTTTTCTTATATCTTCTAATTTATAATATTTTTTTCTCATTAATTCTCGTTTTACTTTTTCAATCACAGGTGTTTTGTTTCTTCAACAATTTCGCTCCTCCCTGACCCTCCTGTATCGTTGACATCCCTGATTTTGGTCCTTTCTTGATTCAACGGATTTCCACAACTGTCGTTGTCTTCTCCTGGTATGGTCTCCCTCCTAGCCGTGTTGTTTTTTGTAGGTGTGATGTTCAATCGTCTTTGTAAGACATGTACTGTCCCCTTGTTTTTTATTATCGTCTTTTTTCTGTTTCTTTTCTGTTTTTCCCTTCCCGCCTGCTCTGATCCTCAATCTTTCTCCTCCCTCTTCTCTTTTCTACTTAACTTTCTCATTTTTTCTGTTCTTTTCTTTAAACTCCATATTCTATACATTCTGTACACTTTATATATTTCTAAAATTGCTTTCATCTTGGAATTACTCTCCTCCCTTTCACTTTCATTCCTCAACGTTTATAAAGTTAATTTAATTGCTTTTTTGTAAGCATAATGTCTGTTCACACTCGTATCAGTAAGATACGTTTCGGGTTACTACCTGGAATATTAAAGGATTGAATAATCCTATTAAAAGGCAACGGGTGTTATCTCACCTAGCAAAATTGAAAACGGACATTGCGTTACTTCAAGAATCTCATATTTCTGACATTGAAGCTTCCAAGTTAAAGAGATGCTGGGTAGGCCATGTATTTAATTCCCCTGCCCTAGGTAAGAAAAATGGTGTTTTGATTTTATGTCATAAAAAACTGAATGTCTCTGTGGTTCATCAAGAAACAGATTCGGAGGGTCGTTGGGTTATTGTTAAGTTGCTTATAGATAAGATTCCTATTGTTATCTTCAATGTATATGGTCCTACTTTGATTGATAAACTTTTTTGGTCTAAATTATCAGACAAATTAGTTACGTTTGACGAGGAATATGTTATACTTGGTGGAGACTGTAATCAAATTCTAGACCCCATTCTTGACAGACATTCTACTGTCAGGTTTGTACCCTCTAAAATGCATGCCCAATTTGTTTCCTCCATTAAACGTAAAGCATTAGTTGACATTTGGAGGCTATGTCATCCTGACCTTAGGGAGTACAGTTTTTATTCTGCGGCCCACCACTCACAATCCCGTATTGATTATCTTTTCCTAAGTAAATCCCTTTCACAACATGCATTCAGAGATAGGCTCAATTCTAATATCTGACCACGCCCCTGTTCTAGTTGACATTGACCTGATCCCCTTTTTTCCTCACCCTGGTAGATGGCGTTTTAACAATTCCCTATTGCTCGACCCTAATTTTTGTCAAAAATTTAAATCCTTTGCCTTGGAATTTTTTACTATAAATAACACTCCAGAATCCCCTTTTGTAATGGTATGGGATTCCTTTAAGGCAGACGCCAGAGGTTTTATTTTGAGTTTTGTGTCACAAAAAAAGAAATCTTTTGAAATCAAATCTTCTCAATTCCTTAACAAAATTAAACAATTGGAATATACATACTACCATTCAAACAATGAATCTAACCTGAAAAACCTTCTTGATGCTAAAATTACTTTTAATAAATTAACCACTGATGCAGCTTCTAATTATCTCCTGAAGAGTAGTTCTCGTTACTATGGGGGCCAAAACAAGATGGGTAAACTTTTAGCTAATTATTTAAAGATCAAGAAGGATAGAATTAAAATAGAATCCTTACAAGGTCCTGCAGGTACCTCTATTTATAAAGATAATGACATCTTAAATGAATTTGTTTCCTTTTATAAAAATCTTTACACTCCTGAATATACGCCGGACAACTCTGATCTTCTTTCTTATTTTCGATCTATTCCCTCCCCGACATCTAATCACATTGATTTGGACTCTTTAGGAACTGACATTTCCTTAGCAGATATAACTCAAGCTGTATCAGTACTACGTCGAGGGAAAGCGCCTGGACCTGACGGTTTTACCATTGAATTCTATTCTCATTTTCCAGATTTTCTTTTACCCAAACTATTATGGGGTCGATTCCGATTCGGGCCGGAAAAAGCACCGACCGACTCGGATCCGGAAAAAATACCGACCGACACGTACCCGTGGCGCACGACACGCCAAGTACGATGCAAGGCGCGAAAAATCCGACCGACACGTACCGAAACAAAGTCGACCGACCGAGCCGCACGGAAAGCAGCAATCCGGCCGGAAAAACACGCGAATCCAACCGACCGACACGCACCCGGAACAAATCCGACCGAAACGTACACGCAAACTCCAAACCGCAAAGTACGATGCAAGGCACGAAAACCACGAGCGAGTCGGACGGAGGCCAAGCCGTACGACCGACACGCATACAAAACCGAGCCGAAGCAACACAATACACCGCGACCGACGCGTACGCAGCATAGAAAACTGCACAAACACAGCGTGAACGAAACGGAGAACACCGTACGAGACCAATGCAGGGTCCGACTCGGTCACAAGAACGTTTCCAACATACACAAACAGCACAAAGGAAAAATCACCCAAAAAAGGCCATACAAGCAATTACCAAGCCAATAAATACTGGGGGGTGGGGACAGAGAACAAAGACACACCCACAACTCCACCTATATAAAGGACACAAATCACTACCATGAGCCTTTGCAAATGCCATTCCACTGCCAGCACCCAAGAGAAAGCAACCACACACCCACAGCTCATCCCTCACACAAGCCACACACCATCAGCACACCAACAAATACCTACCTCACATACACCCAGCAAAACACACACTCACACACCCTCACCTGCACACCAACACACACATCACCCACCATCACCAACCATCACCATGCCCCCAAGAAGAATCCCAAGTTCCTAGATAGTGAATTGGAAGTCATGGTAGACGAGATCCTCAGGGTGGAGCCACAGCTGTTTGGCACATTGGTCCAACAGACCCCCATGTCGCAGAAAACCAAGATGTGGGAGAGGATTATCAACAGGGTGAACGCCCAATCACCATGTCGGCGCACAAAGACCGACATCCAGAACAGGTGGTATGACGTGCGCAGGAGGGTACGGAAAATGCTGAAGCAAGACTACATCAACAGCCAACACACCGGCAGTGGCCCTCCTGCCAAGCCAATATACCTCAGGCCCTGGGAGGAGAAGGTGCGGGCCATCCTTCCGCCAGTGAGCGTATATGGACTAGAGGACATCCCAGAGCCTGGTGAGTACACAACAAATGTACACAATATACTGCCACAAAACACACACACATCACTGTCAAGGGGAGAGTCAAACCATGCACTCATAGCAATTACACAGCAACCAGAACAGAATCATCCCAAAATGTGTATGTCAGTCAGATAAACACAACACATGCCATCAAAAAAGTCACATCCAACTGTGCCAACACATGTACAAACACAACCACAACTACAGCTAGGCAGTGGCACAAATAGAACTAACAAACACATCCACACATGTAGCCACCACAACAACACCAACACACAGTGAAGACCACTCAAAGGAAGGAATTCTGTGTATGCTGGCCAAGTCAGTGTAGCCAATAGCATCATGGGAGTCGCAGTCACACATATTGCCCCCTCCACAACTGTCCCATCAACACCACCATGAACCATGCGCACAACACAGGGAGTGGAGAAGGACTCACAAGATGGCTGACACTGGCTACTGCTGTGGGGAGCACAAGGCCCTGCTGGCAACTGTGCACCAACAAACAGCAGGACACCACTGACTGACATCCTGAGAGACAACTTACACTCCCTGCAATGCAAGCACGTTCCATGGTGGGATATCTGGCTAGCTGGGTGGGAAGGGGGACTTGCAGCACTGACCATAGTCACAAGCACCTCCCCTCACACACACCCCAACACAAACTCCACAGAACCCACCTGGTAGAATGCAATGCCCCCATCCTAACACAAGATCCCACAAAGAACCACCACCCTGGGTTATGTTGTGTGAAGCACAGGGACACTCTTGGGACTCTTAGCCAAACAACTGCCAGGACAACACTCCCAGCCATCCTGTCAGCACAGCCACCCCACCCCACAGGGAAGCAGAATCAAAGGAAGGAAGCATGGGCATGCTGGGAAGGGGGTGGAGGCAATAGCATGATGGGAGTCGTAGTCACTGATATTGGTCACCCCCACAACTGTCCCATCAACACCACCCTGAACCATGCTCACATCACAGGAAGTGGAGAAGGACTCACAAGATGGCTGACACTGGCTACTGCTGTGGTGAGCACAAGGCCCTGCTGGCAACTGTGCACCAACAAACAGCAGGACACCACTGACTGACATCCTGAGAGACAACTTCCACTCCCTGCAATGCAAGCACGTTCCATGGTGGGATATCTGGCTGGCTGGCTGGGTGGGAAGGGGGACTTGCAGCACTGACTATAGTCACAAGCACCTCCCCTCACACCCCCCAACACAAACTCCACAGTACCCACCTGGTAGAATGCAATGCCCTCCATCCTAACACAAGATCCCACAAAGAACCACCACCCTGGGTTATGTTGTGTGAAGCACAGGGACACTCTTGGGACTCTTAGCCAAACAACTGCCAGGACAACACTCCCAGCCATCCTGTCAGCACAGCCACCCCACCCCACAGGGAAGCAGAATCAAAAGGAAGGAAGCATGGGCATGCTGGGAAGGGGGTGGAGGCAATAGCATGATGGGAGTCGTAGTCACTGATATTGGTCACCCCCACAACTGTCCCATCAAACCACCCTGAACCATGCTCACATCACAGGGAGTGGAGAAGGACTCACAAGATGGCTGACACTGGCTACTGCTGTGGGGAGCACAAGGCCCTGCTGGCAAATGTGCACCAACAAACAGCAGGACACCACTGACTGACATCCTGAGAGACAACTTACACTCCCTGCAATGCAAGCACGTTCCATGGTGGGATATCTGGCTGGCTGGCTGGGTGGGAAGGGGGACTTGCAGCACTGACTAAAGTCACAAGCACCTCCCCTCACACCCCCCCCCCCAACACAAACTCCACAGTACCCACCTGGTAGAATGCAATGCCCTCCATCCTAACACAAGATCCCACAAAGAACCACCACCCTGGGTTATGTTGTGTGAAGCACAGGGACACTCTTGGGACTCTTAGCCAAACAACTGCCAGGACAACACTCCCAGCCATCCTGTCAGCACAGCCACCCCACCCCACAGGGAAGCAGAATCAAAAGGAAGGAAGCATGGGCATGCTGGGAAGGGGGTGGAGGCAATAGCATGATGGGAGTCGTAGTCACTGATATTGGTCACCCCCACAACTGTCCCATCAACACCACCCTGAACCATGCTCACATCACAGGGAGTGGAGAAGGACTCACAAGATGGCTGACACTGGCTACTGCTGTGGGGAGCACAAGGCCCTGCTGGCAAATGTGCACCAACAAACAGCAGGACACCACTGACTGACATCCTGAGAGACAACTTCCACTCCCTGCAATGCAAGCACGTTCCATGGTGGGATATCTGGCTGGCTGGGTGGGAAGGGGGACTTCCAGCACTGACTATAGTCACAAGCACCTCCCCTCACACCCCCCAACACAAACTCCACAGTACCCACCTGGTAGAATGCAATGCCCTCCATCCTAACACAAGATCCCACAAAGAACCACCACCCTGGGTTATGTTGTGTGAAGCACAGGGACACTCTTGGGACTCTTAGCCAAACAACTGCCAGGACAACACTCCCAGCCATCCTGTCAGCACAGCCACCCCACCCCACAGGGAAGCAGAATCAAAAGGAAGGAAGCATGGGCATGCTGGGAAGGGGGTGGAGGCAATAGCATGATGGGAGTCGTAGTCACTGATATTGGTCACCCCCACAACTGTCCCATCAACACCACCCTGAACCATGCTCACATCACAGGAAGTGGAGAAGGACTCACAAGATGGCTGACACTGGCTACTGCTGTGGTGAGCACAAGGCCCTGCTGGCAACTGTGCACCAACAAACAGCAGGACACCACTGACTGACATCCTGAGAGACAACTTACACTCCCTGCAACGCAAGCACGTTCCATGGTGGGATAACTGACTGGCTGGGTGGGTGGGAAGGAGGTCCGGCTGCCAACCAAACACAACCAATGCAGACCATGTTCACACCCCAGAAAATACATAGAAATGCCCAAATAATGCAGGACAATGTGCCACACCAATATCAACCCCTGACTGTGACGACTCAGGACAATGCAATGTACAGGCCCGCACCCAGAGGCACAGTCACAACTGTCATGTGTGTCAACCATTGATGCCTGCAGAAACATGACATACATTGTTTGTGTCTCCCAAAAACAGGTGATGATGGGGACACAGCAGCAGACGCTGAGGAGTCCCAGTCCCAGGCTCAAGAGGATGCCGAGCTCACTGGCGTCGTACAGCCTCTGTCCTCCTCGGACGATGAAGAACAACCTGGCACATCCGGTGCAAGTCAACATGCAGCACCAGCAGGACCACCAGCTGCAGCACCAGCAGGACCACCAGCTGCACCCCCTGCACCCACCCCTACAACGACTGTCACCACGAATACCATCCCTGCCGACATGGACAGAATAAGGAGCAACACCAGCACAGTGACCCTGGACCAACCTGGGGCCATGGACACCACCACCACCACCAACCCCCAAGGTGGACCATGGTTATCTGTGCGTGCCACTGCACACACTGCACATGTCAGCAGGGGTGGTGGGAGGAGTGGGAGACAGAGGTCGCTGCTTGCAGACGTTGCTGGTGTGCATGATGACCCACAACTGGTACGCATAGCTGATGCGTACCAGTCCAGCACCGGAGAGCTCAGCCAGGTAGTGGGGCTCCTCAGAGACATTAAACAGCAGCAGGCTGCCCATCATGCCCGCTTGGACTCCCACATGTCCCACGTGGAGTCACACATGTCCTGTGTGGACTCACACATGTCCCGCGTGGAGTCCAAGTGGGATGCACTGCATGAGATGACGGCGGTGCACAGGGACATTTTACAATGCCTCCGCCAGATGAACAGCAACCAGTCCACACCTCCCTGTGTGCCAACAACATCTGGTGCCGAACAAACTGCAACTGCCACAGGGAGGGAGGAGGACTCTGGCGGAGAGTCCCCTGCACCGCAGCAGCCTGCACTTGAGGGCCCCCCCAAGAAGAGGGGTCGTCCGAGGAGGGAAAAGTGAGAGGCCGATGGCCAAGCGCAACTCCCAGGAAGCCTGAACCTGTTCTGGATGTTCGCCTTTGTGCACAGACTGTTCACCCTGTTGACGGCAACACTACTCCCACACATTGCATGGGGAGTACAAGTTGGACCAATGTGTCAGACAACTGTGGCCCCGATACTGGGGATCCTGTCTACCCGGACTTTCAATTCACCTAGGAACTTGGGATTGCAAGATTCATGTACAGCACAACCCATCCTATGCACTATTAACACAAATGTATCACAATAAACACACTAATACACCATACTTGCCTCTGTCGTGATTCCAACGTGGGTGCTGTTATGGGGATGATGAACTGCAAAATTACACTGTGTATGCGAACTGCAACAGCAAGGACAACACAGGCATGTGAGTACAGGAAACGTGACACACATGAGGGAGACACACCACCAGGGCTACACGACACATACACACCTAGGCCATCTGACTCATTGCCTACACTGATGTTGCCAGGAAGACGGTGCAATGCACAGACACCACACCCATTCCCAGTTGTAGTCAAGTAGCCCACAGGTGCAGTAAGCAAATGGCAGTCAAATATGTGATCACAGACAACGCACATCACAAAGTGAAGCACAGGTTTATTACACAGTTGCAACATGCCGTAACCACTACAGATGCAAGGTAACCCCACCTGGCAGCGGGCACACAGTCAACAACTGTAGACGGAAGGAAGTCCATGGGTGTGGTGCACATCACCTGTAGGGACACAACAGCTACCAGCCTGGATGTGCAATCACGTCGTCGGTGGACACAGTTGACCAAACGAATCTGAAAGTACCCTGTGAAGGACAGAAATGACACACAGTCAAAAGCAATGGAGTACAGGACAGAACAGCAAAACACATGCACAATACATGTTACAAGATACCCACCCAGAACCAAGTTAGCATGTCAACACTGTTGGGGAGTACAGCCCACCTGTCACCACACATCGCAACACACATCCAGTCAAGTGGCCCATGGACTCACTCCCACAGCACCAGAGCACCACCCACACATCATGCCAACTCACATCATTGACATGACACCTCAGGATACTCACATTCAGCTAAAGAAGTTGGTGATGAGCTGTGTGCGGACATCACCATCACCATCATCATCATCATCATCGTCACTGGCATCGTGGTCCAGGCCAGGATCCTCCACAGGTGGCGGATGTTGGTCATTGTCATCCTGGATGAGAGGCAACTCCTTCCGCACTGCCAGGTTGTGGAGCATGCAGCAGACGATGATAATCTTGCACACTTTCGCAGGGGCATATGGGAGGGACCCTCCGGTCTTGTCCAGGCAGCGGAAGCGGCTCTTCAGGAGACCAAAGGTCCGCTCAATCACTCTCCTGGTCCGACCATGTGCCTCATTGTAGCGCATCTGGGCAGGTGTCACAGGGTTCCTGAGGGGTGTCAGCAACCACGGCATGTTGGGGTATCCCGAGTCACCTACGGACAGACAAGTGCACATTAGCTGACTTGGAACAGTGGGCGGAATACTACAGATCAGATCACACACAATGGCACAAAGTCAGTACACACCGACAAGCCAGGCACGCTGGTTCTGCATCTGTGCCATCATCCTGGGGATGCGACTACTCCTCATCACAAAGGCATCGTGTGCTGAACCAGGGAAACGGGCACACACGTGTGTGATGGTCATGTCTGCAAGACACACCACCAGTGCATTGACCGAGTGGTAGTGCTTGCGGTTCCTGTAGGCCTGCTCCTGGGCCTGTGGTGGTACCAAAGCCACATGTGTCCCATCAATGGAGCCAATTACATGCGGCATCCTCCCCAGGGCATAAAAGTCACTCTTCACGTCAGTGAGTCGTCGCAGTCTAGGGAAATAGATGTACCGGTTCAGGAAGAGCAACATTGCCGCCAAAACATCGCGGAGCACACAGCTGAACATGGTCTGTGACATCCCACCAGCAGTCGCCACAGTATGTTGGAAGGTACCAGTGGCAAAGAAGTGTAGGGCTGCCATCACCTTCACCTTGGGGGTCAGCGCTGTAGGATACGGCCGGCCAGGCTGCAAATGTGGGGACAACTGCACTGCCAAATCCTCAATCAGCTGCCTGGTGAAGCGGTACCGTCGGATGCTGTCCCGTTCCACCATCGTTGCCAGGTCTGGGAATGGCCGATGGACAGCAGGAGCCCTGCAGTGCAGAGGAGAAGTAAGCAAGATTGTCAGTCACCCCACATATGCGGCATTGAACACACTCAAGATCCCAACATACATCATTATGAGGCACAACTACATGAAGTGTGCAGTACCGGAAGGACATGTATGGTACATACATGGCCAACATCTGTCAACACGGTCCAACAGGTGACATCAATTAGTCCCAGGTTGGCCCATTGGATATCATGAGGCCGTGTCACAGTTCCCATCTCCTGCTGCCGTGTCACAATAACCCCCCACAGGGACATGTGAGGACAGATGTGCCCCAGGCACCACAGCTCAACGACAGGTACATTCCCAGGGACCCTGTAATACCACATGGACATTGGCATAACATGGAGTATCATGTATACACCACAGCAAAACAACCATGACCCCCACAGGTAGTGGCCCCACTTGCCACGGCAGGACAGACATGGACGTCTGTGACACACACGCACAACATCAGAGTCCATGCACACACAACGTGGATGTGGAGACTGTCTCCCATTGTGCACATGAAATCAGAGACATTGTAAACACCACATGCACAAAGACTGTGGAGGACCATCACTATTGTGCCACTGGGACACCCTGGCTCAAACATACCGTCCCACATGGGACTCACGGGGTATGTGACATGACATACACATACACCACTGTGAAATGTGACCATGGCACATGCACAGATATGAACAGTTGCACATCACAGTGGTCACGTACACGTAACACCCAGGATCCTGTCCCCATGAACACGTGCACAGCCTGGGGGTGGCTGCCCACAGGTGACACCCACAGGACAACATGTACACCAACATACACACAATAGGAAATGCAGCCTTACATGCCTTATGATAAAGTTTGGACAGGCTGTCGTGATGTAGGTGGGCCCCTCACTCCCTGGGAGCTATCTGTGGCTGGCATATGTCCATCTGAGACAGGCATGCTGACATATGCCAGTCACATGTACAGTGATGCGTTGAACAGCAATGGACCGATCGGTGCCTCCGGCCGGCCCATTGCTTTCAATGTGTGCGGGTACGCGTTGTACCCCTGTGCGCGTTGAACAGCAATGGACCGATCGGTGCCTCCGGCCGGCCCATTGCTTTCAATGTGTGCGGGTACGCATTGTACCCCTGTGCGCGTTGAACTGCAATGGACCGATCGGTGCCTCCGGCCGGCCCATTGCTTTCAATGTGTGCGGGTACGCGTTGTACCCCTGTGCGCGTTGAACTGCAATGGACCGATCGGTGCCTCCGGCCGGCCCATTGCTTTCAATGTGTGCGGGTACGCGTTGTACCCCTGTGCGCGTTGAACTGCAATGGACCGATCAGTGCCTCCGGCCGGCCCATTGCTTTCAATGTGTGCGGGTACGCGTTGTACCCCTGTGCGCGTTGAACTGCAATGGACCGATCGGTGCCTCCGGCCGGCCCATTGCTTTCAATGTGTGCGGGTACGCGTTGTACCCCTGTGCGCGTTGTACCGCAATGGACCGATCGGTGCACACCCATTGACAATGGGCTTGCCTGGCAACGGACGCGTTTTCGAATTTCGAACGAGTCGGTTGCTGGAAAATCAGTTGGTCACCCACAACAATGTTGCAAAATCATGTATGTCATGAAGTTGAAGATTTGAAGGATGCTGTGGGCGTGTTTTGGTGCTGCTATTCCATGGATTGGCCAGATTCAGAAGATGCAAACGACTTGGACCTATCACTTTGGACACAAGGGACAGTATCTGCCTCTCCAGCACATATATATTGCTGGCTGTTCCCCTGAGAGCCCACTTGCCTGCACTACATGCTCCAAGACGACATCTGCCACTGCACTGCTGCTGTCTCTGCCCCTCTGGACCCTGCAATGGCACGTACTGTGGAGAGAGCCCCAGCCTTCAGCCTTGAAGAGAACCAGGCCCTGCTGGACAGCCTACTTCCACAGTACAGCAAGCTGTATAGGACACCAGGGGAGCAGGTGAGTGTTCTGTGCACTGCCTTTCTGAATGTGCATTTTGTCTGACTAGCAAGGCTGAGAGTCTGCACGCCACTGGCTAGCAGGCTCACTGAGTAGTTGTCACCCCCATAGTGTGTAGTGACTTGCACTGGACAGGTATGGTGCAGTGACAGTGCATTTGAACATGGTTTTACTTCCCATGCAATGATACCATGTAGTGACGTCTGGCAAACTGTCCATGGTCAGCTTTGCACTGCCTGTGTACATCATGTGCCCCTGTGATTGAGACATGTATATACAACTGTGTCATGCACGGATATGTTGCATGTGTGGTAATGGCCTTTTCACTTTGTCATCCTCACAGGTTAATGCCCATCGGAAGCAGGAAATCTGGAAGGACATCGTCCGGGCTGTCCGGTCCGTGGGGGTCTACAAGCGCCGGATCCGCAACTGCCAGAAGAGGTGGCAGGACCTTCGGGGCTGGACCCGGAGGATTGCACAGGTCCAGCTGAAGCTGTCGCCTCCTCGCAGGAGGGGCGGAACACGGACCCTGACCCCCACATGCTCCAGATCCTGGCGGTGGTGTTTCCAGACCTGGATGGGCAGCTGAAGGCCAGACAGCAGCAAGGAGGGGTGAGTCAAAGACTGCACTGTGAACTCTGTATTACATGCTTTGTGCCCTCCTCTGGCCTGGTTCAACTGCCACAGTGCAGCAGTCATGTTGTCCAGGAGCCATGTCCCTCTATTGTGCACTGCCCACTGCTCATCTGATACCCAGGTGTGGCCCTTACAGTCAGGGAATTGTGTCACTTGGGACTGTGTCCTTGCAGTTTGCTTCACTAAAGGTGGGGGACAGCATCTGTTTCCCTAACTCTGTTGTGGGCATCATGGGTGGGTCCATTGTTCACACAACGCCTGGGTTTGGACATGTGATCTGCGTGTTGCTTTGATATGCGGTCCACTTGCTGAGCTGAGCCACCACATGTGCCTGGGGTATGTGGCACACGCCCATGCAGCGGGTGGGAACAATGTTTGTGCCCCAGGAGTGTGCAGATTACGTGTGTCACACATACATAGCCAGCTATCCACTGTCCAGGGCACATCCCTCATTCATGTGGAGCAGGACAGTCATGCCTACTCCAGGCCATGCAATGCACTCTGTACTCCCACTCCCGTGTATCAGCTGACACATTGTGCACAGTGATTTGACCCCTCCGGTGTCTGCCTCTGTGTCAGTGTGCTGTGGATTAGTTGCCAGGACTGCTGGGGTGTTTCTTGGTAGGGGCTCAGCATGTCCCTGGAGATGTGACCATAGGAGACGATACTTGTGTGTCACATAGGTGTTTGATCAGCTGCCCGTGCAGACTGGGGTATGCGAATGTGATGTTCAGGCAGCTGTTCCCCATTCACAGCAAATTGTGAGGGGCTCAGGTTCAGAGGGTAGTGTCACAGGTCTCCCATATGTCCAATAGGTGTGACCTGGACAGATGAGGGTTGAGATGATGTGTTGTGTGGGGGATGTACATGTGCACTTGTGCAGCTCCAGGACTTGCATTCCCCATGACCTACTATTGTGACCCAGTGCATAGTGTTGTTGTCTGGCTGCCAAGTCATACATCACTGAGACAGTGATGTATGACTTAACAGTCATGCCTCTGCCATGGCATGTGTCAACTTATTTGTGGTCCTGCAGGGGAGTGACATGTGCTACATGCACACCATAGTGGCGCTGGCTATCAGGACATGGGTGCATCATGGTGTCTGTCGCTGGTATGCATCACATGCATTTCCTATTTGACTCTGGGCATCCCTTTCATCCGGAAACCTGTACTGACTCAGTGGCAAGAGCTGTGATGTGTCCACACCGTGTCCTCTGCACTGTCCAACTACTGTGTACTTGGTGCATGTGTCCACACTGGGGTGTTGCAATCCAACAGACACCAGACAGATGGGTGCAAGGCCATGTGGGATGTGAGTGCCATGCTTGGCATCAGACTGACAATTGGCTTCTCCTGTTCAGTTAGGGCACTTTTAGCAATGTACAACTAATGATGCCAGGGCTTGCTCTGTGATGTGCTGTGCTCACAGTGGTGTGTGCGTTTTGTGCAGGTGACTGATGTCTGTCTGTTTCCCCATTGTTTGCAGATACATCCATGGCCACGGAAGGGGACTGCTCCACGGACCAGGAGGAGCCAGAGAGCCAGACTGGGTCAGCAGCCGAGGAGTGGTCGGAGGGACCCAGTGGCACGGAGGGCGAGGGGAGCCACACCGAGGAATCCTCAGCACCATCCACCTCAGCTGAGGACCAGAGCAACTCGGAGGATGACTCCCTTGTGGAGGCGGGTGTCAGCAGCCACCACACCCCAGCTAGTGTTGCTGTCCCCGCCACCACCAGCACCACCACCGCCCTCCCATCGGCTCCCATTCCCAAGGTCCGTGGAGGCTCCCATGTTCGGGAGCGTGTCTCCTTTGGCCCAGGCACCGCACCCCCTGCCCCTGTGTCCCCTGCTGCCCTGAGTGAGGAGTCTGTGTACCTCCTTCGCCAGCTCCATGTAGGGCAGACAGCCATGCTGAGTGTCCTCCATGCGCACACCGCACTGTTGACTCAGCTGGTGTCGTTCATGGAGGGCATCTCATCGGGCATGTCTGACCTACAGAGGGGCAACAGGTCCATGGACTCCTCCCTGACGGCAGCAGTGTCCCTCCTCAGACAGTCCCTCACCCCTCCTGCCTCTGCTCCATCCACACTCCCCAGCACCTTGCCCGTCCCAAGCACACACACACCGGCACAGGCACACACCAGCACACACACATCCAGCACACAGACACACACGCCACAAACTAAACGCACACGCACGCACAGTCAAGGGACTGAAACCAGACTCACAGGGGATGGGGCCCTGGTACACACACACGCATCCACGGGCACTGCGCAGTCCTCAGTTGCCTCTCCCTCCAAAGCACCCTCCCTTGCCTCACCTGCAACCCCAAAGACCCAGCGCCTCTTCCTCAGTGACCTCGGCCTCTTCCCCTCCGATCCAGCTGCCCCAGCATCCAGGGGGAAGAGGAAGCCCCCCACACGGAGCAGAGTGCCCCTCGCCCCCGGACACCCTCCCCCAGGCGCAGACAGACTGAGGCCCCCACCCGCAAGTCCCCCGGAGTGGTAAGAGCAAGACCCCGCCGCCGCCCTGCAGCTCAAGCACCAGGTCACCTTCCTCCATCCCTCAGGCCCCCACTCCACAGGTGCCCCCGCCACACCCTGCCCCAGGTTCCCCCACCCACAGATATACCATCCCCAAGAGGCTCCGGCCTTCTCCCCCTGCCACTTGCTCTCCCGGCACCACACCCCCGCTGCGCTTGTCTGTGCCACTGATGTGGTGAGGGTGTCCTCCCCCTCTGTCCAGCCCACCTTGCCTGTTCCCCATTCTCCTCCCCTGGTGGTAGGCACTGCAGTGGAGTCCACTACCACCCTGTCTGACTTGGGCACTGCAGTGGCGGACCTGTCCACTCCATCTGCAGGGTCCACTGCAGTCGTGCCGGCACCCACAACATCTGAGCCATGCCCCCCAGTTGTGCCGGCACACACCATGTCAGACACCTCCACTGCAGTTGTCAGTGGCTCTCCAGCACCCACCACCCCTTCCCTGCTTCCTCCTGGTGAGCCCTGATCCTGTCCCTGCGGTGCCTGGCCTACCCCCCCGGTTGCCCCTCCTAGTGGATTGTCCCTGGTTTTGTGCAGGCATGTGTAGGGTGGCATCTGCCACTGTCACCCACTTGTGACTTTGTTGATGGACTGGCCATTGGCCTTTGTTTATGTTCTACCGGACTTCTACTTTTAATGCCACATATGCTGAATAAAGCAACTTTCTGTTCTCTAGTGCTTTTGCTTCTGATGTACATGATGTTGATGATGCTAAGAATGCCCTTGCTGCAGTGATGGTGATATTTGGTCTCATGATAATGAAGTGTTACTTTGCAGGAACCCATGTGGTCCAGGGGTTATGTGTCCTATCCTGTGGTGTATCCATGTCATCCATAGCAGCATCTGAGGGTGTCATGTGTTCAGTATTTGGCAATGAGATTTCCTACTTAGATTGGCAACTTCACATCTGTGGCTTCCACCCCTGCACATCTGTTGTGCCTGCCATTGTTCTATTCGTCTACTTCCCTGACCGTGTGGCCATCTCCAGTGAACATGCAGGTTTGGGCATCAATGGGGAAGGACTCATCTGTGTTGTCAGTGCAACATTGCTATACAAGTGTGTTGGATCTGTGCTGATGATTCCGTTGGCACTTCCATGACCAGGCTGATGGGACGGGAGCCCTCATTTGTTGCTAATTGTTGATTGTGTGTCCCATTGCTGCCATGGTATGGTATCTGTTCGCCTCACATCTGCAGTCTCCACAGGGTATCTGCATGTGTGTGCCCATTGGTGCAAATATGTGGGTCTGCATTCGGATGGTCACTTCTGTCATTGTGTCATTGATGATTGTTGACGGTGTCAGCCCCCATGGGTGTTGTTTGTCTGCACATGGCCAAAGTTATGTCTTATTTGCACTGCAGGATTTGGCTCCCCCAATTTATGTTGCAATGGGACACATACACTACTTTGCCACTGATGTGTTTGTTGTTCTGTGACCAGGAATCATCCATGCAGTTTGGCAGTTGCACCTCTTTCTTTGTCAACACTTACCTTTTGGTCACTGTGATGATGGGGGTTTGGACCCCATTGCCACAATGTTCGAAATGTGCTTCAGCTATGGACCCCACACTTACATTTTGGTCACTGTGATGATGGGGGTTTGGACCCCATTGCCACAATGTTCAAAGTGTGCTTCAGCTATGGACCCCACACTTACATTTTGGTCACTGTGATGATGGGGGTTTGGACCCCATTGCCACAATGTTCAAAATGTGCTTCAGCTATGGACCCCACACTTACATTTTGGTCACTGTGATGATGGGGGTTTAGACCCCATTGCCACAATGTTCAAAATGTGCTTCAGCTATGGACCCCACACTTACATTTTGGTCACTGTGATGATGGGGGTTTGGACCCCATTGCCACAATGTTCAAAATGTGCTTCAGCTATGGACCCCACACTTACATTTTGGTTACTGTGATGATGGGGGTTTGGACCCCATTGCCACAATGTTCAAAATGTGCTTCAGCTATGGACCCCACACTTACATTTTGGTCACTGTGATGATGGGGGTTTGGACCCCATTGCCACAATGTTTGAAATGTGCTTCAGCTATGGACCCCACACTTACATTTTGGTCACTGTGATGATGGGGGTTTGGACCCCATTGCCACAATGTTCGAAATGTGCTTCAGCTATGGACCCCACACTTACATTTTGGTCACTGTGATGATGGGGGTTTGGACCCCATTGCCACAATGTTCAAAATGTGCTTCAGCTATGGACCCCACACTTACATTTTGGTCACTGTGATGATGGGGGTTTGGACCCCATTGCCACAATGTTTGAAATGTGCTTCAGCTATGGACCCCACACTTACCTTTTGGTCACTGTGATGATGGGGGTTTGGACCCCATTGCCACAATGGTCATGGCCTGCTTGCATTGTGGGTGCCACACACATATATGTGTGGCACATGTGCTAGGGGGTCACATTGTATGTTCAAAGTCATGTTCGGTGTTGTAGGCATTTGACACAGTCTACACACGCTTGTCATGGTGTTGGGGGATGTCTTCTTCTTGCATTCCCTAGGTTGTGGTGTGCTGGTTGTGTCATGCATTGTCCATCCTATGAGTGGGGGTGGTAGTAGTGGTAGGCATCCTGCCCCCTGGCTAAGGGTGGTGGTAGGCATCCAGCCCCCCTGGGTGAGGGTGGTAGTAGTGGTGGGCATCCTGCCCCCTCGGTGAGGGTGGTAGTAGTGGTAGGCATCCTGCCCCCTGGGTGAGAGTGGTAGTAGTGGTAGGCATCCTGCCCCCTGGCTAAGGGTGGTAGTAGTGGTAGGCATCCTGCCCCCCTGGGTGAGGGTGGTAGTAGTGGTGGGCATCCTGCCCCCTGGGTGAGGGTGGTAGTAGTGGTAGGCATCCTGCCCCCCTGGGTGAGGGTGGTAGTAGTGGTGAGCATCCTGCCCCCTGGGTGAGGGTGGTAGTAGTGGTAGGCATCCTGCCCCCTGGGTGAAGGTGGTAGTAGTGGTGGGCATTCTGCCCCCTGGCTAAGGGTGGTAGTAGTGGTAGGCATCCTGCCCCCCTGGGTGAGGGTGGTAGTAGTGGTAGGCATCCTGCCCCCCTGGGTAAGGGTGGTAGTAGTGGTAGGCATCCTGCCCCCCTGGCTAAGGGTGGTAGTAGTGGTAGGCATCCTGCCCCCTGGGTGAGGGTGGTAGTAGTGGTAAGCATCCTGCCCCCGGGTAAGGGTGGTAGTAGTGGTAGGCATCCTGCCCCCCTGGCTAAGGGTGGTAGTAGTGGTAGGCATCCTGCCCCCCTGGGTGAGGGTGGTAGTAGTGGTAAGCATCCTGCCCCCTGGCTAAGGGTGGTAGTAGTGGTAGGCATCCTGCCCCCCTGGGTGAGGGTGTTAGTAGTGGTGGGCATCCTGCCCCCTGGGTGAGGGTGGTAGTAGTGGTAGGCATCCTGCCCCCCTGGCTAAGGGTGGTAGTGGTGGTAGGCATCCTGCCCCCCTGGGTGAGGGTGGTAGTAGTGGTGGGCATCCTGCCCCCTGGGTGAGGGTGGTAGTAGTGGTAGGCATCCTGCCCCCCTGGCTAAGGGTGGTAGTAGTGGTAGGCATCCTGCCCCCCTGGGTAAGGGTGGTAGTAGTGGTGGGCATCCTGCCCCCCTGGGTGAGGGTGGTAGTAGTGGTAGGCATCCTGCCCCCCTGGGTGAGGGTGGTAGTAGTGGTAAGCATCCTGCCCCCTGGCTAAGGGTGGTAGTAGTGGTAGGCATCCTGCCCCCCTGGGTGAGGGTGGTAGTAGTGGTGGGCATCCTGCCCCCTGGGTGAGGGTGGTAGTAGTGGTAGGCATCCTGCCCCCCTGGGTGAGGGTGGTAGTAGTGGTGGGCATCCTGCCCCCTGGCTAAGGGTGGTAGTAGTGGTAGGCATCCTGCCCCCCTGGGTGAGGGTGGTAGTAGTGGTAGGCATCCTGCCCCCTGGGTAAGGGTGGTAGTAGTGGTAGGCATCCTGCCCCCTGGCTAAGGGTGGTAGTAGTGGTAGGCATCCTGCCCCCCTGGGTGAGGGTGGTAGTAGTGGTAAGCATCCTGCCCCCCTGGCTAAGGGTGGTAGTAGTGGTAGGCATCCTGCCCCCCTGGGTGAGGGTGGTAGTAGTGGTGGGCATCCTGCCCCCCTGGGTGAGGGTGGTAGTAGTGGTAGGCATCCTGCCCCCCCTGGGTGAGGGTGGTAGTGGTGGTAGGCATCATGCCACCCCTGGGTGAGGGTGGTAGTGGTGGTAGGCATCATGCCACCCCCGGGTAGGGGTGGTGGTGCGCATTCAGGCCCCTGTGTGCATATGTGGCATTGGTGATGGGCATCCCGCCCCTATGGTGCTGCTGTTGCTGGTGTAAGTATATTCTGCATCCCTGTGTGTGTGTGTGATGTGTCGTGTACGTGTTGTATGTGTTTTGTGGTTGGTGTCTGGCTTACCTTCTGCGCCGTACGCTTCCGTGCCTGTTCCGGTAGTAAATGTAGAATATTGGTATGATCGGGACGAAGGGATTCATGGTTGGTTTGTGTCGTTCGTCCTTCTCGTTGCTTCGCGTCGTCCTCGTCGCTTCGCCTCGTCCTCGTCGCTTCGCCTCGTCGCTTCGCGTCGTCCTCGTCGCTGCCGTGTTCGTCTCGGAGCCGTGGATCGTGTTGTGGCGCGAATCGGAGCTTATGTGCGCCTCTCCCGGATGCTTTGACGTGCCGTGCGTAGCGACGGGTTCGGCGCGTACGGAAAGCGCATCGTACTTGTCCGGCCGGACGGAGCTGCATTTTTCCTTCCGTGCGACTCGATTCGGCGTTTCCGGATTCGCCTCGGTCGGAGAACAGGACCTGGTTTGGGTGAGTACGGCTCGGCCGGATTTTTTGCTGTTGTGCGCATCGTACTTGCTCGTTCGGTGTGCTGTACGGATCGGTCGGGAAACAGGCTTTCGCATGGCTTTTTTCCCGACCGAATGGTATTGGGTGCGCCTCCGACCGAGATCGGAATCGGCCCCTTTGTCTCTTTCAATCCTTTGGAGTTATGGGCTCTTCCAGCGGTACCTTTCAGGAGGCATTCATCTGCTTAATACCCAAGGATGACAAAGATCATTCTTTCTGTAAAAATTATCGGCCTATATCATTAGTCAATACTGATTACAAAATTTTTGCGAAGATTTTGGCTCTACGTATTGATCCTATCTTGCCGGATCTCATCGGTCCTGAACAAGCGGGTTTTGTCAAAGGACGACTTGCCTCTGATAATTCTCTGAGTCTTTTTCAATATCCTTAGCAAGGCCTCCTCTCTGGACCATCCGATTGCAGCAATTTCCCTAGATGCTGAGAAAACATTTGACAGGATTGGTTGGGATTTTATGTTTCAAGCCTTGAGATGGGCTGGTTTTCCTCCTAAACTTATAACTTTAATTTCTCTGTTATATTCTGATCCACGTGCCTCCATATTTGCTAACGGTCACTCTTCTGATTTCTTCTCGCTTCACAGAGGAGTGAGACAAGGTTGCCCCCTATCTCCTTTATTATTTGTCATTGCCCTAGAACCTTTTTTAACTAAAATTAGACAGGATGATCGAATCACCGGCTTCCAATCTGACTCTCACCAAGTTAAACTATCAGTTTATGCTGATGACATTCTTCTGTATTGTTCTAATCCTGAAACATCCCTTAATCCCTTTCTTCAACAAGTCTCCTTCTTTTCTAAACTCTCAGGTTATCATTTGAACGCCGATAAATGCGAAATTTTACCTTTAAATTTTTTGTGCCAAAAACATCTTTTTGACTCATCTGGTTTTTCCTGGCAGCCTACTAAAATAAAATATCTCGGTCTATGGTTCACGCCCTCACTAGCCAATACACTAAAAGTAAATTTTGACTACACTATTAAAAAATTAAATGATAATATTAATCGATGGCACCCTCTCTTTCTCTCTTGGTGGGGTCGGTTAGACTCTATTAAAATGATGCTTTCACCTCTAGTACTATATATGTTATCGATGATTCCTATTCATATCCCTCAGTATTACTTCAAAAAAATTGATTCCATCTTGATAAAATTTTTATGGAAAGGTAAATCTTCACGTATAGCATTATCATCTCTCAAGAAAGATAGACCCAATGGCGGCCTCAAGTTTCCCGACTTTAAGACCTATCATGCTGCATTCTCACTAAAACAAGCTGCTAAGTGGATTTCTGAGGATCTTCCCCTACATCCACCCCTCTGGTTACAATTAGAAAAAGATCTTATTACCCCTTTTGGCTTCCAAGAAATTTTGACCTTCACTGCCAAAGTTACCTCTTTGCACTTCCCGGTCATTTCTCATTCTCGTAAACTTTTATCACCCCTGATATCCTCATCATATCCCTCCACTACCTCTTTCCATAATCAACCTATTTGGTATAATAAATCTTTGCGGATTCGTAACCGCTCTATATTCTGGAAATCTCACAACTTATAGACGACAACAAGCCTTTTTCTTTTTCTGATCTTCAATCTAAATTTTCTCTACCATCATCCTTCAGATCGCAATATAATAATCTCTATTTATCACTCAGTCATCTTCTCCAAAACTTACCTGCTTCTACCAACTCTCCTATATCATCTGAGCCTCTTCTTTCAAGTCTAGAAGGTTCTCCATCAGCGTCAAAAATTTACAAACTTTTACTTTTTTCCACAGAAAGACTTAAATCGAAAACTGAAAAAAGTTGGGAAAAGACTTTGCTCAAGAATGGTCAATTACTACCTGGGACAAAATTTGGTCTAAACTCCATAAAACCTCTCGAGCTGCAAACACCACACAAACCCTTTTTTTTCATTTATCATAGATTATTATTCTCCCCTATGTCCTTAGCTTCTTTTTCATCTGATTCACCCTCTGTTTGCTGGTCCTGTCCCTGTCCCACTGCAGATTTAAAACATATGTTATTTGAATGCCCCTCAATCTATCAGTTTTGGAAATCAGTTTGGTCTCAAATTCTAGTAATTTTTAAGGTCCAAATCCCATTTTCCTTTATTAATATATTTTTGGGTACTCTGTCTCCCAAATGGCCTCAATCACCTCTAAGTTTCAAACTTTTAGATTTATTAATAGCTGTTGCTTTCCACTTAATAACTTCCAACTGGAAACAAGCTGATAAAGTCACTTTTCGAGCATGGTGGAACGCTGTCTGTTTCCATCATAGATTAGACACTAATTATGTCTCCCCCATATCCTTAGCTATTAAAAGAGATCTTATGTGGCTTCCCTTAACTACTTATTTATCTCATTCTGCCTCCTCTTCTGCTGCTCTTAAAAATGTACCTGACGAAGTTCGGAAACCACCTTGATTTTGCCCGTTCCGCCTTTTTATGCTCATATGTTTAATGATATCTCTTAGTTAATGAAAGTTTGTTACAGATTTCTTTTCACTTTTTCACTTAATAATATGCTTACAATGTTATTCATTATGTATATTTAGACAATATCTTTGATTGTCTTATATTGATGACTTATGTTTCTATTTTCTCTTATCCCTCCCTTCCCCATCCCCCTTTTTAGTTCCTTTCAACGTATATTTGTTTTCATACTTATATATATAGTATAAATTTAATTCCTATATTGTCTTCTAATTTTATCTAATCATTTTATTGTTCAATAGGAAGATTGATCATCTTTATGAATATTTGTTTCGTTTGTTGTCTTTTAATAAATCAAACTTAAAAAAAAAGAACAGGAAAGTCTTCTGGCTCAGCCCCAAAACTGAGGGTTTTTATACATTATTTTCGCATATGAAATTACACAATTTTCAGACTCACTGTGGTGTGAGTAAATGTAGCATTTCATCAGTAAGTTAGCGTACTTGAAAAATAAACATCACATTGCCTTAACACTCAAGCACTATCTCACTACATGAATAATTATTCAGAAACCTCTATGCAAACGTCGTCCAGAGATGCTAGGACAAAACTAGATACATGAATGTGTTGTATGAATGAATAGGCACAGTGAAATGATGAATCAGTGGAAGGATCTTGGTAATATACCAGGCTGTGACTGAAAGTTCATCAAGAGCATAATAACAATGGAAATAAACCAGTACATCTCAGCTTGACTGTGGGCTGCAGAGTTTGCGAGGAAAGAAGTGGGCAGGTGAGGGAAGAAACATGAGCGACAGGGTGGCTTCCATCTTAGAAAAGATGGTGTTTATGTCTAACCTGAGGCCTAGTTAACACGTTTAAAAAAAAACTTTCACAAGTCAACGAGAATTTGTTTCAAAAGCAGCACTACTATATCAGTGTATACATTTACAATCGCACGTGGAAATACATTCTGATCATTGATAATTATGCACAAAAATATCAAAACATACAAATCTTAAACAAATCCCCCCTCTGATTATTTTTAAAATCTCTGAACATACAATTAATGAGGTTAATCTAGCCAAAATTATAGCACAGTCTGTGCCATTATTTGTTTCTCTTGTGTTGACTGCACCAATTTTAACTGGTAAACACAATCTTTAACATCCTCCATTTCAATCTCTCCTTCTCTCTTTCATTTAAATGATTTTGCTTTATCATTCTACCAGCAATTTCCAAACAGGCACCCACAAACTTTGAACAAGAGAAATAGGACATCTCTTTGCAATTATTACAGTGGTTAGAATTAATCTCAATATTCCCCCTCATAAATTATCAATCCATTCACGAACCTCGCTAAAACCCTTTCCTATCTCATTAAGCCAGGAATTTACCACTTACCACATGCCATGCTCTTCTAAAGCTTGAACTTTACAAGAAGCATTAGTAATATTTTGTGCATATGCATTAATAGCCCTACTGTTATGCGATATGAAGATACAGCAGTGGCGGCTCGCACAGGTAACGCTGTGGGGCGGAGAGGCAGGGCGGGGCTGGGTGGGGGGGTAGTGGAGTTTGACATGCGACGGGACAGTGGAGTGCAAATAAATAAATAAAATCACTTACTTTGCGCTGGCAGCATTGCAGAGTCGGCGATGCTGCGAGCGCAAACTAAGTGCTTTTATTTATTTATTTATTTGCACTCCACTGTCCTGTGGTATGTCGAACTCCTCTACCCCCCACCCAGCCCCGCCCCCGCCTCTCCGCCCCACAGCGTTACCTGTGCGAGCCGCCACTGAGATACAGCATTCTTTTACCCTCAGTACCTTCCTTACTCTTCCTTCTTTCGCAAGAGGATATCTAGTGCTAAGTGGTTTTGCATAATCATTGCCCGCATTGCAGTTAGTTCAGAATTAATTTGGCTCAGTGCTCCAGCTGTTTTTATAAGCAAGCTGGTTCTTAAGCGTAGACAAAAGACTAATTTTCACATCATTCAAAGCCACACCTATAGGTGGAATAATGGCTCCTAATATCTAAAACTATCTGTCCAAATACATGTTTTACTCTCTTCAAACTAATTGCAACATTCACTCCACTCACATGATAGACACTAGGAAACAGTAAAGCAAGATAACAAGATCCATCCTAATTGCATGGCAAATTGAAAGAAGCTGTTTTACCACACACATAATAAATCCCCCTCAGAATCAGTTGTTCATCATTCAGAAAATCATCATTTACTTTCACCCACATATTCAGTTGTTTCAATCTTTGTAAGCTCCCAATGAACCATACACAACTCACCTTTTCTTTCACTTCCATACTCAATCTAGAATGCACACTTGGCAATCTAAATTCTTCCTCAGCCTTAAACTGCTCTCTTACTCTACTTTCATTTGAACTCTTTTTCCATTATATTACTTAACAAACTCATGCTCTTCATTACTTAAACTACACACATACTCCTGGTTAGTACTTTTAAATTTCTGCTTAGTTTTGCATTTGTATGAGACCCTTATTAGTATCTTAATTGTCAGAAATAGATAGATCTTCTAATGAGACACAGAAATTCAACAGGAATGGATATACTAATTCATGTTTATTACAAAATACTAACAAACACATTGCTCAACAACCCATAAGATATTGATAATTGTAAGCACCCTCACCTGCAGAAGAGGGAATGTACAAACATAGTAATTTTTAATTCCCATCATTTCAACATATTCGTCTACATTTTAGTGTAAATATTATCATGAAATCTACTAGCTGACTTTCCCTATGTATCATATATGTTTAATATCACGACATACTGTAGTTATTTCAATGTTTGTGAAGTCATGGCCCACCAGAGAAAGGAGACACAACAACAAGCCACCTACGATTATTAGTATCATTAGAAAGGCAATCAGACTTACAATTTTGCAACATTTACTACATGATATTCTCTTGTTGAGACAAAAAAAAACGTATAGTGAAGCTCTAAAAAGAAAAAGATTTCTTTAAAACAATAATAATTTCTTTTCTTTTCTTATTTCTTTGAAAATAATAATCAAAAGCTAAAATGTACTCAAAAACGTTTCCCCCCTCTTTTTTATTAATTTTTTTCTCAAAGTTAATTCAGTTCATGTTCTTAAAATATTTTTTTTCTTTCCTAGATTTCCCAAAAATGTACACACAGTTCAATTTTGTTCATTAGAAGCATTTGAGATTTTTCAAGGGGGCTCCTCTTCTGGAGGATCATTTTCAGGTTCACTTTTAAAAGTATATTTGCAACGGTTTATTGGACTGTAGATGTATGGTTCAGTCTCTTCTTCTGTTCAGATACTAATGCTAGAAACACCCATTCAGCTGAAACATACTTAATGTTTGGAGTTCTTGTCCGTGCTGGTCTTTCAGCCGCTGGTGATTCACTTTCACTATTTTCTAAGTCAACTTCAATTTCTTCATTGATTGGCTTCCGTCTCCTATTCTGCCAGTGTCTTCTTTTACAGGTTCTTTTCAGTGACTTGTTTACTTCAGCCCCTCTTTCTTTACGTGTAACTACTGCTGAATCTTCCCAACTCACTGCTGGACTTAAATTTTGATCATCATCAGTAGTGCAATTAATTGTGAGTGGCTTTCTTCCTCTGGGGCTTCTCGTGACTCAAATTTTCAACTGGAGTCTTTAACTGTTTGGATCAGAGACTACTTCTTGCACCTTATGCCTTTGACTTTCACATTGGAACAGCTTTTCACTCTGACCCTCACTTTAAAACTGGCCACTACTGTTAGTATCTTCACCAGGATCTTCACTCTCATCAACAATAATTTCCATTTCATTGTCTTCACCAGTCCCACTTTTAAGTTGTTTTTAACTTTCACTTACATTTTTTTTACCCCCTCTGGTTCCACGCTGTGAATTTTTAGCCTGACTCTGTGAATCAGTGGTTGTGTCCACTACTTCTTCATCGACCGCCTTCACTCTTTTCTTTTTGAGTGGAATGGGTCCACTATGGAATTCCGGCACACTTCACAGAAGTGTTAGTCTCCAGTATAACTTGATAAGGGCTAAGGCACCTCTCCTCTAGGCAACTCTTTTAAACATGTCTTTTGATAACTACCCTGTCGTCTGGGTTTAACGATTGACATTAAGTTTCATTCAATTGTATTGTTGCCAAGTTCACCTGGCGAGAAACAGATTTCACCATGTCAGCCAGACCTTTGCAGTAATATAGAATGATGTCATCAGTAATTGAGTTTAGCTGAAGGACAGGGCCAGACTTGGCCGTAGCGGGCACTATGGAATTCCGGCAGACTTCACAGAAGTGTTAGTCTCCAGAATAACTTGATAAGGGCTAAGGCACCTCTCCTCTAGGCAACTCTTTTAAACATGTCTTTTGATAACTACCCTGTCGTCTGGGTTTAACGATTGACATTAAGTTTCATTCAATTATATTGTTGCCAACTTCACCTGGCGAGAAACAGATTTCACCATGTCAGCCAGACCTTTGCAGTAATATAGAATGATGTCATCAGTAATTGAGTTTAGCTGAAGGACAGGGCCAGACTGGCCGTAGCGGGCACCAGGAGTTTTCCCGGTAGGTCGGGGGCACTTTTCCAGTGGTGGGGGCCGGTTTTGAAGCAGTGCTGCAATATCAGCCCCCTGTATTAAAAGCAGCAGCAGTCTCGCTTCTCACTAGCACCCCCCACCTCCCCTCTCTGGGGCCGGTCCAGCAGAATTGCCAGGGCTGGTTTGTGTTCTCAGCCTGGCCCTGCTGAATGAGTATAAATCAATCTCTTTGCTCTGCCCATCAATACCTCATGGGAAGAAAGATCAGTCTTTTTGTCAGGAGTACTTGTAATACTCAAAAAAAGAAGAGGAAGAGCATCCTACCACTATAAACTTTAGCCAGTTTGTTTTTAAGGGTCCCATTCAGCCTTTCAACTATTCCAGAGGGCTGAATATGATAACTACAATCCTCTGATCAATCTGAAGAACTGTACATATTATTTTTAAAATGTGAGCCATGATCTGTCTTGATAGAGATTGGCAGGCCAAAGCTTGGTGGCAAATCCCTTGTCAAGATTTTGGCAACCATCAGATTGTCCGATCTCCTAGTGGGATAGGTCTCGTCCCATTTAGAAAACAAGCTTTTATTTGTAATCGGCAGAGAAGTTGCAGTGTTTAAGAAATTACCTCTTCTAATGTAGATGTTTTTAGCTGCCAATATAACTTGTTCATATCTGGTCAGTCGACTGTCATATGCTGAGTTCATGTACAAGTCAGCAAAATCTCAACAGAGTGTGGAACAAATACAATTAATGCATGGCACATTACAATCCCTTCACTTTGCTCAATTGCAATGCAAACAGCTGCAACTGCTTTCAAACAACCAGGAAGACTTACAGCTAATGCATCCAACACAACTGATAGATAGGCCACAGGCCTTGTGATTTCTCCATGTTTTTGTGTTAGGATGGCAAGTGCACACCCGCTTTTCTCGTGACAGAAAAGGTAAAATTTCAAATTATAATCAGGCTTTCCAAGGGCAAGTGCATTACACAAAATTTCTCTCAATACCTGGAAGGCCTCTAAGCATTCTTCATCATATAGTACCAGATCTTTTATACCTTTGTGAATCAGCCTTACTAAAGGCTTTGCAATCAAGGAAAAGTTTGGAATCTACTGACAACAGTAGCCAACAATTCCCAGGAACATCCTCACCTCCCTCCGAGTGGCAGAAGGATTCATTTTCAGGATTGCAGAAACATGTTCTTCTGAGACTTTTCTGGTTCCTTTTTCAACGTGATGATCAAGATAAGCCAACTTTTTTTCACAAAATTGTTTATTACCATTGTCAGCTAAATGATTCAACAGGGCAATTGTGTTAAGTTTACATTTAAAAGGTTTTATTACAGAATAAAAAAATTAAGCAGTACAGAATCAATGCCATGAATAGGCAGCAAAATCGGGAAAGAAACAGACAGCATCCTTAGTAGAACAGGAAAGCCTTCTGGATCATCCACAAAGCATGACGGTATTTATACATTATTTTCGAATATGAAATTACACAATCTGCAGACTCACAGTGGATTTGAGCAAATGTAGCATTTTATCACCAAATCAGAGCATATGAAAAATAAATGTTACATTGTCTTTATACTTAAGCACTATCCCACTCCACGTATAATTATTCAGCACCCTCTATGCAAATGTCGTCCAGAGACGCTAGAACAAAACCATATACATGAACAATAATGTGTTGTATGAATGAAGAGGCATGATGAACCAGCGGAAGGACCTTGGAAATGAATCAGATTGTGACAGAAAGTTAATCGACAGCAGAATAAGAATAACAGTGGAGATAAATCAGTACACCTCTGCTGGACTGTCTGCTGTAGAGTTTGAAAGAAAAGATGTGGGCGGGGGAACATGAGTGACATGATGGCTTCTATCTTGTACAAGATAGCACTATGTGTAATCTGAGGCATATTTAATCCATGTTAGAAAAATAACCTTCTACACATCATAGATAATTAGTTTAAAAAACAACAGTTTTATATCCATGTATAATCGAGTTCGGAAATACATTTTGCTCATAGTTAATGATGCATAAAAATAAACTCTTCCACAATCTGTGTGGCAAGAACAAACCTGGCCAAGTTGATGGATACAAGAGGAAGTTACCTACCAGGTGTTAAAATACTCTGCTTGGGCAAGGAAGTCCTGCCCTTGGGAGGCAACAAAAGGTCTGTTGATGGCAACAGTTACAATGCTGCAGTATGCCTGTCTGTGGATAAAAATGTGGCTGCTGTGGACTAACCTTTTAGTGGACTTGCTCCTTTCACAGCTCAGCTCTGTCTGGTAGCTGCTGTGTCCCCGTCACTGCTGCTGACCCGGAGGTCAGGAGTTCGAGGCCCTCCTCCACCCGCAGGCTCCTGCCTGCGCCTCATCCCTGGTGGTCCAGTCGTTGCTCTGCTGCTTGTCTGCCCTCCTGTCTCTCTTTCTGCTTTTCTCTCTCTCTTTTATTTCATTCCTTTCATTCCTGCCCCTTCCTTTTGCTTTTCTTCCCCTGTCCTTGTCTTCCTGTTTTCTTGTTCGTTGACCCCGCCGCTGCGATGCCCCACCTCCCTCCAGTGACCCTTCCCGCATTTTCCTGCCTACCAGCTGTCCAGCCCCCCCCCCCCACCGCACTACTTAAACATGTGTGCCCATCCGTGCCTGGACCACACCCAGTGCCAAGGACCCTGGTTCTCGGACCTACCACCGCTATGACGCCAGCACCCTCCTCGCCCTCAACTGTAGACGCCCCGCTGCCTGCCACCTAGCGTCACGAAAGGCGACCCATGGACCCTTTGCCTGCAGGAACTGCAACCGTGCCTTCACCCTCGCAGGGATGCCAGCTCCTCTCGCTGTCCAGCCAACCAACAGCGCACCCGACCGGCTCAACTGCATCCACCTCAAAGTGCGATCCCTCCACAAACACGCCACAGAAATCTGGGACCTCCTCGACGCCGCCTCTCCCAACATCGCCTTCTTCACAGAGACCTGAACCAACCCCAGTTTTGGACTGGACATCATAATGGCCATTCCCGATGGCTACAATATCACCCGCAAGGACCACACTGACCGACCAGGAGGAGGCATCGCCATCGTCCACAAGAAAACCCTCTGACTGACCAATCCCTCAAACGACCCAACGACAAGCATGGAACATCTCCACTTTCAGATCCAGACCAACCCCAAGACCGACCTCCGAGGCACCCTCATCTACAGGTCCCCCGGCCCCCACCTGCTGTTTACCGACACCATTGTATACCTCATCGCACCCCAGGCTCTCTCACTGAGTACATCCTACTTGGGGCCTCAACTTCCACCTAGACAACCCGAGTGACCAGAACACCACCTCCCTACTGGAGAACCTCGCCAACATCGGACTCAAGCAGCTAGTGACCGCACTGACCCACATAGCCAGACACACACTCAACCCCATTTTTTCCGCCAGTGGGAACAGCACCTTCAGCGACACCAATGAGCTCCTCTGGACCAACCACCACTCTGTACATCTCGCCTTCGCCTCACCCACTGTACACCACCGCCCTCATCGCCCCTCCCATTGCAGCTGGAAAAGGCCACCGAAGAACGTCTCGTCGACTTCCTCGGTACGACCACCCCTCCAACACTGCAGCTCGCAACCTTCACCGTTGGATCTCCAAATGCGCCAACACTCTGGCACCCCTAGAGAAGACACCAGGCAAGCAACACTCCAAGAAAGCCAGCTGGTTTACTCCCGCCTTCCACGAGTCCAGCCACACTTAATCGACAACTCAAGAAGATATTGAGGGACAACAAAACCTTGGAAACCACGCAACCTTAAAATCCGCCATCAACGCACACCACCTTCTCCTCTAATCCACAAAGAAAACAGCCTTCCAAGACAGAATAAATGTCAATGCACACAACAGTAAATAACTCTTCGCCATCGTCAAGGAGTTTGCCATGCCCAACAGTGAGACCACAGACGTCCCACCCACACAAGACCTCGGCACCTTCTTCCACCAGACGATGAGGCAGATCTACGACGGCTTCAACACCCAAGACCCTGCCACCACACCCATCACTACCACACACAACCACCAACAGATCATACGCAACTGGACTCAGCACAGATGACACACTCAAGACCATGAAGAGCATCCACTCAAGAGCCCCTTCGGATCCCTGCCCATACCACATCTTCCACAGAGCGGTGGCCTCCATCGCCCCCCAGCTTTGCTGCACCATCAACTGCTCCATCAAAACCACCACCTACCCAGGCGACTGAACTCCCTGCTGAAGAAACCGTCCATCAAAACAACAGATCTCAAGAACTTCTGTTATGTTTCATGTAGGTACCCTAATATAGGCCTGGGTAACATCATACACCTTCACCCACATTATTTCCCTTATACTACACAGTAACAAGCCTTTAGGATTGAACCTTTACCTAGTTCTAATCCTGGGCGCAGAAGGAGGGTTTTCCCTGAACAATAGCATCCTATAACTTCATCAATGGACCCATACAGTATGAATGAATATTCATGAGGGTTCTTGGAAACCAGGCAGGGGCTACACCACCTGCATAATGTATATGTACAAGGTTCATCCCATACATCATCCTCAAATCCAACAATGACTAATACAAGAAACAAGGGACAAAGAAACCCTAGATACTTTTTGTATAAATACAGCACATCTTGCTAGGGTTGAGAGAGGGAACAGAGACTTCCAGGCCGACACACTGACCAGAGACGCTGATGCTCCTGCATGTAGATGCTCCAGCTGACAGTGGTCTAACACATCCCTCGCGGGGTGTCCAACTCGAGACCAGGATGGGGTCCCACACTCTCTCTCTCTTCAGGTAATGGGGTTCGACTAAATCCTAGAGGGATTCTTGGCTTCACACCTACTCACATGCTAGGTACACTTAGGTACATCTAGATAGGTATCGTAGGAGTACTCGCACTTTTTACCATGCATTTTATATTCATTTATGTATTTATGATTATTGCAAGATGGTAGAACTGTACTATCCTTTTATTTTCACTGTACTGCTATTCATATATATCTTCTACTGTCTAACGGTTGTTGCAGCACATCTATTCTACACTAGAAGAACAACTGTGCAATAAATTTTTATTGTAACACGCCCGACTGCTTCTTCTGTGTAACTCTCTGAGACCGAATAAGTGAGCACGAGTGACTGAGCGAAAAGTAGTATATTGTTTCCACGATCCTGGGGGATCAGGGTTGTCATGTTCTGAGGTTGCCAGAAACTATTCTTTCCACGATAAGAGGAGATTCGAGTGGCACTGTGAGCTAGCTAAAACAGAAAGGCTAACATTCTCGGTGGGGGTGCTCAGAGCCAGTCTGCCACCAATCCTACAGTTTATGTTATCTGAAACGCGCAGATTCTGTACAGGTCATATAGGAACTACACGACACTTCAGACCCATCTCCCTCCTCCCCTTCCCTGCCAAGGTCATTGAGAAGGCCATCAATGCCCAACTCTCCGAGTTCATCGAAGAGAACCACGTCCTGGACACCTCCCAATCAGGCTTCCGAAGCAACCACTGCACAGAGACCGCACTCCTTGCTGCCACCGACGACATCCACTCCCTCCTCGACCTGGGTGAAACGCAGCCCTTTATCCTACTGGACCTCTCGGCCGCCTTCAACCCTGTCTCCCACTGCACCCTAATCACAAAACTCCTCGACGCCAGCATCCACAACAAGGCACTGGACTGGATCCCCTCCTTCCTGACTGGCCGAACACAGCGCCGCCTTCTTCAACATCTACATGGCTCCCCTCGCAGCCATCGTCAGAAGTCACTGACTCAACATCGTCTCCTACGCTGACGACACCCAGCTGACCATCTCCCTCACCAACGAACCCACAACCGCCAGAATCAACTTTCACAATGGAATGAAGGCAGTCGCTACCTGGATGCAAGACAGCTGCCTCAAGCTCAACTCGGACAAGACCGAAGTACCCATCCTGGGATGACTCCTGGTGGCCCGCCACACTAGGAACCCCTCCCACCCTATGGACCACGCACGCAACCTTGGCATCATATTGGATACCTCGTTGTCAATGAACTGCCAAATCAACACAGTATCCTTATCCTGTTTCCACATGCTCTGCCTACTTCGAAAGACTTTCAGATGGCTCCCCACAGAATCCAGAAAGACGGTCACCCACACACTCATCACCAGTAGACTGGACTACGGCAACACGCTCTATGCCGGAGTCACCCAGAAACAGCTCAGGAAACTACAAAACGTCAAACCGCCACAGCCAGACTGGTCCTCGACATCCCCCGCTACAGTCATATGACAGAACACCTCCGACAACTCCACTGGCACCCTATCAACAAGAGAATCACCTTCAAGCTTCTCACACATGCCTACAACGCTCTCCACGACGCATGACCAGAATATCTGAACCACCGCCTTGCCTTCCACACACCCGCCAGACAACTACACTCCGCCCTGGCCTCCGTCCCACAGATCCTCAAGACCAGAATCAGAGGAAGATCCTTCTCCCACCTCGCCGCCAAGACCTGAAACACCCTGCCCCTCCACCTCAGGCGATCCACGTCGTTGACACAGTTCAAGAAGGACCTCAAGACCTGGATCTTCGACTGAACATCCTCACCCAGATGTATCTGCAGCCCCACCCGCTCCCCAGCGCCTTGAGACCCTTATGGGAGACTAGCCATGCTTTACAAACCCCTGATTGATTGATTGATTGATTGATTGATTGATTGATTGAGTGATTGAAGTACATGCAGCCGGTATAGTGATATGCAGTGATGGCAATCAGAAGTTCATCTTCAGACGAGCCAGTAGCCAAGAAGGAGAAACCTTCCTGTAGGTGAGAATAACTGGCTGGGGAGTAGTGGAAGTGAGAATAAGATGAGTCTGATGGGGGTAACCAGTAGTTCAGACAGGCTACAAGGCAAGCTTACAGTGGACTCACCACAAAGCATGCAGATGTTGCCAGGACAAGATAAGGACTTTAAAGGTATGCATGTATGTATGTCTGTGTTGAATGTATGACGTTACTACGCGAGCAAATACCACGCAATATGTTTACAACGCAGTCGTTACAACGACCGCGTTGTTACCACGCGTGGCTTTACATCGCAAGTCGTTTCTACGACTTGCGCTAGATGACGCACTGGACTTAGGAATAGTATAAATTACTATTCCTACTCCAATTAGCGCAACAGCAGGGAATGTGTTGGACTTAAAATCCAACACATTCCGTGGTGTTGCACGCCACCTAGCGCAAGTCGTAGAAACGACTTGCGATGTAAAGCCACGCGTGGTAACAACGCGGTCGTTGTAACGACCGCGTTGTTACCTACCTGCGTGGTAACAGCAGCGTTGTAAACGCTGTTTCCCGTCTGTGTTAGTAGTATTTATTTAGAACAAACTAGCTGGACAGTGGTCCACAGTCCAACCATATGACAATTTAGATAATTACAATGAGACAGATAAAGGGTAAGTACTAGTGTGTGTGGGGTATAGTACTTTACATGAGCACCAGCTTACATTACGCATTCTTTTTAGCCATGAGGAGATTACGTTCATCTTGGCCAGAGCCCGAAATAACCCCCCCCACCCCAACATGAATTCCCCCTCCCCCAAAGTACCCTGCCCCCCCTTTGTTTGAAGACCTCTGCTCTAGAACTATCTTCTGGATAATCTAAGAATCAACACTAACTTGCTATCCTTCAGGAAAGATCTAAAGACACACATGTTAAAAATGTACTTTAATATTTAGCCTATTATCCATTTTAGTTAGCCAGCAATATAAAGATGCTACTTCCCTTGTATGTACCTGCTCTCCCACTTGCCTTATTCAAGTTTCTCATGTTGTTCTATGCATAGTTTTACATGAGTGCTTTGTTGTCCATGAGGTTAGGTCCTCACTATACAACTACCTTAAACAAATAATAAAGAAAATAATAAATACATAATAATAAATAAATAAATAATAAATAAATTAGAGCTTGTGCATAATTGATATAGTGTGACCCAGTAGTTTACTCTTTTGTTTTGTTTCAACTCTACTCTTTGTGCTAATATAACTCATGTTAGGGACAGATTGCCAGAGGTGTTGTTTCCTCCTGTGGCCAAACCAGATCTACAATGTCTAAAGATGTATCATTCCCGTGTCCTTGGAAGTACACTGGTAACTCAAATAGGGATCCACCAGCATTTCAGCCAGCAAAACCGTAGATCCACATCACTTCAGCAAAAACATTTCTACCACAGCAGACCAGCAATCTCTCAGAATTATAGCCAACTCTCGGGCTAAGAACCAAACATGTCTAAATCTAATCAGGTTCTTGTCTTCTGCTGCAACTTCGCCTCTTAATGTGAGATTGTGAGGAGAGAGTACAAAAACTGTAGCATTCATGAAGAAGTACCAAGTATACTTTCTTTGTCAACCAACCATCACTCCAAAGAAACAATAAACAAGCATTGGCATAGCCAATAGGTCTCGCCTTTGGGACCTTATAAGTGTTTAGCCATGCAACATTTGTTGTTGCACCAAGGATATTGTGATGCATAACTAAATACTTATAAGGTCCCAAAAGCTATGCCAATGCTTGTTTTCAAACATGTATGCCACCTATAGACGAGACATATATGCTTGTTATTATTTGTGCTCCTTTAATGTTTATTGCGTATGTTTGCAGAAAAAAAGAAGTGAAATAAATCAGCACGTTTGTCAAGGACAGACCAGTTGGTTTTGCCAAGTATTTTATGTTTTTTAAGAGCTGGTTGCCTACGTGAAACTTTCACTCCTGCCCACTAGCCCTAAAAACGTAAGGCGAATCAGGCGTGAGTGGGTGAATGATTGGTGGCAGGAAGGAGGAGGTGACTAATGTAGTGGCGAGCTGATTTGTTACTGAAGCATCCAGCCAATAGAAGCACTGTCCCCGCTGTTCTTGTGTCACATTAGAGGAGACATGCTTCAAATTCCACCGAAGCGCTCCGCACCAATATACTAGGCCTTACAAAGTAAAAACATAGGTATACCGTGGACATGTAAATGAACTCTCCTTAATATAATTAAGCTCTGTATTAAATCATTTAAGGACAATGAAATATTTGGCACACACTTTAAACAGGCCTCAAGGACATCACTGACGAACTGTGAAATACGCCTGCATTTTCAAATTTAGTTTAAAGTTTAAAGTC
Organism: Calotriton arnoldi; assembly: GCA_963921515.1. NCBI lineage: Eukaryota > Metazoa > Chordata > Amphibia > Caudata > Salamandridae > Calotriton > Calotriton arnoldi. Next base: position 145,837 of record CAWUFW010011363.1, on the reverse strand, counting down.
CTGCTTCTGTTAAACGTTGTGGTGACCGCAGTTACATCATGTGAGTGATTGTGCTTCTAAGTACCTTAATCTGGAGCCTATCATCACTGGGAGGTTGTGTTCCGGTTCTTGTTGATTCTCTGTAAACCGAGGGGTGTTAGTTCCACCTCCTAGTCAAGCCCTTTCTCATGGAACAAGAAGGCAGAGCATTTGCATGAGTCGGAGCCTTCGCATCACAGTTCCGCCATCTCATAGTTCCTTCCAGATAGTGGCGCTTCAACGATGAATTAATTTATTGTTTGTGCGCGGCGCACTAGTCCGATCATTATGGGTTTCATTGTACATTTAAGGGTCCGCACTAGTAGTCAGTAACAATAAAGAAAACAACAATTTGTTTTTATATACTGCCTCTCTGAACTACTGCCGTTTGGAAGCACTGTACATGAGGTCATGGGAGGTGCAGGGCTCACTCAGCCCGGCTGCGACCTGTAGATCATACCACGTGTCAGAAGCAGGCATCAACTCACTGAGCCATCCTGTTGGCATGAACCTTTGCATAAGCACTGACTAAGTTGTCAGATCTTACTGAAAATAAACTCAATCGCGTGCCCAATAGCAGGCCAGCAAATTGGGGGCTGTTCCGCTGAGCGCCAGCAAGCAGGTCATTCAGGAACATGACCTCAGCACAGCACGTGCACTGGCAGTTTGTGAATACCTGATGGATGAGGCTACGCAAAGCAGTTCCGCCTGCTGATGTTTGTGCCTTATTTGTGCACCCCGAATGAAACTGTGCTTGTCATAAGATTGTGCACTAGGGTCAGGGGTCGAAGTGCATTAAAAAAGTATGAGAACTGTGATGCTGCGAGCAAGAGGGAGGGATAGGGGCGGGGTGAGTGAGCGTGTGGGCGTGGCTAAAAAAACAAAATATTCAGCAACTTTTTTCGGTCTTTCACCTTCCGGTAATTACATATAAAATAACACACAGCTTTAATGAAAATTCATAGGTCAATCAGTGGGAAATGCGCTATGGTACTTTATGAAACCTCTATTAGTTAATGCAGGGCACCAAATCCTGTTGGTAGAGTGAATAGTGCATTGTGTATGTTTAGTGCTACTAGGCCCCAGTCTGTGATAGAAAGCCATGTGAACATGTAGGCCGTTATTTTAAACTTTCATGACACACAGTATAGATACAAAATGCGCAAAAAGGTTTAAGATAATTAATTATGCTTCCAAAATATAGATTTTTTTCAGGCTGTAGGTATTGCAGTGTTTTTTTGTAACCATCTTTTAAAAGCACAGACTTCATAGTTAGTTGGTAGCTAGCTCCCTTACAATACCTTCATAAAGAATACATGTGTGTCACCAGGAAGCTTCAAGTGTTTCCATCAATTAAAGCCAACGCCACTTCCCAGCTCCCTCTACATATTCTGATTGAGCAGTTGTGCACATTTACATTTCTTTCGGGCAGTGGTACCCAGGCAAGAAGGCCAGTTTAGCTGTCTGCCCCTCCCTCGGTTTCACAGCATAGGAGACACCCTGCCTTACCCTTCAGTTCAAGCACTTCAGCTGTAGAAATTAACGGTCCCGGACGGTTGACTCTTGACAAAAAGTAGAGGGACTGTTTTCCTGAAGTGTGCCCCTCAAACCCTTCCCACTTCGACCACTGACTAGGGCTGTGATCATTTGTGAATGTGGCTCGTAAAGCTATACAATTATTATTCTAACGTGCACCCAGGGCTTTAACTGGGCCGGGTCTCTCTGGTGCTGAGCACCGGTAGTTTATTAAAGTGGGCCTCGAAACGGGTCTCTATCGGGCTCTGTTTTGTGCCCTGGCATAGGTGGTCTGTTTTTTTCAGGACTGCAGTGATAGCCAGCTCATCGATGTGCGCATGCTCCCACTTCTCACTTGTGGAGCAGTTACGGCATGACTCATGCCAGGTGAGCGTTGTAGGGGAAGGGAAATCCTTTAAAGGGAGTCATTTTCTCTTTGGATTTCCCTTCTCTTTTTGAAACTCAGGAGCAGCAACATTGTCGTGGTGTCACCAGGGCTTTAGTAGAAGTTTTTCCAATATTAAATACAAGCCATAGTTGCTGCTTATTTATCTTATGCAACTAACAACCATTGACAAAGCCAATAGTCCTGACTTGTTGTAAGTATGATGTTACTTGTTGTATCATATATCTGGATGCAATGACAAACAGCAAAATCAATCAATCAATCAATCATGTCACTTATAAAGCGCACTACATACCCGCGAGGGTCTCAAGGCGCTGGGGGAAGAGGGGGGTGGTGCTGCTACTGATCGAAGAGCCAGGTCTTGAGGAGTCTTCTGAAGGCCAGTAGGTCTTGGGTCTGTCGGAGGTTGGTCGGGAGGGTGTTCCAGGTCTTGGCGGCGAGGTGGGAGAAGGATCTGCCGCCGGCGGTCGTTTTCCGGATGCGGGGGACTGTGGCGAGGGCGAGGCTGGTCGAGCGGAGCTGGCGGGTGGGGGTGTAGAAGCTGAGTCGTCTGTTGAGGTAGGCTGGTCCGGAGTTGTGGAGTGCTTTGTGTGCGTGGGTGAGGAGCTTGAAGGTTATCCTCTTGTTGACAGGGAGCCAGTGCAGGTCTCTCAGGTGGGGTGTGATGTGGCTGCGTCGGGGGATGTCGAGGATAAGACGTGCAGAGGCGTTCTGGATGCGTTGCAGCCGTCTCACAAAATATAAGTCGGGCTGCACTCTATGCTAAGCACAGATTTTTAGCTTATCTGTTTTTAAGCCACGCCCTTAATTACATTGGCCACGCCCCTTTGAGAGACCCCCCCAGTTTTTTCATCCCACTTAAAGCCCTGCATGCACCACCACTGTACTAGTGCATGTGTTACAATTGTAGCACCGAGGGCACACTGGTTGCGATATTGTGAGCACTGGCGGTGTGATAGTGGGTGCAGCAGAGCTGGGGCCGAGTGTCTGTGCAACGAGCGCACACACATTCCACAACTTCACAAGTGAGCACCCTGCAAGCCGACACGCAGGGGGTAAAATACAAAGAGGGTACACAAGAACCCCGCCCAGCTGTGCACGCCACAGTACTTTTTCACAACCAAAATCCGTCCTTTGGTGGCCGCTGCCCGCATTTCCGACAAGGAGTTTAACAGCGCGTCTTTGCAACCAGAAAAACACATTGTATCTAGATGGTGCCTGCACGACCCCCTGGGAGTGAGCAAATCATTGCGTGTGTACCACGAGTACACACCGCTGCCCCTTGCAGCACACCCCACAGCAAGTCTGTCAACAAACCCGAGGTGCTTGCAACTCACAACTATCACACACACCCCGTTATCAGTCACTGTTCAATTACTTCCTCGTTTACTTTTTTACGACATATCCGTGTCGTACAAATACAATATGGAAAGTCGCGGGTGTGCCATAAAAGTACAGAAAATACAAAGGCATCAAACAGCAATCACAAAGTGTTTTTGTTGTTTTTCGACAAAAACCCGCACATCTCACCCCCGCGCTGCTGCATTGCGCACAGCTTCGCCCTCAGAGTGTGCCAGGGGTCTGAAGCACCGGTGGGGGGCGCCGAGCTATGCTTCTCGGCTGGCTCTCTGGTGCCCCCTGCCCATGTTGATGTTTGTACAGTACGGTTCATCTGCGCCCCTTGGCACCACACGTGCCCCGCTGGACTTCCTTACTCCAGAGCTGCTGTGCTGTGTGTGTGCCACGAATGCAGCTGTTGCGCTCCCGGCGCCCCAGATGTTCACTGCTAGCCAGAGAGTCGCCCAAAACACAACCACAGCGGACAGTGGTACAAACAAATGGCGGAGGCACCCGCTGCATGGCCATATAGCACAGGTAACTCAGTCAATTTGGCACCAGCGCCCCGTGCACCCCTCCCCTCCATAACAGAGGCACGCCTCCTGTCCGGCCACAGTAGACGAGGTACCTCAGTCACTTGGGCACCCACTACCGGCGCCATGCTATCGCCACAGCAGAAGCGCCTCAGCCACTTGGGTACCAACGCCCGGCGCCCTGTGCATCGCCACAGCAGAGGTACTTCCGTCACGCTCGGCGCCTCCTGCTCGGCATCAGAAGAATAGGTACCTCAGTCACTTAGGTACCAATGCACGACCACAGCACAGACACCTCAGCCACTGGGGACCCCATCCCATGTGTGCCACCACAACACAGGCACTTACTGCAGTTACTAAGGCACCGACGCATGGCGCCTCAGTGCGTCCCCGAGCACCGTCAGTCACAATAGGCTGCACAGACACCAACGCTCAGCGCCTCCCCAGAACAGGCACTGTGATCCACCCGGGGTCCCCCAAACAGCGTCTGACGCACCATCGCAGCACAACCACCCGAGGCACACCGGCACCCACGCCAGGCGCCCCTGCACCACCACAGCACAGGTACTCTCTGCCAACTACCCACGTGCACGCGGGGCGCCTGCCGAGAACATCCACCTTCACCCACATGGGGCCCGGCACACAGCGACCCCGGCACCACCACAGTACAGGCAGCATGTAAAAGCCTATGGGGTGAACCAGCTGGGAGGCCCGCGGCCGCTACGTCAACACCTCAGTGGAAGTGACGAGGCGCAGGTGGGCACGGGCCGAGACTCACCTCAGGGAAGAAAGACTGCTTGAGACCGCGACTCAGGCGCACAGAGAGGGGACCGTGGCCAGACGGAACCCAAGGGAAATGGCAGCCGATGTCACCTACATGTGGCAGCCTCCCCAGACGGCCTGATCCACGCGGGGCACAGACACGATGAAATGCTGTGTAGAAAGCTTTCTATGTTACTGCCAGACACACTAAAATAGATGTCAACAAAGAAAACCCAATAGGGCACGTGTAGCCTAGAATGTGCTGTTTGCAGCTGCCTTTTGAAATATAGTGGGCTAAAACTTTTGGAGTGTAAAAAATAATGGAACATCACAAACTTAGTTTCTGATTAATGCCATTTTCCTGTAAAAAAATGAATTATGGGGACTGAAGTCAGTTTTCATCCAAGGCATTAAGAGACCTTGAAAAGGGAAATCTGTAATTCCCCACAAAAAGAACGGTAAAAGATATTTCTAAATAACTCCCTCCGCAAAACCCATTAAGTTTTCGGTGTTGGTACCACACGCCTGTAAGAGCCCAAACTATCTACGATCCAAATAGATGTCTCTGCTGCTTGCTTGAGAGACATCCTCTGGAACAAATACTAAAAGAATAATAAACAAGTGGGAGGGGTGGGGGGAGTGCGGCCGACAGCAGGGACAGGCAGCGTTTCCCTTGCGGGCGCGAGCAGGGGCACCATCTGTTTCCAAGTTAATTAGAAACAGATGGTGCCAAAGCTCGCACCCGCAAGGGAATCGCCAAACGTGTACGCGTTGCCATTAAAAGCAATGCAACGCGTGCACGTTTTTGGGCCAAAGCTGAATCGAAAGGTCCCCTCCTATGCAGCGCATGCGCGCTGCGTAGGCGAGACCTAAAAATGGCCTTCCTATAATCAAACTTCGGAGGCTCTTTGCATTTATGGCCTATACCCAGAGAGAGGAAGCTTTGCTATACTACCTCAGAGCATTTTAGGAAGAAATGCCTTTGAGCAGTTAGTTCCTTCCTACTTTGATAAAAAAAAAACACTGGATTACCCAAAACGGTTTCTACCTCAATATTTCAATCCTTTCCTGAGTCTAGTTGCGATCGGATGAACTAAGCAGTAAAATTAGACCATTCTTTTTCCAAGTAAAAGACAGAAGTAAAACTGAAAGTAATGTATATTGTTAATGGAGACAACGCCCGAGCCCTCCAAAGGTCTGGACCTGAACCTAGTCGAACACATGTAATTTAGACGAATCTAAGGCCAATTGCCAAAAGAAGATAAATAAAAGAGAAGCTGAGCCACTGTATATAGTTCAGCCAAATTGGACGTTTTTCCGGGAAGGATTTCCTAAATCTAAAACTCCGACAAAATCATCCATACGTTCTAACCATGAAAACTGCACTGCTCAACACAGACTGTGAATGACACTGTCAGGATGTTCTGCTTCCATGATCTAATTATCTTTGGCTAATGCAACAAACTTTACAACAGCATTATCCATGTATGTAAATTTGATGGTGGGAAATAACCACAAACCTGAGCTGACCATCTCATAGATTTGGGGACAGCTTGGATCTACCTAGAAGCATGTTTTCTCAGTTTTTCTACCAGGAAAAAGTTGAACTAGACCTCTACCTGAGCAGTGAATTATAAAGACATAACCTCAGGCCACATCATCTACTAGACCCAAAATCGAGCAATTCCATTTTTAAATTGGCATAATAAGGACATTGCATTTGACCTGATTGAGTTCATCTACTTCAGAGCCATTCTGGGTATCCCTGGGCTAAATAAAAACAATCCATCATTGAGCATAGCGGCTAGAGCAGTGCTATTAAATTATATCGATTGTCTTACGCACTGCTTACCTACTAGTCTTCAGCCATGTATTTTACCCATGAAGTGTGGAGCTATATCTTCCTCTCACTCACTAGAGAAGATCGATCTATCAGCTGGTCCTCTAGCAAGTACTCTGAATTCCAGGATGTTTTGGGCAAGTGTAGGTCTCCCTTTGATATTCCATTATGAGAACGACCTGTAGCCAGAAGCTTCTCCTCCGTGTAATCGGACATATGCAGTAAGAAAATGAACACCTTAGACACTTTACTGAGGAGAGCCTAGCCAACGGTTTCTTCTGGAATTCAAAATCCTCCATCTCTTCTCCCTTGTTTTGATGAATAAAAAAAAGGGGTAGAGCTTCAGGCAATGAAGCTGTTAATAATATCTGTCAGGGCGCATCAGCCTGGCACACACTGACCGACAAATATCGGGAAGACCAGAAAACAGCCCGATAAAACTACAGTTCCCGGCATTCCTCACGTGAGTTACGCCCCACGTGATCCTGACGCTAAGGCAGGAACCGGATATAACGATGATAGGAGTTCCGGACGCTGCCGATTATTTTGGTGGATTTCGAGTCGGATGCTGTTCCGTTCCTTCCTTTGAACCAGAGGCAGTAAGGGTGCTTGTTGCACCAGCGTTTACTTCTCTGGGCATTTTCTGCATTGTTTCCTGTGTTCCTTGAACAGTTGCCCTCCCGTCTCCTCCGTTGGTGAGATCGCGTTTTCGGCGGTCTCTTGCGGAGGAGAACTTGGAGCTGCTTCTGGGTATCTTCCCTCTTCATTTCCCTGTTGGCAAGACCTGCGGCAGTCCGCGGTCTCATGCAGGGAATATCCCTATTGAGGAAACATACTTTGTGCTGTTACTCCTGCTAAAACGTGCGCTCTCATACTTACATAGAGCGGGAAGCGTATTGCCTGATTACCAATATTATTGCTTGGTCTTTGCATTGTACACGGCCGAGCCTACCAGATACATTTATTGCGTTGTGGATATTTGTACATTTGGTTCCTGAGGATTCAGGAGATGGTTCTGCCTCGCATGCCTGTGAACACCGTACTGAATTAATATAGAGCGTAATATACAGCTCTGATCAGGCTTTCTTTTGACTGTTCTTTTATTTTACAGGCCATTGTGATACAAGTCTCAACTTGCTTGGTGTTGTGGAGTCTTAACACATCAAAGCCTCTTTAATTAGGTAGTAGTACAGGAATGATATTGTGCTATGGCCTTTTCTTCTCACATGGTCTTTTTCTTGTTTATTTAAATCATAGGAGAGATTAGTAGTGGGTGTCCTGGAGGATACTGCCTTTGCATACCAGGCTATTCAACACCTCATTGGGGTAGGTGGCAAGTGTCTCATATCTCTTCACTTAGTAAGCGGGTTTTGTCTGCATGTACAAACCTCACTGTTTATTGTCTCTTTATAATAGTTTTCGTGTTGGAAGTCTGCAAAACACCCTCTTCTCTCACCTGATACCGCTCCTTCTTTTTCTTTACAGGTAGCGTGTTACAGTCAGTCCTACTGTTCTATTTAGTAGTATAAAAACTGTATATGTTACATATTAAGGGGGGACAGTGTATTTACGGTGTTCTTCTTGTGTCATCCTCAGATCTCCCTCCAAGTTGTTCCTACCCTTTCCTTCCCTCGCTTGACTATCCCACGAGTCCGTGTGTATATATATTCCAGACTTGGGGCAGTCGAGAGGTGGACCTCATTGAGCATCAGCACAATCCCGGGGATTCCGGAAGGGAGAACCCGACAGCATAATCGGCCCACGAATTACCTATCCTCCTGATTGTGCTGGTATCAAAGATGGCCACCCTAGAAGATGTCATTGCAGCTTTAGCTCTGGTACAGACAGAGCTCGATGCCTCACGTAGTGAAACCGCTGTTCTACAAGCAAAGGTAGACAGGATGCAGAGAAACCCTTTTGATGCTGGGGGACCATTACACACTGTGCCCCCTCCTGTGGTATTAGAAATGCCTTCACAAATACCATTATGGGGACATAAACAAGGTGCAGGTTTTCATGACCCAGGTACTGCTCCATTTCACATGTAAGCCCAAAATGTTCGCAACCAATCAGGCCCGTGTTGCCTTTTTAATTTCTTATTTGGCAGGAGAGGCAGCACAATGGTCGGTGCCCATAGTTAGAAGAGACGATCCGTTGCTTTATGACTGGGATGCGTTTAGAGAGGATTTCGAGAAGACCTTTGACCATCGGGCCAAAACCTTCTCGGCAGACAGGGAACTACTAGAGCTCAAACAAGGTAGCTCTGACTTGATAGGTTACCTTAACAACTTCCGAAGACTTGTGGCTGAGACTGACTGGCCTGAATCCAAGCAAGCCTCCCTTTTTTATCAGGGGCTCAAAGACGAGTTGAAGGACGTCATCGCCCAAGTGGACCCTCAACCTCGGACATGTATGGCACTCATTGAGTTGAATATGCGACTGGATCACCGGCTGAGGGAACGAAAAGGAGACCACAAGCGGAAGGACAGGTTCAATCCGCAGTATGAACGTGCTAGACCTTTGGAACATGGAACAACGAAACCCGAACCTATGGAGATCGGAAATGTTAGAGCTTCCTTAACTCTCAGCGAAAGAGACCACAGATGCAAACAAGGTCTATGTCTGTATTGCGGAAAGAAAGGCCATTACCTAAGAGACTGTCCCATCAAACCAAAATCCGGTCGTTCCCGTCCAGGGCAGGTGGCCACGGTCACAGCCGATAAGGGGCGGAAAACTCCAGAGCTTGAAGGTTAAGGAAGGGGAACCATAAAGCTGTAGTATGATCCCTTCTGTGAATCACGACTCCCTCACGGATTCTGAACATTTCTTCATCACGATGGACATCAAGGTAAACCAAGATCGAAAAAAATTAAGGGCGATGATGGTGGATTCAGGAGCAAGTGGTTGCTTCATGAACGAAACGGAAGCGCACAGATTAGGGGTGGTTCTCATCCACAAAGGAACCCCTGAAACGGTGTACGCGGTAAATGGCAAGGAGTTGGAAACCGGACGTTATACCACCCCAGAATACAAGCTAACATACGACGAACATCATCACGAGTTGTTATCATTCAACATCATCCAAGCACCACAGTATGGAGTAATTCTAGCCCTCCCTTGGTTGCAGAAACATGAACCTACCATCGATTGGTCCAACAAGGTGCTGCATATGGGGTCTGAATATTGCCAAAGGCATTGCAATCGAACGCCTTCAATCCCGTCCAAGGCTTTAGCCTTACGTCATCACATTGCAACCGCTGCGGAAAAAGACATAGTCCTACCTACTTGTTACCGGGAATATGCAGACGTGTTCAGCGACAGTATGGCAGAGGAGCTCCCTCCACACCGGGAATATGATTGCCGTATTGATCTCCTTCCTGGAGCAGTGGTGCGGACGGATATATACCCTCACGGAACCAGAAAATCAACATCTGAGACTATACTTAGAGAAATACCTCGCCTTAGGTTTCATCCGTCCCTCCAGATCTCCTGCAGCATCTCCCCTATTTTTCATACCCAAGGCTTACAGGGAGTTAAGGACCTGTATTGACTTCAGAGCCTTGAATACGATTACTGTGAAGATTACTGTGAAGAACCAATACCCGTTACCCTTGATTTCTGTTCTTTTGGAACAAGTGAAAACGGCGGTCATCTATACCAAACTCAACCTCCGGGGAGCGTACCATTTGGTCCGCATGCGGGACGGCGACGAATGGAAAACGGCCTTCAAAACGCAGTACGGACTATTTGAGTACCTCGTCATGCCATTTGGGCTTTGCAACGCCCCCACGGCTTTCCAATTCTTCCTGAACGACGTGCTCAGAGACTATTTAGATCGATTCGTCGTGGTCTACATAGACGATATCCTTATATTTTCGTCTCAAGAAGAGGAACACACAAACCATGTGGGTCACGTCCTATACACACTACGGAAACACCATTTGTTCTGCAAGATAAGCAAGTGTGAGTTTCACGTGACCACCATAGAATTCCTAGGGGTAATGCTCACCCCTTCTGGACAAGTAATGGCTGAGAGGAAGATCAAAGCAATCACAGAATGGCCTTCCCCCCAGAACGTAAAAGACATCCAATGTTTTTTGGGTTTTGCCAATTTTTATAGGAGGTTTATCCATCAGTTCTCCAACATGGTAGCTCCTATAATGAGACTGTTGCGAAAGTAAACACCCTTTCTCTGGTCTGAAGAAGCACAGACCGCGTTTGATTCGCTCAAAACCGCCTTTACGTCAGCCCCGATTCTCACACATGCCAATCCAGAGACACCGTTTATCGTAGAAGCAGACGCATCAGAAGTGGTGGTGGGAGCAGTGTTGTCCCAAAGGCATGGTACGACAGGTCAACTACACCCTATAGCATTCATGTCCAGAAAACTGAACCCTGCTGAGCAAAACTACACCATTGCCGAAAAAGAACTTTTAGCCATCAAAGACGCCTTTTCGGAATTTTGGCACTGGCTAATGGGGGCTAAACACCAGGTAACCCTTTATACAGATCATCGCAATCTTCAGTTCATGCGAGCCACTCGACAGCTCACTCCCCGTCAACTCAGCTGGATGCTGTTCTTTGCGGAGTTCCACTTCATCGTCACCTTTAGACCCGGCAAAGAGAACTAGAAGGCAGACGCTTTAACACGACAAGAAACCCCCATCACTCAGCAATCTACCATTGAAAGAGCCATCATAGAACCCAGTAAAGTTCTTTGTACGATACAAACCGATGACTTCCTGAGGAAGGTAGGACAAGGAATTCAGTCCTTTACCTGGAAGGATTGGTTAAAACGTCATCCAGAATGGCAAATGCGTCATGGACTACCTATGAAGGGCCAGCAAGTGCTAGTTCCTACCCTGGAATTGTGAAAACTCGTGTTCCAATGGTGCAATGATCTCCTATGTGCTGGTCATGTTGGTGGGAAAAAGACCACGGAGAGGGTATTACGCCAGTTCTGGTGGCCAACAGTATGTCCTGATGTCTTGTTCTGGGTGAAACGCTGTTCCACTTGCGCCCAGATAAAAATCGATCATAGCAAAACCCAGGGTTTCCTCCAACCATTACCCACACTGGAAACTTCATGGGAAAGGATTTCAGTGGACTTCATTGTGGGAATGCCCCGGGATCATGGGTGCACCGCGATAGTGGTGGTCATTGACTACTTAACGAAAATGGGTCATTTTATTGCATGCAAACAGGTGCCTTCTGCAGGGCAGTTAGCAAGGTTATTACTATTACTTACTATTACTATTCATAAAGACCACAAATTCACTACCATCACCCCCTCAGTCTCCCAGCGGTAGAGAATATTGCCATTAAACTAGAATCCAGTTCTGGATCTCTCATCTGTGTTCTTATCTACAGGTGCCCACAGCACATGCCTGCATTCCCTCTCTCTCTGAGCGAACAAATGGCCAATTTGGTCACGAATTATGATAACATACTACTCATAGGCGACCTGAACTATTGGTTCAACGACGCCCTCGGTGGGCCACACGCGGCAGAATTATCTGATTTACTCTCTAACCTTAACTTTACTCAGCACATATCCTCTGCCACCCATATCAAAGGGCACACACTGGACCAAATTTGGTCCACCAATCTAATACTGTCGGTGCCCTCAATCTTACCATGCATATGGTCAGATCATCATTTAATAAAATTTACTGCAACGATCCCCCTTAACATTAAGACTCCCATGGCTGAGGGTGGCATGATAAGAAAGTGGAAGGCTCTCAATAAACAGGAATTCATTGACACCTTGGCCAGCTCAGTGCCCGCCCTTAACCCCGATATTAACTCCACGGAAGAGAACATTTCTGCCTGGCTACTAGCGGCCTGCAACACACATGCCCCGCTTACAAAACTCAACCGTGCTCGCCGAGCCGACGCTCAGAAATGGTTTTCTGTCGAGCTAAAAAAGCAAAAACTTGCGCTTCGCCAAAAAGAAAGGAGATGGAGACTAAGATACTCCCTCGAAGAAAAACTCCAGTACTCAAAGGCTCGCAAAGAGTATAAAAACGCAATAACGGCGGCCAAGGCCGCCTATTTCTCTGCCAGAATCCTGAGCTCCCATAACAAGTCGAAGGAAATCTTTACGATAGTCAATGACCTATGTAATGCTGAGAGAATTCTCCCTAAACAGACTCCTACCCAAGATCTATGCAACTCCCTGAATGATTTTTTCATGGATAAAATCTCCAGCATTAACGCCAGCATCTCCACTTCCAGACACTTGGAGCCCCCCGACACCATGATAACCAATACAGCCACCATAGACCACTTCCCTGCCATATGTCCACAGGCCTTTTCAGACTTGCTGGCCCGAGTCAAGTCAGGCTCCCCTAGAGACTGCTGCCCCCCTCACATCCTAAAGGACACCCTCTCTGCTCTGCCATATACTGTGCTGCCCTTCTTAAATGAGTCTCTCTCGCAGGGTAGGGTCCCTAGCGCATTCAAGAATGCGATAGTGGTCCCTCTCCTTAAGAAACCTGGGGCTGACCCCCTGAATCCATCTAACTATCGCCCCATCTCCCTGCTCCCCTTCCTGGCCAAGATCCTAGAGGCTCATGTCGCTAGGTGTTTATCCAACTTCATTATACATTCGGAACACCTAGAGCCTCACCAAGCAGGCTTTCGGCCCGCTCACTCCACTGAGACAGTAATCCTTGCGGTTCTGGACGCCTTACGAGCAAATGCGGACAAGGGCATTCCTCAGGCCTTGGTGCTATTGGATCTGTCGGCCGTTTTTGACACGGTCGACCATAAAATCCTGTTGGACCGTGTCAGACAGGCCGGCATACGGGGCTCCGCCTTCAACTGGATTAAGTCCTTCCTCGAGGGCCGAACCCAGGCAGTACGCCTTGCCCCTTTCACTGCCCCCAAGATCGCCACCACGTGTGGGGTCCCACAAGGATCGTCGCTGTCTCCCCACCTATTCAATCTTTACCTCCTGCCCTTGATTCACTCTCTAAGGAACAGGAAGGTAACCACATTCAATTACGCTGACGACCTCCAGCTTGTTTTCACTATTGATAACTCCCCCGACTCAGTCCAGGAATTCCAAGCCACCATGCTCCACATCCAGCGTTGGATGGACCTCAACCATCTCAAACTTAATCCGGGCAAGACCGAACTAGTCCTGCCCGGGAAAGGCCAGACCTTTTGGGGCCCACATTACTGGCCGACTGAACTAGGTCCTCCTCCCACCCCGTCCCTCTCTGTAAAAAGCCTAGGGGTTACCATAAATGCTGATCCCTCACTCAGAGGCCAAGTAGGGGCAGTGGTCTCCACCTTCTTCTTTCAGCTGCGCAAAATTAGGAAGATCGCCCACCTGCTCACCCACTCCGCTCTCATACAGGTAGTGATTGCCCTGGTACTCTCTCATCTCGACTTTTCTAACTCTATCTACCTCGGCCTGCCATTGTTTCTACTTAAACGTCTTCTGCTGGTGCAAAACCAAGCTGCGAGACTAATCTACAAACAACCAAAATGGCAATCTGCCAGACCTTTATTATCAAAACTTTATTGGCTCCCTATTTCCCAACGTGCAGCCTTCAAGACAGGGTGCCTAATCTTTAAGGCCTTGCATTGTCGGAGCCCTAAATTCATCAGCTGCATGATATCAAGGCACTTCCCTCCCCGCAACCTGCGTTCAGCCCACCTCCAGCTGCTAACTACCCCTGCCTTCAAGCTCAAACGCCAGGGAGGGTGTAGGTTCTCCTTTCTCGCCCCTAAACTTTGGAATTCCCTACCACTAGTAATCCGGTCCTGCGACAACCTCCTGGGGTTCAGAAAAATGCTTAAGACATGGCTGTTCGAGCAGGCTCATGCGTAATCCGTCTCTGCCTTGACACTGCCCAAAGCAAGCGCCATGAAACCTCTCGGTGAACGTGCGCTATAGAAATTCTTGCTAACGTAACATAACTAACTAATGTGGTCAGGTTACATGGCCTTCCCAGAGTGATCGTTTCCGACAGGGAGACACAGTTCACCGCTCTCTTCTGGAAAACGTGGTGTTCCGAGTTACAGATAGCGTCCTCACTTTCCACGAGTTTTCACCCTCAAACCGATGGCCAAACCGAGAGGTTGAATCAAACTCTAAAACAGTTCCTGAGGTGTTATGTAGACAACAACACAGAAGCATGGGTGTAATGGTTGTGGTTAGCTGAGATTGCTTACAATAGTGCCACACATAGTTCTACACAACACATGCCTTTCTTTAGCACCTATGGCTTCCATCCTCGCCTCATTCCTTTTTTCCTTTCCAGTAACAACACAAAGCTCCCAGAGGTACACAAGAGAATGCTGCATATTCGGAAAACCTTACTGAATACACAGAATAACCTGTGATATGCCAAAGAACAGTATAAGAAACAGGCAGACAAACACCGTAGGCCTGGCCCAACTTACAAAAAGGGAGAGCTAGTTTGGTTATCCATAAAGAATATCAGATTCAAGAGACATAGCGTATTTAACCCTAAGTACATAGGTCCATATAAGGTGGTTAAACACATCAAGCCTGTAGCAGTGAAACTGAGGCTGCCTGCTCATTTCCGTATACACCCTGTTTTTCATGTTTCTCTTTTGAAGCCATCTCATAGTCCTGTTAAGAGACGGCCAGTTCCCATTTGGGTTCAACAGGACTCGGAATATGAGGTTAAAGGCATCCTAGATTCCAGAATAACAAGACGTAAATTGTGGTATCTTGTTTCATGGAAAGGGTATGGTCCTGAGGAGGACTCATGGGAGTCTGCTGGGGTGGTGCATGCGGCACGCCTGGTGGCTGCTTTCCATAAAGGGTACCCGGACAAGCCATGTGTCTGTCAGTGTTCTCCGGGAGGGGGATGTACTGTCAGGGCGCATCAGCCTGGCACACACTGACCGACAAATATCGGGAAGACCAGAAAACAGCCCGATAAAACTACAGTTCCTGGCATTCCTCACGTGAGTTACGCCCCATGTGATCCTGACGCTAAGGCAGGAACCGGATATAAAGATGATGGGAGTTCTAGACGCTGCCGATTATTTTTGGTGGATTTCGAGTCGGATGCTGTTCCGTTCCTTCGAACCAGAGGCGGTAAGGGTGCTTGTTGCACCAGCGTTGACTTCTCTTGGCATTTTCTGCATTGTTTCCTGTGTTCCTTGAACAGTTGCCCTCCCATCTCCTCCGTTGGCGAGTTCGCGTTTTCGGCGGTCTCTTGCGGAGGAGAACTCGGAGCTGCTTCTGGGTATCTTTCCTCTTCATTCCCTGTTGGCGAGACCTGCGGCAGTCCACAGTCTCATGCAGGGAATATCCCTATTGAGGAAACGTACTTTGTGCTGTTACTCCTGCTAAAACGCGCGCTCTCATACTTACATAGAGCAGGAAGCTTATTGCCTGATTACCAATATTATTGCTTGGTCTTTGCATTGTACACGGCCGAGCCTAGCGGATAAATTTTTTGCGTTGTGGATATTTGTACATTTGGTTCCTGAGGATTCAGGAGATGGTTCTGCCTCGCATGCCTGTGAACACCGTACTGAATTAATATAGAGTGTAATATACAGCTCTGATCAGGCTTTCTTTTGACTGTTCTTTTATTATACAGGCCATTGTGATACAAGACTCAACTTACTTGGTGTTGTGGAGTCTTAACACATCAAAGCCTCTTTATTTAGGTAGTAGTACAGGAATGATATTGTGCTATGGCCTTTTCTTCTCACATGGTCTTTTTCTTGTTTATTTAAATCATAGGAGAGATTAGTAGTGGGTGTCCTGGAGGATACTGCCTTTGCATACCAGGCTATTCAACACCTCATTGGGGTAGGTGGGAAGTGTCTCATATCTCTTCACTTAGTAAGCGTGTTTTGTCTGCATGTACAAACCTCACTGTTTATTGTCTCTTTATAATAGTTTTCTTGTTGGAAGTCTGCAAAACACCCTCTTCTCTCTCCTGATACCGCTCCTTCTTTTTCTTTACAGATAGCGTGTTATAGTCAGTCCTACTGTTCTATTTAGTAGTATAAAAACTGTATATGTTACATATTAAGGGGGAACAGTGTATTTACGGTGTTCTTCTTGTGTCATCCTCAGATCTCCCTCCAAGCTGTTCCTACCCTTTCCTTCCCTCGCTTGACTATCCCACGAGTCTGTGTGTATATATATTCCGGACTTGGGGCAGTCGAGAGGTGGACCCCATTGAGCATCAGAACAATCCCGAGGATTCCGGAAGGGAGAACCTCACAAAAATCACAATGAAAACAGACATCTGCTGCCTATCATTCTCGTGTTTTCTATCTAAATGACTTAGGAAGCAACCATTTATACAAAACTGGATTTGCATGGAGCATACCACCTTGTCAGTGTTCTAGAGAGAAACTGGGTAAAAGATCACATTTCACATAAAGTTCTATGTCTGTGAGTAATATGTTATGTCTTTTGGGCTTCATAATATCATAGCAACTTTCCATTTCTTACTTATTTTTTCTATAAATGAGGTCCTTCAGGTCTTTTGGATCTAATCGTAATTGAATGTAAAGATGATATTCTATTTTTAGCTTTTATCCTCACAACTATTACCATTAAAATGGATGAAAAATTTAGGCCATCTTAAACTCTGTCAGTTAAATTGTTTGCTAACTTTCCTGGAACTTGCAAATGCTTCACCCCTGACTTTTCTGTCACTGCAGGTTGCATTACTTGTTTGTTTTTGATGGGGGTGCAGTACCAGCAGGATTCGTAGACTAATGGGCCTCCCTTGCTGCGATTCGATCTCATGACAGCCAAACCACCACATTTGTCAGCATTGAGCATTCAGTTTACTCAGCTATCCTCTTCGCATTCTTCTCCGAGCTCCAAAAGGGCAGAGTCTTACTTTTATTCATGAATCACCCTAGTGGTTCACCCAGGGGGGAGAAAACCATAGCAGTTGACACAATTGCTCCTCTTGATGATATCTATGCTCAAGAACCTTCAATTCTTTGAGCAGATATGGAAAGTGTATGCCCAAAACAAGAGTTCCCATATAGGTGCTCAAGGTCTCTTGCAACCAAATACAGTGCCTTCTCGACTATGACCTTCATTGAGGTGGAGAAGCTCCAGGGGAGCTCCTGTGAGCCCTATCACTCATGCAAAAGATTTCACTAGTATAGGTGTTCCAACATCAACATTCATCGTTCCTTCAGATATCATAGAAAAACAGATGGACAAGTGAACCAGATAAAAATATCATGTGAGCATTAATTATAGTTTACAAACCAACGGACCGGGTGAGAACATTGTAGACATTGGAATCCATCTATATTAATATTATGCTGCTTTCATTGTTCCTGACATGCAGTTTTTTCTGTACTGAGGTCTACCACCATAAGATGACCCTGACATGTTTTTATATTTTAAAAGCAAATACAGCCCAGTTTAGAAACCCTAAACCCTCTGGAGAAGTGCAGGCTGAGCCAACTTACCAACTTGAGTCAGCAGATCTGGTGGACTGTAACCCATGAAACACCTATGCATTACTTGAGGATTGCTTATACAGGCAAATCATTAGTCCTGTGAGACTAAAGGATTATTCGTTATATTACTGAGTTCTAAAACTCTCGTCACCATGGATGGACTCAACCAAAATATCTATACTATGGGCCTGATTTAGAGTTTAGCAGATGCTGATGGGCCACCAAAATCCATATGTTAACCCATCGGCCTCCATGGAGGTCAATCCATCTGATTTAGAGTATGGCAGATTGATGGATGAAAGTCCATCAACTCTCTGCTGCCTCCGCCTGCATTTTCCCTCCTCCTTCCTAAAGACGACAAATGGAGTGACAAATAGATACTACTCCATCCACTGTATTTAGAGTATAATTTCCATCGACCGAAACAAGGCAGTTCATCCTCTACAATGATGATGAAGGAAAAAGAGCATTAATAGCCAAACCCTGCCCACAGCAACCACAACACCTACTCTAACAATATGCTCCTGCTACTCCAAGGTCATGGCCTCTATCTGGTAATCCTGGTTGAACAACACAATCCACAACAAAATAGAACGTAAGTAAAACTTTTAAAATTATTTTTTAAATGCACTGTGTTGAGTAACTGTGCCACTACAGTTAACTTTATAAACACTAAACCATATTGAACAACAATTTACCCAATCTCCCTGTCTGGTCATATGTCTAACACTACATACCCACATTTAATACTCAACTAACTACCCCAAGCATTTTTTGCAAATGTACATGGTCATACTAACATATAATGCTAACACTCTATCACTAAGCTGCTATAAACATTTTAAAAAATGTATGCTGATACTTTTTCACATTTGAAGTGTTTATCAGACAACACAACTATAGAGAGTCTAATCTTCACTCCTCTTTACCCTTTTACCACACACTCCACCACAATCATATGAATCAACCATGTACCCCAAGTACATATTTCCACTACCCCGTCACTGATATGGCACGTCTAAAAATGAGGCCCATTATGCCAAAGGCTGGACAGACAATCACGTGCGAGAATTTGCACGCATATCCTTAACTTAGGTGTAGGCATACATAATGTATAGACTATCTGTGACCCACAATATCTCAAGCTATTCCTAAAGCTATTTGCAAAAATATTGGCATTAAATGTAGTCACACACACACACGTTCACTCTGAAAGCTTCTCATAATAGGACCTCACAGCAACACTACCACTTCCTTTAACACATTGGAAATGGAATAAACTCCCACAATCCAACACATAGTAAATCTCAAGACCTTGAAATGGAAGTAACATCTTAACCTATACAACATAATGGAATCTGCAATCACACAAGGCAAACAGTATTACATTTTTAAAACAGACTATATCTTCAAGTAAACAACAGATAAAAAGGGTTCAAAATAAAATATTTTATTAAAAAAGAAAAAGTTCAACACAAATCTTCCTCCTCTGGGTAGACTAATGTGTTGAACAAAACAAATATTAATAATAAAAGTCCAGGTTTGGGGTACAGAAATATAGTGTCCTATCACTGTCTTTATGCCTTTAGGCTCCAGGAATAGGGCTTGCCTCCCAACATTCGTTACGATGTGCTCTTCAGGAGGCTCTCCTTCTTCCAGGGGCTGATGTTATTCCAGGAAGTTACATCTTGGAATGGGGAGTGGTATTAAGGATTTTTTTAAGAGGGATCAGGCCAGGAGGGCTGAGGAGAGAAGGCAACAGGAATGTTGAGGTTTTGGGATAAAGGAGTGTTTGTGGGTATGGGAATGTGTTAGGGTTTTGGGTATGATTGGGACAAGTGAAATGGTGCAGAGAGGTGGATGGATTTGGTCAGAAGGAGAAATTGAGTTGGTGCATGGAACAGGGTTAGGGCTTTGTATAGGTACAGGTGATGGAATGGGGTCATGGGCTTGAATGGTGTCAGGTGGCTAGAGGAGGAATAGGAACTAGTGTCAGCTGAGGCACTAGGAAATTCAGAACCTCACTGTAAGGCAGGGATGGCATAGCACATACCATCCAGGATGTCCAAGTGCCTGACTGATACCGTGAATGGCATGAAACAATGGTGTCTGCCCCACAGAAGTTCTCCAGAGCTTCCAGTGCCTCCTCTGACACCAGTACTGGTGGGATGAGGGCACAGGAAGAGGTGACCAGGGCGATGGAGACCCAGCCCTTTTCCAGAATAGGTGGTGGGTTTTTCCCACAGGGACAGGAGTGAGAGTGTACAGCGAGGAAGGGTCTGGGGCAATAGTGACTGCACTTATCCCTTGTGTAGGGTTGCCCTGAAGAAGTCCTTGATGGACGAAACGCGTAGGCTACAATTTCTCTTTTAAGAAGAATTTGAATAAAGAATTGGAACGAGACCAGACCTGCTGAATCATTCTTTGAACTCATTTCTCATTAACTGTTACAATTTGAATTTGTTTTGGAGTGCTGGATCATTCTTGTGTTTTACAGGAGTGAGAGTGTTAATGAATGTAGTGATGGCGGGGGATACAGGAATAGATGGAACATCCTGTGTTGGTTTCTCTGCCACCACAAGGGGCTAGGTAAAGTCAGAGGCCTTTGATTCAGATATTGTAGTGACCACCTTACCAGCCCCATCACTCTCAGTGCCACTGCATCCATTGGTATCTGTGGCTCTGACTCCAAGTAGCTCTTCTGAGTGCCCCCAAAGTCTGGCCAATATGTCCTTTGCTTCCTCCGGAGAAAGCTTAAGCAAACATATGCACAAATCAGTTACATACTAGAGGCCAATAACAAAAGGTACACACATCATAGAGGGTCAAACATAAAACCCTTTGCCATATTAATTTCAATAAAAGGCATATAAAGGGGCATCATAAAGGGCCTGATTTTGACTTTGGAATACCGGTTGCTCCTTCACAAATGTCAAAGATATTTTGTCTGCCTTTTTGCACGTGCATTATATTCTCTGCCACTTCTAATAAGGCAGGTGAGAAATTTGTCACGTTTTGTGGCAAAATAATGTGTCTGTCAAGCTAAAACAGGGCTGAATTCACACATCTGGCATAGAGCTTGATTTTGAGATTGGCAGACCTGTTATTTCATCACAACCACAGCGGATATTGTGTCCACATTATTACAAATGCAAAAAGAACAAATGATGGACTGAATGCTGAACAATGTCAAACACTCACCCTCAGCACAGTGATCTGGGCTTAAATCCATCTCTTTTTTACTCACCACGCCACACCAGTTTGGACATCGCCATATGCAAATCAGTCTTGACCCTGCTCCCCATGGAAACAGTCCAGCCCGAACTGCCAGGCCAGGTCCTCCCTGGACTGGAAACAAGCATCCTAGGAATGGTTTCGGGGTATCACATGATGAAAGGACAGGCCGTAAATATTTTAGATGGCATAAAACATCCATAACAGGTATGACATCTCCAAAGTTACAACAGAATGGTGACATGGGACACCCCTGCCTTGTACCCCTCTGTATGGGAGATGATTTCGAGGGAGTGCCGTTCACCCGCATTGCAGCTCTTGGAGAGCTATATCCACATAGTGTCCATTGGCAAAACCTGTTTCAAAAGCAAACACAAGGAGATGATGGACAGAGCGCTGACACTTTTCAGACACTCACCCCCAGTCACAGATCTGGGTTGAATCCATCATCGTTCGTTAGCTCACTTCGCCACCCCAGTTCAGATCCAGCCAAATGCAAATCAGTCTTTACCCTGTGCCTCATGGGAACAGTCCTGCCCGAACTGCGAAGCCAGGTCTTCCCTGGACCAGAAACAAGCATCCTGGGACCGGTTTTGGGGTAACACCCCTCATCAGCCAGCCTAGCTTCAATATAGTGGCAAAGTGAGCAAGGAACCAACGTCTGGGCACACCCTGCCAATTTAGGTCGATCAAAGCAAACACAAGGAGATGATGGACGGAGCGCTGAAACCTTTCAGACACTCACCCCCAGTCACAGATTTGGGTTGAATCCATCATCGTTCTTTAGCTCACTTTGCCACCCCAGTTCAGACCCAGCCATATGCAAATAAGTCTTGACCCTGTGCCTCATGGGAACAGTCCAGCCAGAACTGCCAAGCCAGGTCTTCCCTGGACCGGAAACCAGCATCCTGGGACCGGATTCGGGGTAACACCCCTCATCAGCCAAGCTAGCTTGAATCCAGTGGCAAAGTGAGCAAGGGACCCACGTCTGGCCATACCCTGCCAACTTAGGGTGAACAAAGCAAACACAAGGACATGATGGACGGAGCACTGAAATTTTTCAGACACTCACACTCACCCCCAGTCACAGATCTGGGTTGAATCCATCATCGTTCTTTAGCTCACTTTACCACTGCAGTTAAGACCCAGCTATATGCAAATCAGTCTTCACCCTGTGCCTCAGGGGAACAGTCCAACCCGAACTGGCAAGGCAGGTCTTCCCTGGACCGGAAACAAGCATCCTGGGATGGGTTTCAGGGTAACACCCCTCATCACCCATGCTAGCTTGAATCCAGTGGCAAAGTGAGCAAGGGACCCTCGTCTGGGCATACCCTGCCAACTTAGGGTGAACAAAGCAAACACAAGGACATGATGGACGGAGCACTGAAACTTTCCAGACACTCACCCCCAGTCACAGATCTGGGTTGAATCCATCATCGATCTTCAGCTCACTTTCCCACCCCAGTTCAGACCCAGCCAGATGTAAATCAGTCTTGACCCTGTGCCTCATGGGAACTGTCCAGCCCGAACTGCCAAGCCAGGTCTTCCCTGAACCAGAAACAAGCATCCTGGGACCGGTTTCGGGATAACACCCCTGATCAGCCAGGCTAGCTTGAATCCAGTGGCAAAGTGAGGAAGGGACTCACATCTGGGCATACCCTGCCAACTTCGGGTGACCAAAGCAAACTTAAGGAGATGATGGAAAGAGCGCTGAAAATTTTCAGACACTCACCCCCAGTCACAGATCTGGGTTGAATCCATCATCGTTCTTTAGCTCACTTTCCCACCCCAGTTCAGACCCAGCCATATAAAAATCAGTCTTGACCCTGTGCCTCATGGGAACAGACCAGCCCAAACTGCCAAGCCAGGTCTTCCCTGGACCGGAAACAAGCATCCTAGGACCAGTTTCGGGGTAACACCCCTCATCAGCCAGGCTAGCTTCAATCCAGTGGCAAAGTGAGCAAGGGATCCACGTCTGGGCATACCCTGCCAACTTAGGGCCAAACAAGCAAACACAAAGAGATGATGGCCGGAGCGCTGAAACTTTTCAGACACTCACCCCCATCACAGATCTGGGTTGAATCCATCATCGTTCTTTAGCTCACTTCGCCACCCCAGTTCAGACCCAGCCATATGCAAATCAGTCTTGACCCTGTACTTCATGGGAAGAGTCCAGACCAAACTGTCAAGCCAGGTCCTCCCTGGACCAGAAACAAGCATCCTGGGACCGGTTTCGGGGTAACACCCTCACCAGCCAAGCTAGCTTGAATCCAGTGGCAAAGTGAGCAAGGGACCCAAGTCTGAGCATACCCTGCCAACTTAGGGCGAACAAAGCAAACAAAAGGAGATGATGGACTGAGCACTGAAACTTTTCAGACACTCACCCCTGGTCACAGATCTGGGTTGAATCCATCATTGTTCATTAGCTCACTTTCCCACCCCAGTTCAGACCCAGCCACATGCAAATCAGCCTTGACCCTGTGCCTCATGGGAACAGTCCATCCAAACTGCCAAGCCAGGTCCTCCCTGGACCAGAAACAAGCATCCTGGGACCGGTTTCGGCGTAACACCCCTCATCAGACAGGCTAGCTTGAATCCAGTGGCAAAGATAGCAAGGGACCCACGTCTGGGCATACCCTGCCAACTTAGGGTGAACAAAGCAAACACAAGGAGATGATGGACTGAGCGCTGAAACTTTTCAGACACTCACCCCTGGTCACAGATCTGCGTTGAATCTATCATCGTTCTTTAGCTCACTTCTCCACCCCAGTTCAGACCCAGCCATATGCAAATCAGCCTTGACCCTGTGCCTCATGGGAACAGTCCATCCAAACTGCCAAGCCAGGTCCTCCCTGGACCAGAAACAAGCATCCTGGGACCGGTTTCGGCGTAACACCCCTCATCAGACAGGCTAGCTTGAATCCAGTGGCAAAGTGAGCAAGGGACCCATGTCTGGGCATACCCTGCCAACTTAGGGCGAACAAAGCAAACACAAGGAGATGATGGACGGAGCGCTGAAACTTTTCAGACACTTACCCCCAGTCACAGATCTGGGTTGAATCCATCATCGTTCTTTAGCTCACTTCTCCACCCCAGTTCAGACCCAGCCATATGCAAATCAGCCTTGACCCTGTGCCTCATGGGAACAGTCCATCCAAACTGCCAAGCCAGGTCCTCCCTGGACCAGAAACAAGCATCCTGGGACCGGTTTCGGCGTAACACCCCTCATCAGACAGGCTAGCTTGAATCCAGTGGCAAAGTGAGCAAGGGACCCACGTCTGGGCATACCCTGCCAACTTAGGGTGAACAAAGCAAACACAAGGAGATGATGGACTGAGCGCTGAAACTTTTCAGACACTCACCCCTGGTCACAGATCTGCGTTGAATCTATCATCGTTCTTTAGCTCACTTTCCCACCCCAGTTCAGACCCAGCCATATAAAAATCAGTCTTGACCATGTGCCTCATGGGAACATACCAGCCCGAACTGCCAAGCCAGGTCTTCCCTGGACCGGAAACAAGCATCCTAGGACCAGTTTCGGGGTAACACCCCTCATCAGCCAGGCTAGCTTCAATCCAGTGGCAAAGTGAGCAAGGGATCCACGTCTGGGCATACCCTGCCAACTTAGGGCCAAACAAGCAAACACAAAGAGATGATGGCCGGAGCGCTGAAACTTTTCAGACACTCACCCCCAGTCACAGATCTGGGTTGAATCCATCATCGTTCTTTAGCTCACTTCGCCACCCCAGTTCAGACCCAGCCATATGCAAATAAGTCTTGACCCTGTGCCTCATGGGAACAGTCCAGCCAGAACTGCCAAGCCAGGTCTTCCCTTCACCGGAAACAAGCATCCTGGGACCGGTTTCAGGGTAACACCCCTCATCAGCCAAGCTAGCTTGAATCATGTGGCAAAGTGAGCAAGGGACCCTCGTCTGGTCATACCCTGCCAACTTAGGGCGAAGAAAGCAAACACAAGGATATGATGGACGGAGCGCTGAAACTTTTCAGACACTCACCCCCAGTCACAGATCTGGGTTGAATACATCATTGTTCTTTAGCTCACTTCACCACCCCAGTTCAGACCCAGCCATATGCAAATCAGTCTTGACCCTGTGCCTCATGGGAACAGTCCAGCCCGAACTGCCAAGCCTGGTCTTCCCTGGACCGGAAACAAGCATCCGGGGACCGGTTTCGGGGTAACACCCCATATGAGCCAGCCTACCTTGAATCCAGTGGCAAAGTGAGCAAGGGACCTACGTCTGGGCATACCTTGCCAACTTAGGGCGAACAAAGCAAACACAAGGAGATGATGTACGGAGCGCTGAAACTTTTCAGACACTTACCCCCAGTCACAGATCTGGGTTGAATCCATCATCGTTCTTTAGCTCACTTCTCCACCCCAGTTCAGACCCAGCCATATGCAAATCAGCCTTGACCCTGTGCCTCATGGGAACAGTCCATCCAAAGTGCCTAGCCAGGTCCTCCCTGGACCAGAAACAAGCATCCTGGGAACGGTTTCGGGGTAACACCCCTCATCAGACAGGCTAGCTTGAATCCAGTGGCAAAGATAGCAAGGGACCCACGTCTGGGCATACCCTGCCAACTTAGGGTGAACAAAGCAAACACAAGGAGATGATGGTTTGAGCGCTGAAACTTTTCAGACACTCACCCCTGGTCACAGATATGCGTTGAATCTATCATCGTTCTTTAGCTCACTTTCCCACCCCAGTTCAGACCCAGCCATATAAAAATCAGTCTTGACCCTGTGCCTCATGGGAACAGACCAGCCCGAACTGCCAAGCCAGGTCTTCCCTGGACCGGAAACAAGCATCCTAGGACCAGTTTCGGGGTAACACCCCTCATCAGCCAGGCTAGCTTCAATCCAGTGGCAAAGTGAGCAAGGGATCCACGTCTGGGCATACCCTGCCAACTTAGGGCCAAACAAGCAAACACAAAGAGATGATGGCCGGAGCGCTGAAACTTTTCAGACACTCACCCCCATCACAGATCTGGGTTGAATCCATCATCGTTCTTTAGCTCACTTCGCCACCCCAGTTCAGACCCAGCCATATGCAAATAAGTCTTGACCCTGTGCCTCATGGGAACAGTCCAGCCAGAACTGCCAAGCCAGGTCTTCCCTGCACCGGAAACAAGCATCCTGGGACCGGTTTCAGGGTAACACCCCTCATCAGCCAAGCTAGCTTGAATCCTGTGGCAAAGTGAGCAAGGGACCCACGTCTGGTCATACCCTGCCAACTTAGGGCGAAGAAAGCAAACACAAGGATATGATGGACGGAGCACTGAAACTTTTCAGACACTCACCCCCAGTCACAGATCTGGGTTGAATACATCATCGTTCTTTAGCTCACTTCACCACCCCAGTTCAGACCCAGCCATATGCAAATCAGTCTTGACCCTGTGCCTCATGGGAACAGTCCAGCCCGAACTGCCAAGCCAGGTCTTCCCTGGACCGGAAACAAGCATCCGGGGACCGGTTTCGGGGTAACACCCCATATGAGCCAGCCTACCTTGAATCCAGTGGCAAAGTGAGCAAGGGACCTACGTCTGGGCATACCTTGCCAACTTAGGGCGAACAAAGCAAACACAAGGAGATGATGGACGGAGCGCTGAAACTTTTCAGACACTCACCCCCAGTCACAGATCTGGGTTGAATACATCATCGTTCTTTAGCTCACTTCACCACCCCAGTTAAGACCCAGCCATATGCAAATCAGTCTTGACCCTGTGCCTCAGGAGAACAGTCCAACCCGAACGGCCAAGCCAGGTCTTCCCTGGACCGGAAGCAATCATCCTGGGATGGGTTTCGGGGTAACACCCCTCATCACCCATGCTAGCTTGAATCCAGTGGCAAAGTGAGCAAGGGACCCACGTCTGGGCATACCCTGCCAACTTAGGGCGAACAAAGCAAACACAAGGAGATGATGGACGGAGCACTGAAACTTTCCAGACACTCACCCCCAGTCACAGATCTGGGTTGAATCCATCATCGTTCTTTAGCTCACTTCGCCACCCCAGTTCAGACCCAGCCATATGCAAATCAGTCTTTACCCTGTGCCTCATGGGAACACGCTTGGGTATACGCTTGGTGTTATCACCACAGTTTATGTGTAGTTTAAAACCGCCGTGGTCTGGGTTCACCAAATGGGGCATATGAGGATTGAGGGCCTGATTTATATCTTGCAGAAATGTATAATCCATCACTACAGTGACAAAGTATACATACCGCGAAGATTATCGTCCGTCCACCCAATTTAGATGCGGCCGGACCATAGGTTTAATCACGGTTAGGACTACTCAATCTCTGCTGTGATTAAACCCATTCCACGGCCCTGCGAAGTAAGGGCCGTCAGAGGCAGATCTCTAATTCACCCATCTAATTTAGAAGGGTGGAAATATAGGTCAGTTTTCACTGTCCTTCAACACCAGGAAAACCCTTGTTGTAAGGGGCAGCGAAACTGCTACGTTCTCCCCTCGCCATTTGAAAAAAAAAAGAAAACTGTTTGGTGCAGGGCTCCATCATGGTGACAGAGCCCTGGAACACACAGCGAAATGCATTTACAGAAACCGCCATGACAGCAGCTCCTGGCAATGCTTTACAAATGACCGCCAGCTTGGTGGTCATTTATAAATCTTGCGGGCTGCCCCGCCACCAAGGCAATGGACTAATTTACTCAGTCGCACTGGTGGAACAAGGGGCCATCCACCAGTATTTAAATCTAGCCCTTAGTCTGGCCACCAGAATGCTGGTCAAAAGTTTGTGATCTATATAATCAGCAAGATAGGTCTATATGAGCTACAGTGCTGCCTGTTTTTCCCCAATTTGTGGATATTTTATATGAAAGCCGCCAGCATAGACTGCATTAGTGTCCCACTTTCAGCAAAGGAATTAAAGCGTCTAGTAAGGATTGGGGCCAAGGATTATCAAAAAGCTTTATAGCAGAAAGGCATAAAGCCATCTGGACCCGGAGACTTGAGGGGCTATAGCTTTGCAATGGCTGATATGACTTTCTCATTTCGCATAGACTTTTCAAGGTTCTCGACTTGTTCAAATTTTAGCTTATTTGAATGCGCCTCTTCTAAGTATAGGGTAATTTCATTATTGTGTTCCTGTGTCGAGTGGAGAGCCTGATAGAAATTCCTTAATACTGTAGCAATCTGCCCGTCACCTGTGACCTTCACCCTCTGGAATGCACTTTAGTTACTTTGGATCATAGTTTATGGGCCAGCATATTCCCACATATGTTGTCCCCCATATAAAATTTATAGTGCAAGTAAAGGAAAGGATATTCTGCCGTGTTTAAATCTAAGCGCTTCAACATGAAATGAACATTGTATTGGTGAAGGAAAACATCACTAGTTAACAAGCAAACCAATATTGCGGGGGAGGTGGCTGTGCATACATTTTTGGCGTGTGAGGCACCTAATTTACTTTAAACTTGCAGGCCCCAGTACGCGTGTGAATGGCTTCTAACTCAACTCTTTCCTCTTGTTCCGCTTGCCTCTTCGTTTTGTTCTGATTTGTATTGGCTGACAGAGATATCCGTTCCTTTCTATCCAACACCTTCAATGCCTCCCAAAGTGTTCGCACCGCTGCCTCCCCTGAAATCTTGTCTTACATGTAGCAAGTGATGTTTTCATTCACCACTACAATGTTAACTTTGGGCTGAATAATGCTATCCCTCTACCTCCATGGCCCGGGTCCCCTCTTCTCGACTACCACTAGGCGAACAGTAGACATCGGGCGTGGTCTCACAGTCATACATGTTCAATTTCTACCTTTTATACATGTGCTCTTAGTGTTGTTAGTGTAATATATTTGTGTATATGTTTTGATGCAGCTGAAAAGAATGTACAATCTCTTTCGGTAGGGTGTGTGTATCTCCACAGGTCCTTCAAGCAACTCTCCCTCAACCAGACCAACCCTCCTGGGTAAGGGCTCCTGTTTGGCCATAGCGTTGGCAACATCTATGAAGGTATTTATTCGTCACAAGTTTAGATCGCTTAGACAGTTGCTAAGGTGAGACAATGCCCACCCACTTTTACATGATAAGATAGCACAGTTTTATTCAAAAAGATAATTTGTCTAGGAATTGTTTGCTCTGTCAAAGGTATCAATGCCCTGAATTTGCAAAAAGTTTGTTCCGCAAACACCATTTTCATTAATATTTTCCTGCCAATATGTGTAACTTTGCTCTAGAAATGAATCAATACATTGTAGTAAATATATAAATCTATGATGGGTAAATATATTTTTTTAATAACTTTTCAGGGTCTTGGAAATAGTAAAGTGTAGATGGGTCTGATCTGTCATCACTTCTAAAGTAAGAAAATCCTTTCTGAAAACGTCTAAGCTTGTTATTTGGCAGGGTGCCACAGTGATCTCTCTGAGTAAATGTAAAAAAAAAAAAAAATGTAAGTCCGTTTTTATATAGCGCAGCTACTCACCCTTACGGGTCTCAAGGCGCTGGGGGCCGTCGTGGAAATTAAGTGAGCTATTGCCCAGAGTGACATGGTGCTGAGCTGCCGCCAGGAGCCGGGGATCGAACCGTGAACCCTGTGCTTCGAAGTCAGCTGCCCTGGCCGCTGCACCACACCTCTCCACTGAGTAAATTGTATTCATCCATTTGACTGTTTGATGATTAGCTGCATCAAGATATGGATCTTCATTGTCCAATTGATCATTCAAACTCAAGTCGGTCATCAATGGTTTAACAGCATTTATGTACCTTGAATTTGCAAAAAGACCTGGGATGATAATGTCATCCAATGAGATTCTCAAAATATGTAGAATTTGAATCATTTCTGTAGAGCTCAAAATTTGATTAGGCACATTTTCCCAAAGAACGCCATCAAGCAAATGGTATGATGTTACCAGTGGACATATTTTTGTTCTTTATTATTATTTGTGCATAATTAACAATGTGCATAATATTGATTTACACACAAATTCAAATGTGTATACATATATGATTCTACTGTCTTTAAATATGACCTGTTAAAGTGCCTTTTCTCAGCTTATGCTAATAAGGCCTAAGCTAGGTGTCAATGCCATTTTTTTCCAAATGGATGTCTCATCCTGCACATTTACTGTTTATAACTGCAGCATGTACTCATGCGTTATGTTTGTTTATTTCCGAATGATGTTCTTGAAGAAGGTTCTCTAGCATGGGCTCAGTAATGTTTCAACCTTCAAGATGTCTTCAGCCTGCTCGCTGCATTGCATTCATATACAATAGCTAACTGTTGGTTTGTAACTAGTTTGTTCTTCCATCTCTGAATGACATTAGCGTAGCAGGGGTAAGGCAGTATGACGTTCTAATTTTCAATGTTATGATTTGCTGAGTTGTAATTCTTTTACTCACACCATGATGAATTTGTAGTTTCTATTATATTCTATGAGGAGTTTTCCTATATAAAACCTTAAATTTAGGGGAGAAACAGAGACTTTTACGTTGAAACTAGCTATGCTGTCCGATTTCTTACCAGTTTGCTGCTCATTTGGGACTTGGAATAATTCTTGATTTTGCCTATTATTTTGTATTGCACTATTTCTGAGAGCCTTCATGACAATACCTATGTGCATCTGTACTTAACGTTTTTGTACTGTACTCTTTGAATTTTTGTAATAAGCGACTCGTCAACGCTGGTCCCTTCTTTCTCTGGACTTGGTTGGCTCACACAGCACGCCCGATGCCTCCGAAGACGACGAGAGGCGCAAAGAGCCGCGGACCGCCCATAGTAACGAATTCCGCGAAGGCTACTGGCGATGGGACCGGAACAGGAGTCGGAGCTCGGAGCGCAGCTGGTGGTGTGTCCCCTGACCCTGGTGAGCCTATTTCGAAAGCAGGCGCCCTGCCCGCGGCAGGCAAACGGTGCCTGCGCTCTTCAAAGCGCAGAAAGTAAGAACAAAGCAGGCTAGCGAGATGGCGGCTGATGACGGGACTGCAGCCAAAGCCTCTGTGATGGGGAACCCCTCGCTGCACCAGGAAGTGATTACCCAGGTCACCTCTCCAATTTCTTTCTATGGTAAAGAGGTGAGTGTTGGAAGTGGGGTGACTGGGGACGATTGTAGGGGGAGTTCAGAGTGTGGGGAAAGCCCTGACATGGATGTGGGACTACATGCTGGAGGGGGTGTAACGTCAGTAATCCCCCAAAGGACCTTTAAGGAGGCTGAATGCCTGCAAATCATTCGGTCAGAAAAGGGTGTTCTTGACAGATCCCGTGGTGGCGGATCCAGGGGGAAAGGTAAAACAGGGAGCTCGAATCCCTTGTCGGGGATCAAGTTGGAGGCTGGGACAATTCAGGACCTATAAAGGAGGGGGACTCTGGGGACAAGTTTTACTCAATGTCAGACCCCTCTAATTCCTCTGGTGACGAGAGCCTGGGAATGGGCTGGGCAGAAGAAGAACTAAGTCACGGTGACAAGAGTGATATAAGCAGCCTACATGTGGAAGAGGGGGACGCAGGTGGTAATTTCACAAGCGCCCCATCAACGGTTCGAAAGCAGAAAGAGCACGGAGAGATCTCCGCAACTAGGTCTAAGGAGCCTGTTGGGTCATTAGTATGGGACTACTATTTTTCCCCCAATCTGGGAGAAAGCAGAGATGTGGTTACTGGAGGGGCAGCCACCGGGATGCTGGAAAATCCGGAAGAAATATCGCTCTCCATTATCTATCAGAGTATCATGGCCCATAGGGAGTAGACTCGGACGGAGAGCCTAAGGACCCAAGGTGCATGTCGTAAATTGCAAAATTCTATTTGCAGAGTTGCGAAGTCTTGTTCGGAGTTCGCAGCAAGGATTGGGGAGGCAGAAGCCCGGATTTCAACATTGGAGGATGAGCTCGTCACTCAACGAACTCTCACGGATTCTCTAAAGGCACAAAAAGATGATACTATCTGGAAATTAACCGACCTAGAAAATCGTGCGACAAGGAATAACTTGCGAGTCCTGGGTGTTCCTGAAGGCATGGAGGGAACGGATGTCCGGAACTTTATGGTAGAGCTTTTTACGGAGGCATTCCCGGAACTTACGCAGTGGGACTGGAAGGTGGAGATGCAGAGGGCCCATAGATTCCCCTTCAACCTGCATAAAAGATCGGGACAGTCTACAACCAAACCCAGAGCTATTTTGATATGTTTGAACAATTTTCTGGCCCGAGAAGCAATTGATGATCTGGCTAGACCGGATCAGAAGAGGGCAGGAAAGGGATTTGAATTTTTTGTAAGGCCCGATTTCTGTCATGCGATAGTAGAGAAAAGATGGCAGTTGCGGCAATTGATCCCAATGCTCCAGGCAAAGGGTGTGCAGGTTTTTTTGCTCAACCCAGCCAAACTAAAAGTTATTTGCAAGGGCCAGACGCAGTTTTTTACTTTTGAAGTTCAAGCAAAAGAATTTCTCCAATCAATCTAGAACAGATAGGATATGTATATAATGCTGCTTTCGCATATGAATCGGGACTGGTTGATATCTATTTCGGAAGGTTAAGTGGTTTCTTCTTTTCTACCTTTTCTAAGGGGGGGCACAAAGGGGGTGTAGGGGCTAGCCAGCTTCTCATCACTGAGGACCTTTGGTCCTTATGCCTCATCAAGTGGGGGGGAAGGGAGAGGAGGCAAGGAGGGTGTGGGGTGGAGGGCGGTCTGGGGTAGAGGACGGAGGGGGGATTCGGGGAGGAAGGGGGAACAAAAAATAATAAAAAAAGAAATATTATGGAGGAAGGAGGAGCATCACATAATGATTGAGTACGGAGAGAGGATGGGAAATTTTGAGAAAAGGTGCAGCATGGTGGACGAGAAGATTCAGATGGAGAAGGGACTTGAGAGAATCTGGCGGGACAGTCTCTGTTTTGGGAATGGGTAAGGTTAATATATGTACTATCAATGTGGGGGGCCTAAATGATAGGGCCAAATGAGCAAGGGTTGCCGCGGTCCTGAGAATGCAAGGGCCTGATATAATTTGTCAGCAGGAAACACACATCCCATGGGGAAAGCGGGATATATTGAGGATTAGCGGCTATACTTTGGCTGCGTGCTCTACCCAAACTTCCAACATAAGGGGGGTCGCTATTCATGTTAGAAATGGTTTGGGGCCTGTTACTCGGGTATTGGAGGATAAATGGGGCAGATGGGCGATTGTGTTATTACCGATGGGATTGACAATTTGTACTATCTATGGATTGAACCAGGATGAACCAAAAATCTTTAATGACTTAGAAGTTGAGCTTGAAATCACAGAAAGGTGTCAAGGGAGGTTTATTTTGAATATTCGCGATAAACCTGAGACCACTAATTCTGAGGTTTATGAGCATTTATTCTGCTTAGAAGACATTCATAAATCAATTGGACATGTCTTTTAAAAGGAAATACCACATTAGTAAATCACACAATTGCAACACATTTGTATGCGTGATTTAGAACCATTTCTTTTGTGAGACAATATATACAACACATACATAATACCAAACGTTATTTGTGACAAAAATATATGCAGCAAACCAATGATCACAAGACAAACATCGATAAATTATGTGTGCCAGCCTGGGGGTCGCGTAACTAATTCCGATAACGAACGAGACTCCTCCATGCTAACTAGTTACGCGACCCCCAGCGGACATCTGTCTGCAGCATAATTGAGAGCCAAAACAAAACCAAGTCTGAGTCCTGAAGAGAATCCCGGAATTGTTGGGGATTCGAAACGCGTTGGCTGTTGAGTGTGGGGGAAGGTAGAACAGGGTGTGCCACGAGGGGACTGAATAGAAATGATTTCCCCCCTTTTTTAGGTTGTCAACACCCTTAAGTAGGATATGCATCCACACCCTCACACAGGCAGGACAGTAGACATGTGTCTTTGAAAGAGCAATTGTCCGCCTTGTGTTTTCAGTGCAAATGCAGGACTGGTTTAATTTCAGGCTGGCACACATAATTTATCGATGTTTGTCTTGTGATCATTGGTTTGCTGTATATATTTTTGTCACAAATAACGTTTGGTATTATGTATGTGTTGTATATATTGTCTCACAAAAGAAATGGTTCTAAATCACGCATACAAATGTGTTGCAATTGTGTGATTTACTAATGTGGTGTTTCCTTTTAAAAGACATGTCCAATTGATTTATGAATGTCTTTTTGAATTATCAAAACTAAGCAGAATAAATGCTCATAAACCTCAGAATTAGTGGTCTCAGGTTTATCGCGAATATTCAAAATAAACCTCCCTTGACACCTTTCTGTGATTTCAATATTTGGGTGGTCCAGTCTGGGGAGTACAGGACCCAAGCCTTCCTTGTTTTCATTAGAAGTTGAGCTGGCATCCTGGCCAGAACCATTAGTTATCTGTGGGGATTTGAACATTAATCTGGATTTGCGTTGGGACTTTAGATCAAAATATAATGGGAGGAAGCCACTGGTATATAAAGCTGTAGTTGCACTAAAAACAAGCTATGATTTAGTGGATGTGTGGGATGAGAAGTGCCCTTCAGATCCGGGCTATACGTATTTTTCATATCCCCACAGTAAATATGTTAGGCTAGATTATTTTTTTGTATCGTCATCTATGGGTAATGATGTAGAAATTAAGAAGTTACCTAAACTACTATCTGACCATAACCCATTAATTGTGGAGTGTGCAATACAGTCGGGTGTACGAGTTCAGTCCAAGTGGACATTCGATAGAAAATTGTTTTATAATGCCTCCTTTATGCAACACATTAGGCAATGGATTGTACAATATTTTGATGTGAACCGCTATAGCACTTCTCGCGGTATGGTCTGGGACAGTTTTAAGGCTGGACTGCGGGGGGAAGTTATTAGTTTTGTTGGGAAGAATAGACGATTGGAAAAGGAGGAAATAGAGGGTCTGATTGGTCGACTAACTGTTTTAGAAAAGGATCATACTCTAGCGATCAGCCAAAAGCAACAGGCAACAGTATTATCCTTGCAGCAAGAAATTGCAATAACTAAAGCTGAAATCAGTAGTTATTATAAAAGGAGGTGTGCAGCAGCATATCAGGCACATAAAGAAGATAGCTATGAATATGGAGAATCTGTGGGCAAACTACTTGCGCTTCGTACAAAACAGAAGTCAGCAAGGAATAATATCTCCGGAATTAAAGGGCAGGATGGGCAGCATGCCACAAGTTTAAAAGACATTATTTGAATGTTTTTATCAGGATATACACCCCTCCTCCCCTAATTGGATTGATAGTATGAGGAGTTCTCAAGGGATTGATGATGAGACGCGACAGGAGTTAGAGGCAGAGATCACATTGGAGGAAGTGGTAAATGCCTTACAATCTATGGCCTCAGGAAAGGCGGCGGGTCCTGATAGAATCCCCTTAGAAGTATATAAGGTATTCCAGTTGGAACTCGCGCCCTTACTCCTAGAATTGTTTATTGGGGTACAACATAGTGGTTCTCCACTGGCTTCATGGCAAGGGATGGACATAGTTATCTTTTTGAAAAAAGATAAACCCCCAGATAGTCCAGCTTCGTATCGGCCTATATCGCTCATTAATGCCGATGCCAAGTTTTATTCTAACATTTTTGCGTCGCGGCTAAGTAGGATTATAGCCCACATTGTTTCCCCCTGGCAACATGGCTTCATTCCAGGGAGGGGCACCACCGACTATATTAGGCGAACTATCGCCTTATTTGACGTAACAGAAGTATTAGGGGAGAAGATGGCCTTGATTCTCTTGGATGCAGAAAAGGCCTGTGTGGCCTGGCAGTATCTATGGGGAATTCTGGAGTATAAGGGGTTCGGTCCGGGTCTCATTACAGCAATACGAGCAATGTATTTTAGACCCTACGCTAAGCTGCAGATCATGGGCCAAGAGTCAGGCTGTATTCAGGTCACCAGGGGAACAAGGCAGGGTTGCCCCTGCTCTCCAATCCTGTTTGCTTTATACATTGATCCGTTTATTCAGCAATTACTTCAAAATCGGTGTATAAAGCCAGTATCCATCAATGGTTTTGACACTAAGGTAATGGCATATGCGGATGATATCGCCATTGAGACTTCAGATCCGGAGATGGCGGTGTCAAAAATAGAAAGGCTGGCTGAGGAATATGGTAAGACCTCAGGATATCTCCTGAATGCAGGGAAAACGCAGATTGTCTGCAACTCTAATATTTTGTGCATGGATATTCGTAGGTCGGATGTAGCAGTTTATCTTGGGGTTAGAGTCAGCAGTAGGGTTAGTGGAGTGTGGCCAATAAATTTATGCCCCATGGTTAACAAGATTAGTACAGACCTAAAATGCTTGGATAGGCTACATCTCACGATAATTGACAGATGCAACATTCTCAAAATGATGATTTTTCCTAAGATTTTGCATCTATTTCGCTCCATCCCTTTGGAAATTGAAGGGCATTTGTTAAAGAAATTAGATTCTCTCTTTATTCATTTCTTTTGGCGGTATAAGAAAATCCACCGATCTTTAAAGTTTTTAACTCTACCACAAGACCGTGGAGGGTGGGCGGTTCCGAATATGCTCTGCTACTATTATGCTACCTTTTTACAACAGATGGCGGAGTTTTTTTTAGTGGATAATGCTGGTGTTAATATTAGGGGTCAGGAGTATGATACAGCCATTCCTTCTATGAGCTGGTCATGGGCTGATCGGCCCGCGGTATGCTTCTTAGACAACTTGAAGTTAGTTACTATAAGAAAACACGATTTAAGTGTGTAATCGCAGTATGGAAAGTGTGGTCTAAAGTGGTGCAATTTATGAAGATATCTATCTACAATAGATATTCGCCACTGTGGCGGTCCTCTTTGTTTCCTGCAGTGTCTTATGACGCTGTGGGTAAACAGTGGGAACAAAAAGGTATAACCAGAATTGGGGATTTATGTCGGGCTAATCAAACCCGATCGTTCTCTGATCTTCAGGAGGGATATGGTATAACGGTAGGATCATATATTAAATATATCCAGATTATCAGCTATCTCTCCCAAGCCCGGAATAAACAACTCTCTTTAATAAAAATTCCACTAATGGAGGCAGTTATGTGCCCTGGCTCTAGGATCAAACACATTTATAAAATCTTATTGGATTTGGAAAAAATGGGGACCCCTACATATAACAAATGGACTTGCTAGCTGCAGGGAAAACATGAATGGGAAAGGAAATAAGCTAGATACAAGTATACAACATTCAAAGAACTAATAATTTAACAGGACACCAAGTAATCAATCATAGAACATTGTGCATGAATATTATCAAAAATCTTTTTATTTTCATGATATTTTATCGTTTTTTTTAGTTATCAAAAATGTTTCTTTTTCAATAAAATCTTCAATGTATCAAACAATCTATCACATGAGACATGATTATACATTTAAAAAGTTCATACAATGCAGTGCAATTTTCTATACAGTACAAAAATGTATCATACATAGATACAGTTCCTGATGATCTAGAGCAGATTGAAGTCAATTGGACTCGGAAGCTGGGCGATGGTGATGTAGATTTATATAGGTCAATTGCATTGGGATCGGAACTCTTTTGTGCTGCTAATCTAAAAGCCCAACACTATCAAACGATTTTTAATCTTTACTTTACGTCGGCTAAACTTTTTATTTGGGGTAAGAAGGAGGACGATCTATGCCCTAGATGTGCTCAGGGACCAGCTGACTTGATGCATATGTAATTTTTGTGTGAGAAACTGATACATTTAATAGAAGGGATCGAGTTGTTTCTGTATGAAACACTGGGCAGGAGAGTTGTTATAACTCCATTACTGATGTTATTGGGCTATGATAGTAGGGTGCAATTGGATAATCATCAGGTGAATTTTACATTCATTGTGGTCGCCGTTGCTCGGCTGCTTATCACCACTCAGTGGAAAGATGTGGAGCCCCCTACTTACCAGGCTTGGTTAGGCCGCTTGCTCGCTATCTATAATCTTGAACGAACACTATATAACTGTAAGGGTAGCCGTACCAGTAAGAAAGGCCGTAAGATTGGGCACCAATGAGCAAATGGCTTAGAAGGCACAGTGGTGGCAGGGACTGGTTAGACTCTGTTCTGTAAGAGAGGGCTGACTGACCCAGAAGGATGGGGCGGACCGTTGGATATTAGATTTTGTGGAAAAGCTTTATTTACTATCTGTTGTTTGATACCCGAATTATTTATTTTTGTTGTGTTCCTGTCTTCCTGTGTAAGGAAAAGCTTAAGGAAAGCACATCTTCTGTATGATGAAATAACTGTGCATATTAATTTGTGTTGCTCCAATGTTTGGTTTATAATTAATCAATAATAAAAAATAAAAAAAAGAATTTTTGTAATTAATCTTTCTAAAATTTTTAATTTCATCTTAGAACTCAATTCTTGAGTCTTTTCTTCCTTATTTGGCTCTATTTTTAATATGCTTGTTTGCACCTTATCTTGAGACACCACCCTGATTCCCCCACATGTGGTAATGTTGCTGAGGTGTATTTTGGGGTGTAAGAGTTTAGGGATTTCCTGCGCCCACAAACGTTTGGTAGCAGAGAATGGTTGACGATAAAGGGGATAGGCTAATTGTTGTTCCATTTTCTATACTTTTTTTCATCTCCATTCCTGAGTTCACGCCTTTGGATAATTTTCTGAGTTCCTGGAGCTGCAGTTGCTGTTCTTGAGTAAAGCATTGTAAGTATTAGTAGGGATGAGTGATTTTTGAGATTACAAGTGTTTTGGTGTGTTAGTACTGCATTTTGGGATGTGTAGTTGAGAGTGTGGTTTGTGTTGAGTGATGGATTGTTATGTTGCATGTGAGGTTTTTGGTTATGTAATGTTGATTCTTGATTCAATTTGTGGTTTGATTGCTGTGATTGTGATGTACTTGTCATATTTGTGAGTTGCATTGAAGAAGTTTTGGTTTTAGTATTGATTGAGTAGGTAAATGGATCTGTCATAATATAAGATCTCGAGATGTTGTTAAACTTGTCTGCAAAAAGGTAGTGTAATTTGTGAGGCACCATATTCACACAGATAGGGATTCTTTCTAACAACTAGTTTTCCTTGCAGGGTTTGGAGTGTCTAATTAGGTTGGTGTTGCTCCTCGGTGCACAGGAGTGAGTACTCTAACCAGCAGTTCATTGATGCTGGACGGGGGTCTGATTTGGTGTTCATATAAAGGCATTCGTCCTGTTACTATTGATTGTGATATTCTTTTTGTTTAACCTGATTTTTCTTCTATTTAAGTTGAACAGAAAAGATTTGTTTTGTTTATTTGTGGATGCTCAGCGACAGAGGCTGTGTTATGTTTTCCATTCACAGACAAAGCTGGTCTGCGATTGGGTAAGCCAGCTGAGGAGTTGCACAGGGATTGGTGAGAGGTTGCCACAGAGTTGCGCTGTCATTGGCTGGTTGCTGTCAAAGTCGCACTGTGGTTGGTTGACCTTTGGCATAGCCGCACTTGGATTGGTTGTTGTTGATATACTTTTGTATGGTTTTAGGATTATTTTGAGTAGGAAGGATAATGAGGGATGTGTTGAAAAAGCCTAAAGCTTTAGGCCAGAGGGACAGAAGATTCCTCCAGAGGGCTCACTTGCATATGAAATGTTGAGGGATGTTGGGCTTTATACGTGTACTTGGATTCGAGATTGGCATGAGTATACCTCTGGTGACAAGGGCATGCAGATTCCTTTAGAGGGTACCTTTAACATTAGAAAGTTAGATTTTTGTCAAGACAGACAATGAATGAGAGAAAGTTACTACCTAGACCTACACAGTCTGAGGCCTTGAACAAATAGGATTAAATGGCCAGAGAAGGAGAAAAAGAAAATGGAGAAACAGTATAAGGGTCCATTCGACAACATCTCTCCCCACCTCAAAGTTCTGAACTGGCTTCCCCTAGAGGCCAGAATCCAATTTAAACTGGCCTGCATCACTCACAAAGCTCTTTACTCCAATTCCCCTGCATTTCTCGCCCAAAAACTCGTGATATCCGGAGGAGCCAGAAACTCCCGATCTGCCAAAGACCTGTTGCTGCAACCAGCACGCTTCCGGATATAAAAAACCTACAATCGGGCCTTCTCTGGGGCCGCTCCAAGAATTTGGAACTCCCTCCCACCCGCCATCAGAAGACTTCCGTCCTTGGCACACTTTAAAAAGGAGACCAAAACCTTCTTAATGGGCAAATACCTTGTCTAACGATTACATTACAATCACCTCAGCGACATGTTCCACCCTCCACCTCGGCATTATACGCAGCTTCTACGGATGATACCTATTCCTGCACTCCTGAGCATCCCACCCAAGAGTTGAGACTGCGTGCCTTCTTTTATAATGTATCTACCTGTTTTAATTTTTTTTCCCATATGTAGCCGGGACCTTAGACTGCGTGCTTTTTTCTTGTATAATGTATCCACCTTTTTTACCCAATTGGTCCCTCCCTTCCTAACGCTTTGTATACCACCCTTAATCCTGTAAAGCGCTCTGATACCCTCACGGGTCTGGTTCGCGCTCTATAAAACTATAAAATAAATAAATAAATAAAATTGAAGCGATGTTTAGAAAATGAGATTTTGGAGAGAGGATATGATAGAAAGAGTGAATTCTACCTGCAATAGTTAGTGAAACAGCAGACAAGAAGAAATCTGATGAGGAAGACAGAGAACAAGACAAAGAGCAAGATAGAAGGTAGAAAAAACTAAGGGGCATATTAGCAAGACCGGCGATAAAATTATCGCCGTTTTAGCGGCAGGAAACTGCCGCTAAAACGGCGATAATGGGCTTGCTAATATGCGTTATAGAATTCCAATAGAAGCCCAGGTTAGATTAACCTGGGCTTCTATTGGAATTCTATAACGCATATTAGC
This sequence comes from Calotriton arnoldi, assembly GCA_963921515.1. NCBI lineage: Eukaryota > Metazoa > Chordata > Amphibia > Caudata > Salamandridae > Calotriton > Calotriton arnoldi. The sequence goes on along the minus strand of CAWUFW010011363.1, from coordinate 104,927 downwards.
AAGCCCATTATCGCCGTTTTAGCGGCAGTTTCCTGCCGCTAAAACGGCGATAATTTTATCGCCGGTCTTGCTAATATGCCCCTAAATGTAAAACCTTGGAGAGACGTTGGAGGAAAGACTATGCGCCGGCAGCAAAACTTACATATAAACTAGCTTTAAATAGCTATCATGCCCTGTGCAACGCCGCTCGGGCTGAGCACGCAAATAACACTATTTTAATGTCACATAATAGCCCTAAAGTTCTGTTTAAAGTGGTGAAAGAACTGTCAGGCACAACTTGCCAACCGGAGCCACCGGGGCTAGATGAAACGCAATGCGAAGATCTGGCTGAATTTTTTATTGACAAAATCAATAAAATTTACGCTGAATTTAATAACACTACAACTAACGTGGAGTTGCTACCTAAGACCTTCGCCTCACCATTTGATTGTACCATCATGTCCCTGTTGCAAGACACTAATGATAGACCGGGCAATTCGCTCGATAACTGGATACCCTTTGACATCTCTTCTTTTTATCGTATTTTAACTAGCATAAAATCTGGCTCTCCTAAGGATCCCCTTCCCATCTCCATTTTGCAAAAACTGGATTTACCAATACTTAATACCATTATGGACCTCCTCAATGCATCGCTACGCGAAGCAAGGGTTCCAGCGGCTTGGAAACATGCCATGGTCCTTCCCTTACTAAAAAAGTAAATTCTGATCCAGAAGTTTTATCTAACTTTCGCCCGATCTCCCTACTTCCAGCTTTCTCCAAAATTCAGGAGAAACATATCAACCTTCAGTTGACGCAGTTTGTTGACTCCCAGAACATTCTACACCCATCTCAATCAGGATTTAGAGCTGGCTTCTCCACCGAATCCACGCTCTTGGGAGTCACTGAAGCTATTCGCCAATGTGTTGATAAGGGAGATACCATGGCACTCATTTTACTGGACTTGAGTGCTGCGTTCGACACTGTATCCCACATGACTCTTTTACAAGTCTTACATTCTAGGGGCATTGTCGGATCAGCACTCAAGTGGTTGTCTAGCTTTTTGTCTAGTAGGACCTTCCAGGTCTTTTCCCCAACTGCAAGCTCTAAGACCCATGTTTCCCCGTATGGCGTACCTCAGGGCTCTAAACTCAGCCCATTACTTTTCAACATCTATGTTAGCCCCCTGGCTACTATAGCGGAGGAGGCTGGGCTGACCATATATTCATATGCGGATGACACCCAGCTTATTTTCTCCTTGTCTTCCAAGGAGATTTCAAACGTGTCCTCTCTCCATGTTGGGCTACAAAAGATAGCTGGCTGGATGCATACAAATAGGTTGAAACTAAATGGAGGGAAAACGGAACTCCTTATCTTCGGTGGAAATAAAACTCTTTGGGGTCCCCAGCATTGGCCACCTCAAATGGGTGATCAACCCAACCCTTCACAATCTGTTCGCAACCTCGGTATAATCATTGACGACCAACTGTCTATGAAACAGCAAGTGGTTAAGGTCGCCTCAACCTGTTTTACAATTTTAAAATGGCTCAAAAAAATCCTCTGGATGCTTCCACCATCCACGCAAAAAAACGTTATCCAGGCTTTGATCATGTCCAGACTGGATTACGGCAACGTCTTGTATCTGGGCGCAAGTAAGGAGGTGATTCGGAAGCTGCAAGTGGCCCAGAATTCTGCGGCCAGACTTCTATGTCAGCTACCCAGAATGGCCTCTACTTCAGGTCCACTCCGTGACCTTCACTGGCTTAAGATGGAAAATCGCTCCAAATTCAAAGCCCTCTGCTACATGCATAGGATCAAAATGGATTCAGCACCACATTATCTTAGTGCCTTGGTACATCCATACCTCCCCTCACGCCTCCTGCGATCCTCTAATCAATTAAAATTTCAAGTCCCCAGGATCAAACGAGCACGTATGGGCGGACGGTCGTATGCCTACTTAACTCCATCTCTATGGAACTCACTCCCGTTTCAACTACGCCAGGAAACTATCTACTACAAATTTCGTAAAGATTTAAAAACGTGGCTATTTAACCACTAGAGTCTTGTCCTCTTCTCTCTAGTGCGGGTCCGTTGGCGCCGGGAAACCTCCGGGTAGCTGTGCGCCATATAAATTTAAAAATAAATACATAAGATTCAGATGAAGAGGATAACTTTTTAAATGATCTTATGAATTTGAGATCTTCTCCGTAGACACAGGCACAAGTGGTTTCCTCCCTGGTACCTGGCATGTCAGGTGAACCAAGTAAGAGAGCACAGAAACAGGCGGCGCTTGCAGTGACAAGTGCAAGTACATCAGCAGCCAAAAGTGCTCCACTTGAGCATACTGCTGTTGCTACTATTTCTACTACGTTTTTGACAACTGGGCCTATTGCTGCTCCTGCCTCTCCTAAATCTTTTGTACTTCCAAAGGACAGGCAGACTACTATTGGACTTTAAAGACTGAATTTGGATACATTTTACAGGGAACAGTTGATTTAAATAGACTAATGCCATATAATGTAGATTAATTTAGATATCTGATTAGAGAAGCAGCAAGGTGTGCGAATAAAGCACATAATAAACTTGAGGAATTAGCTGATGAATCTGAAGTTGATATAAGCAGGACAAGGAATTTATAAAGAAATTATAAAATTTATTTTTGTGTAAATAAGATAAAAGAAATTAGTTTAGTGACTTTGTAAGCTCACATTAAAGATTTAGTTGACAAACCTAAGGACTGGAGCAACCTAAAGAAATACAGCGAAAAGTGGAAAAAGAAAGTTATTACTAAAATGAAAAATACCGAGACAGGAAAGAAAGCAAATGTGGTGATTACTGATTCAGAACCAGAGACTTTGTCGGAATTTCCTTTGAGAGAAGTGCATGGAGAGAATTATGTTCATATGCCTTGATCTAGGTGTGAAATGTATGCCACTACGACAAATTTCCCAAAACTTTCAAGGGTACCTGACAAGTGGTACAAAGAAATTCATAGATTGGCGACAATATCTTAAATGTCTTGGATTTATTTGACTGCAGTATTTGAAATTGTTGGTCCTAGTGATTTATGGAATGTGTGCAAGGCTGCAGTTGCTTGGCCGGCTGAGGAACTAACTAGAGTTGCAACAAACAATGCTCTAGCTGAGGTGGTTTCTGAAAAGTACAGTGTGATGATAGATCATTTAAAAAAATAAAGTGTCAGAAAAAGAAATTAACTGTGCTAAGATAATAAGTGCTACACAACAGCCAAAAGAGTCAGTTCATGCAGAATTATAGCAAGTACAGTGGTATTGAAGAGCCTGAGAAAGAAGATATTAGCGGATTTTCTTCGGCTTTCGTTTTGGGTTTGCTTCTAGACCTTAGTTCTCATATTCAGCAGAGTGTGATGTGCTGGCAAACTAAGAATATTGATAAGATCTTAAAGTATGCTAAATATTTTAGCGATTGTTTTGATACAATGCAGAAAAAGATTAAGGCAAAGTTGATGATTGCACAAATGAAGCAGATTCAGAAAAGCAACAGAAATCAGATGATGGGTTCTGATTCAGATTTTGTGCTTCCTGATAATTCTGATATTAATTAGTTAAGCAACCAAAAAAGTTACCAACCACAAAGCTCACAATTCCAAGTAACTTCAAATATAAACAATTAACTACAACATAAAATGTAATATAATAAGTACCAAAGGCATACAACACACATACATAATAAAATATAACATTTCCCACCCAAAAAAATGTAGTGCATCTTATGCAAGGTGTCGGAATGAGGAATAAGATGGGGCAGATATAAGGTTGTGGTAGAGCAAATGTGAATAATTCTGGAGTGAACTAAAATATTAATTTGGTGAAGAACACAGTTTGTCATTTCTGAGGTAGAATATGTATATCAATTCATTAAACAAACAAAAAGGTCACCAATCATAAAGCTCAAATTTAAAACTAAATTCAAATAGAAACAATTAACTAGGACACAAAATGTATTATAACAAGTACCAATGACATACAATATGCATACATAATAAAATATAATAACTACCACCCATAAAAATGAAGTGCATCTTATGCAAAGTGTCGGAATGAGATGATGCGTATATTTATAAGGTCGTGGTAGAGTGAATGTGAATAATTCTGGAGTGAATTCAAATATTAATTTGGTGAAGAAGAATTGGCAACTGGAAGTGCAAGTGTAGATAGAATCCAGTTCAAATTCAGAATGATTTTCTTCACCAGATACAGCGAAATGCAATTCAAATGCAATCAAATAGAGAAGCAATATGCTTACCCAGTCCAACAGCCTTCTATACAGAATGTGCATAATCAAGGGCAGTTCAATACCACTTTTCCTGTAGGTCCATGATGCAGCAACACATAAAAAACAAAATGCCATATAATACAGGATATCAACAAAATCCATTGATTCTGAATAACAGTTTCCATCAGTTTACAATAGGGACTAATTCCCAATGACAGTGACTGGGGGGGGGGGGAGGATTGCATTCTTGGTGTAGTCCTAGAGGAAGACCAGAGTGGCGCATATGTAGATGGTGATGTGAGTGGCCATCTCCTATCATTTTTGGTCAATACTGGGGACCACTGACACAATATCGATGCTAATCATATCAATTCACAAAAGTATCGGAAAATAAATATCGTTCACAAAAATATTGCCTTCCTATACTTAACTAATTTGAACACACATATTGGTAACCAGAATTTCACTGTTAACAATATCTATTTACACCTATATTGATAACAAAAATATTGGAATCAAAAATATTGTAATCTTTAAGTAAACATATACATAGTCACATATATCACAACACACAATATCGACTACATTAATATCAATAAAAATACATGACTTTAATTACAAAACATAACAATAGAAACATTTTATGTTAAACAAAAATTTAAAATAAACATTACAAAATATATATAATATATAACTTCATTATAACAATTATACATGACTACAATAAACATAAATTACTTCCCAGAAAAAATATACACTTCAATCCATTAAAATATTAGTAAAACAAAATATTTCCAACAAGTACTAGCATTTAAACATGAAGCAAAAATAATGATAAATAGATACATCAATAATACATCCAAAGACAAAAATATGGAAAAATATATTTAAAATTACAAAATAAACACTAATTAGCTTTCAACATTAAAGGCAAAAACTGAAAAAAATGTCAACTAAAAGAATATTAACCAATAAAAACAAACCAGAAACCAAATTAGCCAATATAATTGTTCAATCAATTAAACTAACAATATAAAGGTCACACAAAACGTGACTACTTACTAATCCTAAGCTACAAAAGATGCTAGAAGACGTTACTCTGCTGGAACACAACTTGAGTAAAACATTTACTTATACTAACTTATAAATTAATTAATTTAATAAAAAGTGAAATAACATAACTAACAAAACACTGTACTGCTTTTATGTCCTCAACTTTAGATGCTACAAAGAAATTACTACAACTTTGATAAAATACTAATCTACTGAAAAACAACATCAGACCCACATTATAACACCCCCAATGGAAAACCCGAAAACAAAGCCTGCAATTTCCAGGAATAACACAATGTAAGTATAAATAGGGAACAAGTACCATAATTTTGTATGCCAACCATAAATGTATTATAAATGTTAATCATTTCATTATTTGTATTATTGCAGTATTTCCAGACCTAATGACAGAAAGAGATACATCACATCATAGAAAGGAAAACCATGACTTTCTCACATGGGCTATACTTATAGCAAAAAAAGTACAAACACGCTATTAGTTGGAAATTTACTAAATTTTACTCTAACTCTTGCTATGGATGAGCCACTACGATGTTGCTATTGATGTAAGGGAACACAACCATCCCCCAAATGCCACTGAAATCAAAGTAAGGCATGTATTACAAGTTTTAAGAGTGACAAGCACTGGCTCCCAAGAACCCACAATGAAAATACTAAAAGATACACTCCCTAAAGACCCCCAAGTGACCAGTACATGTAGAAGAGAAAAATCACCCCTCCTGTGACCCCCCAGAAACCCCTAAGAACCGCCCATCCCACCCCGTATCTGGAAAATGGAATCATCCACCCTCTTTGCTGTCATCTGGTATGACAGCCCTCTAGTGGTACACCCCAGAACCCCCCCCACCCCGCCACCCACCCACCTGCAAGTTAAAAGATCAGAATGATTATCAGCCCCCCATTTCTATCGCACTATACAAAGACAGAAAAAGAACAAAGAAAGAAAAAGAAGACAATCATAGCTTAAGTTCAAGCGAGCATTCCTATGTAAGACAGTTAAATAGCCGGGAAGACAGCCCAACTTTAACCCCCATCCGGAGTGTGATGGTGCTCATTTCCAATGGCTCAAGGCCTGAGAGTCCTCTAGTTCAGAGTGAAAGAACTGTGATCGTCCGTCCTTGATAACCTTGAGCCGCGCAGGATCCTGTAAAAATACCTGTGCCCCAACTGACTTCAGAAGATCTATTAACTGACGCAGCTTCCAGCACCTGTCCATTGTGGCCTTACATAAATCTGATCGGACAAAAATGGACATGGAGTCTACTGTTATAGGTGTTGAAGGACGAGCTTTAAAAAAGATTGCCTGCCTGTAGAGAAAATTGCCAAGAAAGATAAGGATAGGGTGAGGGTGCAAAAACTTTTATTGAGCTGCCTGCCTTGTAGAGATAGGGAGCAGATGAGCCCGTTGGATCTGGGAGTTCATGTCCCAGTGTGCCAGATCCAGGAATGCTTGCTGAAATAGATTGGCAACATAAGTTCTGGGGTCACCTCCTTCTTTACCCTCGGGTATTCCAAAAACCCTTACATTATTTTGGCATTGTGTATTTTCCAAATCTTCGACTTTGGTTTGGACGAACATCAGTTGGCTTTCCTGCGCTTTAATTGACTTTACAGTTGCTGATCCAATTTCCTCAGCCCCAGCCATCCGCTGCTGAAGCTCTACCATTTCAGATGAAACCACTGCCACCTTACTAGTCCCTTCCAATAGTGATTGTTGTAATGCCATACTGTCAGCTCTGACTTGTGCATAGTGTTTCTGCGCCTCCACTCGTTACACCTGCAGAAACTGAAGGATTGTGGACAAGGAGGGCTTGCACAAGACATTTCGGTCTGGTTAAGAATTAGCGGGGTTGTGGCCAGGCTACCAATTGAGTGAGATGCATCTATCCATGTCTCCGCTCGTCTGCAGCCTTCCTGAGCTGGATACTCCGTATCGGGCCCTTGGATCCATGTCCGCTGCTGCCCCGGGTGCCCTGCTGCTTCCTGGAACAGAGGGATTGGGCCGGGCGCCTGCCCCTGCTTGCTGGCGGCCTACTCTGTTTCCTCTGAGCGGGACCCGGTCGATCCAACCTGGCATCTTGGGGTGTACGACAATGCTGCTTGCTGCTCCTGGGTGGCCTCATGGAGCCTGCACTTCACTCCCCAGACCCCGCGGAGCGGCCCGCCCAACATCGCAGCTTTGTGCCATGCCCCCCGCTGTGAGTAGGGGGCAAAAACTAGCAGCTGATGCTTGCGGCCCGGGCTGGTGCCTGCTGCCATCACTGTGACAGCCTGAGGAGGGGTCCCTGGACCGGCCTGAGATAGCCGGGCGTTGGGGTCCCGCACCAGAGGTAAGGAGCGATCAGCTGCAAAACCGAGCAGCGAGCCTTGCTCCCCGCCCTTCCCCCCCCCCCACGCCATTGCTTTGGCCCCCGCGAGGCCTTACTCCTTCCTGGACACCACATGGCTCCACTTATTATCTCTCATGGAACCTTTGCACATGCTCGCCACCTACCCCACTGGCGCTGCTATCCTCCCACGCTGCTGACCTGTTGCAGCTACTGGACTTGTTGACCCAGTGCTTTGACACCACTCTGACACTATTGGGGGCAACGTGTTGGGCTCAGAACCCATGGCTGCCTTTCCTGCTGCCTCGATGGCCCTATTTTAGAGTCTAGCCCATGCTATTTATGACTCTATCCTTTCCAGGGTGCCAGTTTGCTCAGGCTGCCTCCTGGCTGTGCTGCTGTAGGGGGGATTTTTCACCTGGGGGAGATCTCTGCCTGTGTCTTCCTCTACACGATGGGCCGTATGATCACTGGTGTTAGTGGGTCCTGAGGCACCTTGCTTCGTGGCAGGAGCCCTGCGGGATCTGGCTTGGCTGTGGTGTTGCACAGCACTCTCTCCCTGGCCCCTCGTGGGTCTCTCCTGGCCACGGCAGACTGTGCCTTGGCTCTTGGGGCCCCCGCATTGTCAACTGTGGATGGCCTGCTTTGGCTGAGGTGCTCTCTCCAGGGCCTCTCACCTGTCGATGACTCAGGATTGGACTGTGTAGGGAGCCCCTTGCAGATCTCCAGCACTCACGGGGATCATACCACAACTGCCCTGGACCCACGTAGCCATTGACATATTTTGGCTATCAGTCACGCCATAGTATTGCACCTCGTAGTTCCTCAGTTGCTCACAGGTGGCGGTACCTTCCCTCTGCCATGCCATGTGGTACATCCAGGAAAGATACCCCAGCCAGCCATCCTAGGGACAACCCGGTCACCTCTTTGTGGCACAAATCAGGCCCCCAACTATGGCTAGGATCAATTTTCCTACCGCATCCAAGCCCGGTGACCCCGCGACCCCCCCACTCACGCAGGCTTACATGAACAATTTCCTCCAGGAAATAAGGTCTGTAATTGGCTCTCTCATGATGGAATTCAAAGCCTGTCTTCATGACCTTAAGCGTGACATTACCGAGATCGGGGGCATGTTGACGATCTGCAGCGTACGGCAGATGCCCACTCAGAAGACCAGAAGAACTTGTGTTGCAGAATGAGGAAAAACACATTGACATACAACTGAAACAGGAAGACTTGGAAACCAGGAGCAGGAGGAACAACCTCTGCATTAATGGTGTGCCTGGGGAAGCTGGAGGCTCGGACATCATGGCGTTCACGGCGCATCTACTCCAGATGATCCAGAGGGATGAGGATACCTCCCCCCCACCCTAGACAGATCTCGAGTGGCCACTGCTCCAGGATGCCCGGACATCGTCCCTAATATCCTCACGCAAGTGCATTCTTTCACTGAAAAGGAAGCTATTTTACAAGCCTCACGTCGCAAGGCAGACCTGGTCTTCAAGGGACACTTCATACAAATATTCCAGTATCTTGCCCCATTGATGATGTGATGCCCGATAGACTTCAAGCCTGTCACGGACAAACTGCGTGACCTCAACATCAAATACTAAAGGGGCCACCCCTTTGCTTTGATCTTCACCTAGGAGGGCAGACGCAGATGTTAGAAAAATCGGGTTTTCTACTATTGGGTCCAATTCATGGTTGTCTCCCTTCACATTGGCTAAATCCTCATTTTGTATGAACTGAATGTAGCTGTTGATGTGTCTCCTCATTCCGGGCCAAAGTGCTTGTGGCACATCACTGACATTTGTTTGTTACATTGCATCAGATGCAAGCAACACTGGATTGAAATGACCCTGTGGTTTGAAACTCGTGTACTGACATGTGTCTGTATAATTGTTTATTTGATGTAGGATTCCTTTTGTGCAATATAGCTCCAGCTGATGATGTAGACCTAATTTATTGTTGCCTATTGTGTAGGATATTGTCATATGTACGCCCTCCTTCCATGTTTTGTAAGTCTGCAACTGATTATGTGATCACTCACACAGAATAACTGAATCATGTTTTATTTGCTATGTTTCTGACATCATGTAAGTCTATGATTTGGACAATGGAATAAAGATGTTATTAGACCAGACACTTGTATGTATGTGTTGTTGTGACATGGTAGTGTTCCTGAGTTGGAGATTGTTTACATACAACATATCCATGCTTCCAGAAGTCCCAGTTCTTGACATTGAAAGTTCATGGTAGTACATTCACATTGCTATCTGTGAGAAGTACAAGAGACAATGATTTGGTGACGTGTGTTTTTAATGAATTGAACAAGGATGAGATCAAGAAATTAACTAAAAATTACACAGTGCAAGCAAAAAGTAAAGTCTTCAGTCATGGTGGATAAAACCATTGTAGTAGAGTCCAAATTGTCAGGAGTCCAAAGTCCAACATACTCCTCCCATCAGATATGGAAAGTTGGTGCAGAAATATTTCACAAAGTGAATGTGTAGCATACACATGATGACATTAGGGGCAAGGATGCTTCCTGACGGTGGTGGGTCTTAGCTCCTGGAATTTTGGATGGACGTCTTCTCTTTCTGAGAGGGGGGGATCCGGAGCTGCTGAGACAGGGTCACAGGCAGGCGTGTCCTTCTCTGATAGGGCCTCCCTTCATGTGGCTCTGGCTGTGGCAGATGTTGATGGTCTGGATGTACTTGGACCACAGGAAGGGATGGATGCAGGTGGAAAAGCCATGCAGAGGGTGGTATTGATGTCCCACAGCACCCCAACCAGGGAGGCCATGTTGGTGTTCATGCAGGCCACCTAGGTGTGTATGTCGACCATCTCCTGGTATGTGTCCCCTGCAGCCCCTTGATTTCCTGGATTTCAGTCAATACCTGGCCCATTACACTTTGGGAGTCCTGGTAGACTCCCAGGACTTGGGTGATGGCAGCCTGGGTGTCAGTGTCCCCAGTGGGCTCACTCTGCGGGCCCACAGTTACCCTCCCATTACGCCTATCCCAACGCCCTGTGCCCTTGGCACAGACTGCACCCTCCCACTGTGTCCTGGCTCATCTGTTACTGGGTTGGTGATAGCAGGCTCAGAATCCAGGACTGGGGGGCACAGGATGGAACTGAATGTGCTAGATGCATAGGTTGGAGGGGCAGTGGTTGGCTATGTTGTTGCAGCTGTGGTGGGAGCTGTTGTTGTGGGTGCAGTGAGCCCCACTGTTGGAGTCTGCCCAGGCTGACCTGATGGGCCAGGACCGTCATCCACGTCCACCTCTTCAGGAGCTTTTTCATCACTGAGGGCTTCGTCCTGGGGTGGAAAGGAACTCTGTTCGGTTTCTAACCTCTGTGCAGGTGCAGTGGTGGATCGACCTGTTGAGAAATAGAAAACATTGTTAATGGTGGTACCTACATCTGCGTTGTTTGTGTCAAAGTAAATAGGGACCTAGAATAGAACAAAAAAGATAGAGATTAGCATTGTCATCTATTTGCGTGGAGTTGAAGTTGGTTACTACATATTTTTGACATTCAATAGATGTAGTAGAGTTTATCAGCTCATTAGATGAGCAGATATGTGGCATTTTGGTTTTAGGGATAGACATGACATCTCCAAAACTCTTGGCTTTAGGGATAGACATGACACCTCCAAAACTCTGCTACAAGAACAGTGTAGTCACAACGTGTGTATTTGTCCATTACAAGGCCTAATTCTGTCTAATACAGGCAAACACCCACCTTGTTTGTATATTTAGCATTGTTCATCATGTGAGAAGTGCAGAGTCAAGGAGTTGCCTGCCACTGCTAATCAGCTGAGTTTCCTTCATGGCTCACATATATTAGGGGTACTCCATTGTTATGGTGTCACTCATGCCATCAATAGTTTCAGCTAATGAGACCAGGACACCATCAAGCAAAGTACTCAGACATATATCTGAGTGGAGCATTGTCTGTACATTGCACAGTCCATGATGAGTGAAAATCAGTAGGAACATGGCAGACAAGTGAGAAGGGGCAAAAGCAGCCTAGCATCTTGATTAGAGTTGCAGTCACAGTGCCTCAGTGTAGTAGTGGTAGCTTTTCTATCTCAACTTACCAACACTTGACAAATAGTAACCTGCATAATGAGTGAACATCAGTTGTAACATGGCAGACAATTGAGAAGGGGCAAAAGTAGTCTAGCATCTTGGTTAGAATTGCAGTCACAGGGCCTCAGTGTAGTAGTGGTAGCTTTTCTATCTCAACTTACCAACACTTGACAAATAGTAACCTGCATAATGAGTGAACATCAGTTGTAACATGGTAGACTATTGAGAAGGGGCAAAAGCAATCTAGTAGCTTTGTTAGAGTTGCAGTGACAGGGCCTTATGGTAGTTGCAGTGGCGGCTCCTTGAGGGAGTGCTGCGGGGCGTTGGGGCGGGGTGGGGGGTATAATGCGCGCTGCAACGCGATGCGGTGCGAGCAATGTAATTTGTTTTCTTTATTTATTTATGTACTTAACTCCGTTCGGCCGTATGCCGGAGTTTACTACCCCCACCCAGCCCCTCCCCCGCCCCGCCCCACCCCACCGCCACGCAGCACTCCCTCGAGGAGCCGCCACTGGGTAGTTGTAGTCACTTCGATCTCACTTTACCAGCACTTGACAAATGGTGACCTGCATCATGAGTGAGCATCAGTTGTAACATGGCAGACAAGTGAGAAGGGGCAAAAGGAGTCAGGCATCTTGGTTAGAGTTGCAGTGACAGGGCCTCATGATAGTTTTAGTCACTTCAATCTCACATTACCAAAACTTGACAAACGGTTACTGTACAATGCCTGTTGGCAACATGCACTTGGGATGGACCATTCTTTTAAATATTCATACATATCATGGGTCCTGGATTGGTATTTTTACAGTAATGCACTTACGGACAGCATTGCAACATGTGACATGTCATGGAGTTGGATACATATGGTCTTATATGCAAAAATACACATTGACACAGACAAACCAACATCTCAGATACTTGAGTATTCCATTTTAGGAAAGTAGATAGAGAACACAAAAGCAGAGTTGAGAGCAAACAGGACACTGTGATATTGTGCCAATTATTGAAGGGTGACTTACCAGAGTCCACTTCCCCAGTGATTCCTGCCAAGCCCTCAGAATGCAGGGTGGCCAAGACCTTCTCCGCCCAGGAAAGAATTGTAATGGGACACTGGGAGGGCCACCGCCAGTCCTCTGAGCCTCCAGGTGGTGGTTGTTGTACTTGGTACACACCCTCAACCTGAGGTCAGTCCACATCCTCCTAATGTCGTTCTGTGTGCGCAAGGTAGTACAAACAGCATTAACTCTGTTGACTATCCTGTCCCACATTTCTGTTTTCCTACTGAAAGGAGTATGCTGGACTTGGGAACCAAATATTTGGGGATGTACTCTAATGATTTCATCCTTCGTGACTGTCAACTGAAGTGTGTTTTTTTTTGTTGCAGGCATGATGAGAAAAAATGTGAGTGAGTATATGAAAGGAAAAACAACCAAGTGATACAGGGAAAAAGTTGCAAAACAAAAATAACACGTGGTGGAGAGAGCTAAATAGGAAGATGAAAATGGGTTGCTGAGAAAAGGGATGCCTATCTTGTGGGCTGCAGTTGGGAAGCAAAGGATGCTAGTCAGGGATGGGGTGTAGTTTATAGTGTAAATTGCAGGTGTCCACTTGCCAAAACACATCAGCTGTGTTGTTTTTTAATCCATCTAATGGTCACTGTTGTGGTATTTTTTTTCGCGCATACCGTGGCAGTCTACCACCGTTGGGTAACTGCTGTTTGTTAACCGCCGCTGGGAGACTGCAAGTATGACTGTGTAGTCTTAATACGCTCGGCGGGTGGACCGTGGACCTGATGGCGTTGGAGGATGCACCGCTAAGACTACAGACCACCGCAGTCCCAGCGTGAAGACCGCCACGGTTGGCATTTCAGGCAGTACAACTTGTAATACGGCAGGCGGTAGATCGCATGCGCAGGGGTGTCGTAGTGAAGGTGGACACAGTGTTCGGACTGCCCGTAATCAGGGCCTACTATACTATTCATATACGCCCTACTACATAATAACCAAAGAGGTACCTACTACGAACTACTAAACCACATTAAAGATTAAAACAAGCAAGCTACTCCCCACATAAAATAATAACAGATTTTGAACAAGCCATGATCCAAACTATCATAACACTGTACCCACACACAACCATACAAGGCTGTTACTACCATTTTAACCAAAGCATTTGGAGAAACCTCTAACAATCTGCACTGAGGGCCCGATTACGATGCGGTTCGGAAATCATTCCGACCGAATCGGTTTGGGAATGGTTTCCGACCTTCTTGGATCGGGAGAGTCCGACCAATTGATTACGATGCATCCGGATGCTTCCAGATACGATTCGGTTGGACTCCCATTGACTTTAATGGGAGACTATATGTACTGACCGAATTCATAGGCTCCCATTGAAGAAAGGGGTGGCTGGGGAAAATTAGGCACCCAGTGGCAGGCACCCCCTGGTGCCTGCCACACTGTGCATGGCTGGTAAGGGGGGGACCCATGGGTACCCCCATGGGTCCGATTGGGAAGGCTCCGGGTGCAGGGGGGCCCGCTGCAGGCCCCCAAAGTCTGATTCTGACTGCAGATTCGAGTCGGATGGCACAATTTGGAAAGGCTGTCCGAATCCAGCTTGTAATCGATCGTTCGGAAACGCGGCCCGTAGAGACATACGAGTCTGCTTCGTACGGCTCGGTCATTCCGAATGCCGTTGGGTTCAGATTAGGATATTCCTAACGCCTAACTCGCATCATAATCGGTCGGTCGGAAACCTTTGTATGAAGGTCTTCTGAGAATTAAAAGAAAATGTATATAGTTCACCTGCCCTCAAAATGCATGTTATAGGGTTCCCACTAGAAAATGTAGGACTGTGCATTAGGGCAACAGGACGTCAGGGTGCAGGGACTGAATCCATCTACACCATCAGTGACTGTTGGCCCAATTCCTATCTGCCTCACAGTACCTCACCCAAACCCCTAACCCTTCTGGGGTCACAGGTGAGTTTGGCAACCTCGAACATGACACTCTGATCCGCAAGCGAATCGTGGAAACCGATCTTACCCCTTTCTTTGTTTACTAAGGCATGCCCTGACTGACTGATATACTTATAAAGCGCGCGATTGCCGAGGCGTCTTGGTGCTGAGGTGAGTAGATACCAATGCACAGGCTCGCCAATCTAAGAACTTAGGGGAAAAGCCAGGTCTTTACCAGTTTCCTAAAAAGAGCCCTATTCGGTTGTAGTCTGATCGTAGTCGGGCGGGAATTCCACAATTTGGCTGCTCGGTGGGAGAAGCTCTTGCCACCCCATCTGGATTTTTTTATCTTAGGGACCAGTAGCAGTCCTGTGTTGGCTGACCTGAGACTGCGTCGCGGCGAGTACCAGGAAAATAAATATTGAATGTCCGAAGCTCCCCCTCCGTATAAAGCCTTGTGTACAAGACAAAGGGCGTTGAAATCCACTCGCTGCAGAACTGGGAGCCAATGAAGCTGTTTGATACTGGCAGACGTGGGGTGATGTTTAGGGAGATCAAGCAGCACGCGAGCTGCCGCATTCTGTAAGGACTGCAGTTTAGCAATCTGGCCTTTATCTGTTCCCAGGTATAAGGTGTTGCCATAGTCGATTCTTGAAAGGACAAACCTAAAGAATGTGCTTCTACTAATTTGAAATTGCCAGGCGCTCTTCCTTTCGTTCTCATAAGCATTAGAAGAACCCCAGACAAAAAGACTGGACTCTCGCCCCCGTGAAGTGTTAATGGGCAGAGTTATGAGGATTGCCCACATCCATCCCTTCAGCAACACTTGTGTCAATAACTAATGCTATCATATTAGATTACTCCAAAGGTTTGGCTGATGTGGTGAAATGTGTCTCTCAACAGGTGAATTTGGCTACAGCCCTGAAAAAAGTAACTCAGTGTCATCCATTGCAACCAGGAGACTGAGTCCTGGTTAAGAAGCATGTCTGCCAGAGCGGCCTTGGGCCTGGTTGGAAAGGATCACATCAAATTGTGCATGTGACTATCACTGCTATAAAGTGTGCTGGAATGCTGCAGTGGATTCACGCAGCTCACATGAGAAGAGTGAAGACAGCAGATGAACAGGTGGTGACAACAATCACTGATTCTTAGAGTCAATTTCAAGCTCTCAGCATGGATCCAGAGGGGGGAGATACTGGAGAGGAAACTGGTGAAGTGTATGAAGTTGCTGATGGAAGTGAAGGTGACGATCCTGGTGAAGGTACAAGTAGCCAGTTTTATTTTGATGATCAGAGTGAAGAACTGTTGCACAGTCATGGGCAGCAGCAAGAAATAGTCTCTGATCCAGCTCATGAAAGGCTCCAGTTGAAAATTTGAATCTCAAGAATCCCCAGAGGAAGAAAGCAGTTCATAGTGAGTCGAGTTGCTGATGCTGGTCAAGGCACAAGTTCAACTGTGACTGAAGAGGACTCAGCAGTAGTCTGAAGTGAAGATACAAGTTTGAATCTACTAAGGCAGTAAAGACAACATGTAAAGGAAAGCACTAGGAAGATGAAAGATCTATGAACTGAAAAAAGAACTTAAAAACATACTCTGAAGTTTAATTCTTTACTTTGATTATTGTTTATAAAAAGAAAAGAAGATTAGTTATTATTAAATAACATTTTCAAAAATATGTTGGGTGAATATGTGAACATAATGGAAGTTAAGAACTGCATAGTTTGTACCTTTCTTCCTTCTTCTGTAGGCGAAGGAGTGACCTATCTAGAATTGCTGATGTCTTACAGGTTTTCATATAATGTTTTTGTTAGTATAATTAATAAGCAAGAATTTATATTGCCATACTTGTCAGATTTCAGTGCTTCGTGGAAGAACTTCCTGTTTCTGAAGATACTGAGAATAGGGTAACCTATAGTAAATATTTAAATACAGTTGCACAAACTAACCCTAACACTAAACAAACTAAAAGGGAGCATGTCTGTACATAGAGTAAAGAAGAACGCAACTTTGTTAAAGAATATAATAAGAGGAGAGTGAAACTTTTGTGAGACTGGAAAAATAAGAGGAAAATTAGAGAACAAATTAAGGCTGAAGAGGAATTTAGGTCTTTAAATTTGCATCTGAGGTTGAGAATTGAGCATGAGAGAAAAGATGTATTGTTTATGGTGCATCATGAACCTACAGGAGTCAGATTAATAGAGTTTGTGGGAAAGATTGAGTGGGAAAGAAGTTATGTTGTCAGTGGTGATTTCCTGGTTGGTAAAGAACCAATACTCAGAGGAATTTATGATGTGTGTGGTAAAACTGCCTATTTCAACCTACCACTTAATTGGTTGGGTTCTTGCCATCTGCCTTTGGTATTTCCTAGAGTCTATCATATGAATAAAAGGAATGATGGTGTTAGTTTGAAGAGAGTGGAACGTGGTTTTGGTCAGATTGTGAGTTACATGTATTAAAAGCTGTGATTCCATCTATTATAGTGGATATGAATGATGTGAAAATGAGAAGATTATCCACACTTGTGGATCAGCTCACTTCTAATAACTGCTGGTGCACTGACACACATGCACAGGGAATGAATTACTATGCGTGCATTGATTATGCAAAACCGCTTCTCACTAGATATCCTTCTAATGAAGAAGGCAGTGTGAAGGAAGGCAGTGTTTCCATGGTTTTGAAGGTGAGAAGCGTTGCACCTTCATCCCAGATAACGGTGGGGTTATTAATGCATTTGTCTCAAATATAACTAATATTTCTTGTGAAGTCCAAGCTTTTGAAGGGTATTGCTTGTGTGAAGCAGTAGGATCCTGGTTTAGCGAAGTTGAAAAGGGTGTTTAGTAAGGTTGGTGAGTGGATTGATAGCTTGGTGAGGGGGTGTTTAGGACCATACTAACCCATGTAATTTTTATGTTAATTTGTGCAATTGTTCTGTTTATCTTATTAACATTTTCTGAATTCATATTTCTAAATTGTGGGTGTAAAGAGAAAAAGAAGTGATCTAAAAGGAAATTGAATGAATTTGACTTTGTTCTCGAAGAAGACTCTCTAGCATAAACTCAGTAATGTTTCAACCTTCAAGATTTCTTCTGCCTGCTCACAGTATCAAATTCATTCACAATAGTTCACTATTTTATAACTAAGTTGTTCTTCTATCTGCGTATGACATTAGCATAAAGGGGGCTTAATCAATGTTTATTTAGTGGGATAGTGCTCAGTTGGTAAAGCAGTATGACGTTGTAATTTTCAATGTTCTGATTTGCTGAAATTGTAACTCTTTTGCTCACTTTATGATTGATTTGCAGTTTTTACTATATTCTATGAGAATATTTCCTATATAAGGCCTCAAATTTGGGGCTAAGCCAGAGACTTTTCAAATGCTGCTAGCTGGTGTTTTTGATTTTTACCTGTATGCTGCTCTATTGGGACTTAGGATAATGATTGATTTGGGCTATTATTTTGTATTGCTCTATTTTGGAGAGGCTTCATGGCAATGACTTTATGCATCTGAACTTTCAATTTTTGTATATTACTCTTTGAATTTTTGTAATAAATATTTCTACATTTTCTAATTCCATCCTAGAACTCACTTATTGAGTCTGTCCTTTCTTATTTGACTATATTTTTAATATGCTGTTTTGCACCTTATCTTAGGACACATTGCCTCATGTAGAAGTGGTCATTTGTTGAATTTCTTGAACTGACGGAAGAAAAACATCTCCTATTGCAGGCTCTCAATGGGGATCCTTTGCAAAGAGAGCAATTTCTTGCATCATTATCATTATCATTTAAACTGTCCTTCATTTATGGGGACTGCTATCTGCAGACTAAACCAGTTATTGGTTAACTCTGGCTAGCTTGGGGCTGAACAGGTTTTTCATATTACTTTCTCTGGAATGCTTATCTCAGTTTGATTGTAATTTCCGTGTTTGAAGGTAGGCAAGCCACCAAAGAAAGAAAACCCTATGCTTCCTCATACCGGGCTTTGAACAAACATTATGGAAACAGCAGAATGAGTGATTTTCCACTCAGAACGAGAAGCCATTTGTAAAAGAGCTCATATTAACTTCTGTTGCCCCTGAAATTCAACATGGCATACTTAATACATTCAAAAAGAATTATCACTGCGACATCGACCCATGGCTTTTTACACAAGGCCGCAATGATTTATTTTATTTATATATTTGACAAGTTTTATATAGCACGGACTAGACCCTGGAAGGGTATCCGAGCGCTTTACAAAGGTTACATCACATAGAAGTTTAATACAGTAGGTACAAAATGAGAGTAGAAAGTAATGATAGAGCACAGGTCTCCAGTTAAGTATGAATGCTAGTTGGTGATATGTGTGGAATCGTTACTTCCATCAAGGTTTATCAGTCTAATGTTAGTAACTTGCCATATAGTCGAAATTTTACGATTATATCTTTGCTCAAACAGGCCCTGTGGTCCAAGATGTCCTGGGAGATAGCCCCTTTGGCAAGAGGCACTTGGCACAAATAGACACACATTTGGGACAAACTCCCCTTTCAAGGGTTCTACGGTATTGTTACACTAGCATGATGTACACTGGATCACTTGAGATCTAGCCACAAGGACAGGATGGATTCCACACTCCTCAAGAACCATTTCACCATCCAATGTCCAGCAAAATGGAAAACTAACTTCCGACGTGGCTTTAGAGAGAACTATGAGCGCTATACAAAGCCCCAAAACTAACAAGGTAAAGTGACATTTTTTTAGGTTTATTGGTGGAACCGGGGTAGCCCTTTTGAACAAATCTTGCCTATGTTGCTGGCTAATGGGTTTCTTGCTGCAGTGGTGAGGCTGGAGTCAGGGCGGTTGTGTTAAGGAAAAGTAATCAATTCCATTATGCTCTCTGTTGATATTTTTTCGAAACGTTTTTTGTTGATATATTTTAGTTTTTATTTATTAATCCATTTAATTAAATGGATTGCTTTCTGATATCATTATGTAACCCATACGATTAGGGGCCTAAAAACAGAACATAAAAAAATGCATTAAGCAAACGGGCATAGTGATAAACTAGTACAAAATAAGACAGTTTACACATGTTGATAATTCACAAATAAATTTAAAAGACAGTGGGGCATATTAGCAAGGGCTCTATTGCCGCTTTAGCGGCACTTTTTGCCGCTAAAGCGGCGATATTTCTATCGCCCTATCAGCAAGCTGTCGCTAATAGGTGTTAGCGACAGCTTTCAGGCGATAGCGACTGGTTTAGGTGCCGCCTTGCATGTCAGCGATATTTATCGCTAATGACATGCAAAGGTAGGCGTTCCCAACTGAAAGCGACTGAAAACAGTCGCTAACATACCTATCGCCTATTAGCAATGCACGCGAAGCGATAATAAACGCGCGCTAACCACGATTAGCGCTGGTTTTTTAGTACCTGCTAATAAACATGACTTAACAATATATAGTCAATGGGAGGTGGATTGTACAGGTTAAGTCCACCAGCATTAGCGCGGGATTCTATCGCTGGATTTCTCAGCGATATTGTTGAGTTTCGCCGCTATCGCTGGATATTTTATCGCTATTGGAGATAAACCTTGCTAATAGCATGTTATCTCCGCGGTAATATCCAGCGATAGCCGGCGATCGAAAAACGCGCGCTAAGCAAGCTTTGCGATAATTTTCGCAGGTTCTTGCTAATATGCCCCACTGTTATTTAACTGAATAAAAGCTCATCTTGACAAATTTTTTTTTTTTAAATGTAACAAAAAAAAGCATCCAGTTAGTTTGGAAAGTAACACTCTATTTCGGTGATACTCTACAAACCAAGGGGCATATTAGCAAGAACCACGTTAAAATTATCGCCGTTTTAGCGGCAGGAAACTGCCGCTAAAGCGGCGATAATGGGCTTGCTAATATGCGTTATAGAATTCCAATAGAAGCCCAGGTTAGACGTGCAGGACATCTAACCTGGGCTTCTATTGGAATTCTATAACGCATATTAGCAAGCCCATTATCGCCGTTTTAGCGGCAGTTTCCTGCCGCTAAACGGCGATAATTTTATCGCAGGTTCTTGCTAATATGCCCCCAGGTTGTATAAAACCATGCTTTAAAAACATGTTCTTAGTTGTAGCAAAGCCCGGTTTAAAAAAATGTATGCAACTGTGATTCCTCCCTGTATCACAAAATTACCATCTTTTATTACTATTGAAATTCTTTCAGCTACCACAGAATAGTTTCAGCAGAAATAAGTGAAAACGGAGGCGAATTACCTTGCACATCAAGGAATCTGGCTATTCGGGTCTCGCTGGGAGGTTCCCTATTGTGTCCTATCATCCAAACATATTTCTTCCTAGCAATGTATTCAAAGTATTTCTTGAAGGAATATTTTTGCTGAACTCTCGCCAGCATTTTAAAATGAAGTATTGGTAATTGATTTTCCCAAGCATTGATTAGCTGCAAAGCATTACTCAAGTGAACTAATTAGGGTTTAAGTCTATGCTCTGGGCGTTGATTAATTTCCTACCTGATCAAGCATTTTAATGTGGATTCCAGTAGGCATGAGTCGGAAACAAATGTTAACAAAATTTACCTCGAGGGAGCAAACTTGCCTTTGCAAAGCAAATTTAAGGCTGTTGCTATAGTTATCATTAAAGATAGTTGGAAGGTACGACCCCCCCTTTCTTTTCTCAGACCAAATTCCGTGGTACTTGAAGAGTGGTTTCGTTCTAACCTCTTCCTGTAAATGCCAATCACCTGTTATCACTCCAGCACTCACCATCCAACAATGGAGGCCAGGCCATGCACACAGGGCCAGAAAGCAAGTGGCATTATTTACACTTGCTGAAGTCAAAGCTGATGTTTCCAAGGACTACAGAAGCATGCTAAAGCAACTCCTCAAAGGACAGAAAACATACAATCGTCTGTATATCTAATGATACACGCCACCATGACCCTAATGTGCCATCATCATCGCTAGCTCTTATCAATTGTCTCACATGGGCTTGGCGACACTCCACTTGTAGACCCTCGCACCGCACACAGCTTCATACCCTTCTCTGTCTCACTGCTCCAACCCATACATACCACACACCCCGCCTGCTCTTCATATACCACCTAGGTCTTATGGTTTTTCATCCTTAGGAGGATGCACTTTTCTAAGTTCAGCTTTCTTCTTTCATTTCCTTGCAATAAGTGGGGTTGACTGGGGTTTGTGCCTTTTCCTGTTTATTCGCTGAGACCTGGAGCACTCTACTGGTTTCTGATAGGATGGTTTTACCACATATTCAATTTAGAGAACCCCTCAAAACCTAGCGCTTCGACAACCAAACTTCCGATTGATTTTTGAACTGATTTACCTTTGTGATTTGAAGTGTTGGGATACTTACAGCCTGAATTATATATTGGCAGTAAGCATACTCTGTTGCAACGGAGTATACTTACAACCAATATAATGATCCACCGGCCAAATTTCTATGCAGGCGGAGCAAAGTTTGGCAATGGTGAAGACTACTCCAGAACTGGCTATTTGTCCTATTTCGATGGATTGACATATAGCAGTTTTTGTCAGCGGCGGCTGGCACGGATCGGGCGGGGAAAGAAAGAAAAGAAAATACACTTACCTTTTAACCGCATCTCTCCTCTGTCATCTCTCCACGTCTCTCTGGCTGGAACAGAAGCAGGAAGCACACAGGCTCCCCTAAGCCAATCACAATGCTGCAATCCAGCGTTGTGGTTGCTCTGAGCATTGTGGTTTAGCACTCAGACAGGCAGTGGGAGCCTGTGCATGTTCTCCACCCAGTCTGTGCATCACAGCCAGTGGAGAACATGCAAAGTGTGCAGGAATGTTTGGCCAGCCCAAGACGGCCGGCCAAACCGTCATGCGTACCGACAGAGTGTGCTCACCACTCCTCCCCCTTCTCTGTGTGCAGAACAGCCCCGACCTGCAAAACTGCTTCAGCAGGGAAAATTAAATGATATTAACATCGTGTTATTACCATTTTATTTTTCCTTTTTTACACTGCTGAAAAGCAGTGGGGCCATGCTCCTCCGCCTTAGAGGAGGAGCCGCCACTGAGTTTTTTTCTGCCTGTCACTGCCAGGAAAACTCTGTCGGTGAGGGACAGTAAAATTTTTAAATGCCCCGCTCGCCATGGGAGTGACTCCCATGGCGAGGGGTGCATTGTTTTTTTAATTTTCAAAAAGAAAAGTCCGCCTTGGAATTTTTTCTTTGAAAATAAACAAACGCATACGTTTGACAGATGCTCCGTCATGTTGACGGAGCCATGCCTCACTTAAAAAGCATTGACAGGAACCGATGCGCCGGCTGTTCCTGCCAATGCTTCAGGAATGACCGCCGGCTTGCCTGTCATTGCTAAATTTGGCTGGCGGTTACTTCATTACCCTGGGAAATCCATCCATCCATCAAAATATAAAACACCCCCTAAGTTTGAGGTCTTTGATAGCTCTTTATAAATAACGCTCCAGTCATTCATTTGCAATGTGCTATCCGTCTGCAAACTGTAATCTTTCAGATTTGATAAATATTTTGCTCCTTTTGTTTGTAGCTTCCTTTCCTCATCTTGTGATGCGAAGCCTTTCTGTACGTCAGCTTTCAGTCGTCCATACAGATTCCTGTCGCATTTGCATAATTGTATCATCATAATGAAACGAATGTTTGCCAGTGCACAGCATGATCATTTAGCCATAAAATAATTCACCACATAACTAAAGACTCGGCAGCAACAGAGCTAGATGACCAGGAGGCTCACGTTACTACTAAAAGACTCTAGGGTCAGCTGTACTTCGCAAGAAACTTCAAATACACAAACAATATGGAATAAGCAGCTCTTGCATTCTCTGCTTCCACCGTCTTTTAGAATCTATGTCTGTTCTCCTCTCTGAACGGAAGTGAATGTAGTGAAGTTTGACCAGTTGTCAGCAGTGTGCTTTGGTGGGTTTGCAGGGATTCATATTTTTTATTCATTCAGCTGTACCAAACGGAATCTATGTACAATCAATACGTGTGACTCTGTTCAGGATTAGCCCGGATGTTTTTTCTGTATTGTTCGTTTCTAGGCTCCATTGCAAAAGTAAACAAACATTGGCAAAGCCTCTGGGTCTCGCCTGTCAGAGCTAGGACTTTGGCAAAGATTTGTAGCCACGCTATACAGCAGCGCAGTTGCTATATAGCATAGCTAAAAATAATTGTATAAACGTGCTGTGATGTGGCATGCACTAATGCACTATAAAAAAAAATCACATTAGCATTGGTTGTGTCATAGAGCTTTTATTCTTTTGTCATGTCCTCCCCCATCTCCTCTTCCCTGTCCTCTCCCCCTCACCCATGGACTGGTGAGAGGGTTTGGGGAGCACACAGACTACGGAGGGTACGTGGGAGGAGCTGGAGCAGTACACAGGTGGGTGGCAGTTGAATGGGGAGGGAGCACATGATAAAGCGAGCAGTGGAAGGACGCAGTAATCCACCCATGCTCCAGTGTAGGGACAAACACAAGAAGAAGTAGGAAGCCCACAGAAGCTGACGATTAAGAAGTAAGCAAATGAGAGTGACAATTGAGCCAACCAATGGTAAGCCATGGGCAGCCTCTAAGCCCACTCTAAGGTAATAAAAGGTCTCACAAGAGACAGAGCATGTGTAGGTCTCAGGGAAATATGTGTAATATCAAGGTAAGATATTTTATGTTGTCAGTTACTTTATTTGTGTGTTGTAGATGAAAACGTTTGTTTAAAATGTTCACTACTGTCCATTAATAGCTGCTGCTCTTTGAGCATTACTGCCTCCCCATGAGTAGTAAAGTCCTGTACCAACAAACAATTGTTTTTGTGCATTATGGGAGTTAGAAATTGTAGGACCACGTAGGACGAATCTGGGCTACTCTACCTCACACACATCAGGAGGAAGGAGCAGATGCGTTTAGTCCGAGCGTGAGGAGCACACCTCGACGAAAGTATGACTACAGGGGTTCCTGAGCTCTCCCTCCATGGGGCCCAGAAGACCCAACATTGGGGTATATAAGAGCCAGACTATTTAAGAGGTAGACATAAGTCACTCTTTCTTAAGGGCTATTCGGAATGCAAGGTTACCTTATTAGGATTCCGTATACCCGTCCTGAAGAATGCCATGGACTCAGTTCAGCCACAAGACAGAAACATGTCAACGGCAATAGTGGTGATGGGGTACTAAATCCCCTTGTCCCCACGTTTGATTTTAATACCAAGTGTCATGTCTAGTGAGTAAAAAGTTCTTAGGATGCCACATTGGTTTTGAATACACTTTAATCACGGGTCCACTCTTGGGGGCTGATTACAATGGCGGTCGGAAAACCATTCTGACCGCCGTGGCAGCAGAAATTAACCGTCCGCAGGTACCGCGGCAAAACCGGCGGTCAGATTAGGATGAACCGCCAGAAAAATCCGACCGCGGCGGACCGATGCCACGAAAGACTGCCGGTAGCGTGCGTAGCAGGTGAAAATCCGTCCGCGGCGGTCGGATTTGCTGCGGAAAGACCCCAAACGGCCGCACGGCCAGCGAATTAACCGCACGTTAAATTAGGATACCATTGCGGTGACAGCGGAATGATCCACTGTTTCCGACCGCCGGGATCGCAACCATTGATGAATGGGAGAGCCGGCGGAAGGGCTGTTGCCTTCCGACCGTCGCGGTCGCTCCGGAACAGTAATGGCGGTCGACAAAAAAAACACACAACAAGGCCACCAAGTGTGCCCATTATCTGGCTCAGCCTTAAAAAAACACCTAACACACCCCAATGACACATCCCCATGGCAAGTAAAAAATACAAATCCCAGGTCAACCCACACAACACAGCTGACATCAATACTCCATTTTGACAAACCCACATAGCTGAGTATAAAACCATCCCCTTCCCTGACCAGAAACCTTTGCACTACTCCACTACTGAAGGAACCAACCCCACAGCACAAAGGATAGGCAAATCTGCACACATCACAACATCACACACACACATCACCACCACCACTTTCACACCTGCACCTTTAACCCATTTGCACATCACACACCATGTCACAGAAGAAAATGCCCAAATTCACTGACAATGAGTTGTCAGTGATGGGAGATGAGGTAATCAGAGTAGAACCACATTTGTTTGGAAGCCTGGTCCAACAGACACCACAAGCCACCAAAACTCAAATGTGGGCAAGGATAGTCAGCAAGGTCAATGCAGTAGGGACCATCCCACGCTCCCAGAAGGAGATCAGGAAGCGGTGGAATGACCTCAAGAGCAAGGTGAAAGAGAGGAACAACAAGAACATTAAGCTGGCTCAGACGACTGGCGGTGGCCCTCCCATTCCACTACGAACATTCACCGAATGGGAGGATAAGGTGCTTGCCACGCTGCATCCAGAGAGTCTCACAGGAATACCCGGGGGAGTGGAGGCTGGTAAGTACCAACAAATGTCTACCATCACACTGCTATGTACTGTCTTGCACAACTACAAAGCGACACCTCCTAGGCCCAAATGCATTCATGTGCACCACACTCTCCCCAACACATGTCTCACAGATCCAACATTTACTCCCTCTGATTCACCCCAACGCTAGCTAGCAACATTACCATGGGGGCATGTGTACAGGCAGCCAGCACTACAACTCCCACCAGGCCCCCCTGTCCGAAAGCTGAGCCGGATGGTACACTCCACCCCACACCCACAACCATGTGGCAGCCATTGCATTTCACTCATCAAACTAACAGGTAGGTAGCCATCTCAACAGGGAGGGGACTCTGTGGGTGGGAAGACTGCACTACAACTCCCACAAAGCACCCTTGTCCCACAGCTCAGCAGGATGGAGCACTCCCCACACCCATGTGGCAGCCATTGCATTGCTCCCTTCAAACTCACAGATAGGTAGCCATCTTATGCTCTCTTGTCCCACCCCTGAGTAGGATGGAACACTCCCCCATCCAAGAGCCATGTGTAGCCCATTCCCTTCCTCTGCTCCACTTCACAAGGAGGCAGCCATCTTAACAGGGAGGGGGTATGTGGGTAGGAAGCCAGCACTCCAACTCCCACCAGGCCCCCCTGTCCCACAGCTCAGCAGGATGGAACACTCTCCACACCCACAAGCATGTGGCAGCCATTGCATTGCTCACCTACACCTAACAGGTAGGTAGCCATCTCAACAGGGAGGGGTCTCTGTGGGTGGGAAGACTGCACTACAACTCCCACCAGGCACCCTGTCCCACAGCTCAGCAGGATGGAGCACTCCCCACACCCACACCCATGTGGTAGCCATTGCATTGCTCCCTTCAAACTCACAGGTAGGTAGCCATCTTATGCTCTCTTGTCCGAGCCCTGAGCAGGATGGAACACTCCCCCATCCAAAAGCCATGTGTAGCCCATTCCCTTCCTCTGCTCCACTTCACAGGGAGGCAGCCATCTTAACAGGGAGGGGGTATGTGGGTAGGAAGCCAGCACTCCAACTCCCACCAGGCCCCCCTGTCCCACAGCTCAGCAGGATGGAGCACTCCCCAAACCCACAACCATGTGGCAGACATTGCATTGCTCACCTACACCTAACAGGTAGGTAGCCATCTCAACAGGGATGGGTCTCTGTGGGTGGGAAGACTGCACTACAACTCCCACCAGGCACCCTGTCCCACAGCTCAGCAGGATGGAGCACTCCCCACACTCACAACCATGTGGCAGCCATTGCATTGCTCCCTTCAAACTCACAGGTAGGTAGCCATCTTATGCTCTCTTGTCCCAGCCCTGAGCAGGATGGAACACTCCCCCATCCAAGAGCCATGTGTAGCCCATTCCTTTCCTTTGCTCCACTTCACAAGGAGGCAGCCATCTTAACAGGGAGGGTGTATGTGGGTAGGAAGCCAGCACTCCAACTCCCACCAGGCCCCCCTGTCCCACAGCTCAGCAGGATGGAGCATTCCCCACACCCACAACCATGTGGCAGCCACTGCATTGCTCACCTACACCTAACAGGCAGGTAGCCATCTCAACAGGGAGGGGTCTCTGTGGGTGAGAAGACTGTACAACAACTCCCACCAGGCACCCTGTCCCACAGTTCAGCAGGATGGAGCACTCCCCACAAGCATGTGGCAGCCATTGCATTGCTCACCTACACCTAACAGGTAGGTAGCCATCTCAACAGGGAGGGGTCTCTGTGGGTGGGAAGATTGCACTACAACTCCCACCAGGCACCCTGTCCCACAGCTCAGCAGGATGGAGCACTCCCCACACCCACACCCATGTGGCAGCCATTACATTGCTCCCTTCAAACTCACAGGTAGGTAGCCATATTATGCTCTCTTGTCCCAGCCCTGAGCAGGATGGAACACTCCCCCATCCAAGAGCCATGTGTAGCCCATTCCCTTCCTCTGCTCCACTTCACAGGGAGGCAGCCATCTTAACAGGGAGGGGGTATGTGGGTAGGAAGCCAGCACTCCAACTCCCACCAGGCCCCCCTGTCCCACAGCTCAGCAGGATGGAGCACTCCCCCACACCCACAACCATGTGGCAGCCATTGCATTGCTCACCTACACCTAACAGGTATGTAGCCATCTCAACAGGGAGGGGTCTCTGTGGGTGGGAAGACTGCACTACAACTCCCACCAGGCACCCTGTCCCACAGCTCAGCAGGATGGAGCACTCCCCACACCCACAACCATGTGGCAGCCATTGCATTGCTCACTTCAAACTCACAGGTAGATAGCCATCTTATGCTCTCTTGCCCCACCCCTGAGCAGGATGGAACACTCCCCCATCCAAGAGCCATGTGTAGCCCATTCCCTTCCTCTGCTCTACTTCACAGGGAGGCAGCCATCTTAACAGGGAGGGGGTATGTGGGTAGGAAGCCAGCACTACAACTCCCACCAGGCCCCCCTGTCCGAAAGCTGAGCCGGATGGTACACTCCACCCCACACCCACAACCATGTGGCAGCCATTGCATTTCACTCATCAAACTAACAGGTAGGTAGTCATCTCAACAGGGAGGGGACTCTGTGGGTGGGAAGACTGCACTACAACTCCCACAAAGCACCCTTGTCCCACAGCTCAGCAGGATGGAGCACTCCCCACACCCATGTGGCAGCCATTGCATTGCTCCCTTCAAACTCACAGGTAGGTAGCCATCTTATGCTCTCTTGTCCCAACCCTGAGCAGGATGGAACACTCCCCCATCCAAGAGCCATGTATAGCCCATTCCCTTCCTCTGCTCCACTTCACAGGGAGGCAGCCATCTTAACAGGGAGGGGGTATGTGGGTAGGAAGCCAGCACTCCAACTCCCACCAGGCCCCCCTGCCCCACAGCTCAGCAGGATGGAGCACTCCCCACACCCACAACCATGTGGCAGCCATTGCATTGCTCACCTATACCTAACAGGTATGTAGCCATCTCAACAGGGAGGGGTCTCTGTGGGTGGGAAGACTGCAACTACAACTCCCACCAGGCACCCTGTCCCACAGCTCAGCAGGATGGAGCACTCCCCACACCCACAACCATGTGGCAGCCATTGCATTGCTCCCTTCAAACTCACAGGTAGGTAGCCATCTTATGCTCTCTTGTCCCAGCCCTGAGCAGGATGGAACACTCTCCCATCCAAGAGCCATGTGTAGCCCATTCCCTTCCTCTGCTCCACTTCACAGGGAGGCGGCCATCTTAACAGGGAGGGTGTATGTGGGTAGGAAGCCAGCACTCCAACTCCCACCAGGCCCCCCTGTTCCACAGCTCAGCAGGATGGAGCACTCCCCACACCCACAACCATGTGGCAGCCACTGCATTGCTCACCTACACCTATCAGGCAGGTAGCCATCTCAACAGGGAGGGGTCTCTGTGGGTGAGAAGACTGCACTACAACTCCCACCAGGCACCCTGTCCCACAGCTCAGCAGGATGGAGCACTCCCCACACCCACACCCATGTGGCAGCCATTGCATTGCTCCCTTCAAACTCACAGGTAGGTAGCCATCTTATGCTCTCTTGTCCCAGCCCTGAGCAGGATGGAACACTCCCCCATCCAAGAGCCATGTGTAGCCCATTCCCTTCCTCTGCTCCACTTCACAGGGAGGCAGCCATCTTAACAGGGAGGGGGTATGTGGGTAGGAAGCCAGCACTCCAACTCCCACCAGGCCCCCTGTCCCACAGCTCAGCAGGATGGAGCACTCCCCACCCACAGCCATGTGGCAGCTATTGCATTGCTCACCTACACCTAACAGGTAGTTAGCCATCTCAACAGGGAGGGGTCTCTGTGGGTGGGAAGACTTCACTACAACTCCCACCAGGCACCCTGTCCCACAGCTCAGCAGGATGGAGCACTCCCCACACCCACACCCATGTGGCAGCCATTGCATTGCTCCCTTCAAACTCACAGGTAGGTAGCCATCTTATGCTCTCTTGTCCCAGCCCTGAGCAGGATGGAACACTCCCCCATCCAAGAGCCATGTGTAGCCCATTCCCTTCCTCTGCTCCACTTCACAGGAGGCAGCCATCTTAACAGGGAGGGGTATGTGGGTAGGAAGCCAGCACTCCAACTCCCACCAGGCCCCCTGTCCCACAGCTCAGCAGGATGGAGCACTCCCACACCCACAACCATGTGGCAGCCATTGCATTGCTCACCTACACCTAACAGGTATGTAGCCATCTCATCAGGGAGGGGTCTCTGTGGGTGGGAAGACTGCACTACAACTCCCACCAGGCACCCTGTCCCACAGCTCAGCAGGATGGAGCACTCCCCACACCCACAACCATGTGGCAGCCATTGCATTGCTCCCTTCAAACTCACAGGTAGGTAGCCATCTTATGCTCTCTTGTCAAACCCCTGAGCAGGATGGAACACTCCCCCATCCAAGAGCCATGTGTAGCCCATTCCCTTCCTCTGCTCCACTTCACAGGGAGGCAGCCATCTTAACAGGGAGGGTGTATGTGGGTAGGAAGCCAGCACTCCAACTCCCACCAGGCCCCCTGTTCCACAGCTCAGCAGGATGGAGCACTCCCACACCCACAACCATGTGGCAGCCACTGCATTGCTCACCTACACCTAACAGGCAGGTAGCCATCTCAACAGGGAGGGGTCTCTGTGGGTGAGAAGACTGCACTACAACTCCCACCAGTCACCCTGTCCCACAGCTCAGCAGGATGGAGCACTCCCCACACCCACACCCATGTGGCAGCCATTGCATTGCTCCCTTCAAACACACAGGTAGGTAGCCATCTTATGCTCTCTTGTCCCAGCCCTGAGCAGGATGCAACACTCCCCCATCCAAGAGCCATGTGTAGCCCCTTCCCTTCCTCTGCTCCACTTCACAGGGAGGCAGCCATCTTAACAGGGAAGGGGTATGTGGGTAGGAAGCCAGCACTCCAACTCCCACCAGGCACCCCCTGTCCCACAGCTCAGCAGGATGGAGCACTCCCCACAAGCATGTGGCAGCTATTGCATTGCTCACCTACACCTAACAGGTAGGTAGCCATCTCAACAGGGAGGGGTCTCTGTGGGTGGGAATACTGCACTACAACTCCCACCAGGCACCCTGTCGCACAGCTCAACAGGATGGAGCACTCCACACACCCACACCCATGTGGCAGCCATTACATTGCTCCCTTCAAACTCACAGGTAGGTAGCCATATTATGCTCTCTTGTCCCAGCCCTGAGCAGGATGGAACACTCCCCCATCCAAGAGCCATGTGTAGCCCATTCCCTTCCTCTGCTCCACTTCACAGGGAGGCAGCCATCTTAACAGGGAGGGGGTATGTGGGTAGGAAGCCAGCACTCCAACTCCCACCAGGCCCCCCTGTCCCACAGCTCAGCAGGATGGAGCACTCCCCACACCCACAACCATGTGGCAGCCATTGCATTGCTCACCTACACCTAACAGGTATGTAGCCATCTCAACAGGGAGGGGTCTCTGTGGGTGGGAAGACTCAACTACAACTCCCACCAGGCACCCTGTCCCACAGCTCAGCAGGATGGAGCACTCCCCACACCCACAACCATGTGGCAGCCATTGCATTGCTCCCTTCAAACTCACAGGTAGGTAGCCATCGTATGCTCTCTTGTCCCACCCCTGAGCAGGATGGAACACTCCCCCATCCAAGAGCCATGTGTAGCCCATTCCCTTCCTCTGCTCCACTTCACAGGGAGGCGGCCATCTTAACAGGGAGGGTGTATGTGGGTAGGAAGCCAGCACTCCAACTCCCACCAGGCCCCCCTGTTCCACAGCTCAGCAGGATGGAGCACTCCCCACACCCACAACCATGTGGCAGCCACTGCATTGCTCACCTACACCTAACAGGCAGGTAGCCATCTCAACAGGGAGGGGTCTCTGTGGGTGAGAAGACTGCACTACAACTCCCACCAGGCACCCTGTCCCACAGCTCAGCAGGATGGAGCACTCCCCACACCCACACCCATGTGGCAGCCATTGCATTGCTCCCTTCAAACTCACAGGTAGGTAGCCATCTTATGCTCTCTTGTCCCAGCCCTGAGCAGGATGGAACACTCCCCATCCAAGAGCCATGTGTAGCCCATTCCCTTCCTCTGCTCCACTTCACAGGGAGGCAGCCATCTTAACAGGGAGGGGTATGTGGGTAGGAAGCCAGCACTCCAACTCCCACCAGGCCCCCTGTCCCACAGCTCAGCAGGATGGAGCACTCCCCACAAGCATGTGGCAGCTATTGCATTGCTCACCTACACCTAACAGGTAGGTAGCCATCTCAACAGGGAGGGGTCTCTGTGGGTGGGAAGACTGCACTACAACTCCCACCAGGCACCCTGTCCCACAGCTCAGCAGGATGGAGCACTCCCCACACCCACACCCATGTGGCAGCCATTGCATTGCTCCCTTCAAACTCACAGGTAGGTAGCCATCTTATGCTCTCTTGTCCCAGCCCTGAGCAGGATGGAACACTCCCCCATCCAAGAGCCATGTGTAGCCCATTCCCTTCCTCTGCTCCACTTCACAGGGAGGCAGCCATCTTAACAGGGAGGGGGTATGTGGGTAGGAAGCCAGCACTCCAACTCCCACCAGGCCCCCCTGCCCCACAGCTCAGCAGGATGGAGCACTCCCCACACCCACAACCATGTGGCAGCCATTGCATTGCTCACCTACACCTAACAGGTATGTAGCCATCTCATCAGGGAGGGGTCTCTGTGGGTGGGAAGACTGCACTACAACTCCCACCAGGCACCCTGTCCCACAGCTCAGCAGGATGGAGCACTCCCCACACCCACAACCATGTGGCAGCCATTGCATTGCTCCCTTCAAACTCACAGGTAGGTAGCCATCTTATGCTCTCTTGTCAAACCCTGAGCAGGATGGAACACTCCCCATCCAAGAGCCATGTGTAGCCCATTCCCTTCCTCTGCTCCACTTCACAGGGAGGCAGCCATCTTAACAGGGAGGGGTATGTGGGTAGGAAGCCAGCACTCCAACTCCCACCAGGCCCCCTGTCCCACAGCTCAGCAGGATGGAGCACTCCCCCACACCCACAACCATGTGGCAGCCATTGCATTGCTCACCTACACCTAACAGGTATGTAGCCATCTCAACAGGGAGGGGTCTCTGTGGGTGGGAAGACTGCACTACAACTCCCACCAGGCACCCTGTCCCACAGCTCAGCAGGATGGAGCACTCCCCACACCCACAACCATGTGGCAGCCATTGCATTGCTCCCTTCAAACTCACAGGTAGATAGCCATCTTATGCTCTCTTGCCCCACCCCTGAGCAGGATGGAACACTCCCCCATCCAAGAGCCATGTGTAGCCCATTCCCTTCCTCTGCTCTACTTCACAGGGAGGCAGCCATCTTAACAGGGAGGGGGTATGTGGGTAGGAAGCCAGCACTACAACTCCCACCAGGCCCCCTGTCCCACAGCTGAGCAGGATGATACACTCACCCACACCCACAACCATGTGGCAGCCATTGCATTGCTCACCTCATCAAACTAACAGGTAGGTAGCCATCTCAACAGGGAGGGGACTCTGTGGGTGGGAAGACTGCACTACAACTCCCACCAAGCACCCTTGTCCCACAGCTCAGCAGGATGGAGCACTCCCCACACCCATGTGGCAGCCATTGCATTGCTCCCTTCAAACTCACAGGTAGGTAGCCATCTTATGCTCTCTTGTCCCATCCCTGAGCAGGATTGAACACTCCCCCATCCAAGAGCCATGTGTAGCCCATTCCCTTCCTCTGCTCCACTTCACAAGGAGGCAGCCATCTTAACAGGGAGGGGGTATGTGGGTAGGAAGCCAGCACTCCAACTCCCACCAGGCCCCCCTGTCCCACAGCTCAGCAGGATGGAGCACTCCCCAAACCCATAACCATGTGGCAGCCATTGCATTGCTCACCTACACCTAACAGGTAGGTAGCCATCTCAACAGGGAGGGGTCTCTGTGGGTGGGAAGACTGCACTACAACTCCCACCAGGCACCCTGTCCCACAGCTCAGCAGGATGGAGCACTCCCCACACCCACAACCATGTGGCAGCCATTGCATTGCTCCCTTCAAACTCACAGGTAGGTAGCCATCTTATGCTCTCTTGTCCCAGCCCTGAGCAGGATAGAACACTTCCCCATCCAAGAGCCATGTGTAGCCCATTCCTTTCCTTTTCTCCACTTCACAGGGAGGCAGCCATCTTAACAGGGAGGGAGTATGTGGGTAGGAAGCCAGCACTCCAACTCCCACCAGGCCCCCCTGTTCCACAGCTCAGCAGGATGGAGCACTCCCCACACCCACAACCATGTGGCAGCCACTGCATTGCTCCCCTACACCTAACAGGCAGGATAGCCATCTCAACAGGGAGGGGTCCCTGTGGGTGAGAAGACTGTACTACAACTCCCACCAGGCACCCTGTCCCACAGCTCAGCAGGATGGAGTACTCCCCACACCCACACCCATGTGGCAGCCATTGCATTGCTCCCTTCAAACTCACAGGTAGGTAGCCATCTTATGCTCTCTTGTCTCAGCCCTGAGCAGGATGGAACACTCCCCCATCCAAGAGCCATGTGTAGCCCATTCCCTCCCTCTGCTCCACTTCACAGGGAGGCAGCCATCTTAACAGGGAGGGGGTATGTGGGTAGGAAGCCAGCACTCCAACTCCCACCAGGCCCCCTGTCCCACAGCTCAGCAGGATGGAGCACTCCCACCCACAAGCATGTGGCAGCTATTGCATTGCTCACCTACACCTAACAGGTAGGTAGCCATCTCAACAGGGAGGGGTCTCTGTGGGTGGGAAGACTGCACTACAACTCCCACCAGGCACCCTGTCCCACAGCTCAGCAGGATGGAGCACTCCCACACCCACACCCATGTGGCAGCCATTGCATTGCTCCCTTCAAACTCACAGGTAGGTAGCCATCTTATGCTCTCTTGTCCCAGCCCTGAGCAGGATGGAACACTCCCCCATCCAAGAGCCATGTGTAGCCCATTCCCTTCCTCTGCTCCACTTCACAGGGAGGCAGCCATCTTAACAGGGAGGGAGTATGTGGGTAGGAAGCCAGCACTCCAACTCCCACCAGGCCCCCCTGCCCCACAGCTCAGCAGGATGGAGCACTCCCCACACCCACAACCATGTGGCAGCCATTGCATTGCTCACCTACACCTAACAGGTAGGTAGCCATCTCAACAGGGAGGGGTCTCTGTGGGTGGGAAGACTGCAACTACAACTCCCACCAGGCACCCTGTCCCACAGCTCAGCAGGATGGAGCACTCCCCACACCCACAACCATGTGGCAGCCATTGCATTGCTCCCTTCAAACTCACAGGTAGGTAGCCATCTTATGCTCTCTTGTCCCAGCCCTGAGCAGGATGGAACACTCCCCATCCAAGAGCCATGTGTAGCCCATTCCCTTCCTCTGCTCCACTTCACAGGAGGCAGCCATCTTAACAGGGAGGGTGTATGTGGGTAGGAAGCCAGCACTCCAACTCCCACCAGGCCCCCTGTTCCACAGCTCAGCAGGATGGAGCACTCCCCACACCCACAACCATGTGGCAGCCACTGCATTGCTCACCTACACCTAACAGGCAGGTAGCCATCTCAACAGGGAGGGGTCTCTGTGGGTGAGAAGACTGCACTACAACTCCCACCAGGCACCCTGTCCCACAGCTCAGCAGGATGGAGCACTCCCCACACCCACACCCATGTGGCAGCCATTGCATTGCTCCCTTCAAACTCACAGGTAGGTAGCCATCTTATGCTCTCTTGTCCCAGCCCTGAGCAGGATGGAACACTCCCCATCCAAGAGCCATGTGTAGCCCATTCCCTTCCTCTGCTCCACTTCACAGGGAGGCAGCCATCTTAACAGGGAGGGGTATGTGGGTAGGAAGCCAGCACTCCAACTCCCACCAGGCCCCCTGTCCCACAGCTCAGCAGGATGGAGCACTCCCCACACCCACAACCATGTGGCAGCCATTGCATTGCTCACCTACACCTAACAGGTAGGTAGCCATCTCAACAGGGAGGGGTCTCTGTGGGTGGGAAGACTGCACTACAACTCCCACCAGGCACCCTGTCCCACAGCTCAGCAGGATGGAGCACTCCCCACACCCACACCCATGTGGCAGCCATTGCATTGCTCCCTTCAAACTCACAGGTAGGTAGCCATCTTATGCTCTCTTGTCCCAGCCCTGAGCAGGATGGAACACTCCCCCATCCAAGAGCCATGTGTAGCCCATTCCCTTCCTCTGCTCCACTTCACAGGGAGGCAGCCATCTTAACAGGGAGGGGGTATGTGGGTAGGAAGCCAGCACTCCAACTCCCACCAGGCCCCCTGTCCCACAGCTCAGCAGGATGGAGCACTCCCCACACCCACAACCATGTGGCAGCCATTGCATTGCTCACCTACACCTAACAGGTAGGTAGCCATCTCAACAGGGAGGGGTCTCTGTGGGTGGGAAGACTGCACTACAACTCCCACCAGGCACCCTGTCCCACAGCTCAGCAGGATGGAGCACTCCCCACACCCACAACCATGTGGCAGCCATTGCATTGCTCCCTTCAAACTCACAGGTAGGTAGCCATCTTATGCTCTCTTGTCCCAGCCCTGAGCAGGATGGAACACTCCCCATCCAAGAGCCATGTGTAGCCCATTCCCTTCCTCTGCTCCACTTCACAGGGAGGCAGCCATCTTAACAGGGAGGGGTATGTGGGTAGGAAGCCAGCACTCCAACTCCCACCAGGCCCCCTGTCCCACAGCTCAGCCGGATGGTAGCACTCCACCCCACACCCACAACCATGTGGCAGCCATTGCATTGCTCACTCTATCAACCTAACAGGTAGGTAGCCATCTCAACAGGGAGGGGTCTCTGTGGGTGGGAAGACTGCACTACAACTCCCACCAGGCACCCTGTCCCACAGCTCAGCAGGATGGAGCACTCCCACACCCACACCCATGTGGCAGCCATTGCATTGCTCCCTTCAAACTCACAGGTAGGTAGCCATCTTATGCTCTCTTGTCCCAGCCCTGAGCAGGATGGAACACTCCCCCATCCAAGAGCCATGTGTAGCCCATTCCCTTCCTCTGCTCCACTTCACAGGGAGGCAGCCATCTTAACAGGGAGGGGTATGTGGGTAGGAAGCCAGCACTCCAACTCCCACCAGGCCCCCTGTCCCACAGCTCAGCAGGATGGAGCACTCCCCAAACCCATAACCATGTGGCAGCCATTGCATTGCTCACCTACACCTAACAGGTAGGTAGCCATCTCAACAGGGAGGGGTCTCTGTGGGTGGGAAGACTGCACTACAACTCCCACCAGGTACCCTGTCCCACAGCTCAGCAGGATGGAGCACTCCCCACACCCACAACCATGTGGCAGCCATTGCATTGCTCCCTTCAAACTCACAGGTAGGTAGCCATCTTATGCTCTCTTGTCCCAGCCCTGAGCAGGATAGAACACTTCCCCATCCAAGAGCCATGTGTAGCCCATTCCTTTCCTTTGCTCCACTTCACAGGGAGGCAGCCATCTTAACAGGGAGGGTGTATGTGGGTAGGAAGCCAGCACTCCAACTCCCACCAGGCCCCCCTGTTCCACAGCTCAGCAGGATGGAGCACTCCCCACACCCACAACCATGTGGCAGCCACTGCATTGCTCACCTACACCTAACAGGCAGGATAGCCATCTCAACAGGGAGGGGTCTCTGTGGGTGAGAAGACTGCACTACAACTCCCACCAGGCACCCTGTCCCACAGCTCAGCAGGATGGAGCACTCCCCACACCCACACCCATGTGGCAGCCATTGCATTGCTCCCTTCAAACTCACAGGTAGGTAGCCATCTTATGCTCTCTTGTCCCAGCCCTGAGCAGGATGGAACACTCCCCATCCAAGAGCCATGTGTAGCCCATTCCCTTCCTCTGCTCCACTTCACAGGGAGGCAGCCATCTTAACAGGGAGGGGGTATGTGGGTAGGAAGCCAGCACTCCAACTCCCACCAGGCCCCCTGTCCCACAGCTCAGCAGGATGGAGCACTCCCCACAAGCATGTGGCAGCTATTGCATTGCTCACCTACACCTAACAGGTAGGTAGCCATCTCAACAGGGAGGGGTCTCTGTGGGTGGGAAGACTGCACTACAACTCCCACCAGGCACCCTGTC
Organism: Calotriton arnoldi; assembly: GCA_963921515.1. Taxonomy (NCBI): domain Eukaryota; kingdom Metazoa; phylum Chordata; class Amphibia; order Caudata; family Salamandridae; genus Calotriton; species Calotriton arnoldi. Next base: position 66,669 of record CAWUFW010011363.1, on the reverse strand, counting down.
CCACAGCTCAGCAGGATGGAGCACTCCCCACACCCACACCCATGTGGCAGCCATTGCATTGCTCCCTTCAAACTCACAGGTAGGTAGCCATCTTATGCTCTCTTGTCCCAGCCCTGAGCAGGATGGAACACTCCCCCATCCAAGAGCCATGTGTAGCCCATTCCCTTCCTCTGCTCCACTTCACAGGGAGGCAGCCATCTTAACAGGGAGGGGGTATGTGGGTAGGAAGCCAGCACTCCAACTCCCACCAGGCCCCCTGCCCCACAGCTCAGCAGGATGGAGCACTCCCCACACCCACAACCATGTGGCAGCCATTGCATTGCTCACCTACACCTAACAGGTATGTAGCCATCTCAACAGGGAGGGGTCTCTGTGGGTGGGAAGACTGCACTACAACTCCCACCAGGCACCCTGTCCCACAGCTCAGCAGGATGGAGCACTCCCCACACCCACAACCATGTGGCAGCCATTGCATTGCTCCCTTCAAACTCACAGGTAGGTAGCCATCTTATGCTCTCTTGTCCCACCCCTGAGCAGGATGGAACACTCCCCCATCCAAGAGCCATGTGTAGCCCATTCCCTTCCTCTGCTCCACTTCACAGGGAGGCAGCCATCTTAACAGGGAGGGTGTATGTGGGTAGGAAGCCAGCACTCCAACTCCCACCAGGCCCCCTGTTCCACAGCTCAGCAGGATGGAGCACTCCCCACACCCACAACCATGTGGCAGCCACTGCATTGCTCACCTACACCTAACAGGCAGGTAGCCATCTCAACAGGGAGGGGTCTCTGTGGGTGAGAAGACTGCACTACAACTCCCACCAGGCACCCTGTCCCACAGCTCAGCAGGATGGAGCACTCCCCACACCCACACCCATGTGGCAGCCATTGCATTGCTCCCTTCAAACTCACAGGTAGGTAGCCATCTTATGCTCTCTTGTCCCAGCCCTGAGCAGGATGGAACACTCCCCCATCCAAGAGCCATGTGTAGCCCATTCCCTTCCTCTGCTCCACTTCACAGGGAGGCAGCCATCTTAACAGGGAGGGGGTATGTGGGTAGGAAGCCAGCACTCCAACTCCCACCAGGCCCCCTGTCCCACAGCTCAGCAGGATGGAGCACTCCCCACAAGCATGTGGCAGCTATTGCATTGCTCACCTACACCTAACAGGTAGGTAGCCATCTCAACAGGGAGGGGTCTCTGTGGGTGGGAAGACTGCACTACAACTCCCACCAGGCACCCTGTCCCACAGCTCAGCAGGATGGAGCACTCCCCACACCCACACCCATGTGGCAGCCATTGCATTGCTCCCTTCAAACTCACAGGTAGGTAGCCATCTTATGCTCTCTTGTCCCAGCCCTGAGCAGGATGGAACACTCCCCATCCAAGAGCCATGTGTAGCCCATTCCCTTCCTCTGCTCCACTTCACAGGGAGGCAGCCATCTTAACAGGGAGGGGGTATGTGGGTAGGAAGCCAGCACTCCAACTCCCACCAGGCCCCCTGCCCCACAGCTCAGCAGGATGGAGCACTCCCCACACCCACAACCATGTGGCAGCCATTGCATTGCTCACCTACACCTAACAGGTATGTAGCCATCTCAACAGGGAGGGGTCTCTGTGGGTGGGAAGACTGCACTACAACTCCCACCAGGCACCCTGTCCCACAGCTCAGCAGGATGGAGCACTCCCCACACCCACAACCATGTGGCAGCCATTGCATTGCTCCCTTCAAACTCACAGGTAGGTAGCCATCTTATGCTCTCTTGTCCCACCCCTGAGCAGGATGGAACACTCCCCATCCAAGAGCCATGTGTAGCCCATTCCCTTCCTCTGCTCCACTTCACAGGGAGGCAGCCATCTTAACAGGGAGGGTGTATGTGGGTAGGAAGCCAGCACTCCAACTCCCACCAGGCCCCCTGTTCCACAGCTCAGCAGGATGGAGCACTCCCCACACCCACAACCATGTGGCAGCCACTGCATTGCTCACCTACACCTAACAGGCAGGTAGCCATCTCAACAGGGAGGGGTCTCTGTGGGTGAGAAGACTGCACTACAACTCCCACCAGGCACCCTGTCCCACAGCTCAGCAGGATGGAGCACTCCCCACACCCACACCCATGTGGCAGCCATTGCATTGCTCCCTTCAAACTCACAGGTAGGTAGCCATCTTATGCTCTCTTGTCCCAGCCCTGAGCAGGATGGAACACTCCCCCATCCAAGAGCCATGTGTAGCCCATTCCCTTCCTCTGCTCCACTTCACAGGGAGGCAGCCATCTTAACAGGGAGGGGTATGTGGGTAGGAAGCCAGCACTCCAACTCCCACCAGGCCCCCCTGTCCCACAGCTCAGCAGGATGGAGCACTCCCCCACAAGCATGTGGCAGCTATTGCATTGCTCACCTACACCTAACAGGTAGGTAGCCATCTCAACAGGGAGGGGTCTCTGTGGGTGGGAAGACTGCACTACAACTCCCACCAGGCACCCTGTCCCACAGCTCAGCAGGATGGAGCACTCCCCACACCCACACCCATGTGGCAGCCATTGCATTGCTCCCTTCAAACTCACAGGTAGGTAGCCATCTTATGCTCTCTTGTCCCAGCCCTGAGCAGGATGGAACACTCCCCCATCCAAGAGCCATGTGTAGCCCATTCCCTTCCTCTGCTCCACTTCACAGGGAGGCAGCCATCTTAACAGGGAGGGGGTATGTGGGTAGGAAGCCAGCACTCCAACTCCCACCAGGCCCCCTGTCCCACAGCTCAGCAGGATGGAGCACTCCCACACCCACAACCATGTGGCAGCCATTGCATTGCTCACCTACACCTAACAGGTAGGTAGCCATCTCAACAGGGAGGGGTCTCTGTGGGTGGGAAGACTGCACTACAACTCCCACCAGGCACCCTGTCCCACAGCTCAGCAGGATGGAGCACTCCCCACACCCACAACCATGTGGCAGCCATTGCATTGCTCCCTTCAAACTCACAGGTAGGTAGCCATCTTATGCTCTCTTGTCCCAGCCCTGAGCAGGATGGAACACTTCCCCATCCAAGAGCCATGTGTAGCCCATTCCCTTCCTCTGCTCCACTTCACAGGGAGGCAGCCATCTTAACAGGGAGGGTGTATGTGGGTAGGGAGCCAGCACTCCAACTCCCACCAGGCCCCCCTGTTCCACAGCTCAGCAGGATGGAGCACTCCCCACACCCACAACCATGTGGCAGCCACTGCATTGCTCACCTACACCTAACAGGCAGGTAGCCATCTCAACAGGGAGTGGTCTCTGTGGGAGAGAAGACTGCACTACAACTCCCACCAGTCACCCTGTCCCACAGCTCAGCAGGATGGAGCACTCCCCACACCCACACCCATGTGGCAGCCATTGCATTGCTCCCTTCAAACACACAGGTAGGTAGCCATCTTATGCTCTCTTGTCCCAGCCCTGAGCAGGATGGAACACTCCCCCATCCAAGAGCCATGTGTAGCCCATTCCCTTCCTCTGCTCCACTTCACAGGGAGGCAGCCATCTTAACAGGGAGGGGGTATGTGGGTAGGAAGCCAGCACTCCAACTCCCACCAGGCCCCCCTGTCCCACAGCTCAGCAGGATGGAGCACTCCCCACAAGCATGTGGCAGCTATTGCATTGCTCACCTACACCTAACAGGTAGGTAGCCATCTCAACAGGGAGGGGTCTCTGTGGGTGGGAAGACTGCACTACAACTCCCACCAGGCACCCTGTCCCACAGCTCAGCAGGATGGAGCACTCCCCACACCCACACCCATGTGGCAGCCATTGCATTGCTCCCTTCAAACTCACAGGTAGGTAGCCATCTTATGCTCTCTTGTCCCAGCCCTGAGCAGGATGGAACACTCCCCATCCAAGAGCCATGTGTAGCCCATTCCCTTCCTCTGCTCCACTTCACAGGGAGGCAGCCATCTTAACAGGGAGGGAGTATGTGGGTAGGAAGCCAGCACTCCAACTCCCACCAGGCCCCCCTGCCCCACAGCTCAGCAGGATGGAGCACTCCCCACACCCACAACCATGTGGCAGCCATTGCATTGCTCACCTACACCTAACAGGTATGTAGCCATCTCAACAGGGAGGGGTCTCTGTGGGTGGGAAGACTCAACTACAACTCCCACCAGGCACCCTGTCCCACAGCTCAGCAGGATGGAGCACTCCCCACACCCACAACCATGTGGCAGCCATTGCATTGCTCCCTTCAAACTCACAGGTAGGTAGCCATCTTATGCTCTCTTGTCCCAGCCCTGAGCAGGATGGAACACTTCCCCATCCAAGAGCCATGTGTAGCCCATTCCCTTCCTCTGCTCCACTTCACAGGGAGGCAGCCATCTTAACAGGGAGGGTGTATGTGGGTAGGAAGCCAGCACTCCAACTCCCACCAGGCCCCCTGTTCCACAGCTCAGCAGGATGGAGCACTCCCCACACCCACAACCATGTGGCAGCCACTGCATTGCTCACCTACACCTAACAGGCAGGTAGCCATCTCAACAGGGAGGGGTCTCTGTGGGTGAGAAGACTGCACTACAACTCCCACCAGGCACCCTGTCCCACAGCTCAGCAGGATGGAGCACTCCCCACACCCACACCCATGTGGCAGCCATTGCATTGCTCCCTTCAAACTCACAGGTAGGTAGCCATCTTATGCTCTCTTGTCCCAGCCCTGAGCAGGATGGAACACTCCCCCATCCAAGAGCCATGTGTAGCCCATTCCCTTCCTCTGCTCCACTTCACAGGGAGGCAGCCATCTTAACAGGGAGGGGTATGTGGGTAGGAAGCCAGCACTCCAACTCCCACCAGGCCCCCTGTCCCACAGCTCAGCAGGATGGAGCACTCCCCACAAGCATGTGGCAGCTATTGCATTGCTCACCTACACCTAACAGGTAGGTAGCCATCTCAACAGGGAGGGGTCTCTGTGGGTGGGAAGACTGCACTACAACTCCCACCAGGCACCCTGTCCCACAGCTCAGCAGGATGGAGCACTCCCCACACCCACACCCATGTGGCAGCCATTGCATTGCTCCCTTCAAACTCACAGGTAGGTAGCCATCTTATGCTCTCTTGTCCCAGCCCTGAGCAGGATGGAACACTCCCCCATCCAAGAGCCATGTGTAGCCCATTCCCTTCCTCTGCTCCACTTCACAGGGAGGCAGCCATCTTAACAGGGAGGGGGTATGTGGGTAGGAAGCCAGCACTCCAACTCCCACCAGGCCCCCTGCCCCACAGCTCAGCAGGATGGAGCACTCCCCACACCCACAACCATGTGGCAGCCATTGCATTGCTCACCTACACCTAACAGGTATGTAGCCATCTCAACAGGGAGGGGTCTCTGTGGGTGAGAAGACTGCACTACAACTCCCACCAGGCACCCTGTCCCACAGCTCAGCAGGATGGAGCACTCCCCACACCCACAACCATGTGGCAGCCATTGCATTGCTCCCTTCAAACTCACAGGTAGGTAGCCATCTTATGCTCTCTTGTCCCACCCCTGAGCAGGATGGAACACTCCCCCATCCAAGAGCCATGTGTAGCCCATTCCCTTCCTCTGCTCCACTTCACAGGGAGGCAGCCATCTTAACAGGGAGGGTGTATGTGGGTAGGAAGCCAGCACTCCAACTCCCACCAGGCCCCCTGTTCCACAGCTCAGCAGGATGGAGCACTCCCCACACCCACAACCATGTGGCAGCCACTGCATTGCTCACCTACACCTAACAGGCAGGTAGCCATCTCAACAGGGAGGGGTCTCTGTGGGTGAGAAGACTGCACTACAACTCCCACCAGGCACCCTGTCCCACAGCTCAGCAGGATGGAGCACTCCCCACACCCACACCCATGTGGCAGCCATTGCATTGCTCCCTTCAAACTCACAGGTAGGTAGCCATCTTATGCTCTCTTGTCCCAGCCCTGAGCAGGATGGAACACTCCCCATCCAAGAGCCATGTGTAGCCCATTCCCTTCCTCTGCTCCACTTCACAGGGAGGCAGCCATCTTAACAGGGAGGGGGTATGTGGGTAGGAAGCCAGCACTCCAACTCCCACCAGGCCCCCCTGTCCCACAGCTCAGCAGGATGGAGCACTCCCCACAAGCATGTGGCAGCTATTGCATTGCTCACCTACACCTAACAGGTAGGTAGCCATCTCAACAGGGAGGGGTCTCTGTGGGTGGGAAGACTGCACTACAACTCCCACCAGGCACCCTGTCCCACAGCTCAGCAGGATGGAGCACTCCCCACACCCACACCCATGTGGCAGCCATTGCATTGCTCCCTTCAAACTCACAGGTAGGTAGCCATCTTATGCTCTCTTGTCCCAGCCCTGAGCAGGATGGAACACTCCCCCATCCAAGAGCCATGTGTAGCCCATTCCCTTCCTCTGCTCCACTTCACAGGGAGGCAGCCATCTTAACAGGGAGGGGGTATGTGGGTAGGAAGCCAGCACTCCAACTCCCACCAGGCCCCCTGCCCCACAGCTCAGCAGGATGGAGCACTCCCCACACCCACAACCATGTGGCAGCCATTGCATTGCTCACCTACACCTAACAGGTATGTAGCCATCTCAACAGGGAGGGGTCTCTGTGGGTGGGAAGACTGCACTACAACTCCCACCAGGCACCCTGTCCCACAGCTCAGCAGGATGGAGCACTCCCCACACCCACACCCATGTGGCAGCCATTGCATTGCTCCCTTCAAACTCACAGGTAGGTAGACATCTTATGCTCTCTTGTCCCACTCCTGAGCAGGATGGAACACTCCCCATCCAAGAGCCATGTGTAGCCCATTCCCTTCCTCTGCTCCACTTCACAGGGAGGCGGCCATCTTAACAGGGAGGGTGTATGTGGGTAGGAAGCCAGCACTCCAACTCCCACCAGGCCCCCTGTTCCACAGCTCAGCAGGATGGAGCATTCCCCACACCCACAACCATGTGGCAGCCACTGCATTGCTCACCTACACCTAACAGGCAGGTAGCCATCTCAACAGGGAGGGGTCTCTGTGGGTGAGAAGACTGCACTACAACTCCCACCAGGCACCCTGTCCCACAGCTCAGCAGGATGGAGCACTCCCCACACCCACACCCATGTGGCAGCCATTGCATTGCTCCCTTCAAACTCACAGGTAGGTAGCCATCTTATGCTCTCTTGTCCCAGCCCTGAGCAGGATGGAACACTCCCCATCCAAGAGCCATGTGTAGCCCATTCCCTTCCTCTGCTCCACTTCACAGGGAGGCAGCCATCTTAACAGGGAGGGGTATGTGGGTAGGAAGCCAGCACTCCAACTCCCACCAGGCCCCCCTGTCCCACAGCTCAGCAGGATGGAGCACTCCCCCACAAGCATGTGGCAGCTATTGCATTGCTCACCTACACCTAACAGGTAGGTAGCCATCTCAACAGGGAGGGGTCTCTGTGGGTGGGAAGACTGCACTACAACTCCCACCAGGCACCCTGTCCCACAGCTCAGCAGGATGGAGCACTCCCCACACCCACACCCATGTGGCAGCCATTGCATTGCTCCCTTCAAACTCACAGGTAGGTAGCCATCTTATGCTCTCTTGTCCCAGCCCTGAGCAGGATGGAACACTCCCCCATCCAAGAGCCATGTGTAGCCCATTCCCTTCCTCTGCTCCACTTCACAGGGAGGCAGCCATCTTAACAGGGAGGGGGTATGTGGGTAGGAAGCCAGCACTCCAACTCCCACCAGGCCCCCTGTCCCACAGCTCAGCAGGATGGAGCACTCCCCACACCCACAACCATGTGGCAGCCACTGCATTGCTCACCTACACCTAACAGGTAGGTAGCCATCTCAACAGGGAGGGGTCTCTGTGGGTGAGAAGACTGCACTACAACTCCCACCAGGCACCCTGTCCCACAGCTCAGCAGGATGGAGCACTCCCCACACCCACACCCATGTGGCAGCCATTGCATTGCTCCCTTCAAACTCACAGGTAGGTAGCCATCTTATGCTCTCTTGTCCCAGCCCTGAGCAGGATGGAACACTCCCCATCCAAGAGCCATGTGTAGCCCATTCCCTTCCTCTGCTCCACTTCACAGGGAGGCAGCCATCTTAACAGGGAGGGGGTATGTGGGTAGGAAGCCAGCACTCCAACTCCCACCAGGCCCCCCTGTCCCACAGCTCAGCAGGATGGAGCACTCCCCAAACCCATAACCATGTGGCAGCCATTGCATTGCTCACCTACACCTAACAGGTAGGTAGCCATCTCAACAGGGAGGGGTCTCTGTGGGTGGGAAGACTGCACTACAACTCCCACCAGGCACCCTGTCCCACAGCTCAGCAGGATGGAGCACTCCCCACACTCACAACCATGTGGCAGCCATTGCATTGCTCCCTTCAAACTCACAGGTACGTAGCCATCTTATGCTCTCTTGTCCCAGCCCTGAGCAGGATAGAACACTTCCCCATCCAAGAGCCATGTGTAGCCCATTCCTTTCCTTTGCTCCACTTCACAGGGAGGCAGCCATCTTAACAGGGAGGGTGAATGTGGGTAGGAAGCCAGCACTCCAACTCCCACCAGGCCCCCCTGTTCCACAGCTCAGCAGGATGGAGCACTCCCCACACCCACAACCATGTGGCAGCCACTGCATTGCTCACCTACACCTAACAGGCAGGTAGCCATCTCAACAGGGAGGGGTCTCTGTGGGTGAGAAGACTGCACTACAACTCCCACCAGGCACCCTGTCCCACAGCTCAGCAGGATGGAGCACTCCCCACACCCACACCCATGTGGCAGCCATTGCATTGCTCCCTTCAAACTCACAGGTAGGTAGCCATCTTATGCTCTCTTGTCCCAGCCCTGAGCAGGATGGAACACTCCCCATCCAAGAGCCATGTGTAGCCCATTCCCTTCCTCTGCTCCACTTCACAGGGAGGCAGCCATCTTAACAGGGAGGGGTATGTGGGTAGGAAGCCAGCACTCCAACTCCCACCAGGCCCCCTGTCCCACAGCTCAGCAGGATGGAGCACTCCCCACAAGCATGTGGCAGCTATTGCATTGCTCACCTACACCTAACAGGTAGGTAGCCATCTCAACAGGGAGGGGTCTCTGTGGGTGGGAAGACTGCACTACAACTCCCACCAGGCACCCTGTCCCACAGCTCAGCAGGATGGAGCACTCCCCACACCCACACCCATGTGGCAGCCATTGCATTGCTCCCTTCAAACTCACAGGTAGGTAGCCATCTTATGCTCTCTTGTCCCAGCCCTGAGCAGGATGGAAGACTCCCCCATCCAAGAGCCATGTGTAGCCCATTCCCTTCCTCTGCTCCACTTCACAGGGAGGCAGCCATCTTAACAGGGAGGGGGTATGTGGGTAGGAAGCCAGCACTCCAACTCCCACCAGGCCCCCCTGCCCCACAGCTCAGCAGGATAGAGCACTCCCCACACCCACAACCATGTGGCAGCCATTGCATTGCTCACCTACACCTAACAGGTATGTAGCCATCTCAACAGGGAGGGGTCTCTGTGGGTCAGAAGACTCAACTACAACTCCCACCAGGCACCCTGTCCCACAGCTCAGCAGGATGGAGCACTCCCCACACCCACAACCATGTGGCAGCCATTGCATTGCTCCCTTCAAACTCACAGGTAGGTAGCCATCTTATGCTCTCTTGTCCCACCCCTGAGCAGGATGGAACACTCCCCCATCCAAGAGCCATGTGTAGCCCATTCCCTTCCTCTGCTCCACTTCACAGGGAGGCGGCCATCTTAACAGGGAGGGTGTATGTGGGTAGGAAGCCAGCACTCCAACTCCCACCAGGCCCCCCTGTTCCACAGCTCAGCAGGATGGAGCATTCCCCACACCCACAACCATGTGGCAGCCACTGCATTGCTCACCTACACCTAACAGGCAGGTAGCCATCTCAACAGGGAGGGGTCTCTGTGGGTGAGAAGACTGCACTACAACTCCCACCAGGCACCCTGTCCCACAGCTCAGCAGGATGGAGCACTCCCCACACCCACACCCATGTGGCAGCCATTGCATTGCTCCCTTCAAACTCACAGGTAGGTAGCCATCTTATGCTCTCTTGTCCCAGCCCTGAGCAGGATGGAACACTCCCCCATCCAAGAGCCATGTGTAGCCCATTCCCTTCCTCTGCTCCACTTCACAGGGAGGCAGCCATCTTAACAGGGAGGGGGTATGTGGGTAGGAAGCCAGCACTCCAACTCCCACCAGGCCCCCCTGTCCCACAGCTCAGCAGGATGGAGCACTCCCCACAAGCATGTGGCAGCTATTGCATTGCTCACCTACACCTAACAGGTAGATAGCCATCTCAACAGGGAGGGGTCTCTGTGGGTGGGAAGACTGCACTACAACTCCCACCAGGCACCCTGTCCCACAGCTCAGCAGGATGGAGCACTCCCCACACCCACACCCATGTGGCAGCCATTGCATTGCTCCCTTCAAACTCACAGGTAGGTAGCCATCTTATGCTCTCTTGTCCCAGCCCTGAGCAGGATGGAACACTCCCCCATCCAAGAGCCATGTGCAGCCCATTCCCTTCCTCTGCTCCACTTCACAGGGAGGCAGCCATCTTAACAGGGAGGGGGTATGTGGGTAGGAAGCCAGCACTCCAACTCCCACCAGGCCCCCCTGCCCCACAGCTCAGCAGGATGGAGCACTCCCCACACCCACAACCATGTGGCAGCCATTGCATTGCTCACCTACACCTAACAGGTATGTAGCCATCTCAACAGGGAGGGGTCTCTGTGGGTGGGAAGACTGCACTACAACTCCCACCAGGCACCCTGTCCCACAGCTCAGCAGGATGGAGCACTCCCCACACCCACAACCACGTGGCAGCCATTGCATTGCTCCCTTCAAACTCACAGGTAGGTAGCCATCTTATGCTCTCTTGTCCCACCCCTGAGCAGGATGGAACACTCCCCCATCCAAGAGCCATGTGTAGCCCATTCCCTTCCTCTGCTCCACTTCACAGGGAGGCAGCCATCTTAACAGGGAGGGTGTATGTGGGTAGGGACCCAGCACTCCAACTCCCACCAGGCCCCCCTGTTCCACAGCTCAGCAGGATGGAGCACTCCCCACACCCACAACCATGTGGCAGCCACTGCATTGCTCACCTACACCTAACAGGTATGTAGCCATCTCAACAGGGAGTGGTCTCTGTGGGTGGGAAGACTGCACTACAACTCCCACCAGGCACCCTGTCCCACAGCTCAGCAGGATGGAGCACTCCCACACCCACAACCATGTGGCAGCCATTGCATTGCTCCCTTCAAACTCACAGGTAGGTAGCCATCTTATGCTCTCTTGTCCCACCCCTGAGCAGGATGGAACACTCCCCCATCCAAGAGCCATGTGTAGCCCATTCCCTTCCTCTGCTCCACTTCACAGGGAGGCAGCCATCTTAACAGGGAGGGGGTATGTGGGTAGGAAGCCAGCACTCCAACTCCCACCAGGCCCCCCTGTCCCACAGCTCAGCAGGATGGAGCACTCCCCACAAGCATGTGGCAGCTATTGCATTGCTCACCTACACCTAACAGGTAGGTAGCCATCTCAACAGGGAGGGGGTATGTGGGTAGGAAGCCAGCACTCCAACTCCCACAAGGCCCCCCTGTCCCACAGCTCAGCAGGATGGTACACACACACCCCCACAACCATGTGGCAGCAATTCCCCTCAACTGTGTCACAGAACAAGTAGGTAGACAGTGCATGCACCCTGCCATTACTCTCAAAAAGCATTGAACCATATGACCACACCAGCCCTCACATGTCAGCCAACTTGGCATAGATCCAATAGCCACTTCTGTTGTGCATACAGAAATGTGTATGTAACTGTCACAGAAATTTTAGTTTGACTCACCAAATCACATGTTGAAGAAATTCAGGGCACAATCATGCACAGCACTGAATGCTATGTGTAAGTGCCATGGGGGCAGAGCATCAAGGCCCATATGAACACAAAACATGCATGGTCAGTTGTAAAAAGACAGTAAAGTACATGTCATGACAAAGGTATGCTTTAGATTACAATGGCTAGTTCATGCTCAGATGCAACGTCTTCCATGCAGAGCAAACCAAAAAGACGCTTCACAAAACGTTGTTGTGCTGCTAGTTGTTAGATGACATGTCCTTGTAATCACACAATCTGTACGTTGAACATGGTATCTATTGACATGTCACACCATGGACAAGTAATGTATGTACATCAACATCATGTTATGATGCTCAGTATCTTGCAGCCATACCACGTGATTGCAATGTAAACTGTGTGGTGTATCACATGTAACATCCAAACGTCTAACACCAAGTGTGTGGGGTGCTCTTCAATGACCATTTCACCTCTGTTCAACAGGAGATCAACAATTGACTGCTGCAGATGACAACACCGACCTGCAGAGCCAGTCTCTTCCCCCGGAACATGGACTCTCAGATGCATACTCCACAAGTTTATCGGATGCAGAGCCCGAACCTGGCCCATCAGGACTGTCAGGGCGCAGCACGTCCCAGGGCCCCACTGTCCCCACCACCACCACCGAAGCAACAACAACCACGCTGACCCCTGCTGCAACAACCTGTGCGGCCTCAACCACCACCACCAGTGCTGCCTGCAACACTCTCCCTGCCTCAGAGGATACCAACACCACCCCACAATCAGAGGAGGGCAGGGAGAGTCTGCGTGTGCGTCAAGTGGTAATGCCACAGGTCCGGGACAGCAGGGCAGGTGGGAGGGCAACTGGGGGACAAAATCGACAGGACACTGGGACCGAAGCCCTGGCCAACATCGCCAGAGTCCTTGGGGCATATGAACAAACCCAGGGACACATGGGCCAGGCTCTGGAAGATTTGCTTGAGCTCCGCCTGCTGGTGAGGTCCTTGGACACACGTATGGGCCAAATCGTGGACCTCATGGGCCAGCATGTGGAGGTTCTTAGGGACAGGCATGTGGCCCAAAGCACAGCTCAACCTCCCTCCAGTGGCCCGCAGGTTGATACTCCCACCACCTCATCTGCGGCCACAGAGGGGGGTGAGCTGGAACAGGATGACTCCTCAGACCTCGCTGAGCCCGCAGCAGAGGCCCCTCCTGGAAAACGCAAAAGGGGCCGTCCGAGAAACACCACGGGAGGATCACGTGGCAAAGCACCAGCCAAACGCAAGTCAAAGAGCCAGCCATGATGGTACCTCTCTTCACCTTGACATTGACTTTGTTGACTATCCTTACCCACACTGCCATGTTGATGGCAGGTGTCTGTTGGACTGTGTCACCTCATCAATGTGGTGACTACTCTATTGTCTCGTTTACCATCACTGACAACTCATTAATTCACCTAGCACCATTTTCTCAAACATCACTTGTCTGTCACAAACACTCTTTGTAAATAAACACTCCTTACACACCTATGTCTTTGTGTCAGCTCCATGTTTATCACAGGATGTACAATGTTGACTCTGATTCCAATGTACCAGAAGCTCTAATTGTGATGAGGCATTGAGAGGGTGAAGGGACCTAGAAAGACACAAGAGAACGACATTTACTTGTCAGGTGATGGCATCACAGCCAGTACACAACACTAGTCATCAAGGTACACAACCCAGCACACATTACAATGAGAAACAACACCAACATAGACGTCATGTGGCTGGTCATGACTACACTGTGCCACAAACATCAGCCATCAGCACAGAGCCAACAACAGGCAGCAGTCAAAAAGCTCACCTAGGCCTTTTCACTACCATCAAAGACAGCAGACAATGGCACTGTTGTACAATGTCACTCACACTCAAGGAAAGTAGCGGTTGATGAGCTGTCGACGCAGGTCGACACTTTCCTTCTCTCCACTATCCTCCTCACTGGACATGTGTGGGTTTGCAGGCGGGGGCATCTGCTGCTCATCATCGTCCAGGATCAGGGGGATCTCTTTGCGCAAGGCCAGGTTGTGGAGCATGCAGCATGCAACTACAATCTGACACACCTTTTGGGGAGAGCACATCAGTGCCCCTCCGGTCCTGTCAGGGCACCGAAATCGAGACTTCAGAAGCCCAAAAGTACGCTCCACCACACGATGTGTCCTCCCATGGGCCTCATTGTAGCGGACTTCACCCGGGGTCCTGGGATTCATCAGTGGGCTCAGCAACCAAGGCCGGTTGGGATATGCAGAGTCACCTAGGTGTGAGATACACAGACCAATTTTGTAATATCACTGTGGCAGAGGACAGCATGTCACACATACAGCATGCTACATGACTCTGCGTACTCACCCACAATCCATGCACGGTCCGGATGCAGATTTGCCATCAGCTGTGGTACGATGCTGTTACGCAGTATATACTAGTCATGTGCTGATCCTGGAAATTTGGCACAGACATGGGAGATTATCATATCCTCTTGGCATACCACTTGCACATTAATGGAATGGAAATGCTTCCTGTTCCTGTAGATGTGCTCACGTGCCTGTGGTAGAACCAGGCCAACATGTGTGCAGTCAATGGCACCAACAACATTAGGGATGTGGGCAAGGTCATAAAAATCACCCTTCACAGCTGCCAATTCATGTTTTCTGGGAAAATGGATGTAGCTGTCCTTGTAGGTCCTCATAGCGGACAGGACATCACGGAGCACCATGCTGAACATTGGTTGAGACATCCCACCTGCGCTGACCACCTTGTACTGGAACGAACCAGTTGCAAAGAAATTCAGGGCCGCCATCACCTTACATGTTGGTGTCAAAGCAGTTGGATAGTTTCTGCGAGGCCTCAGATGGGGCTCCAACTGGGCACACAGGTCCTGAAGGGTAGGTCGATCCAAACGGAATTTCCGTATGATGTCCTCATCCTCCATGTCCGCAAGTAATGTGAATGGACGATGCACATTTGGTCGCCTCCTAGGTAAAATGAAACGGGACACATGTCAATTCAATTCCCCTATGAGATGTATCCAACATCTTACGTTTTGACTGACATAGCGCCAACAATGACTGGCCTAAAACTACAGCTTACAGCACATGTCACATGTAGAGACACCTTGATCTAAAGTAGTTGTACATGTGTCCAGTATTTACATAGTGAGTACCCCAAAAACAGACTATGTGAATGGCAAAAGGTACATTCCAACATCTTGTGTCACCAGCCCTGAGAGTAGTTTACACAGCACATGTCTGAAACAGCAACACTGCTGGCTTCTACGTAGCTGCTGTACCTGCCACACCTTCTTGCGTAAGTCGGACAGGGCACACATTACCAACACAATGAGCACAGTGTGTGCATAAAGATCTAGTATAAACATGAGTCTAGCAATCTACACAGTGAAATATGCACATTATGTAGCCAGTCCATCATTACTGTGGGTTGCTTAGCCATCTCACACATTGACATGTGTACATATTTGAGAGTCCATCACACAACAGATCTGTGTACATGCACAACAACATCATAAGTGACATGTGAGGGAGTACATGCCAATGCATGTAATCCTGTGCCCTGACATGGCATGTGTAGTCATCAGTGAGTTAAATGTCAGACTAGCATTGAATTACACTATCTGGTGGCATGATTCATAGTATGTGCCATCTTTTCAATGCTGAGAACTGGCCATTGACATTGCCACAGCATGATGTCTCCATAGGTGCCGTAAGCGTGCACGGCCACCGCAATCATGGCCATTGGCACCAAGGTGAAGATGCCAATTCGCGGTAGCGACCGCATGGGCCCCGCGGTGTGTCACCGCCAATGCCCATGCCCATTCAGCCAATGGGAACCGCAATCGCGGTAGTGAAATAAAATTTTGAAAATGGCGGTAGGCGTGCTCCGCCACGGCAATCACGGCCATTGGCACCAAGGTGAAGATGCCAATTCGCGGTAGCGACCGCACGGGCCCCGCGATGTGTCACCGCCAATGCCCATGCCCATTCAGCCAATAGGAACCGCAATCGCGGTAGTGAAATACAATTTTGAAAATGGCGGTAGGCGTGCTCTGCCACCGCAATCACGCCCATTGGCACCAAGGTAAAGATGCCAATTCGCGGTAGCGACCGCATGGGCCACGCGGTGTGTCCCCGCCAATGCCCATGCCCATTCAGCAAATGGGAACCGCAATCGCGGTAGTGAAATACAATTTTGAAAATGGTGGTAGGCGTGTTCCGCCACCGCAAACACGGCCATTGGCACCAAGGTGAAGATGCCAATTTGCGGTAGTGACCGCATGGGCCCCGCGGTGTGTCACCGCCAATGCCCATGCCCATTCAGCCAATGGGAACCGCAATCGCGGTAGTGAAATACAATTTTGAAAATGGCGGTAGGCGTGCTCCGCTACTGCGGGGCCGGTCATTGGTTACAATTGAATGATGCACGATTGCGGTAGCGACCGCCTGGGCCCCGCGGTGTGACACCCCCAATGCTAAAGCCATTGCAGCCAATGGAAACCACAATCGCGGTCGTGAAATACAATTTTGAAAATCGCGGTAGGCGTGCTCCGCTACCTCGGGGCCGGTCATTGGTTACAATTGAATGATGCACGATTGCGGTAGTGACCGCATGTGCCCCGGGGTGTGACACCGCCAATGCCCATGCGATTGCAGCCAATGGGAACCGCAATCGCGGTAGTGAAATACAATTTTCAGAATCGCAGTAGGCATGCTCCACCACCGCGGGGCCGGTCATTGGTTACAATTGTAAGATGCACGATTGCGGTAGCGACCGCGTGGGCCCCGCGGTGTGACACCGCCAATGCCCATGCCATTGCAGCCAATGGGAACCGCAATCGCGGTAGTGAAATACAGTTTTGAAAATCGCAGTAGGCGTGCTCCGCTACCGCAGGGCCGGTCATTGGTTACATTTGAAAAAAGCTGATCTGGAACACCAATTGCAGCATCTGAGTACCACTGAAACAACCCCAGGGGGCTATATATGTCTGGGAGCGAGCCACACATTTCCACTGCATCCAGACACTGCTGCCTGACATTCATCACCAACAACTGCTGCTGTACCTGTCTCCTGGACCCAGTGATGGCGAGAACTGAGAACATCAGGGCCCGTCCCTTCACCACAGAGGAGCTGGAGGTCCTGGTGGACGAGGTGCTTTCACAGTATGGTAGGCTATATGGTGCTTCTGATGTAATGGTAAGTGTTTCAGAGTGAAATTTGGAGAGTGCAAAGAGTGCACACATGAAGTTGATCTGCTGTAGTATGTGACTGTGAGTGCAAGTTTGTGTGATACACTGCCTAGCATGCTGACTTCATGTCAATGTATTTTGCAGCCTATTTTCCACAGATCCATGGCTGCATTTCAGGATGGGAGGGACATGCAGTGTTTTTGCAGCCATACAGTAACAATGCTGGTTTGGAAAGTGGAAGTCAGAACAAACATTGCCTGTGCTAATGGATGTCAGAGTCCATGAGGTTTTCACATGTTCATTTGTGACATTACAAATGTGTATCGTTCAGAGGGTACTGAAGGATGTGTGTCCATTTTTAATATTGCCACCATGGATATGTAAGCATTATGCACAAGTTGAAATGCCTGAGGGTGACACTCTTGGTGGAAATGCACCTATGACACATCATATTAATGTATTCCTGAAACATCCTCCTTCCCTTGTTTTCATTATGTGTACTGACTCGCATGTGTAGGCACTGTTTGCCCTCTCATATTGTACATGCATGTGAATGTTCTGATGGCCCACGTTTTACCTCAGTGTGAGTCCCCCTGGCCTGCACAGATACTGCCCAATTTGACCGGGACACATCAGTAAATGGACAGAGTGAGACATATGTGTTGTCTGCCACCCTATTCATCAATGTTCTATCTTAGGCCTGTGGATTGCACAAGACTGACCTTGTGAGAAGGGTATGAGAATGTAAGATCATGTCCCTAAATGTGACCTCCATGACACAGTGAGCCATTCACAGGCCAAGGACATTGAAGGGTATGTAGTGTTGGTCACAGTGAGTCTGCCCCGACACATCATTTTAAATGTAATGTATGTCTTGCTCCCTCACAAACTGCATCACAGATGAGGGCCTTCTTCACATTGCTTTCTGTGCTGGCATTCTGCATGTGTATGAGATGGCCAGTTTCTGTGTCCATCCTCATACCTGCATGCATTTTTATGTGATTATCTGATGCTGATGTACTACGTGTCATGCTGTATGGCCTATGCTAAACATATCTGTATAGCTCTGCTAAGTTTGTGCATGTTCCTGTACTGAGACACAGTGGTACATAACCCAGTGACACTGAAACATCCGCTTCTTGTCTCCCTTGCCTGCAGCTAAAAGTCTGCCAGCGTAAGGCCTTATGGAGGGCCATTGCACGCAAGGTGCGGGCTCTGGGTGTCTCCAACCGATGGCACACACACTGTCACAAGAGGTGGGATGACATCTGCTGGCTGAGCAAAAACGTGGCAGAGATGACGCTGGGGCTGCTCCCTCGGACTGGAAGGTTGGCGCGCAGGAGCATGACACCACTAATGGCCCGCATCTTGGCAGTGACACAGCCAGAGCTGGATGGACGTTTGAGGGCCCATCAGCAGCAAGTTGGGGGTGAGTATTCTGCGAAGGGTGACTTTGGGTGTGAGTGACTGCATGTATCCCAACCCTGAGCCAGTGCGGAGCTCAGTGATGTTTCTAGTGTGATGCAATGGCTTGTAAGTGGCCTCTGTATTGAGTGCAGCTGTCATGCATTTTTGATACATGTACTTTCTCATGTGTTTAATATAATGGCCCTTGGCAGTGCAAGATGAGATGTGGCATTATGACATCTGCTGCATTATGGGTGTCATAGACATCACTGGGAAGTGAACAGCAGTGTGCCTCATCTTAGTGTGCTTTCGTCGATGTGTGCAGTGCCTGACTTGGAAATTGTGAGAACTACACATCTGACACCAATGTGCAACAGTCGTTGTGCTTCAAAGCACAACATGGTGGACATCAGTAGCTCATGGCCATAGTATGAGGACATTCTGGAGTCAGTATCTGTGTTGTCCCCTTAAAGTGACTCCGTATGTGACTGTGACAACATGTTGAGATGTACATCTATCTCACCTACAGGCACGTAGGTATGCTTACAGAAATCAGTATGTAAGGTTACCAGGAGGCACGGGCCAGCTATTTGGCTGTGTGAACGTCACCTGGGTCATTAATGCCAACTATGCATGTTTCCATGCATCTTCTGAGTTTTGCATTAAGGTTGCACATGCAGGCTGCACAGGGTGGTGTGCAACATGGGGGGTATCATATTCTAGTTTTGTGCTTTGCTTGCATATGATGTTTGTGAGTATGGCACGATACTGAACCTACGTCTCTGTCTTTTGCAGCATCTACCGAGGGCACAGAAGGACAAGGGACGGAAACCAGTGGTGAGGCATCTGGCACGACTGCTACACATGAGCACACTGACACTCAGTGGCGGATCCTCCATTGGGGCGTGGGGGCATCGCCCCACTGCTTTCTTGCAGAGCGAGAAGCAGAGACATAAAATGGTAAAACTCCCATTTTATGTTTCTGCTTCTCGCACTGCGAGAAAGCAGAAGTGCCTGGTTGGGGGCGGGAGGGTGGGCGGTCCTGCTCAAGGGCAGGGGGAGTGGCTTGCCCACTGTTGTGGGCCCTGACTGTTTGGCCGGCCCTCTGGGGCCGACCAAACCAGTCATGCGCAGTGCGCACTCCCCCTTTTTCTCTATGTAGGCTGCATGCAGCCTACATAGAGAAAATGGCCTCCCGACCCTACAGGCGCCCGGCTGGGCGACGTCCGCACCAATCACAATGCTGCCATTGCATTCCCCCAGTGAACGTAGCAGGGTGTAGCGGAACAGTGCCAAAAAAGAAATCTACCTCAGCGTTTGATTTGCAATGCGAATTGGCGTGAAACGTGCCCTCTCTTGGAAGCTTTGCGCAGAAAATAAGGGCCATGCCGAGAAAGATAGCAAGCAAGCTGCTGCTGAATTCACCGCCATTCCCCTGATGGTGCAGCATAAAAACACCCCTGCGGCGGCCGTGAGTAAGGTGTCCGCCTGCAGCTCGTGTCTCATTACAGGAATGAGCATGAGCTGTCTGAAAGTCTCTCTGGAGGAGGCGCTGCCGCATTTCAGCGCGTGAGACATTTGCCAGTGTAATATAATGTTCAAAAGCCAGGCTGGTGGTGAACAGCCAGCGTCCCTGAAGTTTCCAGTCCAAAGTAGCGAAAGGTCAACGGCTCCACAGTATATTTTTGCATCATGACGGGGTGGGCACTGATAGGCACATTTTTCCCCCCCAAAAGTCGTGAGATCTTTCATCAGTTCCTCAGTCGGAACATAGTTGGTAAACAGCGCACAAACAGTTCGCCTGTAAAAATAGGTGCTCGTATTGAGGAAACAGTACCAGGCGTGAGTTTTTTTAAATCTTGTCTAGTTGCTCATATCCCCTGTGATAATTTACAGTCACTGTGTGATTTGCTGCCCTCCTTACATGAAGCCAAGAAAACGATGAAATGTCAACATTAATTCCGAATATATAAAACAAATGTATGCCGGGAGAATAAGAAATGATTTCTACATTGTAGTGATTGTTTTACTGGTCAGCTGTCGCTTTTTTAACTTTTTGGACAGCAGAAAACTGGCACTAAAAGAAGGACACCTTTGTGTGTCCCCCAAAGCCTCATCGGATGCCTGTGGATTGTGAAGGGAGCAGCACGCACCACGGAGCCTGCAAGCATGAGCGGAGGGGAGGTGATCTGCTCGGGTGGCTGCGAAAGTCCCCGCCGGAGAAAAAGTTGAGGAGATATGTAAGTAGTGCTGGTGGTGCGTGCGTGAGTTTCTGCAGCCGGTGGGGACACCGGTTTGTGGGGGACTGACTGTTCATCTGGCTTTCAGATAGGTGTTGGTGGTGGAGAGGTGCTGATGGTCTGTTTAGTCGGATGCCGAAGGGCTTGGTCAGTGGTGCTTGCCTTGCACTTCGGCGGACTCGTAGGGCGCGTCCCTGGATCTGGTCGATTCAGACGAGGTAAGGTAGGCCCCTTCCAACTCCTTCACTCCCACTGTGTAGCTGCTGATACTGCGCGTGAGCATGGATCATGGGTATTAAGTGTTGGATTACTACAACGATAATACAGTCTGCTTTGCTATTTTTTGCAGCTGGGCTTCTTGTACTTTATCAGACACTGTTTATCACAAAACTCGCAACTTTTCAAGAAAAAGGTGTGTGAGAAAAAGCATTCCTGTCAGTCGTGAACGGTCAAAGGGCATTTATTTCCCTACTCCTGGAATATTTGGTGAAATGACCAGACTGATTGTTTTCAGCTGTCAGGCAGGATTATATATCACTCGTCCAATCACATTTGTTGCCCTCAAGCCAAAGGTCAGACTCCTCGTTTCCACATAAGACACGAAGGGGTTGAAAAGCATATATGTAAATGTGCGCACTGACCTTCCGCGTGTGTAAATGTGCGCACTGGCGTTCCACATGTAAGTGTCATGAATGCGAGTTACGTCGCAACTGTTTTTGAGGGAAGCCCCTGAAATAAGTGTCTGCAAGAAGAGTTTGTGTTTTCTCTCGGCTGCTACTCGAGGTGTTTATCTGTTGGTCCCCCAATTGACACTGCCCCAAATGCAGTCAATAGGTCGAGTGTTTTACTTTTCCCCATGTGCCTTAAAGCGGCACCAACTCTGTTTGTGTACCTTTAATTCCAGGCAGCACCACATTACTACTTAAAGCTGTTGATTCTGAGGCCACATGCATTTCTTCCCTGGCCCTTGTGGTGGATTCTTGAAATTGTTATTTATGAATTTTATATCTATGTAGTACAAGTGTATGAATGTGTAAATACTTTATAAATATGTGGTTTAACTACATGCACACCTCACTATTCATTGACAAGAGACGTGGCTCGAAAGTTGCACTGTAATAGGTTTAGCATTTAATTGTGCTTTCACTATAGTCACGGTCTGTATTGTGGACTTCCTGTTAAGCAACGGTGTCACCTAAAACAGATTCAGAATGTTGTAGTGAAGTCACTGTTGCACTTTTTTTTTAAATGGCGTTTCTTGCATGAAAACAGAAAATTAATCATATTGATGTACAGCATTGCACAGTCAATGAATGTATTTATTGTATAGTTAAAACCATTACAAGTGTATCAGTGTGTTCAAAAGTTAATATGGGCAAATGATAACATCAGCATATGCAAAGATTGTCCTCTATAGCTCATAAAAATTGGCAATTTCTTAAATGATAAATAATTCAATCGGATTGCTTTATTAACCTTCCAGCTTCCTCAAATTTGCTTGAAAATGCACCATTTATCCACTCTTTTTCGAAATTTTCTCGGGAGAAGCCCTCGAAACCCTCGCTACGCTCGCTCGCCGCAGTGGAGTACGGCAAGAATTTTACGCCCTACCACTTTCAAATGTCACCAGCCGCCACTGGGCGTGGATCAAATGCCGCGCGGCAATAATGTGTCTCCGGGCCAAGATAAAAACATGTTACTTGCCATGATTCGTAAAAGTTCTTTGGAGTTAAGAATTATTTTATTGCGAGCCTTATTTTTCTTTTAAAGGCCATGAAAGGACGGCTGTTGGGGTTGCTAGACTCGGCTCGTCCACATATACGTAATCATTGGAGGCCTGTTAAATTGGCAGCCCTTCAGACTGTCCTCCATTTGCTCATCTGTCCCCTTGTTGTAGCACCGCCTTCTAGGGCGTTCCTGTCATTACTGGCGCACCATGTCAGGCAAGGTGGAGGCCAAACAAAACGCAGAACAATATGTAACAATGAAATGCAGATTCATAACGTTATTTAAAAAAACGATAACAAGGCAAGATCACGGGGCCTCTTTTTTTTTATAAGTACGCTTTACTCCAGCATAGGTGTGATTACGCCTGAACTCCCAAGAGACTCGTACTAATAGATTTATTAATTGGGCCCAGAGTAAACAAATGTGCTTTTATGGAAACGCTAGGTCAAATGGCAGATGAGTTCCTGTGTCCCAGGCCCATGTTGCTTCCAAGGGTTACTGTCCTTGGCAGAAGCGTGGCACTGGAAAGATGAGAGGTGTAACTAACTAAATTCTTTCTAACTAAATTGTCAGTGCAAAAGGGGTCATGGGAATGGTTGAAGCGATGGGAGGGTGGATGAAAAGCACGGAGGAATACGGAGAGAAGGGGGGCAGGAAGGGAGAAGACAACCACAGGGGAGAGAGAGAGAGAGAGAGAGAGAGTGTAATTACAGGTGTGAGTGAGAGTTTGCACAGTAGCACACAGTATATTAAGCACTGGGGTTACACATAAGCACACAGTGCAAGAAAGTGGGGGGTATGGGAGAGAAGAAGCATATAAAGGAGAGAGATAAAATACATGCACGCTCATGGAGCCCTTCACAAAAATGAAAAAAAACGAGTTCCTGGAAAGCAAGCACTCATGGAAGAATACAAGAAGCCAACCAGAGTGGTAGTTAAGAGGCTATGCGCCATGGGAGGGACAAACACAAGCTGGACAGCTTAAAACAAATAAAGCCAGAACATAGAAAGTAAACAAACGTGGATGACAAAAGGTAAAGCAAATGGTAAGCAGTTTGTGGAATGCCCTTCTAGGTAAGCTTTCTGCATGTCCACAATATGTCTTTCTCAACCAGACAACTGTGCTGTCTGGTAGGCTTCGGCATAGAAACGGCCCCTACACTGACTAGTCAGACTAGTCCTTCTGGCATTGCCAGATTGCCCTATAGGCCAGTCCAAACCTGGTCAGAGGGAGAGTAGTATATGTACACAAACTAAGCAACCCAAGATTTTTGTTCAGATGTTAATAATGCATCCTTCCCAACACTACTCAATCTGAGTATTGGACATACACAAAAATGTGATGAGTTGTCCTCACACACCACCAGGTGTCATGCTTCATCATAGGACAGCCCACGGTCTCCAAAAACCCGGTTTGATGGAGAGCGGGCCTTTATCTGGAGTCAGGGAGGCACTTCTAACTAAGGGTCTCATTACGATGGCGGGTGGAGGCACATCCGCGGTGCTGGCGGAAAATGTCATTTTCCGCACTCCAGCAGCGGTCCTCGCGTCCGCCAAATTGCAATGGGCAAACATAGCCCATTTTCCGTCCGCTGCGGAGTGACATGAACCGCCAGAAAATTGCGCCCGGCACCGCGGCGGAGGGAGCCAATAGAGACCCACCGCCGTGCGGAATGACGTCCCGTCCGCCATACAAATCACGATGCCGCAAAGAGCCCATCACACCGCAGCGGAGAATCCACCCACCCAGAGACGGCGGAAGCACGACAGCAGAGCGCGAAACCAGATTCCCAGTCCCCTCCACCCGGTCCTGACCGCAATGGATCCAGCTCTTCAAGCCTTTCCGCTGCTGTACCACATCCACTACCAGCAAGTAATGCACCGTCGCGGACAACGCCTGTGCTGACATACGGTTCCTGGCCACATCAGACACTCTGGTGGGGACAGGAACATAAACATATCCCCCAGTGTACCCACACATGTCCTACCTGTCAGAAACTCACCCCTCTGCATCCGGGTCACACATTAACCGCGAAATCACTGCAATGTCCCGGTCACGTCACCGCAGCGGTGAAGACGCGGGAAAACCTGCGCACAATGTAGTAGGCAGGGCCGGCGCCAGGTATGGGCAGTCTGCAAAGATTTACAGGGCTCCACCTTCACCCTTCCCACACTACGCTTCCCACACCCATTTGTCAACATGCTGTGTGCTCCTCCTGTGCCCCCCCTGCCCAATTAATCTGCCAGGTGTAGCCAGACCTTGCACCTCACACACCAAAGGACAAGGGAGCCTGACTTGGAAGGTGGGGGTGAAGAGGAACACCCTGCACAGAAGCCCAGGGGCTGGACAACCCTCCTCCTCACACCTACCTCCCACTCATGTGAAGCAAACTGAGCATGATTACAAAATGAAGACTCACACTGCCCATGAACATCCACTGAACTGTTCACACTGCCTGTCAAGTCACACACAAACACCCAATACTGACACCCAGCCACATACTCATACCATAGGTCAGCAGCAACGGAAGACAAGAAATGGCCCAGCCAAAAGGAAAGTGTACAGTGCTGGAAAACCATGGAGCAAGCCACATAGCATCTGTACATCACATGCAAGAGAAGGAACATATCACACGACCCCTAGGCCATCAAATCAGACATGGGTGGCACAGTGAGTGAAATTAAACCAAAGTGACCTCTGTGCAACAACTCAGGGATACATCAAGGCAAGCCATGCATAGGCACAGGAATGATAGGAAGTGTCTGAAGTCATACAGTGACCAGCCACACATCTGTGTCAACTTACTTGACATGTGTATGTCATCAGCACAACACACATGGCTCATTGTCACACTCCCTGACTGTCAAACACAAGTAGGACCTTCACACATGCCCCTCACCTACCCACCTCATACCTGCAACACTCCACACCTGTGAGAAACACACATAATGGTGCAAATAAGGTCCTGTGAGTTCACTGACAACCAATCACACACCCTGTGCTGCATCCACAAACATCACACTCACACTCAGGGATGCCTGAACCAATGGTTACACAAAAACAACAGTCAAACACAAAGCTCACAAACAACATCCACAGAAGTCCAACAAGCCCAGACATGTGCAGCCAAACAGTGGAAAGGCAATGTGTCCCTAGACAGAACAGGAGTACACAATATTGCCACTCAGGGCCAATGCACAGACACCATACCCCAACACAAACAAGAATTGCATCATCAAAAAACACTCATGAACACCAACTGGGATCAATGGGACAATCAGCTAACACAGACAGAGACACCACACCAGTCATCAAGTGAACATGGTGTCATAGTGTACCACAAGCATGAACATGCACAATCCTGACAAGTGACAGGCCCAAAATAGGAGGACAAACCACTAGTGTGCACTCAAAACAAGCTCATGAACAAGATTCCACCTTGCTGCATGTGACAGACACACAAGTAATGCACACTACACTTGCAACACACATCTGAATGTATCACACAGCAACAACTACTCACACACAATGTCATGCAAATAGAACATCACACACACATAGCATCTGTCAGTAGAAAGAACCAACACAGGCCAAACACTGCATACATCCACAACAAAAACCCAACAGATGCACAGACCAATGCATCACATTGCAAACCCAGCTGGACATCAGGAGGATGCACACCAGGCAAGTACAAGGCAACATACACTGACAGCACTGCATGCACACCAAGCAGTGTGTGCACAGCAACCAAACCAGTAGCACACATATCTGAGTGCCACACCATGAACTCCCACAACACAAATCATCACAGCACAAACATAACATCACACTCAGGAAGGGTAGCAGAACCTCAGCAAACACACATACAGCTTACCCATCACCCACAGATGCACAACTCAGGGAAACCCAGATGCAAACAACATGACTAGAGGACTGTGCTGCTCAAACATATGCACTGCACATGAGCAACCATGACAGCAAATCAGTAGAAGAAAATGGCACATAACTAAGTTGGAAACTGTCCTGAGTGTCACATTGGTCCTGTACACAGTTCAGCCTCACACAGCATAGTGTCACACTATGAAGTGGTGGGGAGGCTCACACACTGGCAAGCCATGGGGTGGAAGACATGAGATTGTAGTGGTGTGTACGTCAGTAGTGGACAGGTGAGGAGTGCACAGAACACAAACACATGGAGGAGTTACTCTCAATGTGTAGGCATCAGAAGCACATATAGGGAATGGCATGACTCCACATACCACATACCATTCTGGAGCCAAAAATGGGTCAAGTGACAGTAATGCATGAGAAAAGTCACAAATAATGTCAGTGTGGCTGAGCAGGTCTGCACAGTGAGCACAAACAGTAACAAGACACATGGCTGATCAAAAAACACAGCACAGACTTGTCAGTCACACACTCTGCATACTCACAACTGGCAGCAACAACAAGTAGGTGTCCCCCAGGAGTGCAAGGACACACCAACACACTGCACAGTGCACAACCTACAACTCCAACATGTGCCCACAATCTGAAGCACATGGCAGACAATTGAAACAAACAGACACTCATTACCTGGATCACTCATGTGTGCAGTTGGCATTACAGGGGCACACACACATCAACACTACTGACAATGACAGCCCATTCACACTGTATGACCACTCAAGTTCACATATCCAAATGTACCCATGTGACTAGGAAGACAGGCCTACACAAGATGACCACACATCAACACTACTGTACACACATCAAGAAAGATCACACAGATATGATGGACCCTGGCCAGCCCGCAAGTAATCCTGTGGACAGAATTCACCTCTGTTCTGGTATTGCAGCATAACATGACGTGTACGATTTAGCAAACATGACCATAGAATGATTAGGATAACAGTAGATCATCACAAATGCCCATCATTGCACCCTCAAGCCTCAGAGTCAACAAGAACAAAAGTGACTGTCACCTCTGGCAAACTCTGAAAAAGTAAAACAAGCAATTGGCCATGTTAAAGTGGCATACAGAGCATGTGTCACATGCAACCATACCCATACAGAACACATTTCATTTAGCAAGGACACTGACAAAGCAGACAACAGGAATAACTGTCTTTATTACATATTACCTAGATAGGCATCAAACAGCAAGGCCATTGGCCAGTACATAGTTCAAAGTATGTACATGTGTGCATGAGAACCTGCACAGGGAATGGGCATCCAAAGTGACAAACATCAAGGCCATTGGCCAGTCCATATTTCAAAGTATGTACAAGTGTGCATGAGAACCTGCACAGGGAATGGGCATCCAAAGTGACAAACAGCAAGGCCATTGGCCAGTCCACAGTTCAAAGTATGTACATGTGTGCATGAGAACCTGCCCACTTAATGGGCATCCAAAGTGACAAACAGCAAGGCCATTGACCAGTCCATAGTTCAAAGTATGTACATGTGTGCATGAGAACCTGTACAGGGAATGGGCATCCAAAGTGACAAACAGCAAGGCCATTGGCCAGTCCATAGTTCAAAGTATGTACAAGTGTGCATGAGAACCTGCACAGGGAATGGGTAACACCGTACACTGCCATGGGACTCACCACAGCTCGGGGGATACAAATGGGCAGTCCAGGCACTGCTGTGGGAGAGATGGGTTTGGGAGGGGGACTTTGCCTCAGACTTGGCTGTCAGTTGAACTGGGAGGTGGCTGATTGTCGGGCCAGTTTGAGGACTGGACCTGGGAGACAGAGGACCATCTGAGGTAGAGGCATCAGTGGCTTTGTGAGCCGGAGGGCTGCTTGGACCGGGTGGCATGGTGGCACGGGGAGGCGGAGACATGCTGCCGTGAGACACAGTGTGTGAGGGAGAATGTGGAGGGCTGCCTTTCCACTTCTTGGGGATTCTATAGGTAATAATTGCCTTGGTAGGAGTGGGAAGTGGGGCGAGCACAACAGCCTCCCTCTCCACCAAAGGTGCATCAGGTGCAGGTGGCTCTCCCTGTGGGGATTTGCTGGATATGGTGTTACACTTGGGCTGGCCTTGCCTTTTCCCCTCCATCTCCTGTTGACCAGGTGAACCCCCCACATTGCTCTCCTGTCCTAGCTTCACAGGGGTGTGGGTGGGAGTTGAGGTTGTGGGTGAATCTGACTTAGAGAGCTGTTTGTGCAGACTCTTTGCAGGCACCAGCTTCACAGCAGGCAGGGCAACTGTGTGTTTGTCTTTGGGAACAGGTTTGGGGACGGGAGTGTCCTTGGATGGGGCTGATTTGGATGCATGTGAGCCTGAGGCCTGCTTCTTGGCCTGATGGCCCTGAGTGTCACCTGAAGGGCTTTTGCCGTTGCGCTCCTGTGTGCCTGTTTTTTGTTTTGGGGATGGTGTCTGTGCTCTGGGCCGCTTGGAATGCTGCTGTTGTGTGCTGCGTGTTGAGTACTTGGAGCCTGAGGGCTGTGGTGTGTGGTCACTCTCGTCAGATGTTGCCACTGGCAGGGTGGTTGCCGAAGCGACTGGAGCTGGACTCTGAGCCTGTGACAGCTGAATGGCTGCCGTCATTGTGGAGGACAAAGCCTGGACAGTTCTGTGTAGCCCACCCATGTCAGAATGAATGCCCTCCATGAAGGCAACTACCTGTGCCAACTTCTTGTCATGATCCTGGAAGGCATTCAGGAGAGTAGTCTGACCCACACACAGCTGGCGCAAAAAGTCCACCGCCTCAACACTGATGGCAGCAGGGGAGACAGGGGCAAGGGCAGCGGTGCCTGGGGGGAAGGACACTCTACCCTTCTTACTGCTGCGGGCACGGGCAGCACTAGTGGTAGTTGCCGGGAGGGTGGGCACTGGACGATGTGTGATGGAAGAAGAGGCAGATTTCCCACTCCCTGTGCCTGCCAACATCGAGGAGTCACCGCTGGAGTCAGACGATGTTGAGGTTGGTGTCTCTGGGCGTGATTCTTCCAGGGCACTCCTGTGCCCCTCCGAGGCGCTGGTCACATCAGTGTTAGCAGTGGCGGCTGGTGACATTTGAAAGTGGTAGGGCGTAAAATTCTTGCTGTACTCCACTGCGGCGAGCGAGCGTAGCGGGGGTTTCGAGGGGCTTCTCCCGAGAAAATTTTGAAAAAAGAGTGGATAAATGGTGCATTTTCAAGCAAATTTGAGGAAGCTGGAAGGTTAATAAAGCAATCCGATTGAATTATTTATCATTTAAGAAATTGCCAATTTTTATGAGCTATAGAGGACAACCTTTTTCATTAATATTTTCCTGCCAATATGTGTAACTTTGCTCTAGAAATGAGTCAATACATTGTAGTAAATATATAAATCTATGATGGGTAATTATATTTTTTATAACTTTTCAGGGTCTTGGAAATAGTAAAGTGTAGATGGGTCTGATCTGTCATGACTTCTAAAGTAAGAAAATCCTTTCTGAAAACGTCTAAGCTTGTTATTTGGCAGGGTGCCAGAGTGATCTCTCTGAGTAAATTGTATTCATCCATTAGACTGTTTGATGATTATCTGCATCAAGATTTGGATCTTCATTGTCCAATTGATCATTCAAACTCAAGTCGGTCATCAATGGTTTAACAGCATTTATGTACCTTGAATTTGCAAAGACCTGGGATGACAATGTCATCCAATGAGATTCTTAAAATATGTAGAATTTGAATCATTTCTGTAGAGCTCAAAATTTGATTAGGCACATTTTCCCAAAGAACGCCATCAAGCAAATGGTATGATGTTACCAGTGGACATATTTTTGTTCTTTATTATTATTTGTGCATAATTAACAATGTGCATAATATTGATCTACACACAAATTCAAATATGTATACATATTATTCTACTGTCTTTAAATATGACCTGTTAAAGTGCTCTTTTCTCAGCTTATGCTAATAAGGCCTAAGCTAGGTGTCAATGCCATTTTTTTCCAAATGGATGTCTCATCCTGCACATTTACTGTTTATAACTGCAGCATGTACTCATGCGTTATGTTTGTTTATTTCCGAATGATGTTCTTGAAGAAGGTTCTCTAGCATGGGCTCAGTAATGTTTCAACCTTCAAGATAGTCTTCAGCCTGCTCGCTGCATTGCATTCATATACAATAGCTAACTGTTGGTTTGTAACTAGTTTGTTCTTCCATCTCTGAATGACATTAGCGTAGCAGGGGTAAGGCAGTATGACGTTCTAATTTTCAATGTTTTGATTTGCTGAGTTGTAATTCTTTTACTCACACCATGATGAATTTGTAGTTTCTATTATATTCTATGAGGAGTTTTCCTATATAAAACCTTAAATTTAGGGGAGAAACAGAGACTTTTACGTTGAAACTAGCTATGCTGTCCGATTTCTTACCAGTTTGCTGCTCATTTGGGACTTGGAATAATTCTTGATTTTGCCTATTATTTTGTATTGCACTATTTCTGAGAACCTTCATGACAATACCTATGTGCATCTGTACTTAACGTTTTTGTACTGTACTTTTTGAATTTTTGTAATAAGCGACTCGTCAACGCTGGTCCCTTCTTTCTCTGGACTTGGTTGGCTCGCACAGCACGCCCGATGCCTCCGAAGACGACGAGAGGCGCAAAGAGCCGCGGACCGCCCATAGTAACGAAATCCGCGAATCCCGCGAAGGCTACTGGCGATGGGACCGGAACAGGAGTCGGAGCTCGGAGCACGGCTGGTGGTGTGTCCCCTGACCCTGGTGAGCCGATTTCGAAAGCAGGCGCCCCGCCCGCGGCAGGCAAACGGTGCCTGCGCTCTTCAAAGCGCAGAAAGTAAGAACAAAGCAGGCTAGCGAGATGGCGGCTGATGACGGGACTGCATCCAAAGCCTCTGTGATGGGGAACCACTCGCTGCACCAGGAAGTGATTACCCAGGTCACCTCTCCAATTTCTCTCTATGGTAAAGAGGTGAGTGTTGGAAGTGGGGTGACTGGGGACCATTGTAGGGGGAGTTCAGAGTGTGGGGAAAGCCCTGACATGGATGTGGGACCACATGCTGGAGGGGGGTGTAACGTCAGTAATCCCCCAAAGGACCTTTAAGGAGGCTGAATGCCTGCAAATCATTCGGTCAGAAAAGGGTGTTCTTGACAGATCCCGTGGTGGATCCAGGGGGAAAGGTAAAACAGGGAGCTCGAATCCCTTGTCGGGGATCAAGTTGGAGGCTGGGACAATTCAGGACCTATAAAGGAGGGGGACTCTGGGGACAAGTTTTACTCAATGTCAGACCCCTCTAATTCCTCTGGTGACGAGAGCCTGGGAATGGGCTGGGCAGAAGAAGAACTAAGTCACGGTGACGAGAGTGATATAAGCAGCCTACATGTGGAAGAGGGGGACGCAGGTGGTAATTTCACAAGCGCCCCATCAACGGTTCGAAAGCAGAAAGAGCACGGAGAGATCTCCGCAACTAGGTCTAAGGAGCCTTTTGGGTCATTAGTATGGGACTATTCTTTTTCCCCCAATCTGGGAGAAAGCAGAGATGTGGTTACTGGAGGGGCAGCCACCGGGATGCTGGAAAATCCGGAAGAAATATCGCTCTCCATTATCTATCAGAGTATCATGGCCCATAGGGAGTAGGCTCGGACGGAGAGCCTAAGGACCCAAGGTGCATGTCGTAAATTGCAAAATTCTATTCGCAGAGTTGCGAAGTCTTGTTCGGAGTTCGCAGCAAGGATTGGGGAGGCAGATGCCTGGATTTCAACATTGGAGGATGAGCTCGTCACTCAAAGAACTCTCACGGATTCTCTAAAGGCACAAAAAGATGATACTATCTGGAAATTAACCGACCTGGAAAATCGTGCGACAAGGAATAACTTGCGAGTCCTGGGTGTTCCTGAAGGCATGGAGGGAACGGATGTCCGGAACTTTATGGTAGAGCTTTTTACGGAGGCATTCCCGGAACTTACGCAGTGGGACTGGAAGGTGGAGATGCAGAGGGCCCATAGATTCCCCTTCAACCTGCATAAAAGATCGGGACAGTCTACAACCAAACCCAGAGCTATTTTGATATGTTTGAACAATTTTCTGGCCCGAGAAGCAATTGATGATCTGGCTAGACCGGATCAGAAAAGGGCAGGAAAGGGATTTGAATTTTTTGTAAAGCTCGATTTCTGTCATGCGGTAGTAGAGAAAAGATGGCAGTTGCGGCAATTGATCCCAATGCTCCAGGCAAAGGGTGCGCAGGTTTTTTTGCTCAACCCAGCCAAACTAAAAGTTATTTGCAAGGGCCAGGCGCAGTTTTTTACTTCCGAAGTTCAAGCAAAAGAATTTCTCCAATCAATCTAGAACAGATACGATATGTATATAATGCTGGTTTCGCATATGAATCGGAACTGGTTGATATCTATTTCGGAAGGTTAAGTGGTTTCTTCTTTTCTACCTTTTCTAAGGGGGGGCACAAAGGGGGTGTGGGGGCTTGCCAGCTTCTCATCACTGAGGACCTTTGGTCCTTATGCCTCATCAAGTGGGGGAAGGGAGAGGAGGCAAGGAGGGTGTGGGGTGGAGGGCGGTCTTGGGTAGAGGACGGAGGGGGATTCGGGGAGGAAGGGGGAACAAAAATAATAAAAAAGAAATATTATGGAGGAAGGAGGAGCATCACATAATGATTGAGTACGGAGAGAGGATGGGAAATTTTGAGAAAAGGTGCAGCATGGTGGACGAGAAGATTCAGATGGAGAAGGGACTTGAGAGAATCTGGCGGGACAGTCTCTGTTTTGGGAATGGGTAAGGTTAATATATGTACTATCAATGTGGGGGGCCTAAATGATAGGGCCAAACGAGCAAGGGTTGCCGCGGTCCTGAGAATGCAAGGGCCTGATATAATTTGTCAGCAGGAAACACACATCCCATGGGGAAAGCGGGATATATTGAGGATTAGCTGCTATACTTTGGCTGCGTGCTCTACCCATACTTCCAACATAAGGGGGGTCGCTATTCATGTTAGAAATGGTTTGGGGCCTGTTACTCGGGTATTGGAGGATAAATGGGGCAGATGTGCGATTGTGTTATTACCGATGGGATTGACAATTTGTACTATCTATGGATTGAACCAGGATGAACCAAAAATCTTTAATGACTTAGAAGTTGAGCTTGAAATCACAGAAAGGTGTCAAGGGAGGTTTATTTTGAATATTCGCGATAAACCTGAGACCACTCATTCTGAGGTTTATGAGCATTTATTCTGCTTAGAAGACATTCATAAATCAATTGGACATGTCTTTTAAAAGGAAACACCACATTAGTAAATCACACAATTGCAATACATTTGTATGCGTGATTTAGAACCATTTCTTTTGTGAGACAATATATACAACACATACATAATACCAAACGTTATTTGTGACAAAAATATATACAGCAAACCAATGATCACAAGACAAACATCGATAAATTATGTG
This sequence comes from Calotriton arnoldi, assembly GCA_963921515.1. Lineage (NCBI taxonomy): Eukaryota > Metazoa > Chordata > Amphibia > Caudata > Salamandridae > Calotriton > Calotriton arnoldi. Next base: position 32,821 of record CAWUFW010011363.1, on the reverse strand, counting down.
TGCCAGCCTGGGGGTCGCGTAACTAATTCCGATAACGAACGAGACTCCTCCATGCTAAATAGTTACGCGACCCCCAGCGGACATCTGTCTGCAGCATAATTGAGAGCCAAAACAAAACCAAGTCCGAGTCCTGAAGAGAATCTCTGAATTGTTGGGGATTCGAAACGCGTTGGCTGTTGAGTGTGGGGGAAGGTAGAACAGGGTGTGCCACGAGGGGACTGAATAGAAATGATTTCCCCCTTTTTCTAGGTTGTCAACACCCTTAAGTAGGATATGCATCCACACCCTCACACAGGCAGGACAGTAGACATGTGTCTTTGAATGAGCAATTGTCCGCCTTGTGTTTTCAGTGCAAATGGTGGACAGGTTTAATTTCAGGCTGGCACACATAATTTATCGATGTTTGTCTTGTGATCATTGGTTTGCTGTATATATTTTTGTCACAAATAACGTTTGGTATTATGTATGTGTTGTATATATTGTCTCACAAAAGAAATGGTTCTAAATCACGCATACAAATGTGTTGCAATTGTGTGATTTACTAATGTGGTGTTTCCTTTTAAAAGACATGTCCAATTGATTTATGAATGTCTTTTGAATTATCAAAACTAAGCAGAATAAATGCTCATAAACCTCAGAATTAGTGGTCTCAGGTTTATCGCGAATATTAAAAATAAACCTCCCTTGACACCTTTCTGTAATTTCAATATTTGGGTGGTCCAGTCTGGGGAGTACAGGACCCAAGCCTTCCTCGTTTTCATTAGAAGTTGAGCTGGCATCCTGGCCAGAACCATTAGTTATCTGTGGGGATAAGGTGGCCTTGATTCTCTTGGATGCAGAAAAGGCCTGTGTGGCATGGCAGTATCTATGGGGAATTCTGTAGTATAAGGGGTTCGGTCCGGGTCTCATTACAGCAATACGAGCAATGTATTTTAGACCCTACGCTAAGCTGCAGATCATGGGCCAAGAGTCAGGCTGTATTCAGGTCACCAGGGGAACAAGGCAGGGTTGCCCCTGCTCTCCAATCCTGTTTGCTTTATACATTGATCCGTTTATTCAGCAATTACTTCAAAATCGGTGTATAAAGCCAGTATCCATCAACGGTTTTGACACTAAGGTAATGGCATATGCAGATGATATCGCCATTGCGACTTCAGATCCGGAGATGGCGGTGTCAAAAATAGAAAGGCTGGCTGAGGAATATGGTAAGACCTCAGGATATCTCCTGAATGCGGGGAAAACGCAGATTGTCTGCAACTCTAATATTTTGTGCACGGATATTCGTAGGTCGGATGTAGCAGTTTATCTTGGGGTTAGAGTCAGCAGTAGGGTTAGTGAAGTGTGGCCAATAAATTTATGCCCCATGGTTAACAAGATTAGTACAGACCTAAAATGCTTGGATAGGCTACATCTCACAATAATTGACAGATGCAACATTCTCAAAATTATTATTTTTCCTAAGATTTTGCATTTATTTCGCTCCATCCCTTTGGAAATTGAAGGGCATTGGTTAAAGAAATTAGATTCTCTCTTTATTAATTTTTTTTGGCGGTATAAGAAAATCCACCGATCTTTAAAGTTTTTAACTCTACCACAAGACCGTGGAGGATGGGCGGTTCCGAATATGCTCTGCTACTATTATGCTACCTTTTTACAACAGATGGCGGAGTTGTTTTTAGTGGATAATGCTGGTGTTAATATTAGGGGTCAGGAGTATGATACAGCCATTCCTTCTATGAACTGGTCATGGGCTGATCGGCCCGCGGTATGCTTCTTAGACAACTTGAAGTTAGTTACTATAAGAAAACACGATTTAAGTGTGTAATCGCAGTATGGAAAGTGTGGTCTAAAGTGGTGCAATTTATGAAGATATCTATCTACAATAGATATTCGCCACTGTGGCGGTCCTCTTTGTTTCCTGCAGTGTCTTATGACGCTGTGGGTAAACAGTGGGAACAAAAAGATATAACCAGAATTGGGGATTTATGTCGGGCTAATCAAACCCGATCGTTCTCTGATCTTCAGGAGGGGTATGGTATAACGGTAGGATCATATTTTAAATATATCCAGATTATCAGCTATCTCTCCCAAGCCCGGAATAAACAACTCTCTTTAATAAAAATTCCAATAATGGAGGCAGTTATGTGCCCTGGCTCTAGGATCAAACACATTTATAAAATCTTATTGGATTTGGAAAAAATGGGGACCCCTACATGTAACAAATGGACTTGCTAGCTGCAGGGAAAACAACATGAATGGGAAAGGAAATAAGCTAGATACAAGTATACAACATTCAAAGAACTAATAATTTAACAGGACACCAAGTAATCAATCATAGAACATTGTGCATGAATATTATCAAAAATCTTTTTATTTTCATGATATTTTATCGTTTTTTTTAGTTATCAAAAATGTTTCTTTTTCAATAAAATCTTCAATGTATCAAACAATCTATCACATATGAGACATGATTATACATTTAAAAAGTTCATACAATGCAGTGCAATTTTCTATACAGTACAAAAATTTATCATACATGGATACAGTTCCTGATGATCTAGAGCAGATTGAAGTCAATTGGACTCGGAAGCTGGGCGATGGTGATGTAGATTTATATAGGTCAATTGCATTGGGATCGGAACTCTTTTGTGCTGCTAATCTAAAAGCCCAACACTATCAAGCAATTTTTAATCTTTACTTTACGTCGGCTAAACTTTTTATTTGGGGTAAGAAGGAGGACGATCTATGTCCTAGATGTGCTCAGGGACCAGCTGACTTGATGCATATGTATTTTTGTGTGAGAAACTGATACATTTAATAGAAGGGATCGAGTTGTTTCTGTATGAAACACTGGGCAGGGAGTTGTTATAACTCCATTACTGATGTTATTGGGCTATGATAGTAGGATGCAATTGGATAATCATCAGGTGAATTTTACATTCATTGTGGTCGCCGTTGCTCGGCTGCTTATCACCACTCAGTGGAAAGATGTGGAGCCCCCTACTTACCAGGCTTGGTTAGGCCGCTTGCTCGCTATCTATAATCTTGAACGAACACTATATAACTGTAAGGGTAGCCGTACCAGTAAGAAAGGCCGTAAGATTAGGCACCAATGAGCAAATGGCTTAGAAGGCACAGTGGTGGCAGGGACTGGTTAGACTCTGTTCTGTAAGAGAGGGCTGACTGACCCAGAAGGATGGGGCGGACCGTCGGATATTAGATTTTGTGGAAAAGCTTTATTTACTATCTGTTGTTTGATACCCAAATGATTTATTTTTGTTGTGTTCCTGTCTTCCTGTGTAAGGAAAAGCTTAAGGAAAGCACATCTTCTGTATGATGAAATAACTGTGCATATTAATTTGTGTTGCTCCAATGTTTGGTTTATAATTAATCAATAATAAAAAATAAAAAAAAGAATTTTTGTAATGAATCTTTCTAAAATTTTTAATTCCATCTTAGAACTCAATTCTTGAGTCTTTTCTTCCTTATTTGGCTCTATTTTTAATATGCTTGTTTGCACCTTATCTTGAGACACCACCCTGATTCCCCCACATGTGGTAATGTTGCTGAGGTGTATTTTGGGGTGTAAGAGTTTAGGGATTTCCTGCGCCCACAAACGTTTGGTAGCAGAGAATGGTTGAAGATAAAGGGGATAGGCTAATTGTTGTTCCATTTTCTATACTTTTTTCATCTCCATTCCTGAGTTCACTCCTTTGGATAATTTTCTGAGTTCCTGGAGCTGCAGTTGCTGTTCTTGAGTAAAGCATTGTAAGTATTAATAGGGATGAGTGATTTTTGAGATTACAATTGTTTTGGTGTGTTAGTACTGCATTTTGGGATGTGTAGTTGAGAGTGTGGTTTGTGTTGAGTGATGGATTGTTATGTTGCATGTGAGGTTTTTGGTATGTAATGTTGATTCTTGATTCAATTTGTGGTTTGATTGCTGTGATTGTGATGTACTTGTCATATTTGTGAGTTGCATTGAAGAAGTTTTGGTTTTAGTATTGATTGAGTAGGTAAATGGATCTGTCATAATATAAGATCTCGAGATGTTGTTAAACTTGTCTGCAAAAAGGTAGTGTAATTTGTGAGGCACCATATTCACACAGATAGGGATTCTTTCTAGCAACTAGTTTTCCTTGCAGGGTTTGGAGTGTCTAATTAGGTTGGTGTTGCTCCTCGGTGCACAGGAGTGAGTACTCTAACCAGCAATTCATTGATGCTGGACGGGGGTCTGATTTGGTGTTCATATAAAGGCATTCGTCCTGTTACTATTGATTGTGATATTCTTTTTGTTTAACCTGATTTTTCTTCTATTTAGGTTGAACACAAAAGATTTGTTTTGTTTATTTGTGGATGCTCAGCGACAGAAAGGCTGTGTTATGTTTTCCATTCACAGACAAAGCTGGTCTGCGATTGGGTAAGCCAGCTGAGGAGTTGCACAGGGATTGGTGAGATGTTGCCACAGAGTTACGCTGTCATTGGCTGGTTGCTGTCAAAGTCGCACTGTGGTTGGTTGACCTTTGGCATAGCCGCACTTGGATTGGTTGTTGTTGATATACTTTTGTATGGTTTTAGGATTATTTTTAGTAGGAAGGATAATGAGGGATGTGTTGAAAAAACCTAAAGCTTTAGGCCAGAGGGACAGAAGATTCCTCCAGAGGGCTCACTTACATATGAAATGTTGAGGGATGTTGGGCTTTATACGTGTACTTAGATTCGAGATTGGCATGAGTATACCTCTGGTGACAAGGGCATGCAGATTCCTTTAGAGGGTACCTTTAACATTAGAAAGTTAGATTTTTGTCAAGACAGACAATGAATGAGAGAAAGTTACTACCTAGACCTACACAGTCTGAGGCCTTGAACAAATTGGATTAAATGGCCAGAGAAGGAGAAAAAGAAAATGGAGAAACAGTATAAGGGTCCATTCGACCACATCTCTCCCCACCTCAAAGTTCTGAACTGGCTTCCCTAGAGGCCAGAATCCAATTTAAACTGGCCTGCATCACTCACAAAGCTCTTTACTCCAATTCCCTGCATTTCTCGCCCAAAAACTCGTGATATCCGGAGGAGCCAGAAACTCCCGATCTGCCAAAGACCTGTTGCTGCAACCAGCACGCTTCTGGATATAAAAAACCTACAATCGGGCCTTCTCCGGGGCCGCTCCAAGAATTTGGAACTCCCTCCCACCCGCCATCAGAAGACTTCCGTCCTTGGCACACTTTAAAAAGGAGACCAAAACCTTCTTAATGGGCAAATACCTCGTCTAACGATTACATTACAATCGCCTCAGCGACATGTTCCACCCTCCACCTCGGCATTATCCGCGGCTTCTACGGATGATACCTATTCCTGCACTCCTGGGCATCCCACCCAAGAGTTGAGACTGCGTGCCTTCTTTTATAATGTATCTACCTGTTTTAATTTTTTTTCCCATATGTAGCCGGGACCTTAGACTGCGTGCTTTTTTCTTGTATAATGTATCCACCTTTTTTACCCAATTGGTCCCTCCCTTCCTAACGCTTTGTATACCACCCTTAATCCTGTAAAGCGCTCTGATACCCTCACGGGTCTGGTTCGCGCTCTATAAAACTATAAAATAAATAAATAAATAAATAAAATTGAAGCGGTGGTTAGAAAATGAGATTTTGGAGAGAGGATATGATAGAAAGAGTGAATTCTACCTGCAATAGTTAGTGAAACAGCAGACAAGAAGAAATCTGATGAGGAAGACAGAGAACAAGACAAAGAACAAGATAGAAGGTAGAAAAAACTAAATGTAAAACCTTGGAGAGACGTTGGAGGAAAGACTATGCGCCTGCAGCAAAACTTACATATAAACTAGCTTTAAATAGCTATCATGCCCTGTGCAATGCCGCTCGGGCTGAGCACGCAAATAACACTATTTTAATGTCACATAATAGCCCTAAAGTTCTGTTTAAAGTGGTGAAAGAACTGTCAGGCACAACTTGCCAACCGGAGGCACCGGGGCTAGATGAAACGCAATGCGAAGATCTGGCTGAATTTTTTATTGACAAAATTAATAAAATTTACGCTGAATTTAATAACACTACAACTAACGTGGAGTTGCTACCTAAGACCTCCGCCTCACCATTTGATTGTACCATCATGTCCGTGTCGCAAGACACTTATGATAGACCGGGCAATTCGCTCGTAACTGGATACCCTTTGACATCTTTTCCTTTTAACGTATTTTAACTAGCATAAAATCTGGCTCTCCTAAGGATCCCCTTCCCATCTCCATTTTGCAAAAACTGGATTTACCAATACTTAATACCATTATGGACCTCCTCAATGCATCGCTACGCGAAGCAAGGGTTCCAGCGGCTTGGAAACATGCCATGGTTCTTCCCTTACTAAAAAAAGTAAATTCTGATCCAGAAGTTTTATCTAACTTTCGCCCGATCTCCCTACTTCCAGCTTTCTCCAAAATTCTGGAGAAACATATCAACCTTCAGTTGACGCAGTTTGTTGACTCCCAGAACATTCTACACCCATCTCAATCGGGATTTAGAGCTGGCTTCTCCACCGAATCCACGCTCTTGGGAGTCACTGAAGCTTTTCGCCAATGTGTTGATAAGGGAGATACCGTGGCACTCATTTTACTGGACTTGAGTGCTGCGTTCGACACTGTATCCCACACAACTCTTTTACAAGTCTTACATTCTAGGGGCATTGTCGGATCAGCACTCAAGTGGCTGTCTAGCTTTTTGTCTAGTAGGACCTTCCAGGTCTTTTCCCCAACTGCAAGCTCTAAGACCCATGTTTCCCCGTATGGCGTACCTCAGGGCTCTATACTCAGCCCATTACTTTTCAACATCTATGTTAGCCCCCTGGCTACTATAGCGGAGGAGGCTGGGCTGACCATATATTCATATGCGGATGACACCCAGCTTATTTTCTCCTTGTCTTCCAAGGAGATTTCCAACGTGTCCTCTCTCCAGATTGGGCTACAAAAGATAGCTGGCTGGATGCATACAAATAGGTTGAAACTAAATGGAGGGAAAACGGAACTCCTTATCTTCGGTGGAAATAAAACTCTTTGGGGTCCCCAGCATTGGCCACCTCAAATGGGTGATCTCCCCAACCCTTCACAATCTGTTCGCAACCTCGGTATAATCATTGACGACAAACTGTCTATGAAACAGCAAGTGGTTAAGGTCGCCTCAACCTGTTTTACAATTTTAAAATGGCTCAAAAAAATCCTCTGGATGCTTCCACCATCCACGCAAAAAACCGTTATCCAGGCTTTGATCGTGTCCAGACTGGATTACGGCAACGTCTTGTATCTGGGTGCAAGTAAGGAGGTGATTCGGAAGCTGCAAGTGGTCCAGAATTCTGCGGCCAGACTTCTATGTCAGCTACCCAGAATGGCCTCTACTTCAGGTCCACTCCGTGACCTTCACTGCCTTAAGATGGAACATCGCTCCAAATTCAAAGCCCTCTGCTACATGCATAGGATCAAAATGGATTCAGCACCACATTATCTTAGTGCCTTGGTACATCCATACCTCCCCTCACGCCTCCTGCGATCCTCTAATCAATTAAAGTTTCAAGTCCCCAGGATCAAACGAGCACGTATGGGCGGACGGTTGTTTGCCTACTTAGCTCCATCTCTATGGAACTCACTCCCGTTTCAACTACGCCAGGAAACTATCTACCACAAATTTCGTAAAGATTTAAAAACGTGGCTATTTAACCACTAGAGTCTTGTCCTCTTCTCTCTAGTGCGGGTCTGTAGGCGCCGGGAAACCTCCGGGTAGCTGTGCGCCATATAAATTTAAAAATAAATAAATAAGATTCAGATGAAGAGGATAACTTTTTAAATGATCTTATGAATTTGAGATCTTCTCCGTAGACACAGGCACAAGTGGTTTCCTCCCTGGTACCTGGCATGTCAGGTGAACCAAGTAAGAGAGCACAGAAACAGGCGGCGCTTGCAGTGACAAGTGCAAGTACATCAGCAGGCAAAAGTGCTCCACTTGAGCATACTGCTGTTGCTACTATTTCTACTACGTTTTTGACAACTGGGCCTATTGCTGCTCCTGCCTCTCCTAAATCTATTGTACTTCCAAAGGACAGGCAGACTACTATTGGACTTTAAAGACTGAATTTGGATACATTTTACAGGGAACAGTTGATTTAAATAGACTAATGCCATATAATGTAGATTAATTTAGATATCTGATTAGAGAAGCAGCAAGGTGTGCGAATAAAGCACATAATAAACTTGAGGAATTAGCTGATGAATCTGAAGTTGATATAAGCAGGACAAGAAGTTTATAAAGAAATTATAAAATTTATTTTTGTGTAGATAAGATAAAAGAAATTAGTGTAGTGACTTTGTAAGCTCACATTAAAGATTTAGTTGACAAACCTAAGGACTGGAGCAACCTAAAGAAATACAGCGAAAAGTGGAAAAAGAAAGTTATTACTAAAATGAAAAATACCGAGACAGGAAAGAAAGCAAATGTGGTGATTAGTGATTCAGAACCAGAGACTTTGTCGGAATTTCCTTTGAGAGAAGTGCATGGAGAGAATTATGTTCATGTGCCTTGATCTAGGTGTGAAATTTATGCCACTACGACAAATTTCCAAAAATGTTCAAAGGTACCTGACAAGTGGTACAAAGAAATTCATAGATTGGTGACAATATCTTAAATGTCTTGGATTTATTTGACTGCAGTATTTGAAATTGTTGGTCCTAGTGATTTATGGAATGTGTGCAAGGCTGCAGTTGCTTGGCCGGCTGAGGAACTAACTAGAGTTGCAACAAACAATGCTCTAGCTGAGGTGGTTTCTGAAAAGTACAGTGTGATGATAGATCATTTAAAAAAATAAAGTGTCAGAAAAAGAAATTAACTGTGCTAAGATAATAAGTGCTACACAACAGCCAAAAGAGTCAGTTCATGCAGAATTATAGCAAGTACAGTGGTATTGAAGAGCCTGAGAAAGAAGATATTAGCGGATTTTCTTCGGCTTTCGTTTTGGGTTTGCTTCTAGACCTTAGTTCTCATATTCAGCAGAGTGTGATGTGCTGGCAAACTAAGAATATTGATAAGATCTTAAAGTATGCTAAATATTTTAGCGATTGTTTTGATACAATGCAGAAAAAGATTAAGGCAAAGTTGATGATTGCACAAATGAAGCAGATTCAGAAAAGCAACCGAAATCAGATGATGGGTTCTGATTCAGATTTTGTGCTTCCTGATAATTCTGATATTAATTAGTTAAGCAACCAAAAAAGTCACCAACCACAAAGCTCACAATTCCAAGTAAATTCAAATATAAACAATTAACTACAACATAAAATGTAATATAATAAGTACCAAAGGCATACAACACACATACATAATAAAATATAACATTTCCCACCCAAACAAATGTAGTGCATCTTATGCAAGGTGTCGGAATGAGGAATAAGATGGGGCAGATATAAGGTTGTGGTAGAGCAAATGTGAATAATTCTGGAGTGAACTAAAATATTAATTTGGTGAAGAACTCAGTTTGTCATTTCTGAGGTAGAATATGTATATCAATTCATTAAACAAACAAAAAGGTCACCAATCATAAAGCTCAAAATTGAAAGTAAATTCAAATAGAAACAATTAACTAGGACACAAAATGTATTATAACAAGTACCAATGACATACAATATGCATACATAATAAAATATAATAACTACCACCCATAAAAATGAAGTGCATCTTATGCAAAGTGTCGGAATGAGGAATGAGATGATGCGTATATAAGCCTAAGGTCGTGGTAGAGTGAATGTGAATAATTCTGGAGTGAATTCAAATATTAATTTGGTGAAGAAGAACACAGCTTGTAATTTCTGAGGTAGAATTGGCAACTGGAAGTGCAAGCGTAGATAGAATCCAGTTCAAATTCAGAATGATTTTCTTCACCAGATACAGCGAAATGCAATTCAAATGCAATCAAATAGAGAAGCAATATGCTTACCCAGTCCAACAGCCTTCTATACAGAATGTGCATAATCAAGGGCAGTTCAATACCACTTTTCCTGTAGGTCCATGATGCAGCAACACATAAAAAACAAAATGCCATATAATACAGGATATCAACAAAATCCATTGATTCTGAATAACAGTTTCCATCAGTTTACAATAGGGACTAATTCCCAATGACAGTGACTGGGGGAGGAGGATTGCATTCTTGGTGTAGTCCTAGAGGAAGACCAGAGTGGCGCATATGTAGATGGTGATGTGAATGGCCATCTCCTATCATTTTTGCTCAATACTGGGGACCACTGACACAATATCGATGCTAATCAATTCAATTCACAAAAGTATCGGAAAATAAATATCGTTCACAAAAATATTGCCTTCCTATACTTAACTAATATGAACACACATATTGGTAACCAGAATTTCACTGTTAACAATATCTATTTACAACTATATCGATAACAAAAATATTGGAATCAAAAATATTGTAATCTTTAAATAAACATATACATAGTCACATATATCACAACACACAATATCGACTACATTAATATCAATAAAAAACATGACTTTCATTACAAAACATAACAATAAAAACATTTTATGTTAAACAAAAATTTAAAATAAACATTAAAAATATATATAATATATAACTTCATTAGAACAATTATACATGACTACAATAAACATAAATTACTTCCCAGAAAAAATATACACTTCAATCCATTAAAATATTAGTAAAACAAAATATTTCCAACAAGTACTAACATTTAAACATGAAGCAAAAATAATGATAAATAGATACATCAATAATACATCCAAAGACAAAAATATGGAAAAATAATTTAAAATTACAAAATAAACACTAATTAGCTTTCAACATTAAAGGCAAAAACTGAAAAAAATGTCAACTAAAAGAATATTAACCAATAAAAACAAACCAGAAACCAAATTAGCCAATATAATTGTTCAATCAATTAAACTAACAATATAAAGGTCACACAAAACGTGATTACTTACTAATCCTAAACTACAAAAGATGCTAGAAGACGTTACTCTGCTGGAACACAACTTGAGTAAAACATTTACTTATACTAACTTATAAATTAATTAATTTAATACAAAGTGAAATAACAAATAACTAACAAAACACTGTACTGCTTTTATGTCCTCAACTTTAGATGCTACAAAGAAATTACTACAACTTTGATAAAATAGTAATCTACTGAAAAACAACATCAGACCCACATTACAACACCCCCAATGGAAAACCCGAAAACAAAGCCTGCAATTTCCAGGAATAACACAATGTAAGTATAAATAGGGAACAAGTACCATAATTTTGTATGCCAACCATAAATGTATTATAAATGTTAATCATTTCATTATTTGTATTATTGCAGTATTTCCAGACCTAATGACAGAAAGAGATACATCACATCTTAGAAAGGAAAACCATTACTTTCTCACATGGGCTATACTTATAGCAAAAAAAGTACAAACACACAAACTATTAGTTGGAAATTTACTAAATTTTACTCTAACTCTTGCTATGGATGAGCCACTACAATGTTGCTATTGATGTAAGGGAACACAACCATCCCCCAAATGTCACTGAAATCAAAGTAAGGCATGTATTACAAGTTTTAAGAGTGACAAGCACTGGCTCCCAAGAACCCACAATGAAAATACTAAAAGATACACTCCCTAAAGTCCCCCAAGTGACCAGTACATGTAGAAGAGAAAAATCACCCCTCCTGTGACCCCCCAGAAACCCCTAAGAACCGCCCATCCCACCCCGTATCTGGAAAATGGAATCATCCACCCTCTTTGCTGTCATCTGGTATGACAGCCCTCTAGTGGTACACCCCAGAACCACCCCCACCCCGCCACCCACCCACCTGCAAGTTAAAAGATCAGAATGATTATCAGCCCCCCATTTCTATCGCACTATACAAAGACAGAAAAAGAACAAAGAAAGAAAAAGAAGACAATCATAGCTTAAGTTCAAGCGAGCATTCCTCTGTAAGACAGTTAAATAGCCGGGAAGACAGCCCAACTTTAACCCCCATCCGGAGTGTGATGGTGCTCATTTCCAATGGCTCAAGGCCTGAGAGTCCTCTAGTTCAGAGTGAAAGAACTGTGATCGTCCGTCCTTGATAACCTTGAGCCGCGCAGGATCCTGTAAAAATACCTGTGCCCCAACTGACTTCAGAAGATCTATTAACTGACGCAGCTTCCAGCACCTGTCCATTGTGGCCTTACATAAATCTGATCGGACAAAAATGGACATGGAGTCTACTGTTATAGGTATTGCAAGACAAGCTTTAAAAAAGATTGCCTGCCTGTAGAGAAAATTGCCAAGAAAGATAAGGATAGGGTGAGGGTGCAAAAACTTTGATTGAGCTGTCTGCCTTGTAGAGATAGGGAGCCGATCAGCCCATTGGATCTGGGAGTTCATGTCCCAGTGTGCCAGATCCAGGAATGCTTGCTGAAATAGATTGGCAACATAAGTTCTGGGGTCACCTCCTTCTTTACCCTCAGGAATTCCAAAAACCCTTACATTATTTTGGCATTGTGTATTTTCCAAATCTTCGACTTTGGTTTGGACGAACATCAGTTGGCTTTCCTGCGCTTTAATTGACTTTACAGTTGCTGATCCAATTTCCTCAGCCCCAGCCATCCGCTGCTGAAGCTCTACCATTTCAGATGAAACTACTGCCACCTTACTAGTCCCTTCCAATAGTGATTGTTGTAATGCCATACTGTCCGCTCTGACTTGTGCATAGTGTTTCTGCGCCTCCGCTCGTTACACCTGCAGAAACTGAAGGATTGTGGACAAGGAGGGCTTGCACAAGACATTTCGGTCTGGTTAAGAATTAGCGGGGTTGTGGCCAGGCTACCAATTGAGTGAGATGCATCTATCCATGTCTCCGCTCGTCTGCAGCCTTCCTGAGCTGGATACTCCGTATCGGGCCCTTGGATCCATGTCCGCTGCTGCCCCGGGTGCCCTGCTGCTTCCTGAATCAGAGGGATTGGCCCGGGCGCCTGCCCCTGCTTGCTGGCGGCCTACTCTGTTTCCTCTGAGCGGGACCCGGTCGATCCAACCTGGCATCTTGGGGTCTACGACGATGCTGCTTGCTGCTCCTGGGTGGCCTCATGGAGCCTGCACTTCACTCCCCAGACCCCGTGGAGCGGCCCGCCCAACATCGCAGCTTTGTGCCATGCCCCCGCTGTGAGTAGGGGTCAAAAACTAGCGACTGATGCTTGCAGCCCGAGCTGGTGCCTGCTGCCATCACTGTGACAGCCTGAGGAGGGGTCCCTGGACCGGCCTGAGCTAGCCGGGCATCGGGGTCCCGCACCAGAGGTAAGGGGCGATCAGCTGCAAAACCGAGCAGCGAGCCTTGCTCCCCGCCCTCCCCCCCCACACCATTGCTTTGGCCCCCGCGAGGCCTTACTCCTTCCTGGACACCACATGGCTCCACTTATTATCTTTCATGGAACCTTTGCACATGCTCGCCACCTACCCCACTGGCGCTGCTATCCTCCCATGCTGCTGACCTGTTGCAGCTACTGGACTTGTTGACCCAGTGCTTTGACACCACTCTGACACTATTGGGGGCAACGTTTTGGGCTCAGAACCCATGGCTGCCTTTCCTGCTGCCTCCATGGCCCTATTTTAGAGTCTAGCCCACGCTATTTATGACTCTATCCTTTCCAGGGTGCCAGTTTGCTCAGGCTGCCTCCTGGCTGTGCTGCTGTAGGGGGGATTTTTCACCTGGGGGAGATCTCTGTCTGTGTCTTCCTCTACACGATGGGCCATACGATCACTGGTGTTAGTGGGTCCTGAGGCGCCTTGCTTCGTGGCAGGAGCCCTGCGGGATCTGGCTTGGCTGTGGTGTTGCACAGCACTCTCTCCCTGGCCCCTCGTGGGTCTCTCCTGGCCATGGCAGACTGTGCCTTGGCTCTTGGGGCCCCCGCATTGTCAACTGTGGATGGCCTGCTTTGGCTGAGGTGCTCTCTCCAGGGCCTCTCACCTGTCGATGACTCAGGATTGGACTGTGTAGGGAGCCCCTTGCAGATCTCCAGCACTCACGGGAATCATACCACAACTGCCCTGGACCCACGTAGCCATTGACATATTTTGGCTATTAGTCATGCTATAGTATTGCACCTCGTAGTTCCTCAGTTGCTCACAGGTGGCGGTACCTTCCCTCTGCCATGCCATGTGGTACATCCAGGAAAGATACCCCAGCCAGCCATCCTAGGGACAACCCGGTCACCTCTTTGTGGCACAAATCAGGCCCCCGACTATGGCTACCATCAATTCTCCTACCGCATCCAAGCCCGGTGACCCCGCGACCCCCCCACTCACGCAGGCTTACATGAACAATTTCTTCCAGGAAATAAGGTCTGAAATTGGCTCTCTCATGATGGAATTCAAAGCCTGTCTTCATGACCTTAAGCGTGATATTACCGAGATCGGGGGCATGTTGACGATCTGCAGCGTACGGCAGATGTCCACTCAGAAGACCAGAAGAACTTGTGTCGCAGAATGAGGAACAACACATTGACATACAACTGAAACAGGAAGACTTGGAAAACAGGAGCAGGAGGAACAACCTCTGCATTAATGGTGTGCCTGGGGAAGCTGGAGGCTCGGACATCATGGCGTTCACGGCGCATCTACTCCAGATGATCCAGAGGGATGAGGATACCTCCCCCCCACCCTAGACAGATCTCGAGTGGCCACGGCTCCAGGACGCCCGGACATCGTCCCTGATATCCTCACGCAAGTGCATTCTTTCACTGAAAAGGAAGCTATTTTACAAGCCTCACGTCGCAAGGCAGACCTGGTCTTCAAGGGACACTTCATACAAATATTCCAGTATCTTGCCCCATTGATGATGTGATGCCCTAGAGACTTCAAGCCTGTCACGGACAAACTGCGTGACCTCAACATCAAATACTAATGGGGCCACCCCTTTGCTTTGATCTTCACCTAGGAGGGCAGACGCAGATGTTAGAAAAATCGGGTTTTCTACTATTGGGTCCAATTCATGGTTGTCTCCCTTCACATTGGCTAAATCCTCATTTTGTATGAACTGAATGTAGCTGTTGATGTGTCTCCTCATTCCGGGCCAAAGTGCTTGTGGCACATCACTGACATTTGTTTGTTACATTGCATCAGATGCAAGCAACACTGGATTGAAATGACCCTGTGGTTTGAAACTCGTGTACTGACATGTGTGTGTATAATTGTTTATTTGATGTAGGATTCCTTTTGTGAGGTAGGCAATATAGATCCAGCTGATGATGTAGACCTAATTTATTGTTGCCTATTGTGTAGGATATTGTCATATGTATGCCCTCCTTCCATGTTTTGAAAGTCTGCAACTGATTATGTGATCACTCACACAGAATAACTGAATCATGTTTTATTTGCTATGTTTCTGACATCATGTAAGTCTATGATTTGGTCAATGGAATAAAGATGTTATTAGACCAGACACTTGTATGTATGTGTTGTTGTGACATGGTACTGTTCCTGAGTTGGAGATTGTTTACATACAACATATCCATGCTTCCAGAAGTCCCAGTTCTTGACATTGAAAGTTCATGGTAGTACATTCACATTGCTATCTGTGAGAAGTACAAGAGTCAATGATTTGGTGACGTGTGTTTTTAATGAATTGAACAAGGATGAGATCAAGAAATTAACTAAAAATTACACAGTGCAAGCAAAAAGTAAAGTCTTCAGTCATGGTGGATAAAACCATTGTAGTAGAGTCCAAATTGTCAGGAGTCCAAAGTCCAACATACTCCTCCCATCAGATATGGAAAGTTGGTGCAGAAATATTTCACAAAGTGAATGTGTAGCATACACATGATGACATTAGGGGCAAGGATTCTTCCTGACGTTGGTGGGTCTTAGCTCCTGGAATTTTGGATGGACGTCTTCTCTTTCTGAGAGGGGGGGATCCGGAGCTGCTGAGACAGGGTCACAGGCAGGCGTGTCCTTCTCTGACAGGGCCTCCCTTCATGTGGCTCTGGCTGTGGCAGATGTTGATGGTCTGGATGTACTTGGACCACAGGAAGGGATGGATGCAGGTGGAAAAGCCATGCAGAGGGTGGTATTGATGTCCCACAGCACCCCAACCAGGGAGGCCATGTTGGTGTTCATGCAGGCCACCTAGGTGTGTATGTCGACCATCTCCTGGTATGTGTCCCCTGCAGCCCCTTGATTTCCTGGATTTCAGTCAATACCTGGCCCATTACACTTTGGGAGTCCTGGTAGACTCCCAGGACTTGGGTGATGGCAGCCTGGGTGTCAGTGTCCCCAGTGGGCTCACTCTGCGGGCCCACAGTTACCCTCCCATTACGCCTATCCCAACGCCCTGTGCCCTTGGCACAGACTGCACCCTCCCACTGTGTCCTGGCTCATCTGTTACTGGGGTGGTGATAGCCGGCTCAGAATCCAGGACTGGGGGGCACAGGATGGAACTGAATGTGCTAGATGCATAGGTTGGAGGGGCAGTGGTTGGCTATGTTGTTGCAGCTGTGGTGGGAGCTGTTGTTGTGGGTGCAGTGAGCCCCACTGTTGGAGTCTGCCCAGGCTGACCTGATGGGCCAGGACCGTCATCCACGTCCACCTCTTCAGGAGCTTTTTCATCACTGAGGGCTTCGTCCTGGGGTGGAAAGGAACTCTGTTCGGTTTCTAACCTCTGTGCAGGTGCAGTGGTGGATCGACCTGTTGAGAAATAGAAAACATTGTTAATGGTGGTACCTACATCTGCGTTGTTTGTGTCAAAGTAAATAGGGACCTAGAATAGAACAAAAAAGATAGAGATTAGCATTGTCATCTATTTGCGTGGAGTTGAAGTTGGTTACTACATATTTTTGACATTCAATAGATGTAGTAGAGTTTATCAGCTCATTAGATGAGCAGATATGTGGCATTTTGGTTTTAGGGATAGACATGACATCTCCAAAACTCTTGGCTTTAGGGATAGACATGACACCTCCAAAACTCTGCTACAAGAACAGTGTAGTCACAACGTGTGTATTTGTCCATTACAAGGCCTAATTCTGTCTAATACAGGCAAACACCCACCTTGTTTGTATATTTAGCATTGTTCATCATGTGAGAAGTGCAGAGTCAAGGAGTTGCCTGCCACTGCTAATCAGCTGAGTTTCCTTCATGGCTCACATATATTAGGGGTACTCCATTGTTATGGTGTCACTCATGCCATCAATAGTTTCAGCTGATGAGACCAGGACACCATCAAGCAAAGTACTCAGACATATATCTGAGTGGAGCATTGTCTGTACATTGCACAGTCCATGATGAGTGAAAATCAGAAGGAACATGGCAGACAAGTGAGAAGGGGCAAAAGCAGCCTAGCATCTTGATTAGAGTTGCAGTCACAGTGCCTCAGTGTAGTAGTGGTAGCTTTTCTATCTCAACTTACCAACACTTGACAAATAGTAACCTGCATAATGAGTGAACATCAGTTGTAACATGGCAGACAATTGAGAAGGGGCAAAAGTAGTCTAGCATCTTGGTTAGAATTGCAGTCACAGGGCCTCAGTGTAGTAGTGGTAGCTTTTCTATCTCACCTTACCAACACTTGACAAATAGTAACCTGCATAATGAGTGAACATCAGCTGTAACATGGTAGACTATTGAGAAGGGGCAAAAGCAGTCTAGTAGCTTGGTTAGAGTTGCAGTGACAGGGCCTTATGGTAGTTGCAGTGGTGGCTCCTTGAGGGAGTGCTGCGGGGCGTTGGGGCGGGGTGGGGGGTATATTGCACGCTGCAACGCGATGCGGTGCGAGCAATGTAATTTGTTTTCTTTATTTATTTATGTACTTAACTCCGTTCGGCCGTATGATGGAGTTTACTACCCCCACCCAGCCCCTCCCCCGCCCCACCCCACCCCACCGCCCCGCAGCACTCCCTCGAGGAGCCGCCACTGGGTAGTTGTAGTCACTTCGATCTCACTTTACCAGCACTTGACAAATGGTGACCTGCATCATGAGTGAGCATCAGTTGTAACATGGCAGACAAGTGAGAAGGGGCAAAAGGAGTCAGGCATCTTGGTTAGAGTTGCAGTGACAGGGCCTCATGATAGTTTTAGTCACTTCAATCTCACATTACCAAAACTTGACAAACGGTTACTGTACAATGCCTGTTGGCAACATGCACTTGGGATGGACCATTCTTTTAAAAATTCATACATATCATGGGTCCTGGATTGGTATTTTTACAGTAATGCACTTACGGACAGCATTGCAACATGTGGCATGTCATGGAGTTGGATACATATGGTCTTATATGCAAAAATACACATTGACACAGACAAACCAACATCTCAGATACTTGAGTATTCCATTTTAGGAAAGTAGATAGAGAACACAAAAGCAGAGTTGAGAGCAAACAGGACACTGTGATATTGTGCCAATTATTGAAGGGTGACTTACCAGAGTCCACTTCCCCAGTGATTCCTGCCAAGCCCTCAGAATGCAGGGTGGCCAAGACCTTCTCCGCCCAGGAAAGAATTGTAATGGGACACTGGGAGGGCCACCGCCAGTCCTCTGAGCCTCCAGGTGGTGGTTGTTGTACCTGGTACACACCCTCAACCTGAGGTCAGTCCACCTCCTCCTAATGTCGTTCTGTGTGCGCAAGGTAGTACAAACAGCATTAACTCTGTTGACTATCCTGTCCCACATTTCTGTTTTCCTACTGAAAGGAGTATGCTGGACTTGGGAACCAAATATTTGGGGATGGACTCTAATGATTTCATCCTTCGTGACTGTCAACTCTTGTTCAGTGAAGTGTGTTTTTTTGTTGCAGGCATGATGAGAAAAATTTGAGTGAGTATATGAAAGGAAAAACAACCAAGTGATACAGGGAAAAAGGTGCAAAACAAAAATAACACGTGGTGGAGAGACCTAAATAGGAAGATGAAAATGAGTTGCTGAGAAAAGGGATGCCTATCTTGTGGGCTGCAGTTGGGAAGCAAAGGATGCTAGTCAGGGATGGGGTGTGTTTTATAGTGTAAATTGCAGGTGTCCGCTTGTCAAAACACATCAGCTGTGTTGTTTTTTAATCCATCTAATGGTCACTGTTGTGGTGTTTTTTTTCGCGCATACCGTGGCAGTCTACCACCGTTGGGTAACTGCTGTTTGTTAACCGCCGCTGGGAGACTGCAAGTATGACTGTGTAGTCGTAATACGCTCGGCGGGTGGACCGTGGACCTGATGGCGTTAGAGGATGCACCGCTAAGACTACAGACCACCGCAGTCCCAGCGTGAAGACCGCCACGGTTGGCGTTTCAGGCAGTACAACATGTAATACGGCAGGCGGTAGATCGCATGCGCAGGGGTGTCGTAGTGAAGGTGGACACAGTGTTCGGACTGCCCATAATCAGGGCCTACTATACTATTCATATACGCCCTACTACATAATAACCAAAGAGGTACCTACTACGAACTACTAAACCATATTAAGATTAAAACAAGCAAGCTACTCCCCACATAAACTAATAACAGATTTTGAACAAGCCATGATCCAAACTATCATAACACTGTACCCACACACAACCATACCAGGCTGTTACTACCATTTTAACCAAAGCATTTGGAGAAACCTCTAACAATCTGCACTGAGGGCCCGATTACGATGCGGTTCGGAAATCATTCCGACCCAATCGGTTTGGGAATGGTTTCCGACCTTCTTGGATCGGGAGAGTCCAACCAACTGATTACGATGCATCCGGATGCTTCCAGATACGATTCGGTTGGACTTTAATGGGAGACTATATGTACTGACCGAATTCATAGGCTCCCATTGAAGAAAGGGGTGGCTGGGGAAAAGTAGGCACCCAGTGGCAGGCACCCCCTGGTGCCTGCCACACTGTGCATGGCTGGTAAGGGGGGACCCATGGGTACCCCCATGGGTCCGATTGGGAAGGCTCCGGGTGCAGGGGGGCCCGCTGCAGGCCCCCAAAGTCTGATTCCGACTGCAGATTCGAGTCGGATGGCACAATTCGGAAAGGCTGTCCGAATCCAGCTTGTAATCGATCGTTCGGAAACGCGCCCCGTAGAGACGTACGAGTCTGCTCCGTATGGCTCGGTCATTCCGAATGCCGTTGGGTTCAGATTAGGATATTCCTAACGCCTAACTCGCATCATAATCGGTCGGTCGGAAACCTTTGTATGAAGGTCTTCTGAGAATTAAAAGAAAATGTATATAGTTCACCTGCCCTCAAAATGCATGTTATAGGGTTCCCACTAGAAAATGTAGGACTGTGCATTAGGGCAACAGGACGTCAGGGTGCAGGGACTGAATCCATCTACACCATCAGTGACTGTTGGCCCAATTCCTATCTGCCTCACAGTACCTCACCCAAACCCCTAACCCTTCTGGGGTCACAGGTGAGTTTGGCAACCTCGAACATGACACTCTGATCGCAAGCGAATCGTGGAAACCGATCTTACCCCTTTCTTTGTTTACTAAGGCATGCCCTGACTGACTGACTGACTGATATACTTATAAAGCGCGCGATTGCCGAGGCGTCTTGGTGCTGAGGTGAGTAGATACCAATGCACAGGCTCGCCAATCTAAGAACTTAGGGGAAAAGCCAGGTCTTTACCAGTTTCCTAAAAAGAGCCCTATTCGGTTGTAGTCTGATCGTAGTCGGGCGGGAATTCCACAATTTGGCTGCTCGGTGGGAGAAGCTCTTGCCACCCCATCTGGATTTTTTTATCTTAGGGACCAGTAGCAGTCCTGTGTTGGCTGACCTGATACTGCGTCGCGGCGAGTACCAGGAAAATAAATATTGAATGTCCGAAGCTCCCCCTCCGTATAAAGCCTTGTGTACAAGACAAAGGGCTTTGAAATCCACTCGCTGCCGAACTGGGAGCCAATTAAGCTGTTTGATACTGGCAGACGTGGGGTGATGTTTAGGGAGATCAAGCAGCACGCGAGCTGCCGCATTCTGTAAGGACTGCAGTTTAGCAATCTGGCCTTTATCTGTTCCCAGGTATAAGGCATTGCCATAGTCGATTCTTGAAAGGACAAACCTAAAGAATGTGCTTCTACTAATTTGAAATTGCCAGGCGCTCTTCCTTTCATTCTCATAAGCATTAGAAGAACCCCAGACAAAAAGACTGGACTCTCGCCCCCGTGAAGTGTTAATGGGCAGAGTTATGAGGATTGCCCACATCCATCCCTTCAGCAACACTTGTGTCAATAACTAATGCTATCATATTAGATTACTCCAAAGGTTTGGCTGATGTGGTGAAATGTGTCTCTCAACAGGTGAATTTGGCTACAGCACTGAAAAAAGTAACTCAGTGTCATCCATTGCAACCAGGAGACTGAGTCCTGGTTAAGAAGCATGTCTGCCAGAGCGGCCTTGAGTCTGGTTGGAAAGGGTCACATCAAATTGTGCATGTGACTATCACTGCTATAAAGTGTGCTGGAATGCTGCAGTGGATTCACGCAGCTCACATGAGAAGAGTGAAGACAGCAGATGAACAGGTGGTGACAACAATCACTGATTCTTAGAGTCAATTTCAAGCTCTCAGCATGGATCCAGGGGGAGATACTGGAGAGGAAACTGGTGAAGTGTATGAAGTTGCTGATGGAAGTGAAGGTGACGATCCTGGTGAAGGTACAAGTAGCCAGTTTTATTTTGATGATCAGAGTGAAGAACTGTTGCACAGTCATGGGCAGCAGCAAGAAATAGTCTCTGATCCAGCTCATGAAAGGCTCCAGTTGAAAATGTGATTCTCAAGAATCCCCAGAGGAAGAAAGCAGTTCATAGTGAGTCGAGTTGCTGATGCTGGTCAAGGCACAAGTTCAACTGTGACTGAAGAGGACTCAGCAGTAGTCTGAAGTGAAGATACAAGTTTGAATCTACTAAGGCAGTAAAGACAACATGTAAAGGAAAGCACTAGGAAGATGAAAGATCTATGAACTGAAAAAAGAACTTAAAAACATACTCTGAAGTTTAATTCTTTACTTTGATTATTGTTTATAAAAAGAAAAGAAGATTAGTTATTATTAAATAACATTTTCAAAAATATGTTGGGTGAATATGTGAACATAATGGAAGTTAAGAACTGCATAGTTTGTACCTTTCTTCCTTCTTCTGTAGGCGAAGGAGTGACCTATCTAGAATTGCTGATGTCTTACAGGTTTTCATATAATGTTTTTGTTAGTATAATTAATAAGCAAGAATTTATATTGCCATACTTGTCAGATTTCAGTGCTTCGTGGAAGAACTTCCTGTTTCTGAAGATACTGAGAATAGGGTAACCTATAGTAAATATTGAAATACAGTTGCACAAACTAACCCTAACACTAAACGAACTAAAAGGGAGCATGTCTGTACATAGAGTAAAGAAGAACGCAACTTTGTTAAAGAATATAATAAGAGGAGAGTGAAGCTTTTGTGAGACTGGAAAAATAAGAGGAAAATTAGAGAACAAATTAAGGCTGAAGAGGAATTTAGGTCTTTAAATTTGCATCTGAGGTTGAGAATTGAGCATGAGAGAAAAGATGTATTGTTTATGGTGCATCATGAACCTACAGGAGTCAGATTAATAGAGTTTGTGGGAAAGATTGAGTGGGAAAGAAGTTATGTTGTCAGTGGTGATTTCCTGGTTGGTAAAGAACCAATACTCAGAGGAATTTATGATGTGTGTGGTAAAACTGCCTATTTCAACCTACCACTTAATTGGTTGGGTTCTTGCCATCTGCCTTTGGTATTTCCTAGAGTCTATCATATGAATAAAAGGAATGATGGTGTTAGTTTGAAGAGAGTGGAACGTGGTTTTGGTCAGATTGTGAGTTATATGTATTAAAAGCTGTGATTCCATCTATTATAGTGGATATGAATGATGTGAAAATGAGAAGATTATCCACACTTGTGGATCAGCTCACTTCTAATAACTGCTGGTGCACTGACACACATGCACAGGGAATAAATTATTATGCGTGCATTGATTATGCAAAACCGCTTCTCACTAGATATCCTTCTAATGAAGAAGGCAGTGTGAAGGAAGGCAGTGTTTCCATGGTTTTGAAGGTGAGAAAGCGTTGCACCATCATCCCAGATAACGGTGGGGTTATTAATGCATTTGTCTCAAATATAACTAATATTTCTTGTGAAGTCCAAGCTTTTGAAGGGTATCGCTTGTGTGAAGCAGTAGGATCCTGGTTTAGCGAAGTTGAAAAGGGTGTTTAGTAAGGTTGGTGAGTGGATTGATAGCTTGGTGAGGGGGTGTTTAGGACCATACTAACCCATGTAATTTTTATGTTAATTTGTGCAATTGTTCTGTTTATCTTATTAACATTTTCTGAATTCATATTTCTAAATTGTGGGTGTAAAGAGAAAAAGAAGTTATCTAAAAGGAAATTGAATGAATTTGAACTAGATGATGCCAGAGATAGAGTATATAATCAATGACAATGTTGGAGGAATCGAATAGCAAGAAACAAAAAATGATACAGTCTGTATTATAGTTAAATGTGCGTTTTAGTGATTATAGGATAATCAGGAAGGAGAATTTATAGATGTTTTTGTGTTATTGTGTGAATTAATATTATCTACTTATAATTAACAATGTGCATAATATGGGTCTACACTTGAATTCACATGTGTATATTTATATGATGCTACTGCCTTTGAAACAATTTTGATATGACCTGTTAAGTGACTTTTCCAGGCTTATGCTAGATAGGCCTCAGCTAGGCCTCAATGCCATCTTCTTCAAAATGGATGTCTCCCCTTGCACATTCACTAATCATTATTTCTGCTGCACATATTCGTGCAAGTCATATTACTTTATTTCCAAATGACTTTGTTCTCGAAGAAGACTCTCTAGCATAAACTCAGTAATGTTTCAACCTTCAAGATTTCTTGTGACTGCTCACAGTATCAAATTCATTCACAATAGTTCACTATTTTATAACTAAGTTGTTCTTCTATCTGCGTATGACATTAGCATAAAGGGGCTTAATCAATGTTTATTTAGTGGGATAGTGCTCAGTTGGTAAAGCAGTATGACGTTGTAATTTTCAATGTTCTGATTTGCTGAAATTGTAACTCTTTTGCTCACTTTATGATTGATTTGCAGTTTTTACTATATTCTATGAGAATATTTCCTATATAAGGCCTCAAATTTGGGGCTAAGCCAGAGACTTTTCAAATGCTGCTAGCTGGTGTTTTTGATTTTTACCTGTATGCTGCTCTATTGGGACTTAGGATAATGATTGATTTGGGCTATTATTTTGTATTGCTCTATTTTGGAGAGGCTTCATGGCAATGACTTTATGCATCTGAACTTTCAATTTTTGTATATTACTCTTTGAATTTTTGTAATAAATATTTCTACATTTTCTAATTCCATCCTAGAACTCACTTATTGAGTCTGTCCTTTCTTATTTGACTATATTTTTAATATGTTGCTTTGCACCTTATCTTAGGACACATTGCCTCATGTAGAAGTGGTCATTTGTTGAATTTCTTGAACTGACGGAAGAAAAACATCTCCTATTGCAGGCTCTCAATGGGGATCCTTTGCAAAGAGAGCAATTTCTTGCATCATTATCATTATCATTTAAACTGTCCTTCATTTATGGGGACTGCTATCTGCAGACTAAACCAGTTATTGGTTAACTCTGGCTAGCTTGGGGCTGAACAGGTTTTTCATATTACTTTCTCTGGAATGCTTATCTCAGTTTGATTGTAGTTTCCGTGTTTGAAGGTAGGCAAGCCACCAAAGAAAGAAAACCCTATGCTTCCTCATACCGGGCTTTGAACAAACATTATGGAAACAGCAGAATGAGTGATTTTCCACTCAGAACGAGAAGCCATTTGTAAAAGAGCTCATATTAACTTCTGTTGCCCCTGAAATTCAACATGGCATACTTAATACATTCAAAAAGAATTATCACTGCGACATCGACCCATGGCTTTTTACACAAGGCCGCAATGATTTATTTTATTTATATATTTGACAAGTTTTATATAGCACGGACTAGACCCTGGAAGGGTATCCGAGCGCTTTACAAAGGTTACATCACATAGAAGTTTAATACAGTAGGTACAAAATGAGAGTAGAATGTAATGATAGAGCACAGGTCTCCAGTTAAGTATGAATGCTAGTTGGTGATATGTGTGGAATCGTTACTTCCATCAAGGTTTATCAGTCTAATGTTAGTAACTTGCCTAGTCGAAATTTTACGATGATATCTTTGCTCAAACAGGCCCGTGGTCCAAGATGTCCTGGGAGATAGCCCCTTTGGCAAGAGGCACTTGGCACAAATAGACACACATTTGGGACAAACTCCCCTTTCAAGGGTTCTACGGTATTGTTACACTAGCATGATGTACACTGGATCACTTGAGATCTAGCCACAAGGACAGGGTGGATTCAACACTCCTCAAGAACCATTTCACCATCCAATGTCCAGCAAAATGGAAAACTAACTTCCGACTTGGCTTTAGAGAGAACTATGGGGCATATTAGCAAGACCAGCGATAAAATTATCGCTGTTTTAGCGGCAGGAAACTGCCGCTAAAACGGCGATAATGGGCTTGCTAATATGCGTTATAGAATTCAATAGAAGCCCAGGTTAGATGTCCTGCACATCTAACCTGGGCTTCTATTGAAATCTATAACGCATATTCGCAAGCCATTATCGCTGTTTTAGCGGCAGTTTCCTGCCGCTAAAACAGCGATAATTTTATCACCGGTCTTGCTAATATGCCCCTGTGAGCGCTATACAAAGCCCCAAAACTAACAAGCTAAAGTGAAAAAATGTTAGGTTTATTGGTGGAACCGGGTAGCCCTTTTGAACAAATCTTGCCTATGTTGCTGGCTAATGGGTTTCTTGCTGCAGTGGTGAGGCTGGAGTCCAGGGCGGTTGTGTTAAGGAAAAGTAATCAATTCCATTATGCTCTCTGTTGATATTTTTTCGAAACGTTTTTTGTTGATATATTTTAGTTTTTATTTATTAATCCATTTAATTAAAAGGATTGCTTTCTGATATCATTATGTAACCCATACGATTAGGGGCCTAAAAACAGAACATAAAAAAATGCATTAAGCAAACGGGCATAGTGATAAACTAATACAAAATAAGACAGTTTACACATGTTGATAATTCACAAATAAATTTAAAAGACACTGGGGCATATTATCAAGCCCATTATTGCCGCTTTAGCGGCAGTTTTTGCCGCTAAAGCGGCGATAATAATATCGCCCTATCAGCAAGCTGTCGCTAATAGGTGTTAGCGACAGCTTTCAGGCGATAGCGACTGGTTTTACATGCCGCCTTGCATGCCAGCGATAATTATCGCTAATGACATGCAAAGGTAGGCGTTCCCCACTGAAAGCGACTGTAAACAGTCGCTAAAACAACTACCCCCTATTAGCAATGCAGGCGAAGCGATAATATACGTCGCGCTAAGCGCGATTAGCGCTGGTTTTTTAGCACCTGCTAACTGAAACATGACTTACCTGTTTGTAGTCATATGGGAGGTGGATTGTCAGGCTAAGTCCCCAGCATTAGCGCGAGGATTCTATCGCTGGTTTTCCAGCGATATTGTTGAGTTTTGCCGCTATCGCTGGAATATATTATCGCATATGGAGATAAACCTTACTAATAGCGTGTTATCTCAGCGATAATTTCCAGCGATAGCGGCGATTCAAAAACAGCGCTAAGCGCAGCTTTGCGATAAATATCGCACGTTCTTGATAATATGCCCCACTGTTATTTATCTGAATAAAAGCTCATCTTGACAAATTTTTTTTTTTTAAATGAAACAAAAAAAAGCATCCAGTTAGTTTGGAAAGTAACACTCTATTTCGGTGATACTCTACAAACCAAGGGGCATATTAGCAAGAACCTCGTTAAAATTATCGCCGTTTTAGCGGCAGGAAACTGCCGCTAAAACGGCGATAATGGGCTTGCTAATATGCGTTATAGAATTCCAATAGAAGCCCAGGTTAGACGTGCTGCACATCTAACCTGGGCTTCTATTGGAATTCTATAACGCATATTGCAAGCCCATTATCGCCGTTTTAGCGGCAGTTTCCTGCCGCTAAACGGCGATAATTTTATCGCGGTCTTGCTAATATGCCCCCAAGTTGTATAAAACCATGCTTTAAAAAACATGTTCTTAGTTGTAGCAAAGCCCGGTTTAAAAAAATGTATGCAACTGTGATTCCTCCCTGTATCACAAAATTACCATCTTTTATTACTATTGAAATTCTTTCAGCTACCACAGAATAGTTTCAGCAGAAATAAGTGAAAACGGAGGCGAATTACCTTGCACATCAAGGAATCTGGCTATTCGGGTCTCTGCTGGGAGGTTCCCTATTGTGTCCTATCATCCAAACATATTTCTTCCTAGCAATGTATTCAAAGTATTTCTTGAAGGAATATTTTTGCTGAACTCTCGCCAGCATTTTAAAATGAAGTATTGGTAATTGATTTTCCCAAGCATTGATTAGCTGCAAAGCATTACTCAAGTGAACTAATTAGGGTTTAAGTCTATGCTCTGGGCGTTGATTAATTTCTTACCTGATCAAGCATTTTAATGTGGATTCCAGTAGGCATGAGTCGGAAACAAATGTGAACAAAATTTACCTCGAGGGAGCAAACTTGCCTTTGCAAAGCAAATTCAAGGCTGTTGCTATAGTTATCATTAAAGATAGTTGGAAGGTACGACCCCCTTTCTTTTCTCAGACCAAATTCCGTGGTACTTGAAGAGTGGTTTCGTTCTAACCTCTTCCTGTAAATGCCAATCACCTGTTATCACTCCAGCACTCACCATCCAACAATGGAGGCCAGGCCATGCACACAGGGCCAGAAAGCAGGTGGCATTATTTACACTTGGTGAAGTCAAAGCTGATGTTTCCAAGGACTACAGAAGCATGCTAAAGCAACTCCTCAAAGGACAGAAAACATACAATCGTCTGTATATCTAATGATACACGCCACCATGACCCTAATGTGCCATCATCATCGCTAGCTCTTATCAATTGTCTCACATGGGCTTGGCGACACTCCACTTGTAGACCCTCGCACCGCACACAGCTTCATACCCTTCTCTGTCTCACTGCTCCAACCCATACATACCACACACCCCGCCTGCTCTTCATATACCACCTAGGTCTTATGGTTTTTCATCCTTAGGAGGATGCACTTTTCTAAGTTCAGCTTTCTTCTTTCATTTCCTTGCAATAAGTGGGGTTGACTGGGGTTTGTGCCTTTTCCTGTTTATTCGCTGAGACCTGGAGCACTCTACTGGTTTCTGATAGGATGGTTTTACCACATATTCAATTTAGAGAACCCCTCAAAACCTAGCGCTTCGACAACCAAACTTCCGATTGATTTTTGAACTGATTTACCTTTGTGATTTGAAGTGTTGGGATACTTACAGCCTGAATTATATATTGGCAGTAAGCATACTCCGTTGCAACGGAGTATACTTACAACCAATATAATGATCCACCGGCCAAATTTCTATGCAGGCGGAGCATAGTTTGGCAATGGTGAAGACTACTCCAGAACTGGCTATTTGTCCTATTTCGATGGATTGACATATAGCAGTTTTTGTCAGCGGCGGCTGGCACGGATCGGGCGGGGAAAGAAAGAAAAGAAAATACACTTACCTTTTAACCGCATCTCTCCTCTGTCATCTCTCCACGTCTCTCTGGCTGGAACAGAAGCAGGAAGCACACAGGCTCCCCTAAGCCAATCACAATGCTGCAATCCAGCGTTGTGGTTGCTCTGAGCATTGTGGTTTGGCACTCAGACAGGCAGTGGGAGCCTGTGCATGTTCTCCACCCAGTCTGTGCATCACAGCCAGTGGAGAACATGCAAAGTGTGCAGGAATGTTTGGCCAGCCCAAGACGGCCGGCCAAACCGTCATGCGTCACCGACAGAGTGTGCTCACCACTCCTCCCCTTCTCTGTGTGCAGAACAGCCCCGACCTGCAAAACTGCTTCAGCAGGGAAAATTAAATGATATTAACATCGTGTTATTACCATTTTATTTTTCCTTTTTACACTGCTGAAAAGCAGTGGGGCCATGCTCCTCCGCCTTAGCGGAGGAGCCGCCACTGAGTTTTTTTCTGCCTGTCACTGCCAGGAAAACTCTGTCGGTGAGGGGCAGTAAAATGTTTTAAATGTGCCCGCTCGCCATGGGAGTGACTCCCATGGCGAGGGTGCATTGTTTTTTAATTTTCAAAAGAAAAGTCCGCCTTGGAATTTTTTCTTTGAAAATAAACAAACGCATACGTTTGACAGATGCTCCGTCATGTTGACGGAGCCATACCTCACTTAAAAAAGCATTGACAGGAACCGATGCGCCGGCTGTTCCTGCCAATGCTTCAGGAATGACCGCCGGCTTGCCTGTCATTGCTAAATTTGGCTGGCGGTTACTTCATTACCCTGGGAGATCCATCCATCCATCAAAATATAAAACACCCCCTAAGTTTGAGGTCTTTGATAGCTCTTTATAAATAACGCTCCAGTCATTCATTTGCAATGTGCTATCCGTCTGCAAACTGTAATCTTTCAGATTTGATAAATATTTTGCTCCTTTTGTTTGTAGCTTCCTTTCCTCATCTTGTGATGCGAAGCCTTTCTGTACGTCAGCTTTCAGTCGCCCATACAGATTCCTGTCGCATTTGCATAATTGTATCATCATAATGAAACGAATGTTTGCCAGTGCACAGCATGATCATTTAGCCATAAAATAATTCACCACATAACTAAAGACTCGGCAGCAACAGAGCTAGATGACCAGGAGGCTCACGTTACTACTAAAATACTCTGGGGTCAGCTGTACTTCGCAAGAAACTTCAAATACACAAACAATATGGAATAAGCAGCTCTTGCATTCTCTGCTTCCACCGTCTTTTAGAATCTATGTCTGTTCTCCTCTCTGAACGGAAGTGAATGTAGTGAAGTTTGACCAGTTGTCAGCAGTGTGCTTTGGTGGGTTTGCAGGGATTCATATTTTTTATTCATTCAGCTGTACCAAACGGAATCTATGTACAATCAATACGTGTGACTCTGTTCAGGATTAGCCCGGATGTTTTTTCTGTATTGTTCGTTTCTAGGCTCCATTGCAAAAGTAAACAAACATTGGCAAAGCCTCTGGGTCTCGCCTGTCAGAGCTAGGACTTTGGCAAAGATTTGTAGCCACGCTATACAGCAGCGCAGTTGCTATATAGCATAGCTAAAAATAATTTTATAAACGTGCTGTGATGTGGCATGCACTAATGCACTATAAAAAAAAGTCACATTAGCATTGGTTGTGTCATAGAGCTTTTATTCTTTTGTCATGTACTCCCCCATCTCCTCTTCCCTGTCCTCTCCCCCTCACCCATGGACTGGTGAGAGGGTTTGGGGAGCACACAGACTACGGAGGGTACGTGGGAGGAGCTGGAGCAGTACACAGGTGGGTGGCAGTTGAATGGGGAGGGAGCACATGATAAAGCGAGCAGTGGAAGGACGCAGTAATCCACCCATGCTCCAGTGTAGGGACAAACACAAGAAGAAGTAGGAAGGCCACAGAAGCTGACGATTAAGAAGTAAGCAAATGAGAGTGACAATTGAGCCAACCAATGGTAAGCCAAGGGCAGCCTCTAAACCCACTCTAAGGTAATAAAAGGTCTCACAAGAGACAGAGCATGTGTAGGTCTCAGGGAAATATGTGTAATATCAAGATAAGATATTTTATGTTGTCAGTTACTTTATTTGTGTGTTGTAGATGAAAACTTTTGTTTAAAATGTTCACTACTGTCCATTAATAGCTGCTGCTCTTTGAGCATTACTGCCTCCCCATGAGTAGTAAAGTCCTGTACCAACAAACAATTGTTTTTGTGCATTATGGGAGTTAGAAATTGTAGGACCACGTAGGACGAATCTGGGCTACTCTACCTCACACACATCAGGAGGAAGGAGCAGATGCGTTTAGTCCGAGCGTGAGGAGCACACCTCGACGAAAGTATGACTACAGGGGTTCCTGAGCTCTCCCTCCATGGGGCCCAGAAGACCCAACATTGGGGTATATAAGAGCCAGACTATTTAAGAGGTAGACATAAGTCACTCTTTCTTAAGGGCTATTCGGAATGCAAGGTTACCTTATTAGGATTCCGTATACCCGTCCTGAAGAATGCCATGGACTCAGTTCAGCCACAAGACAGAAACATGTCAACGGCAATAGTGGTGATGGGGTACTAAATCCCTTGTCCCCACGTTTGATTTTAATACCAAGTGTCATGTCTAGTGAGTAAAAAGTTCTTAGGATGCCACATTGGTTTTGAATACACTTTAATCACGGGTCCACTCTTGGGGGCTGATTACAATGGCGGTCGGAAAACCATTCCGACCGCCGTGGCAGCGGAAATTAACCGTCCGCAGGTACCGCGGCAAAACCGGCGGTCAGATTAGGATGAACCGCCAGAAAAATCCGACCGCGGCGGACCGATGCCACAAAAGACCGCCGGTAGCGTGCGTAGCAGGTGAAAATCCGTCCGCGGTGGTCGGATTTGCTGTGGAAAGACCCCAAACGGCCGCACGGCCAGCGGATTAACCGCACGTTAAATTAGGATACCATTGCGGTGACAGCGGAATGATCCACTGTTTCCGACCGCCGGGATCGCAACCATTGATGAATGGGAGAGCCGGCGGAAGGGCTGTTGCCTCCCGACCGTCGCGGTCGCTCCGGAACAGTAATGGCGGTCGACAAAAAACACACAACAAGGCCACCAAGTGTGCCCATTATCTGGCTCAGCCTTAAAAAACACCTAACACACCCCAATGACACATCCCCATGGCAAGTAAAAATACAAATCCCAGGTCAACCCACACAACACAGCTGACATCAATACTCCATTTTGACAAACCCACATAGCTGAGTATAAAACCATCCCCTTCCCTGACCAGAAACCTTTGCACTACTCCACTACTGAAGGAACCAACCCCACAGCACAAAGGATAGGCAAATCTGCACACATCACAACATCACACACACACATCACCACCACCACTTTCACACCTGCACCTTTAACCAATTTGCACATCACACACCATGTCACAGAAGAAAATGCCCAAATTCACTGACAATGAGTTGTCAGTGATGGGAGATGAGGTAATCAGAGTAGAACCACATTTGTTTGGAAGCCTGGTCCAACAGACACCACAAGCCACCAAAACTCAAATGTGGGCAAGGATAGTTAGCAAGGTCAATGCAGTAGGGACCATCCCACGCTCCCAGAAGGAGATCAGGAAGCGGTGGAATGACCTCAAGAGCAAGGTGAAAGAGAGGAACAACAAGAACATTAAGCTGGCTCAGATGACTGGCGGTGGCCCTCCCATTCCACTATGAACATTCACCGAATGGGAGGATAAGGTGCTTGCCACGCTGCATCCAGAGAGTCTCACAGGAATACCCGGGGGAGTGGAGGCTGGTAAGTACCAACAAATGTCTACCATCACACTGCTATGTACTGTCTTGCACAACTACAAAGCGACACCTCCTAGGCCCAAATGCATTCATGTGCACCACACTCTCCCCAACACATGTCTCACAGATCCAACATTTACTCCCTCTGATTCACCCCAACGCTAGCTAGCAACATTACCATGGGGGCATGTGTACAGGCAGCCAGCACTACAACTCCCACCAGGCCCCCCTGTCCGAAAGCTGAGCCGGATGGTACACTCCACCCCACACCCACAACCATGTGGCAGCCATTGCATTTCACTCATCAAACTAACAGGTAGGTA